>CM052883.1:48023776-48138447 GCA_028534135.1 Potos flavus
AAAAAAAAAAAAAAAAGAATTGTGTGTCTACCAGATGTTCTGGAGAAGGTGTTTTAGTTGCCCGGAGATTGCAAACTGGCTGTGGATAAGAGGAGACAGGATTACGAGGACGTTATTAAGGACAAGTTGTTAATGGTGTATCAAGTGTACAGAAGGAAGGAACATTAGGATGGGGATCAAAAGTTTCTTCACAGTGAGATCAACAGGATTATGAAATAGTATTCCAAGAGAAGTGGCGGGAACACCATTCACTTGACACAGTAAAAAGCACTCCAGACTAGAAAATGCTCGATAGGTAACAATTCTGCTCTTGGCAAGAGGATGAACAAGATTATCTAACAAATCTTTTCTCAGTCTACTTTTTAACTCTAATTTCTGTGATACTTAGAAGGAATCATTAAAGAGCTGGAAGAAGAGGTTTTCAATAACTGGAAACTAGATATCACGGACTTTTTCAAAGACTTCTTAAGAGTCAGCTACTCGAAGGCAGAAATTTCCCCCTAAGAGTCCTTATCAGTTACTTTGAGAAATGACCAAAGTAATTTATCCATTTCCATAGAAAAGCTCTTTTTCAAAAATTTACTGACCTAGAATTGTCTTTGTTGTTGTTGTTTTGTTTTTGTTCCTTTCCATCCACCAAGCCCCTAAGAACCAAGAGCATGGATGGCTTCCCCAGCTTCATCGACTCCTTCTGTTACTCCTTTCACTTCATTATTCCCGTGATCTCCTTAACTTTGGTGCTATTTCCTTTCTACTACAAAGCTGCGTGAATATTTTGTATATACAAAATATATGTGTCTACTGCCTTCCCATCTGAAAGCTCAGCTTTCTCATCAGTCGCCCCATTAACTGTCCTTTGAAAGATTTTCAGGGACTGTGTTTTCTCAGTCTCTTACCCCATGTGATATTTGACATCACTGACGTCGGCCCCTCTTAAATCATCTGTCTCACTTGCTCCTGTTACATAAAAGGTCCTGGGCTTTTTCCTCCCAAATTTTGTTTAGTTTTCACTGGCTTTTTAATTCCCTCTGCTGGCCCAGGACACATGGAGAAGATTACTTTGTTCTTCCTCTTACACTCTAACTTTGGTACTTGCCAGAGTTCACTCACCTCTTCCCTATTCCCCTTTACCAGGGATCTTTCATTCTCATGGGTTCAGCTGTCATCACGCTTAGCTCTGTGCCTTCTGTTCCTTATCATCAGCTGACCGCTGGGCTTGTGTACTCGAATTTACCTCTGCCCAGGTAGAGTTCAGAGTGAGAGGTGACCATGAGGTGGCGCAAGACACACCGCATACTTGAGTTTTAGCCTTGACTCTTCAACTAACAACTGCTTTTCCTTGGGCAAGTTACAACCTCCTCAAGCCTTAGCGCACTTGTCTACGAGGGCGGGTGCTGGATGGAGCCAGGCGGCTCTGGGTAATGCTCCGCGGAGCCCCGTCAGCTCTACAGAGGTGACAGGGAAGGCTCAAAGAGCAGATCTCCAGAATTCCCACTCCTTTACTGCTTTCTTCTGTTTTAGATACAGGGCTTCTGTGTAAAGCTTTATTTAAAGAAATTTCCTAATTAAAAAAAAAAAAAGTCTGAACCCAGGTCCTGCCTAATGTGGTTCTTCTAAAATTCTTGAAAATCTAATTAATCTCACCAATCAGACTACAGCCTCTTCTAACTTTCCCATTTCTATTAGTAGCACCATCCTTCTTCCACTTGGAAGGACTTGAAATATCCACCTTACTTTGATTTATTCTCTCCTACTCCCTAAGGGCTTCTAAGATCTCTCTAGATCCGAGTCCCATCAGGTCTCTGTGAAATATCTCCCCTGGCCCTTCCCTATCTCCACCACCGGCACTCTGCTACAGTTCTGCTGGTTTCTTGCTTTGACCACTGCGAGAACCTCCTACTTGGTCTCTTCCTCTTCCAGTCTACCTTACGTGAGATCATCAGACCAGTTTTCTAAAATGCCACTTTCATTTTGTTAATCTCCAATTTAAAGCTTATCAGTATGCTTTCTGATAACCTCTGGGAAAAAGCCAGATCGAGCCTGGCATTTCGGGCTCAATCCTACCCAAACAGCTTATCTCCTGTAAACATTACATCCAGATACATTCTTAGACAGCCTCGTCCCTTGTCTTTACCACTTCTGGCTCACATTGGCCACACATTATATCCAAGTCCCATATCTCTCAGAAGCCTTTCTTGCAGGTATTTGCAAGTTTTCCTTATCTTCACACATTTCCTATGTCACTTGTGAGGCAGTTGATCATTTACAAGGGGTAGAACTGATTCATCTGCGTTTGTTTCTTCAGTAACACCGCCCACTCCTTTAGGGAAATCACCATTCCCAAGCCAGTGAGGCAGTGTGGCCGAGGGGACCTGTGTTCTCATTCTGTCACCATTATTTATATCAACTTTAGGCTCGACTCAGCTTCCTCTTATGTAAAATATGGATAAGAAGTCAAGGTTGCTGCGAAGGCCAAATGTCCTATGTAAGTCCATGCTTTTGAAAACTGCCAACTTTGAGGAAGATACTGTGGCATCATTTTTATCACCATGATTGACCTGTGCTATCCTCAGGGCTGACTGGATACAGATCAGGTGCGTACTGCATACCTGGGCGCTGAACGCCCGCGAGAACTCCGTATGAGACCTGGACTGCAACTCTATGAAAACACGCGTGCAGAAGTGATAACCGTGACAGTGTTCAAATTGTGCATTTTCTACTTTCCTAAATGTTTGTGGCTGTGTTAGTCTACTGCTATCCTTATAATTTAAAAGAAATAAAAAGAGGCCAGTGACACACAGATGACATTTGGAAGAGCTCTATGTAAGCACAGCCAGCAGCTGACCACTTCACTGAATACCATCCTGAGCAGACATCCCCACCCCACACCACACAGGGAGACCTCTACCGTGTGACTCCTCTGTGGCACTTCAAGGGCTGGGGGCCTCTAGGCTAAGTGGGACAGTCGTCAAGATCCCCGTGGTTCGGATTCCCCATGTCACCTCCCACTCTGCCGGCACCACACCATAAGGCCCCCATTCCTTCTCTGCTTTCCTTGTTCCATGGCCTCGTTTTGCTGTTTGCTCCGAGGCCCTACTATCAAACATCACACTGTGTGAAATCAGGGGCCCTGTAGACCGTAGTCAAGACGCTAACCAGCTACTTCAATAGACTTTACTTACATTTTCTCTAACTATCAAAAGCAATCATCCAAATGACATGACAGTCTCCAATAACTGTCAAGCTATTCCTTATAAGATTGCAGCTGTGGTCAGGGGAGGAAAGGGAATGGAGATGCCTTTCCCACTTTTCTTGATGAGCCAGTGACTAACCCATAGCAGGTGCCCCATGGCTGACAGATGAAGGAATGACCCTAAATGATGGCCTCGAGTAGTGGGAAAAGTGATGGGTCTGGACACAGAAGACTGGTTCTAATTGCTACTGACTTGCTGTGCACCCTTGCGTCATTATTTCCATTTGTAAAAAGTGAGATTTGAAGCACATGGTCTCTGCAGGGTCCTCCTGCTCCAAGATTCCGTGCCTGCTCTCTGCCCTCTTCCCTGACGTGGAACGTCCCTTCACAGTAAGGCACCAACTCGGCACGGATGCTACGGACTTATCCCGGATTTCAATGGTCCTAAGGATCAGAAAGGAAAGAGGAAGCAGAGGGAGAAACACAGTGAAAAAGCAAATGGATGAGAAAAGGATTGATGAGAATGAGTAACTAAATAAGCACCAAATTTTCTTATGGCTCAAAGGAAAGTAAGAATGCATCAGTCTCCAAGAGTGAGCAGGATCTCAGGAATTTTCTGTGGGTAGGAAGTGGCAAGGCCTCACTAATCTTATCAGTTACTGAAGCTCGGTACCATCCGTCCCAAGGGTCACGGGCTCCTGCTGCCCTGTGCCCTTTCTTCAGAAGCCTCTGGTGTTCAGGGTCTGCATGCGGGGAGCCTCAGAGAGACGACGTGTGAGTGGACACGTCAGGCTCCTGCCGCCAGCCGCATCACACACCGTGCAACCCCAGTTTACGTGCTGAGATGTTCCACCTCTTTGCGGTTCCGTTGCTGGACCCAGAGGACATGCGTTATATCCCGAGACAACTGCAAGAACTGTGTTTTCTAAGATTTCCAATGGCAAAGATGAAGATAGTTGAGAACTGGTTACAGATTATAAAAGGGACCTTTTTAAGAAAGGTGAAAGCTCAGTGTGGTCTAGGTGCCAGAGGCATCCAGATACAGGATTTCTCCTGGTAGCCTTCTTTTCAGGTCATTCTTGGTTATATTTATTTAATAAATACTTCGATAGTGCTTACTGTGGGCAGGTAGTATTATAAGAGTTTGACGAATACTAACTCATTTAATCTTTCTAACAGCCCTATGACGTATTACTGCATTCCCATGTTACAGATGAGGAAAGTGAGGCACACAGAGGCTAATGACTTGCCTAAGGTCACACAACTAGTAGGAAGCAGATGCCATATTTGAAACAATACTGCCTCACTCCAGAGTCTTAACTACAGTGCGAGGCTGCCTTTCTTAAATGGCCTCCTGGCACCTACTACAATCCTTGAAATTGAAAAATGCCTGTTGAACACTGGGATCAAATCCTCTTCTGAGGGCTGCCTCCAGGGCTCGCCCATTCGGAGCCAGTCCGGGTTTTTGCACAGTCACGAAAGCAAAGGGGAGCGAGGCAGAAAGCCAGCAGGGGCCTGGCGGAGGAGCAGCGTTAGCAGGTATGGGGCCTGGCTGCCCGCTATTGTTAGATGGTGACAGACTTCCTTCGGACAAGCGTGACTTAGAACCCTGGCCTGGGTAACAGGTAGGGATTCAAAGGCAGAGTGTGGGGGCCAGTAAAGAAGATGCCGCACACATGCTCTCCTGGTTTGGAGGATGTAGGCAGCAGACGGCCCAGGTCAAAGCAGCACTTCAGGCCAAGTGTGGGCCGCGGGCAGGACTAGCTAACAGGTGAAGAGGCTCAGGCAGGGGCACCCAGGACAGAGCTCCAGCCACACCCCTGGAAGAGAGAAAAGGGGGGAGACACAGAAGCCATTGCAAAGAAAGAATGGACAGATTCTGTGTGCTAAACAGAGCAGAGGAGAGTTAAAAAAAAAATTGAAAACAAGTCTGGATGACTAGCAGAATAATGATACTAGAATCAGAGAGCACAGGGTATGAGAAGTACGGGATTCAGTAACTCAGAAATTCCGGATTTAAGGTCTCGAAAGCGCAGCTGGAAATCTGGCCCGCGAGCTCAGGAGAGCGGTTGGGCCAGGAATGACCTTCCGGCCCATCTTCCGTCTCTCTCCCTCCTGCGCAGTCCCACAGCACCCCTGTTGTCCCGGCGGAAGTATCACCAGTGCTCCCTGTCACCTCAGGAGTTGCCGGGCCTTTGTGGGACTGCTCTAGCAGTAAGCATTTCTCTGCACAGGAACAAGGTCCCTGGTACCTGGTGGCGTCCCCTGCACACAGGACATCTGCAGCCAGTATTTTTGAAAGAGTCCGTAGGAGACTCGCAGCAGGATTTGTTGAATTAAGTCAATGGGGCGGATCTGTTACTATACACAGAGAGCATAATCATAGGTGGGACTGAGTGGCAGTGATAGCATCTGGTCAGGACCCGGCCTGGTGACTTACGAGCCCACTGTGAGGAGTGTGTACGCGGACAGTGACAAGGCCGGCACAGTCGCTTCGGCTGTTCTGCATTCTTTTGGTTCCTAAATGCATTTGCTGAAGCATCGTTTTCAAGTAAAATCATTGCTTTACTATCTCAGGTTGAAGAAGGTAAAAAAGCTCACTTTTAGTTTATATCCATTATTAATGCTTCCAAGATGTTTTTAATTTAAATATTAACTTTTTTGGAGACCACTATAAGTTTATAACTTTGTTCTTTTCTTTTCCTTTCCAAAATTTAAGACAGTTCTCCAGTTCACTTTAATTCTTAGTAGTAACCTTTCTTGATTTTCTCATTACAAATTTAATATATATTTTTTCAGTGTAGAAAATCATAAAACATAAAAAGGAAATAGAAATTAACTGCAAAAAAAAAAAAAATTAACTGCAACTTGCCTATCCAGACATAAGCACTCTTAACATTCAGATATTTACCTTTTATGTTTTATATATAACCCTCCCCCCCACATATATAGAACATAACATACACACACACACAAACACACACACACACACACACACGTATATCATTATTGTTTGGTTCTTATCTGAAAAATAGGAATTCTTCCACGTGTACTTTTAAAAGAGAACAGAGACTCTGACAGGAAAGACTAATTTCAGTTTTGTAGTGTTTCCCATGAAACAGTAAGAGCATCACTGCTGCCCGCTTCATGCTCTAGTTGTGGCTGTGACAGTTCACGCCGTGCTTACACTGTGCTCTCAAGCTGGCAAATGAATGATTTTCTTATTAAATACACATGATCTAAAAATGAGAAAAAAAATTCCTTCGTATTCAACTAACTCCATTCATTATTTAAAGTGTATGGCGTAGTATTTTGAGTTTTCCTATGTGCCATTTCTAGATGTTCCCCAATACACCTGATCTCAAACACAGCTCTGTGTTTCTCTTCGGTACGTAAGAAATGTACCCCGCACCGCGACACCTACGCCAGTACAAAACCTTCCCAGCCTGCAGAAGTACTGACATGAAAAATCTCCTCAACCAATATAAACAGAGCTGCAAACAGAAGAAACTAAAGTGAACTACTTTTAAATGTATGTATGTGCATCCAGAATTAGTTGGTTTGATTTATCTTGTATGATACTGACTCTATTGCTGGTAAAGATTAATTGTATTATGGTGCTCTTGGCATGTTATTTTCCCAGTCCATTTCTCAGTATGACATTTCTTATTTTTCTCCGCTACAAAGCACCCACTATCATAATTTTCACCTGCTGAGTTTACATTACTAATGATAATATTAAAATTCAGAGTTTTTTGACCTTTATAGCGGTAAATTAGGTCATAAGAATAGATGGGATGCAATCTGATAAATGAGGAAGACATTTAATTATTATTAAAGTGAAATCAAATTTCACAAGGTTGGCCGGGCACACTATGAGATCTCCGTAAATGTTAAATAGTCTCCCCTCCCCAACACACCAAAGTCCAGTTATCTCCTCTGTGTTCTTGCATATGCAACCTGAGAAATACTCCAAGAATGAAGTGTGTGGATTGCCAGAGAATAGTACATGTGTAATATGAAGTCCTCTGAATAACAAATAATATGAATAATGGTCATGATGATACTACTAATATGTAGCCCTTGCTGAATGCTTGGTAGATGCCAGATGCTGGTACTATTATTATCCCTGTTTACAGATGAAACAATTGAGGCACAAATAAGGTGAGTAGCTTCCTAAGTTCAGGGACCTAGAAAGTAGTGGCTCTAAGACCTGGCCCTAGGCAGTCAGAATCCGGAGCTATTAGAGTGTGCTGCCTTCTGTCTGAGTCGCCTCTCGGGGAATCACAACTTCTCCAATTTGTTGAATCCCCTCGTCCCGCCCCAAGCCCTCTTCCTTACTGACAGCCAGTCTTTGGTGATTTCCCTTTTTTGTCAGATGCTGTCTCCTCAGTGGGCCACGTGCTCCTTGAGGACGGTGACCGGGCCGTGACGGCCTCCGTTCCCCACATGCACGGTGCCCACAGCACTGCACCGCCCGGCACCTGCATGCGAGTGGACACGGCCCGCTGGGAGTCTGCTGTGTTTTACATGCTCTCCAAATGGATGTGCTTTCTTATGAACCAGTCTGGCAATTACTAATTGTATGGTCTTTTCTTTTTGGGGGTTGGATGGCAGAAAAGTTCAACATTTGGACTAAATGAAATCCCTAGATACCTCAGTTCAGCACAGTTTGACTGGAATCTACTGGGCCTCCACCATTCCTATACTCAGCAAATACCTTTTGAGTATCGACTCTATGGTAGGCTTTGTGCTAGACGAGATTCACAGCTGAGTCATAGTAGTTCCTGCTCTCAGAGAATGTAAGCGTCCAGAGGATGGCAGGCATGTAAAAGATAGTAAGATACAGTGTGATGGAAGCTATGACAAGGCTTGGCTTTGGGTGCTGTGGGCAGCAGGTGACCTGGGCGGGTGGAAAGCAGGTGGCACTTAGGCAGGGTGCCGTCCGGCACCATGTGGGAGCTGGTCAGAAATGCAGATTTGCAGGTCCCAGCCCAGATCTGCCCAATCTGAAACTCTAGTGTTTTAAGAAGCTCTCCATTAGATTCTGTCGCTTGCTAAAGTCTAAGAAATACTGCTTTCCAGAATGTAAGACTCCCAGGGACACAACAATTAGACAAGAAAACACATACTAAATTAAAATCCATAAAGTAAGGGTTAGCCACCTCAGTTCTAACTTTCACAATCTACAAGATTTCTGTACATTTTTTTTTAAATTTATGTGTTTAGAGAGAGCATGTGACTGGGGGGAAGGGCAGAGGGAGAGGGACAGAGGGAGCCTGATGTGGGGCTCGATCTCACGACCCTGAGATCACGACCTGAGCTGAAATCAAGAGTCAGATGCTTAACTGACTGAGCCCCCCAGGTGTCCCTTTTGTACACAACGTAAAGTGAAGTGGAACAGAATGTGTTAGCTTCTAGACACTTGCAGGTAACACACACAAGGAAGCGTGTGCAGCGCTCACCTAACCAGACCAAGCGGATTCACAGAGCTATCCTCGGTTGCCACAAATTCTATGTCAGTTGTCAGTCGGTTGGGCATCTGTCTTTGACTCAGGTCATGATCCCAGGGTGCTGGGATCAAGTCCCGCATGGGGTTCCCTGCTCATCAAAGAGCCTGCTTCTCCCTCTCCCTCTGCCCCTCCCGCTGCTTGTGTTTGCTCTCTCTCTTAAATACATAAAATCTTAAAAAAAAAAAAAAAAAATTCTACGTCAATTAAATCAGTCGGTATCTTAAATGTGCTACAAGCGTACCCACCTACGTAGGCTCGTCATTACAGTAGGTTCTGTAAGGCATACACACATCACCTGCCATTAAGGCACTTATGCCTAAGTTGAGGCAGTAGGTCCATTGTGGGTTGTTCAGAATGTTTGGAATGCTGCTAAACACCATGGGAGTACGGAGAAGATGCTAATTGATTTGGGCTGATCTTAGGATAAGGCCCCAAGAAATGGAAGTTGAGCCGGGCTTAAACACAGGTGGAATCTGCGTGGCCGGCAAAACCTAGCTCATCAGCATACACTGAACAGTCTGGAAACCGTCCAAAGAAAGGCGCTCTGTAATCTCATGGGGAAGCTGACATAACGATAAAAATGACGGTGATACTGAGCATCATAAGCCACAAATCTCCCCTACAAGGGCAATTTCAGGGCTGGAAAGGCTGAGGTATACAGGATTTTCTTGGGGGGGAAAAAAAAAATCAAACGACCAGAAATCTGAAAAAAAAAAACAACAAAACGATGAAGTGTTCCAAGGCTGGTGGGTGTCCTCAGGGGAACCTGCGGAGCTTTTGGAGAACGGCGGCCGTACGCCTGGCCAGGTGCTGCCCGCGAGTGTCCGGGGGACTGGGCGCGCTCACAGGCGGGCTGCTGCCTAGGCGGGTGACCGCAGAGACCTCCGAGCTCCTGCCGGCCGCACAGCTCACATCTACTCCCTCATCCCTTCAGCCCAAGTCCCCCGTCGTTCTGTAACAGATCTAAGCCATCACGGCCTCTTCCTGTGAGCACCAGCTTGCCTCCCCAGTTCGGCTCGTGCTCTGCCTGAGGCAGGAGCACGTGGAGGGCATTCATGCGGAGGCCTGGTTTGCTGAAATTCTGTGGCACCCTAAGTTAGATTTAAAGCCCGAGTGTGAGGTTCGCAACCTCCCTGGAGGTTTGAATGCGCTGCTCAGTTACAGGTGGCCACGAACCGGACCTCTGGTGCCTGGGACAGTGGCTGGGCTGGGGGTCCCTCTGCGCACGTGCGGGGCTGGGACGGGCCGGGAGCCGCACTTGGCCAGCAGTGGACTCCGCCCTCCACAGCCGGTGGATTGCCACCTACCTCTTAGGGCCGAGGGAGGGAGGGAGGGGATGGAGAGAGGGGTCTCCATCAAGGCTGGGGAGAGTTTTGAGGGTGAAGGATTAGAGTACATTTCCCCTGATTGTGGGTGGGTCGAACAGATGTCTTTCCAGGTCCAACTATAACTTTATAGTTACCCTCAGGAAGCCCGCTGACACTTTATCTGCAGATTAGCACCTGAGCTTTTTGCTTCGAGTTCAAGAACCGATTTGTGGATTGAGTTTTCCGGAAGTGTGTATATTCGTGCGGCCACAGACGCACCTCCGTGCAGGCAGAGCTGGCTAGCAGAGTGGCAGGGGCGTGTGTGCCGGCCGAGGGCCCCGCTCTGCTCCCTGCCAGGGCTGATTGAGAGGGGCTGGCAGGCGGCAGCGGGTGATGGAACAGGAAGACTTCCTGTCACAGCCTTTCCCGCCCCCGTCCCCCTTGTCCCCCTTTTGCTTCTTCCCATCTCTCCGCCTACTTTTCTTCTTTGTCATCTTCCTACACATTTCCTTGAAGAAATGCCACAGTCCAGTGAGTTATGTGGCAAGATGATGGATGAGGTCTGGAGACGAGCAGTGTGTGTGGAAACGGGGAAGGCCCGCCCTGCACCGTGTCAAAGAGCGCCCTCGGCTGAGCCTGGGCAAGACTGGTGTCGCAGACGGGGAGCTCACCACCGCTGGCCCCTGGGCTGGCTGCAGCATTTCACACCTCTCCCCTTCCTGCTCTCCTGCGCCGTCAGCACAAACTAGGAGTGAGGAGGTCCCGTAGAACACTGACAGTCTAACAGTCTCGGGAGCCCTGTGGCGCCACAGGAACACGGGACTCAGAAGGGACCCTTACGGACTGGCGAGTCCCTACTTTTCACTCTTTTCAGACCACTACTCCTGGTGCTGCATCAGCAGGAACCGAAGCTGTTTGAGTCACAGAGGCTCCCGAGCCTCTCCCTTACTGTCTTCGCGAGGCACTAGAACAAACTTCTGGTTCTGTCCACCTTTTTGAACTCCTGGCTTTTACCCACGAATGTTCCCAAACTTTCTCCCTATTCATTTCTGATCAGCACATCGGGTAGCGCTAAGCCGCAGAGCAGTGATTAAGCCCTCTGGGTTTCTTTGACTTTAAAATGATTTTGCTTGCACTCAAGTCATGTCTGTGTGCTTATGTGTGCATCTCTTCTTCATGGTTTGGGGCTTACATGTATCTTCTTGGCCATATTAGAAATAAAAACTTCATTTTCTATTTGGGATTAGAACTCACTTTGTTTTTAATTGACCACTCTTCTCAATCTCATGCATTTTCTCCAGAGGGTGGACAAGCCTCAGTGGGGCAGGGGTGGCCTGTCCTGTGTGCCTGGGTCTGGGATCCACACAGACAACGGGCTCTATAATCCTGAGACCGCCGGGAAGTCTGACCTGCAGTGCACAGCACAAGACCCAAATAACACGTCTTGCTATTATTTTTCTAAATAATTCATCAACTATATACAGTTTGCCTTTCTCTTCAGAATGCAAATATTCTTGGGAGTTGTGTTTCCTCTGCTGTTGAGGAACTCAGTAGCCCCTCTATGTGCTAACATCCAGACGTTAGTATTGGCTGTGTATTTCACCACTCATAATTAGTAGGTGTTGAGCTCTAACATTTCTAAAGAATCCGTGGATCTCCCGCCATCCCTAAATCCCAATCAAATGGGAATCTTCCACATTTAAAAAATGCAAAAACGGTGAATGAATTAACTAGTACATTGTTAATGTTCACTGCATACTATCTGTGACAGCAAGAACCAATATTTTGAAGTCCCATGGCAGGAACTGATTAAAACTAGAGCATATCTGTGGCATGAAGTATTAGGTGGTCGTTAAAAGTCATATTAAAAAAAATACTAACATGGGGGAAAGGCTAATGATTTATAAGGGGAAAAGCATAGGCTATAAACTGCCCACGTGATATGCTTCAAGTGTGGTAGAAGTATGTACGTGTGCTCACAGACAGAGATGAAGGAATTACAAAGAAGTAGAAACACCAATTTCTGAGTGGTGAGATTGCAGGTGGTTTTCTTTTTTCCTTCTATTTTTCTGCATTTTCCAAATTTTCCACAAAAACAGATGGTGCTTTTAAGATAAGAAGCATTCCTAGGTACGTATATTGGATCTGTTACCAGTCTTCCATTTTAAACAATTGCTTTTGCTTCTACGTTGGGTAGGATCATTCAACCTTTTGGGGAAAGTACCTTCGGTTTCTTCAAGTTCAAAAACTTCCATCTCAGATCTTGGCTTTAGCTATCTAGGTTTCCATGTCCGTGTCAGACCATTTTACATAGAGCTGAAATTGAAGTCTCTTTTGCCTGTTCTTCTCTAACCTGGCCTGGGGAAAGAAGGTATTTCCACTTCTCTAAACCCAGCCCGTCAGCTTTACTAGACGTGTGCTTATCCCGTTACCTGATCCAAATCCACTAATGGCCAAGCAGCTACTACCAAGTGGACTCCCATCCTGACAAAAAGGACAGAACCGTAGCCCCCAGCTCCAGCTGGGGAAACACACTGTCGGTTGGCAGTGAGGGTCCTGCTAAGATAACGTCTCAAGTGTTTACTGGAAACAAAAGCAGGGACCATGAAGCCGGCCTCTCCCCTTTTTTGATGGCAGCTCCCTCTTGTCCCGCCCTGGGGCTGGGGCTCTGTGCGAGCCAGGAAGCACTACAGGGACCCTTCCAGGCATTGGTCCCTTTCAAGGGTGCAGGGTTGGGATGTGTGTGTGGGGGTTTTAAGACGGAATTACGGATTTCATGGTAATAGCAGGACGTGGTTAATTCACAGCAGAAAACGTGGTAAGGCTGCTGAGTTGTGGCAGGAGTGGGTAGGAGGGATAGAGGATGGGGAAAGGAGCACCGGCAGGAGAAAAGCAATGATGCTACAGGAACTGTAATTCACGAAGACCAAGTTCTGGAAGTCAGCACTTAGTATATGAGGAGAGTCATATATTACTGAGTAAAGGAGATTTTAGTCCATTACAAGTCCACCTTCTTAATTTCAAACATCTACTGAGCAAGGGTTCCCTCAGGCACCTACATATGTGGGTCCACGTCTCCCTGAAGAAAG
The DNA here is from genome assembly GCA_028534135.1 of Potos flavus. Classification (NCBI taxonomy): domain Eukaryota; kingdom Metazoa; phylum Chordata; class Mammalia; order Carnivora; family Procyonidae; genus Potos; species Potos flavus. Next base: position 48,036,879 of record CM052883.1, read on the forward strand.
ATAAAGTGGCTACTGGTTTTCTAGTTGAGCCTCAAGGGTCCTAAAGCTCCCTATATATCTACATATCACATCCCATTCCTGTCGGACTCTCCCCTCCATGGGGCCAATCCTTCTGATAAAGGACCCATCTCCAGAAAGTTCCTGGAAACATGCTAATAAGTTACCTCAAGTCTGTGATGCCCGCCGTGATACTAACTTGATGGTGGAGAATGAGCCCTGATAGAATGAAACAGAGGAAAGCAAGTTTTGCTAAGGGTGGGGTGCGTGACAGGGGGTCAGCTCCCCCTGGGCTAGAACCACGTCCACACGACTCACTGATGGATCTCGGGAACCCGGTGCAGCACCCGGCCTGTGGAAGGCCAGGGTAATGACAATACATAATGTGTGCCAACCGTGTCCACACTGCTAAGCCATGCTCACAATAACTCTGGGAGCCAATGTGTGAAAATTAACTTCATTTTAGAAGTGAAAAAAAATGTGGGTGCAAGGGGGCAGTTATCACTCAAGGTCTCCTGGACAATAAGGGGCGGAGCCCGGATGGAGGCCAGGTCGCTCGGTGCCGAGACTTGTTCCAATCCCCTACACTCTGCTGCCTGCCTCCCCCTCAGTGACTACCTGATTAACAGAGTGAAAAGAGGATGGCAGGACAAAGTGGCGACTCCATAAGGCTGAGGGCGGTGGGACATGGTGAGAAGAGAGGTCCCCACGGCTAGAGGAACTGTGACCTCTGTAGTCTCACACCCCAGTCCCGCCAGGCTCATGCTCGCCAGGTCGGGGGCTCGTATTGCCCTCACAGAGCCTGCGGGACAAGCTGTGGGAAGAGCGAGTCCTTTCCGTCTTGTCTGCTCGCCTTCCGGTTCCAGGTCAGGGGGGCCCCCAAGAGCAGGTGCTAACAAGTTGTTACAGAAGGAAAGGATGGAACCGAGCTGTCTTGGCTTCTGAGAATACGGGCCCTTTCTTCTCTCCTGCCTTATTTACTACATCAGTGTACACTTTGACCTCCTGTGCTCGCCAGCCTCAAGGACGCAAGCCATGTTCTGAAACTGGGCAAAGGACCCAGCCCTTGCGGAAGTTCCGCCACAGACATCATTAAAATACAGGGTTAACAGTGGCTTTCTGCTGCGGTGTGCTAAACCTGAAGAATGTTCTTCACACGGTATCTCCTCTCTACACTCCTAACATCTTTACTCTGACAGATTTAAAGACAACTCTGAGGATTTACTTTCTTACAGAGGCAGCGTGAAAAACTGAAAAGTCTTTTCTCTTTTGTGTTCTTGTTTTATTGTTGGGTGGGAAGGGTGTTGTACTTGACAGTGGGAACCTTCAGTATCATGAATTAAGTCTCTTTACAGGTGGCAAATGATTCCTCTAACCCCAGTGTGAGCCTGAACTGGGCAACCAGAAGACTATGGTGTCGTGGCTTTCATACAGCAGACACGAGGGCAGGAACAGTGGAAATTCATGGAAAACTCTTAGGCCAAATTGTTTATACACTGCAGGTTTCAGCCACCACTGTACTTGACTCCAACGTTTTGCTACATTTCTCGCATCCTCTCCCTTCCTCTCCACGTTCTCACCAAACATTCACATGTAAGGATCATAGGTGGGGATAGCTCTGGGAGGAAGGTCATCAAAAAGAGATGCAAGATGAGCACAGATGATTTTTTTTTTTTTTTTTTAAGACTTTGGTCTCTGTTACAGGGTAGTTGTTTAGCACTTCTGGGGATTAGGAGATAGCTCAGAGACAGAGATAAAAAGGAAATTCTTAGTTTGCTTTTTAGGAAAGGAAACTGGGTCTGGAATAACTGAAATTTCTAAAGGAACTGTGATCAAGGCTAAACTTAGCTACACTTAGAAGGCTGGACTGCCCGGCTGTCAGGAACATATCCAGTTCCAAACAGAAGGAAAAGCCTATTTAAATCAGAAAGTACAGTGCTCTTGGAGAGCAAGGTCTTTGCAGGTAATCTCGGTTTCCGGCTCTGACGGTTTTAAATTAGACCTCAGAAAACTTTTCTCATGCGCATGAGCTTGCAGATCTCGTGATAGGGGACAAGGGTAGGTTTTGTAAGACGCTTCGGTTTGGGGACCTCAGGAATACCAGACAACGTGGTGTTGGTCAGAGACTTGTTGCTCAATGAAATGTAAAGACAGTAGAAAAGTAATAATAACGGACCAAATCTACATGTGGTTAACATCCCATAAGCCTGACAACTCTTGGGACGAAGGCAACAGAGTTAGTAAATTGCAAGACAAGACATATTTCTTATGGGTCCCTTCAGGACCTCTAACGGATACCATAAGTGTGCATCTGCTCTACCACATTCTAAATGCTAACAATTCTGTAAGTCTGACGTTCCCTGCCAGGCTTTATGACACGGCTATTAATATACGGTATCCCCCAGAAACAAATATGAAAGATGCAGAACAAGATTTACGGGCATGTTAATTACAGCATTATTTATAATAGTAAAAAAATGAGAAGTTAAATGGCTAACACATAGGTCTGTGGTTCAATTATTGCATATCTACATTATGCAGTCATTAAGAATCATGTCTGTGAGGAATATTTGGTGACAAGGAAAATACTTAGGATATAATGAGAAATCAAAAAGCTACAAAACTGAAAACAATATGATAATATTTATTTATGGGTTTTTCCCTCTGGTCATATATATGCACATGACTGGAGAGAAGGAAAATAAAACATTAACATGGTTATCTCTGAGTAATGAGATACTAAGTGATTTTTGTTTACACCTCTGTATTTTTTTTTCTGTAATTCTCCAGTTCCATACAAACTACTTCTTTTACGATAAAATGTATTGTTTTTAAAAAGCACTTGTCAACCCTCACAAGAATATCCAGCTAAGCCAGCACCAGTCCTATATAATTGTTATTAATAAATAATATGTAAAATTTCTGCATATGTGAAAAATTATAGTGAAAAAAAAATCTGTATGTCTTTGTCAGTAACCTCTGGGCCAGAGGCTTTAAACCTCATGATCTATTAAAATTCATCCTGTCAAAATTCCGCCTTCCACATTAAATACTATTTATGTGGCTAAGTGAAGAAAGGGGACTGATATGTTGAGTATGAGTCTGAGCCAGACATGTTTATGTACATGGTTTCCCTAAGCACACTTATGGATGGGGAAAGTGAAGTTCAAAAAGATTGAATAACTTGCCCTGGTCACATGGCTATTCAGGGGTCAAATCCTCTCAGTCTGGTTTAAAAGCCTTGATTCCTTCTACCACCTCAGAGCTGATGGAAACTTTAGATGAGACACAGACTTCATAGCAGACACTTAAAAATGTCTTCACAAGATACTGTGCAAGTGCTTCTCATGTGTGGCCAAAATAACTAATTGTGTTTCTTTTCATTCACATCACCCCAGTGAAGATAATAGGGAAACTGCCCAAAGGAGACAACACTACAAACAAAAGAGAGAAAGGCAAGTGAAGAGCCCACCTCCTGGGACACCCCTGACCGACCAGGCAGTGACTATGATGACTAGTCTAGCCTGCGGGTCGGTGAGGCGGCGGCCACCAGCACTGACCAGCAAGTGTGGCTGGGCTCGATCTTCCACATACATCTCACCCACCCCTGGTCATGGTGCTGCTCCTCCCTCCTACTTGGCCAGAACCCCATCTCCCAAAAGTCATTATTACAAAGCCCATATCCTGGATTCCAGAGAGGAATTTTTCAAAGCTAAAAACTTTCCTTTAGGAAGGACAAAAGACCTCAAAGACGATCTTCCACCTTTTTCATTTCATAATGAACGGCTTTTGACATTTCTCAAAATGAGAGCCTAGGGACTAAATATTGTGGTAGGCTTATCTTCACAAGTACCGTCAATTTAACTCAACAGATGAGCCCATAATCATAACTATATCCTGCTCAGAACCTCGCCTTACAAAGTAATTCCACGTCCACTCTCTCATTTGCTTCTCGCCATAAGCCTTATGGAAAGAAAGGGAGGTAACACCATCCCCATTTACAGACCTGGAAACTGAGGCATACTGCCATTTTGGCTGGCTTGCTGGATTTGATGGTACCTTCCTTGGAAGGCACAGGGGCACTGACTGAGGGGAGAGCATGTGAAGGTTCTGGTTGAGAATATGGCAGTGTGTCGCTGGCGGACAGGACCCTGGAAAAATCTCTAGGGTAAGGATGGGGCTTATGAAATATTCGAGTGGGAAGAGAAACTACTTAGGTAGAAATATTGCCTGTAGAGAGCGCTATATGAATGGCTTCTTCCTCTCCTTTTCTACTTTCTCAGTCCTCTCCATTCTTCAGAGCCAGCCCAAATCCCACAGATCTGGGAAGCCATTCTTTTTTTTTTTTAAGATTTTATTTATTTGGCAGAGAGACAGAAAGAGCACAAGCAGGGGGGAGGGGCAGAAGGAGACAGAGAAGCAGGCTCCCTACTGAGCAGGGAGCCCGATGTGGGGCTCGATCCCAGGACCCTGGGATCATGACCTGAGCTGAAGGCAGACGCTTGACTGACTGAGTCGCCCAGAATGGAAAGCCATTCTTAATTATCCACCACAAAGAAACCATAATAATACCACCTTAGGTTCCCACGTGCCTTAGCTCGTTACAACACTATGACACATTTCTGAGGGTGGCTTTGCCATCTGTTTTACAAACAGGAAAACACAGCTCAGAAGGGCTCACCTGTCCCCAGCTGACATGGTTAATAAGCCACAAAGTCCAGATTTCAAACTCCATCACATCACAGCTGCCTCACCTTCCGGTACACTTATCACACCTTGTATATCGCCCAAGTGTCCCCTCATTCCTCAACTCAGTTCTAAGTTCTTTGAGGGCAGACGGCAAGCCTCGTGTTTCTCTGTAACCACCCCCGCCGCCAGCACTTAGCAGAGCTCCCCGTACACATTAGGTTCTCAATAAACGTCAGACGTTAACTATCTATTTGGTAGGAACAGCCGCTATTAAGAGGGAATTTTTGGTACTTTGGATGTCAGGCTTTTCGCGGTATATAATTAAAACAAGAGTGAACATGAAGTGTATAATTTCTCCTAGCTCTAGCTTAATCACGCATTCATTACCATGTCTGATTCTGCATTATGTGAAAAGTACTGCTTAGTAAGCATTTTCTGTGATGAGGATAATCAAATACATACAGATATCAAAGAGATTTTTAAAAAGACAAAAGCAAAAGCATCCAACACGGGGAGAGACAATGATCTACACGGCATAATATTCCACCTGGGACTGAGGACCTTCTAAGGCAAAGAGAGTACTTGTCTAAGGTTGGGCAACTGGATACGCAAGGAACACTGAGAAAGGAAGTCGGGGTGCTCACTGGGATCTTGTATCAAGAAGATAGATGGACCAGGCTACCGTTCCGGGTCAGAAACAAGAGGGGCAATGCTTTCAAAGGCTTTTCTGAAAAAAGGGGTTTGCTCTGAATCCTCTCCAGCATAACAATCATTTCATTACCATCTTCAGTGACGAGCAAACTTAATAAATATACATGCAATATACAACTTATTACCCTGTTTGGTCTCATTCCATTTGCCCTCCCAACCCATCATTAGTGTATAGCTTTGAAAATATAAAGGGCTCAAAGAAATTCACTGAGATGAGAATTTTTTACAATAGAGATTGGCTCAAGTACCTTGAAATTGACGTTTGGTAATCTCAGCTAATGATAATGGTACCTAACATATTTTATTGCCAAATCATTCATAGTACTCTTAATAAGATTAATAAGCCACTGAGAGGCAGGGCTTCTGACTTCTTTGGTGTCATAAATAAAGTGCCACATACCTGTGGACATTCAACCAACATCAAGCAACAAGAGGAAATACCAGGTTAGTGGTACCTACATTTGTTTCCTCATGGCTGTGGCCATTGGTCTCGACCAATTCCTTGGTACCTTTTAACTGCAAAAGAAAAAACAAAAAGCCCAAATGAATAAGCAAGCATATCTGTTAAGTATATATCATCCTATTAACTCTGATTTATCTTGAGGTTGCACTTTATAAAACTTCCGAGAAAAAAAAATGGATGGAGCACATAATTCTAATGAGTCTTACTGAAACCAGTTGGAGACCAATATTTTATAAAACTTGATGGCTGGCAAAAAATAAATGGGTCTTGGTCATTATTTTTTAAATAATAAGATTAGAAAGCAGTTCCATAGGCATAAAATGTATAAAATTGGTTCTTAAGAATAATAAATGATTTCATTTCCTAGTTGTATTGCTATTAATTTCAACCCTGCAGTGTTTGCAAGTTGCCACCAGCTAAATGATGTTATACTAACGATTACTTGTGAATGATGTATTTTCGGTTGTTCTAACATACCACAGTGCTACTCTACATGTCCTCCTTAAGAACATATTTGAATGATTGGCATTGTTTCTGGAGGCCTAAAAAAAAAAAAAAAAAAAAGAAAGATGACTTTCTTCTTTTTGTAAAGGAAGAATTGGGAAGACATTTCCTCGGTCACTGAGGCATCAGAAGAAAAGCTCTTTCTCAAACGAGATTTTTAACAGTGAACATTTGAAAACACTACTCTCTTTACTCCCTCTCAGAAGGCTTAGGAGTGATCCATTATCAGGAGATTTCTGGAAACCTTTAATTGGCATTTTATCCCCGCCCGGCTCAAAGCAGACAGCAAAGGCAAAGGGCGAGCAGACCTCGCAGCTGCTGGCCAGTATCTCTTCCTGGCTTATTAGTGCTTAGGAAGCAGCAGCTTCGTCATCGTCTTTTTTTATGCCAAAAATAAAGTATTCATGGCAGGAAATAAATGCTTAAAGTTGGAAAGAAAAGAAGAAAATAAATGCGTGTATACTGACAGTGTGTCTGATCCAGAATATTGGTTCTTTCTGGTTATCTGTACATATTAAAACGAAAGCGTCTTCGCTTTTTTTTTTTTTTTTTAAAGACGATGTCCAATTCTCAGCAAGAAAGCCACACGCTCTCCATGCCAAGAGAGGGGGGCTTTGCCAGAGGAGGGGTAACACAAAGAAACTGAGGCTGGGGCAGCTGACTCTGGACCAGAGGCTCTTTGGCTCATGTGCACATCACTCCCACTTGAGAAACATGAATTCTGCCCGCTGGCCTTCAGGGCTCCCTCACTGATGTTTCCGCACACAACAACTACGAAGTGTTACAGACATGAAAAGCAGACGGGCCCCACAGTGATAGAAAGACCAGCCATTATCACAGGGCACAGGACTTAAAACCCTCTCTGTGTTCCTAGCGAAAGGTTTCCGTCTTGCAGGTGTTCCCTGCTCACGTTAGGTCCTGTAGCTCTGCTTCTGTGACCCAGAGAGGCCTTAGGGAGAAGGCTTTGATATTTTGCCGCGGAAGTAAAGGACCATGTCGTGGAAGCCGTTCTACCCTTTACGATATTGGCACAGACAGGCCTGCTGCTCTCCTCCCTTGTAAATAGATTCCGTCCCGTCCCGCTGCTCCATGTCCTCCTGTCTTTGGACACTCCCCATTGGCTGTCCTCGTACTCCTGGTCCACCGGTCCCGCTCCCTGCCCTGTTCTCCTCGGCAGGAGCCGCCACAGGCCACCACTCCCTCCTGCACCCGCAGGCTGGCGGCTGCTTTGCCCTCACTGGCCTCCGCCCAACCTTCTCTCCTCTAGCCGCTCCCCTCCTCCAGATGGAGCGGAGGGGCGTCCTGGCTGATGATAGCTGGGCTTGGGAAGGAGCTCCGGATGTCGGACGCTGTCGGGTCTGGAAAGGAGGTGAAGGGCAGGAGCCAGTCGGGCTGACGGGACCGAGAGAAGCCGCATCTTAGCAAACAAGGAAGGCTGGGAACCTTCCTTAGGAGAGCCTGGGGAATAGTCCTGCCTCCCCTGATGGGGATGGGGCACGGCCTCATGACAGTAAGGGTCTACCCTCGTGACCTATTCTTTCTTTTTGGGATTCCCATCAAATGGCATCACTTTGAATAGCAAAGTACTGGGTCTTCAGAATAAGGGGGATCTTCTTCCCTGTGTGTTTGTGTGTGTGTGCGCACGCGTGTGAAAGCAAGACTCTAGGCGCACGCAGTCATACTCTCCAGGAGTGAGGCTGTTTGTCTAGGTCCTATCTATGCAGGCACTGAGAAAGGGTTTACACATGTAGTTAGTCTACCTAAGTCCAAGGAAAGCCTCACGGGGGCAATGGTCACGGAGGTACAGAGGTGCGTTTTCAAGGGTGCGTCTCCGTGTGGGTGGTTGGCTGCAAGGAGACGGAGGGAATGTGCCCGCTGTGTGCTCCCAGCTGCCAGGATGACGGGGGCACGTGGCTAGGGGCGCTCTGGAAAGCAGCCTGGGGGCGGCAGGAGCACCCAGATGCGTTTGCTGCTGTGCGTCCCTGGGCTTCTCAGACGGACGTACTTTTGATGTCTTTGCTTGAAAAAAGCTATCCCATTTAGATGAGCACAGCAGATTTAAAAACGATTCCTTCCCAGTCATATTTTCCGGCTCTTTAATAACTTTAGTTGCTCTGGAGCTTCTTCATGTTCCCCATTTTTTTTTAAGTAATGGGGATGAAGTGTGATGTTTCACTGCTCTCAGAAAATGCAGGCCGTAACAAGAAGACACCGGTGCTTTCTGCAAACCTCAGAATCTCTTTTTGTGACCGGGGCTTAGACTTCAAATCAAAATACGGGCATAGCTCAGAGGCATCGCGGGTTCGGTTCCAGACCACACTAAAGCAATTTAACTGAAATTTTGGACATTCCAGTGAATATAAAAGTTTTCACTATCCTGTGGTCTATTAAGTGTGCAATAGCTTCCCATCTAAAAAGACAACGTACGGAAAAGATCTGCGTCCTCTGGAGAAAGGAGAAATCCACCCCTCCCCATCCCAGCAAATGGAGGAGAGGTGGGAGCGGTGGGGGGGAGGGAGGAAGGGCACAGAACAGCAAAGCTCAGAGCTCTGACTGATCAGGAGCAAATTTGGACCAAATCAGCGCTACTCTTCTGAAGTCTTACAGTCATGCAGAGGAGGAAAGCCCAGTGAGTTGGGTGCTCCTAGCTAGCTGGTCACCGCGAATTCAGTCAGTTTCCATCCAGTCGAACTTCACCCCAAATCATACACCTTCAGCCTCAGTCTACATTACTCAACCTTAGTAATCACATAATCACCAGTTTCATAGAGCACGTTCCTCCAAAGCTTATGAAGTATCCTACATCTTCACTTTTCACTCACAAGTTGCTTAATACTTTCAGGGGAAAGGAACGGAAACTGTATTTTCCTGCTCCCAAGCCACAAAAATCTAAAAACCACTTGTAAAGTGACTGAGTCACAGCTGGCTATATTCTCCCAACGTTGTATTTTTAGAAATATCACTTTTGAAGTTATTTCTATGGTACAAATAACCTTCACATAAGCCACTGTGGGTGAAAAAAAATGTAAAACAAGCTAAATTTGATTACCCCAACGGGTTGGGGTTACTCTGTGTGATTTTTTTTTTTCCTCCTCCTAATTACCATTCATTCCATCCTTGGCAGCATGGGAAGGCCAGAAATAGGAAAGCATTTCAAGAGCTCTCCTGTGCAGATAGGGGGCTCAGATTTCACTCGGATTTCACCGTGCTGCCCAGCAATCCATCTTACCCTGCTGTAAGACAATACTTCCAAATCCACTTATCAATGTCAGGCCACACTTCAGTATCAAAGAAAGCCAGGATGAAACGGTCAGATTTACAAACTTCATAGGAAAGGTTTGTTGCTCACTGTGGTTAGATAAGTGCCCTGATGCGCGGGGATGATTTTTTTTTTTTTTAACATCCCTATGAATCACTCGTTCCCATTCATATGTCTGCCCGAGCTCCGCGGGTGACGCTAAAGGCATGTTCCTCGCCGTGACATTTAAGGCGAAACTAGCGGCTCGCTTCGACATATATCTGCATCTCTGAGACTTTTAAACGTTATCTAAATCCATGTGTCTTTTGGGGTAAACTTTCTCAGGTCGCCGGCCAGCTCGGGGGGTCCCCGTCGGGGCAGGCGTGAGAACAGATTATGAATTCCACGCAGCAGCGCTGCCTGGAGGTGTGATGGGTAGAGGCGGGCCGTCCCACAGACGGGCGTCTGGGCGCGGGTCGGGCAGGAGGGATGCACGCGTCCGAGTCTGAGCTGCCGCCTTCGCTTACCTGTTCCTGGAGGACTGTAAGTAACGCCTGCGTGTGGGACTGCTCTTCCTTCGCCTGCTCCAGTTCCGACTTCTTGTTGTTTAACTCCTCCTGGATGGTCAGCAATTGCTGTCAAAGTAAGAACATTTAAGGTAAGTAGGATGGAAGGCCAGGTGACTGTCGGATGTTAAGAATATCATTTTCGGGGCACCTGGGTGGCTCAGTGAGTTAAAGCCTCTGCCTTCGGCTCAGGTCACGATCTCAGGGTCCTGGGATCGAGCCCAACATCGGGCTCTCTGTTCAGCGGGGAGCCTGCTTCCCCCTCTCTCTCTGCCTGCCTCTCTGCCTACTTGTGATCTTTCTCTGTCAAATAAATAAACGAAATCTTTAAAAAAAAAAAAAAAAGATGTTAAGAATATCCATTTAAACGCATGAGAAGATTTTTGCATGCTAATACCTTAATTCAGACTTCAGTTAACTTTTGCACACTCCCATTCACTTAGTGTAGCAATATTGCAGATTCTTTTTTTTGGTAATATTTTAGTTATTTACTTGAGAGAGAGAATGCACAGAGGGAGAAGGAGAAGCAGGCTCCCCATGAGCAAGGAGCCCGATGTGGGGTTTGATCCCAGGACCCTGGGATCATGACCCGAGCTGAAGGCAGACGCTTAACCGACTGAGCCACCCAGGCGCCCCAATATCGCAGGTTCTGACACGTTATTAGGCTGTCAGGACTCCGCTATACAATAAAACGAGTCTGGGCTCGGCATTTGTGAAGGCATCCTCATAGTCCTTGGAACAAATGCGTATTTGTAACAATATGCAGAATAGTGTTAATAGACAACAGCTTTTGATAGATGAAGAAGTTAAATAAAAAAAAAAAAAAAACCCAAAACTGGATGTGATTCGTCAGCTTGCCCAAGGTCACTTCACCTGACATCAGACGGGAAGGCTGGCCTTCTAGCAGCGGCTCTGCACAGCTACTTCCCCGAGTGGCTGGGACCACAAAAGATCCTTTTACTTCCTCTGTTATGACGGTGATGTTTTATTAGATCAGCAGGACTGAAGTCCAAACTGCAATCAATATATCAGCCCAGAAAACTGCTGATATAAGCTGTCAAAACACTAAGCTATAGCCTACACTGCTATTTTTAAGCAGGGCCACTGAAGGGATTTTTGTAAGCCTTGCCTTGAGCTTCCCTTGCCCTCTCCGCTGTAACTCATGTTGAGGCTTACCCCTGTCTGCCCAGAGCGCCCGGCACTAATTCTCGGCGCGGGGTTATATGATAATATAGACAGGGGCTGGGAAACGCACTCGAGAGCTTCGCAAAGGGCCGCAGAAACGGCTGTATCGACTCAGAGGATTTTTTTTTCTTTTTTAATAAATAAACCATATTCACTTTAATAGCATGTATTGGTGATGCTGAAATACGACCGATCTGTGGCTCTTCAGCATTTACTCAGACGCTTCTTAACAACAAAGGGCTAGTTGGAAAAGACAGAAGAGCCTTTCTCCGACTCGCGCATGTAACAAGTGCTACGCTAATGACAAAGTGTTAGCGCATTCCTGCCACGAAGGTAGCTGTCCCCAGGATCCAGGCTGCTTTTGGGGAGGGGGGGGGTGTCTGCCGCCCCGCTGCCTGGCCGGTTCTGAACACCCAGGCCTGAGGAAATACTGGTGCTGGATTGCTGAGGCTTAAACCCACCAACTGGAAGGATTAAACTAAATCTTTAAAACCTTGTTTTGGAAAAAAATAAAAAAATAAAATAAAACCTTGTTTTGGGGTATGTTGGGGAGTAGGCAGCACTCAGAAAAAACACCCTGTGCTTTCTCCTGGGCTTGCTTCTTCTGTTCCCTGCTTTGGCACTGGATATAAATTTAGGAACATACTTTCGTTCCCCCCCCGCCCCGCCCCTGCCCTGCCCCGCCCCACATAAACAGTGATTTCCTTGCCATTTCCTAAAAATTCAACACCTCCCATTTCACCACCAGCGCACACGAGACTCTCACGTGAGGTGACACACATGTCCCACACCGGCTCCCTCAGCGCCGTATGTGACTTAACGGTGCCTCAACTGATTAAAGTACAGAAACCAAGGAGCCCATATTGTACTTTGGCACTGTGACAAGTACCTAAAATGACTGCTTCCGGAGAGTGGGGAGTGACTCTGCTCCTTCGCTGTCATTCGTGACTGGCCCCCCAAACCACTGCCCGGGTGGGGGGAGGGGATGGGGACCGCTGGTGCTCGGACTCCGATGACGCCCAGGGAATTTTTACATATCAGATGAGTTTCAAATCCGATCCTTAAGCCTCCTTTAAACAAGAGCCAAACGGAGGATAAGAAATTGTCTTCCGAGGTGGGTAGCTCATGTCTGTTCACTGCAGCGCCTGGGGCCGAGGGACTGGCGACAGCTAGTGTCCAGCAGAAGGGGGTTGGCTCGGTCAGGGACAGGCATCTGTATGGCGGGGCTCCATGCAGCCGGGGAAAACCACAAATGTCTCTGCGCATGGGGGAAGCCCAGAGTACGTGGCGCCCCCCACAGAAACGTCAGGTTACAGGAAGAGCTCACTGAATTTTGCAACATGCTCCTAGAAAAGGATCTGGATACTTTCCCTGGGTGAGTGGGTTTAAGGATCCTTGGGTCAGTTTTGCTGGTAATTTTCTGGTATGTCTGTAAGGAGCATATGTTACTTGAGTAATGTTATTATTACCAGCACTGAATAAATAAGAGAGGAACTGAGAATTCTACTGGAATCTGCCATTTCACCCACACATTTACAACACTGCTTCATTCTACTGAAACACACACACACACACGCACTCCTCCTCTGGACCTCGTTTCTCACTGAGGCTTCCATCCTATTCCATTCTTCCTGAGAATCATACTTCTCGTTATTTTAAATTGTATTTATTTTACTTTCTATTTTTAAAATGTTTTCTTATTTAAATATAGTTGCCACATGATGGTGTAGTAGTTTCAGGTGATGTGACAACTGTCGACCTTGCTCTGTGCTCACCACAGTTAAGTGTGGTCACCATCTGTCACGATATGGTGGTGGTCCGATATTACTGACGATATTCCCTATGCTGTACTTTTCATCTCTGTGGAATCACACTTTTTAAAATAAAATGTCTTCTCTGTCGTCCCCACTTCCTTCTCCTACGTGGGCAACTACTTTTAATGGTTTGTATCTTTTTTGAGTATGTTTTTCTAAAATATATATTGTTTTCTGAGGATGTGTTTTTATGTGATTTTTGTTGTATTTCCTGTTATTTATGTTTTTACTAAGCAAAAGACCCATCCATATGAATATGCATGTATTTAACCTGTTGCTTCCGAGGGCTGCGTAATATCCTATGGAGTCTGTCCACCCAGTTATACGGGATACACTCTCCCAGAGAAAGCCACTCAGATTACCTCTGGTTCTCACCCTATACAAGGTTTCAGTGCAACATGCTGGTGCACGTCACCTTACGGGCCGGCAGGAGGATTTCCCGGCATGCCTATCCAGTGGCGGAACCCTGCTCCGTACGGTGTACCTAAGACGTCAAGTTGCTCAAGCTGTTCTACTGAATGGCCGTACCAGTCTACACACACACCGGCGGCATACAAGAGTCCCCGTGCCCCACTGCCACACTAACTCTTAGTGTTACCCACCCGGCTTTCTAATATTTGTCGGAGTTCTCATATTTGTGTAATAATATAGAGATTCTAAATTAAACATTTTTTTGGTACTTCTCTAACTCCTTGTGATTTTAAATACGGCGTCATATGCTTGCTAGCTGCTGAGGTTTATTCACACTTCTTAAAAGATTATTCACGGGTAATGATTCTTAAATATGGGAATCATTTTTTTTTAAAGATTTTAAATTTATTTATTTTAGAAAGATATAGTGCAAGTAGGGGGAGGGGGAGAGGGAGGGAGAGAATCTTAAGCAGACTCTCCGCTGAGCACAGAGCCCCCCCATGGGGCTCGACCTCACGACCCTGAGATCATGACCTGAGCAGAAACCAAGAGTCGGATGTTCAACCTGCTGAGCCACCCAGGCGCCCCAAATATGGGGAACTTTTCAAAACCATACTGGTTCCTGGGCCCTCAAGAAGATCGATAAACTCAGAATATCTATCTAGGCAATGATACTTTAAAAGAAAACAGCAACAACAACCTTAATAGATAATTCTAATGGGCAACTGGGATGAAAACCACTGTTTCCTTGAATGCTCATTTAAGCCTCCTACTACAGCGTGACTTCCATCCAGAGTGCCCTACTCACACTGTCCTCAGTCACTGACGCTCTTCTCCCAGCCGGCCAGCATGCCAGGTTCTTTTCTTCTTGCTCCATGCCTTCTCTAGGGTATCTGTTCACACCCATGGCTTCAACTGCACATCTCACGTGCTTACGCTTTATAAGCATGACTCTTCAGTCTCTGCCTCATTCCTACTACCCACTAGACCCTTAACTTACAGTGTTCCAAACTCTGCCTATGATCACACCTCCCTTCCCGTACCTGAGTCTGCTCCCCTGGAATCCAGAGCTAAAAGCATGAACTCCACCCCTTTGTAATCTCCCTGCCCATTCCTCTGCCTTTCCTCCCTCCATTCTCACTGTCATAGTTAAGGCAACCCTTTCCTCCACTCTGGATTTGCTTGTTCCCCCGTCATTCATCCTGCGCTCCTGAGAGAACCGACCATCTAAAAATTCAAGTGCTCCCATACTTAAAAAATATTATTGGTTCAGCATTTTTCACAGAACTAGAACAATAATACTAAAATTCGTATGGAACCACAAAAAGACCCCAAAGAGCCACAGCTATCTTGAGAAAGAATAACAAAGCAATTCCAGATTTCAAAACCTACTACAAAGCCATAGTAATCAAAACAGTATGGGTATCAGGACAAAAACAGATCAATGGAACAGAAAAGAGCCCCCAGAAATAAACCCACACATATATGGTCAATTAATCTACAACAAAGGAGGCAAGAATTACACTGGGGAAACGATAACGTCTTCAGTAAATGGTGCTGGGAAAACTGGACAGCTACATGCAAAAGAATGAAACTGCATCACTTTCTTAGACCATACACAAAAATAAACTCAAAATGAATTAAAGACCTAAATGGGAGACCTGAAACCATAAAACTCCTAGAAGAGAAGGTAGACAGGGATTTCTCTAACATCGGCCATAGCAACATTTTCCTAGATATGTTTTCTCAGTCAAGAGAAACAAAAGCAAATACAAACTACTGGGACTGTACTAATGTAGAAGGCTTCTGCAAAGTGAAGGAAACCATCAACAAAACAAAAAGGCAACCTACTGGATGGGAGAAGATATTTGCAAGTGATATAGCTGATAAGGGGCTTGTATCCAAAATATATGAAGAACTTACACAATTCAACACCAAAAAACATGGTACGCCTAAAACTAATGGAACACTGTGTGTCAATTATACTTTAAAAAAAATAGCTTAAAAATACTTCTGGTTCCCCAACTTCTACTGGTTAAAATCCAAACTCATGATCTCATCTTTCCCTGGATGTGCCAGGTTCTTTCCTGACTCTGTGACAAGGTCACTACGCAGAATTCTGCCTGGCAGATTCCTATTCATTTTTCCATGTAAAGAATGTTTTCAGATGAGCACCACCCATATGACTTTACGCAATAGAAAACAGCCTCAACAAAAAGGGAGCCATGACTCCTCACTAGGGCACACAGTCAGGCAGTGGAGTGGGAGCCTGATTTAATTCCCATTCGCCTGTTCGTCCTGGTGCCTTTGTCCACGGCAGCACCTATACAACCACATGCGGGATCCTTGGGTTCTTCTGCAATAAAGACCTCCCCAATCACCCAAGCAAAGTTAACTGTCCTAATTTCTATGCTCCCAAAGGACTTCATATGCAATACCACCTTTCATAGGAACCTCCCCAACTAGACTATATCCACCAATGGGTAGGGTCAATAATTAGGGCATCCCTAACACACAGTAGGGCTGAATAAATGAATGAATAAAGAGAGGAATGAACGCTCGCTCTGGTTTCCCCACTTCTATGGGATTAAGCCATGAACTAGTAGAAAAAGAAAACAAAAAAATTGCACACACATAGACAAAACCCAAACAACTACAATAACAAAAACTACCTGAGGGTCTCTCGCTGGGCGATTCATTGTTGAAGACATCGGGACACACAGGGACACATAGGGAGACACAGGGAGAATATGGAGCTTTCAGAAAAGAATAGCAGTTCCATGGAAGACATTTTCATTCCTGACTCCGGCAGTCCCAGATCTTAATCTAACGGGGTCTATTTCTTAAAAGGCTAAGGCAATCCATTCACTGAATGTATAATTCTGTAATTTCTTCCCTGTGTTCCATCAAAGAGAAGAAAAAAAGAACCAAACCACCACTGGAGGAAAAACAAAATCAACACCCCCCTAGACTATTTTCCACAGTCTTCCAGATTAATGTTTTCCTTTGTTTACAAAGCATAAACTCGTGTATCTAATATTTATGTATGCAAAACAGTGGTGGTGAATCAAAACTGCTATTCTTCATTTGACTAGACGTCCTGCAAAAACAACGAGCTAGTCCGCACCTAGGTAATTTAAGTCAGCCTTTCTGGTTCTTCTTCACTTGAAATGTAGGAGACTGTATCATCTTCTTTCTAGTTTGAATGTTTAAGTACTAAAATACCTCAATTACAGAAGTTCACAGGCAGCTAGAACTTAATCAGAAGAGTCTCTCGGTTGGATTGGCTGACTGCAGCATAATTTTAATTTAACACCGGAGAGTATGACATTAAACAGATGCACTATTACAATTTTTGGTGGTTACAATCGAGTGGGTTCCAATTAGACAATTATCCATATGCCAATCAAGAGCGAACGCTCTGGCAGCCAATAACAGGTAAATAAATGCTGTACCTGACACATCTTGGTATTTCCAGGCCACTGATTTAATAGGATCATTTGTAATGCTCTTTGGGGATATAGACTTCAGTGGGTAATGGGTCTTTCTGACAAATCCAAAGAGCATTACAAATGTTATTTGGAGCCCCGGAATAAGTGAGGTCACATTTCCATTTCTACAGATGGGCGAATCATGGGCACACAAAGGTTAAGTCATGTATGCAAGGCCACACTGTCTGGGAGAGACCTACCGCTTGCACATCTCAATTTTCCTGCTTCAAACCGTGGTTCTCACCCTGACAACCACACCGCACTGTCAGCTGAAAATGGAAATCAGGACATGCCAAACTCGAAATCCTCCTAGCAACAACTTCTACCCAGGCAGTCACCTTCTCCACTTAAAAGCCAGGCTGGTGGAGACGTGCTTTTGTGTATACTTCTGTGAAACTCTGTGGTGCATTTAACTTTGCTTTAAAAACTGCAACCCCGGGGCGCCTGGGTGGCTCAGTTGTTAAGTGTCTGCCTTCCGCTCAGGTCATGATTACAGGGTCCTGGGATCGAGTCCTGCATCAGGCTCCCTGCACAGCAAGAAGCCTGCTTCTCCCTCTCCCTCTGCTGCTCCCCCTTGCTTGTGCTCTCTCTTCTCTCAAATAAATAAATAAAATCTTAAAAACAAAACAAAAAAACCTACAACTCCTGTCCTTGTCTTTTTTCCTCAAATTTTATAATTTTGCTATCAAGGTGAAGTTTTGATATAGCTAGCGGTTTATGTAAGGTTAGATTCCCTAAAAGTCACAGACAACAGAGCAGATACTCTATATATGGAGTATCCCAGCCACACGCCATGAGGAGCTGACACTCAGAGAATTGTGATAACGGGAGTCTCTGGCAGGACTGGTGGGCAGCTGGGGGATGGAGGTGAGGGTTAGCATAAAATTGAGAGGACCTGTAAATAGCACGCTGATTTGAGGACAGCACAAGACACTCTAATAATGGCTATAACCAGTAGAGTTTCCCTAGATTTTTGGGGATCAGTTTAGATATTAGGAGAATATGGACTCAGGGGGTCCATTTTGAATCAGAACTCGTTCTATTTATTTGAAATGAGCCACTGAATATTCATGCATCAAAGCCTGGAAATATCTGAACCCACAGAGAGTCATCAGTTTAAATCTAAATGTGTTTTTGCTCTTTTGATTCCGTTTTAATGAATGTTATTCCATCTCCATAACTTTGCAGCAAATTAGACGCCCTACTCAGTGGGATATGCCTTTGAGGCCAGTAAAGCATCTCCTAAGGAAGTGAGGTCTCAAGTCTTCCAAAGGCCGTGGTGGATGTGACTGTCTCTAGATCAACCGATCCCAGTAGGTTTTTAATACCGGGGCGAGCTCCACGGTCAGGCCTGCGAGCCTCCAGCATCCCCCTGTCCATACACTTGGTCTCCAATCTGATTTCTCGATTTCAGCCTGCGATCTGAACCCCACCCTGGCCAGCTCTGCCAGACCCTTGTCACCTTGTCCTGCAGTAAGGAGACAGGATGCACCCATTTATCCTTTCTCCCTTGGTGAGATCCTGCTACCCAAACACACCTTACTGCTCCCCCCTCAACCCCACCCCTGCCCGAAACACTTAGGGATGTCAGCCATTAGTCCTGCTGATGAAGTCACCTGCGCCTGCTTTCCATCTATCACCGTGAACCCTGAGCCAATCTCTGATTGTTAGGGGAAGTTTGAGATGCGGAAAATCAAGTGCATATGATCATAACATAAGAGCAAGGCTGTGCCTGAAGGCAAACACATCTCACCGTATTCCTGACAGAGGAGAGTGAGTTGGCTCAGGGGAAGGACAGTCATTTACCACCTGGTAGCAACAACTTTCACTTTTCTCCTTGGGAAAAAAAAAAGACAGAATTGAACTAGCCTGAATTTTCTTGTCACACAAGGTGGTAAGACGACTCAAGATCTATTCTAGTTTAAAATGTCATCTGCTTCCACCTGGGGATGAAACCGCACTTCAATTTACGGCAAGGTACGAGGGTAACCGAGCCTGTGGCCCGTTTTATCAATCGCGGTGCTTCCCTCTCGGCCTCCAGCACGGTGACCCCTGAGGGAGAAACATCTCTAGGAGAGAGCGCCACCGTTCAGATGACTGATAACAGGAACACTGGATCAGAGAAATGAAATTGTGCTCTGAGCCTAATATCCTATTACACCAGGCTATACATATTTAATTCCTTGGGTCTTTCCTCATAAATCAATTCCTTCAGGCCCTTAATCTCGTCAATATCTTTTCTGATATTGAATTTTAAATGCCATTCTCATTGCTAGGCAGAAAGGCAATCTCTCGCTTGTGATGGGATCAGGCTTCATTTACAGCCAAGAGACGCCTGGAGTGCCGCCCTATTCCTTGACCCTGCTGGTAAGATCCTAATGTCGACCCGAGCCAAACAGTCCAAGCACAGGCCTGACTGGGCTTGCCCTCTCATCTCCCAAGACCATAAACTGTGGTCATGACTATTAGTCTCCTGGGAGCCTGAGCCAGTTCTGAGAGACTGATGAGAAAGCGAGCATTTCCAAGGGCTTGGGGGCTTGGGTCCTCAAGGGGGTATCTGAGACCCTGAGGCACGGGGCACTCAGCCACCCACCCTGGGCAGTGTGCTCTGGCAAGGATTCTTTTCTCCGAGTGTATGAGTAAGGGTCTGACGGAAGAACACATACAACGTGCCTACATCTGAGCAAGATCTCACGGGGTGTGGGGGAAGGGAGGGCACAGGTTGTGGGCTCTCTAGGGGAGAGGAAGTGCATGGCCCCAGAGAGCAGGGATGTTTCCAGGTTCCCCGGGACCGGCCCAGAACGCTGGGATCTCCCCTGCTATAGAGAAAGGGGAAACGTCCACAGACTTGTGAGTCTTGCAAAATTTCCAAAGGGAAGAAGCAGCGACAAATACAAGGCTTCAAAAGTGACTAAGAGGCTGGGAAGTATGGGGAGGCACTGAGATGCAGAATTAGGGGCCTGAGTCTGCAGTCGGTGGTGGGATATCAAGGGCTGAGTCCCGGGAGCTGTCTGCCTCAGCACAGGAAATAAGCAGGGGCAACTGTTCGAAGTTTAACAATAAAAAAACTAACTAAAGGTCCATCTACTTATTATCACTGTGTACCAGCAATTCTATACAAAATCGGTGATAAAATACTCCTCTCTGACAAAAATCCTTTGTCGATCTAAAATTGCTGCTGTTATGGTTAAGATTTAATATATATGTAATCTTCAAATTAACACATTTTCATTAGTTACACTTTAACAAACATACTCTGAGTAGAAACTAATTTGGAACATGTCCAGTTTCTGCTCCCACTCCCAGCCCGCCCTGCCCTCCCCCATCTCAGGCACAGGACTCGGCTCTGCACATTGGCTTCAGAATCCCTGGAACTGGCTTGAGACACAGTCTCCAATCCATCAGCACTACATGTATTCCTACATTTGTACAGTAGGTTTGAGATAAACAAAGAGAGCACAATTATTGCAAAGACTAAGAACCAGAACCTGAGCTACTTCAAATCATTCCACAGGACCCACGAAAGAATCTTTTCATTTAAGATTTAAACAATAGAACTTGGTGAGAACCATGAGTGGTATTATTTTTGGTAAGTGCAAACTTTAGCTCATATCTTAAGTATTCTTACTGAATTACGGTATTTTAAAAATTGAAATCGATTCTTTTTAAATTGTTTAAAGACTAAAGGACGAATAAAGAAAATGTTACATCAGTGGTACAATTAATAATTGCCTCAACCATACCTTTTTCATTTGGTTTTCTTAAAATCCACTTATTTACTAGGGGCAATTGTTTATATCCTGTGTATAATAATCAAAGGATAAAAGTTCAAACTGTTAGTTGGATTAAAAAAAAACTACCGAATAGATAGTTGTGATTTTTTTTCCTTTCATTGTACCATTTTAGTTTTTGGTTTTTTTTACAGGCAAATTATACGTGAAAATCAATAGGAAAATGTTAATGTCTGCATTTCTTTCTTGATTATTCACTTTATTTCATGACTATTACTGAAAATAATTTTGTCGTTTAGAGGAGGATCCTCTAAAAAAGGATCCTTTCCGAGTTCAAATTACACTAGGCACCTCACTGGTCAGCAGCCCAATATCTGGGCAGGAGAGGGCGATCATGACCGTGGCTTGCTGGGTGGGGAGGGGAGGACAGGTTTCATCAGACATGGTTTTTAGAGACCATCTCTTTCACTTGACTATCCTTCTGGGAGGGACTTGCATTAAAAACAGATACTTTTTATAATCCAGTGGAGTTACTGGTCATAATACCCTATATCCTGATAAGGCAACATTATAAAATATATATATATAGACAAGCATTGGTGAAAAGGCAAAAAATAAGCCACTGGTCAGCATTTCAAAGGCTAGCATGGTTAGCTCCCTCACTGTATGACCTGCAGACTACTTTACTGTTCTCGTCTCCTTTTCTCTCACAACTGTCTCTTAAAGAATAATTTATCATTTGAAAAGCAACACATCAATTAATTTCTTGAATACTGAATACAGGAAAAGCAGATGCAAAAGTGGTTTGGAAGGCTCTAAAACCTATTTTCCTTTCTTCACATGATTTTTCTTTTTTTTTTTTTAAAGACTTTTTAAATCTATTCATTTGAGAAAGAGAGAGAGAGAGTGAACACCATCGAGAGTAGGAGCAGGGGGAGGGGGACAGGAGAGGGAGAGGGAGAAGCAGACTCCCCACTGAGCAGGGAGCCCCATGTGAGGCTTGATTCCAGGACCCCAGGATCATGACTTAGCCGAAGGCAGACATTTAACCAACTGAACCACCCAGACGCCCCCAATTTTTTTTTTTTTTTTTTGATAGTGTGATTTGCAGGGTCATTTCGGCTTTCCGGTTTTCACTTTCTTCACATGTTAAATAAAGATAACAATACTCACCAGTAGGATACTATGAGACTAAAGAACATCCATTAAGTACGTGAGGCTCCTTGAATGTCGAGGAGTACCAAGTTAAATCAAAGTGCTACTATTATCTTCTTTGCAAGAAAGGAGAGACTAAGACCCAGCAAGGTCAAGTGACTTTTAACTTACCGAGTGGGCAGTCCTGGGGATTAGTATTCAGAGAAAGGGCTGTGATTCAGCCCCACCCAGCCGTGCTGGTTGCCCTCCTTCAGCCAATTTTCAAAACGCAGGGCAGCCAACTTGAATTAACACTATTCATGCAATTCACAAGGGAAGGCGTCAAATGCTTTGCCGAAGTAGGAGTATATGTCAGTGATAATTCTCTCCATTGCCTTTGCTGGCAATTCCACTGCAAGTGATAATCCAATTTGCTGGGATTTATTTATGCCTATCACTTTGTTTTGCAATTATATGAGGTGGTCATCACCCCGGCCTCTGGGCACACGTACAGCTGTTAATGTAGAAATTTAAAATATTAACATGCTTTCCAGCCAGGTTGGCCCATTTACTTCAAACAAGAACTTGATTGAACAGCTGGGTCTTGCACTGTGCCCCAAAGGCCAATAGAGATTTGTTCTTTCTTTGCAGGGTTTATAACCCAGTCACGATGAGAGCTTAGAGCTAGAAAACCCTTTATGGGTGACTTCTGACCGAAGTCCTGTGGCCATCTTTGGAGGTGGTTTATACAAAGCGATCTGGGCCTCATTCGGTTTAGCTCCTGGAGTGCCAAACCATGCTCCTAGATTCATTAACATCAGATGTTACCACCATCACTGACCTCCTGGCTTGTAGTTTTAGGAAAGCAGCTTTTGACTTAATGGTTACGGGATAAGAACATGTGTTGCGGTCTTAAGAGTTTCTACTTGAACCCTAATGGTGAGAAGTTGTAATCATCTAACATGTTCTGCAGAAAAATGAAGTGAGAGAGTATAGGGGTACATTCTATCTCTGCATCAGCCATAGATGCCCAAGGATGGAGAACTTTCTCCGCTGTGGGTCCAGAAGGACTCCACCACCCACATTACTTACCTGCTAGTCACCGCTGAACTTTAATGAAGCGAGTTAATTCAATGATTACAATACTCCCACGTTTCCTTTGTTAACACAAGTTACCATTTCTTTACAACTAGGAGACTAGGACATCCAGGGGCAGGATGAGAATGAAGAACAGCCCTTGAACTTACTAGCTCTTTGAATCTTTAGCTGCCGCAGGGACGAGCTCTGAAAATAAACGGGCACGTTCTTCTATAGCAGAGGAGGAGTGAGGCAGAGGAAGTCTGCTGGCTTCCGCAAAGGCTCCAAGTTGTTTTAATACATTTAGCCTGGTCTGCAAGCCCACGTGTTAGGAGTCTCGTTGCAACTAGGACCTTTGGAGAGCTCCATGTTTCCCCAGTTCCCTACTCCAGGGCTGAGCCCTGGGCAGACAGGTGTGGCGCAATGAAGAGAGTTTCCCTGAGGGGCTTTAACCACCGCAGGTGGTCCGTGTGGCAGCTCCTGAGCCCCCTGACTAGCTCGGGTTTTCTCTGAACTGCAGGCTGTCTTTAAGGGAAAAGCAACAGCAACAGCAACGACACAGAAAGCTCCAACACACCCTGTCACTGTGAAGTGTGGCATATATATTCTCAACACCTGGGGCTGAACTCTAGCTGGTAAAATAAAATACAGCACCAGCCATCTTGCCTGGATCTCAAAAGTGCAGACAGCAAATTACCATTTTAAACCAATCTTCTCTGCCACGGAAACATTAAATATAGGGAGCATTAAAGAAGCGAGCTGAATTACTCAGACCCTTTACAAAAAATGGTGTCAGCACGGCCATGAATGATAACAGCAAGAAAGGCTCCCAAGGTATACAAATTAACAGAAATTAGAGCTGTAGCTTTATGCTTAGTATCAGTCTACCCCATGAAGTGTTCCTCCAGCCTCAGCAATCCTCTCACTCAAGATCGGCGGCGACTGCACTCACTTTAACATTACTTGCACCCAGGTCCTTTTAACGAAAATTTCCACCACGGGTTTGCCGAAGTCAGCTCAAAGACCTCTCCTGACAATGATGGCACAGAAAAGATCAACTCCCGTGATAAAAAGCTAGTGGAATGAGCATCCTAGAAACACGGGGTAATACCAAAGTTAGTGTTAATGACTTGGAATTCCTCAAAAAGAAAGAATAGGGAAACTACATTTTTAGGGTCTGCTGGTAGACTCTGGGAAGTAATCATTTCTCTGCTTCCAGATGACAATTTAAAAATATAAACCGTGATAGAGAGCAAGTCATCCAAAGCAGTTACATTCTAGCCCAAGTAATTATATCGGGATTAAGAAAGATTATGTCGGGATTACTCAGGGAGGGTTAGAAAATAATCACTTGTTTCGCCACTGAGTTCACTGTGGATCATCTTCAACCAGGTAAGAGAGCTCTCTTTTGCTTATTTTTTTAAATTTTATTTATTTATTTGATAGAGAGAGACACAGAGAGAGAGGGAACACAAGCATGGGGAGTTGGAGAGGGAGAAGCAAGCTTCTCACTGAGCAGTGAGCCCGATGTGGGGCTCAATCCTAGGACCCCGGGGTCCATGACCCGAGCTGAAGGCAGATGCTTAACAACTGAGCCACCCAGGTGCCCCAAGAAAGTTCTCTTTTAATCCAAGTTCTTAAATCTTCATTTTTTCCTTTGGTTGTGTTAGTTTTAAATCATGAATGGGTATTCTCTAGCTATTAAACTGATTATTCTGGTTCAATTCCATTAATGGGATATATTACATTAAGAGATTTTGTAATGTTGAAATAACCTTGCATTCCCGTGATAAATCCAATAGGGTGGTTTATAAAATATCAGTTTAAGTTAGCTTTATAAAAGGAATTTTAAATTAATGTTCCTAAGTGAGACTGACTTATAACCTCTCTGGTACTCCCCCTTTTCTTAACCGTCCTTGCCCCTTTTTTGGTATCAAGTATCCAACCTTATGAATTAGTGGGGATATGTGGTTCCTTCTTTTCTGTTCTCTGAATGAGTTTGTAAAAGATTGGCATAATCCTCCTTGAATGTTTGGTAGAACTTGACTGTAAAGCCATTTTGGGTCTGTTGCTCTGATGTTAAGATTTTAATAAATTTTTTTAAAAAGATTTATTTATTTATTTGAGAGAGAGAGAGCATGTGGTGGGGCGGTGGGGGAAGGCCAGAGGGAGACAGAATCTCAAGCAGACTCCTCACTGAGCATGGAGCCTAACATAGGCCTCAATCCCAGGACCCTGAGATCATGACCAGAGCCGAAATCAACAATCAGAGGCTCGAGTCACTGTGTCACCCAGGTGCCCCAAGATTTTAATGATTCGGCTCAGGCTTTCAATTTCTTCCTGATTTAATTTTGATTAAGGTATTTTTTCCTATAGGAATTTATCCCTGTCACCAAAGTTTAAGAATTTGTTATAAAGATATTTCTGATTTTCTCATATGTCTGTAGTTATACCTCATTTTAATTTTTAATATTGTTTATCTGGTCCTCTTTTTTTGCAATTGATATCACCAAAGATTTTCCATTTTATTAGTCTTTTCAAATAAACAGAATTTAGCTTTGTTGACCTTCTGTACTGTAGGACTACTTGCTCTTTTAGTCATTTCTATCCTTGTTTTCATCCTTTCTTTGGGTTTATTATTTTTTTAGGAAGTGTTGGATGCTTACTCCTGTTTATGCTTTTCTTTTTTCCTCAAACATGCGTTTAAAAATTTTAATTTTTCCTCTAGGTTCTGTTTCAGCTGCATCCTACAAGTTTTGCTATGTTATATTTTAATTATCAATCACTTGTATTTTAAAATTACATTTCTCATTTCTTTGGACTTGTGGATTTAGATGTGTGCTTTTAAATTTCCAAATACATAGGATTTATTTTAGTTATTTTTAGTAACACTGATTTCTAACAGTTTTGTTGTGGTCAGAAAATATGATAGCACTCCCCTGAAATGTGTTGAGATGTGCTCTAAGACGTAGCATAAGATGCATTTTTGTAAATGTTCCGGTTATATTTGAAAAGTACAATTTTGCATTTATGTCCCACCTATCAAGCTTACAGGGGCTGAGACGTATGGAAATGCTTCATAGACTGCAAACATCGGCAGCAAAAGCAAGAGGGAGGCTAACAGTGGAGCTGCTTAGAAAAATGTATTTCCTGACATGTTTTAGGGTCTTTTACTAAAGAGTGGGGTGGGCACATTCCCCATTGTTGTTCCAGTCTCAATCTGTCACATAATGTCGCCTTCAACATTAGGAAGAAATGTGTTAAGAACTTTACTGTCTGGTTTGGAGGCTTCTTCCCTATGGTTTCTAATCCTTGGTTCCTTAATAAGCATGGTACAAATAAAAAAGGCATCTCCTAGGACCCATTAAAGCTGTGAGAGCTTTTGGACTGTAGAAAGATGTTGTCTGCGCAGAAACATTTGTGACTGCACACACACGCAGTCAGCATGAGTGCAAACTCCGTGCTTACTGCCCGAGGTCGGGCCATCCTCTGGGAGCCCAGAGCCTCACTGGCCGTGCTGAGAGGGTCAGGGACTGCTCACCACCCCCCCCCCCCAGGGACTTGCCGTGCCAGCAGAGAGCATTCATGACCTCTAAAGACAGAAGGGCTTGATCAATCCTAATATGTCAACCAAGACTTCTCAGAAGGCCAGTTCTATCCAGTCAGTGAGATGAGAGTATTATGTGTTTGGGCACACATAGGGAAGACAGTAGAGATTAGGAATGAGGGAAGCCAGGTGAGTTTTCTGTCACACGATAAATTGTGTGCGGTGACTCAACAATCTGTTCTTTTCTCATTCATGTATTCAGATAGTGGTTGGATATGAACGACTGCATTAGCCCTCAGAGACTGGTCGCTTAGGTGCTAGCATTAGTTTCAACCGTGATGTCAGAAGAAAAAGGAAATGCATACTCATTTAACCCGTCGGGGGAAAATAGCCCCTGTGCCTCAACTCATTTTTCAGGGGCATGGGAGACAGACAGATACAAATGAGTGTGTAAGGAAAAGGTTCTCAGAACACAAGCCAAGTAGGGGGAGGGAGAGTGAGGACCCGAGAACCAGGAACTGTGAGCCCTGGGCAGCGGAGGGGACACGGTGGCCGTGGGGCACTTAGCTCAGTGACTTAACCTCTCCATTGGATTACAACTAGGAGTTCATGCTGGGTTAGGGGCTCACCAATGCCCTTCCTGGTTTTAATATTCTGTATTTTGTGGTTCTCTTCCTGTAACAATAGTGGTAAAACTGAGGCCATATATCCAGCCCGGATTTTGACTCTAAAACAGAATTTCCACTATCATTTTATTCTACCTTGCCTTTTACTCTGAGTGGACCCTACAGCCAAAGTGAAGCATGGGTTTCGCATGAGAAATGGCCAGAAAATTGTGGACTTAAAAGCAAACCAGTCAGTCACGAGCTGGGCAGAAAAGCTAAGACCCGAGGGGAAGGCTCGGACTTGGGAGTGTCCCCTTCAATGACCTGGCGATTCTCTAAAGAGCTCGTATCATCAGGTGTAGAGCAGCAAAACTACATTATAACCCCCCCTTATCCTTCTCCCCAAATGACAAATAGGAAGATTATGGCAGGGAGGATTATCTTGTAAAGAGAAACTCAGCACCACAGCTTTTTAATAAATTTTACAGTTAGGTCATTACCAAACCCTTCCTGAGATAAATTGTGAGTAGCACAGTTTAAGACATACAAACCACTGGGGGTGCCCAGGTGGCTCAGTTGGTTAAGCGTCTGACTCTTGATTTCAGCTCAGGTCGTGATCTCAGGGTTGTGAGACCGAGCCCTGTGTCGGGATCTACACTCAGTGCAGAGTCTGCTTGAGATTCTCTCTCGCTCCCTGCCCCTCCCCCCACTCATGTGTATGCTCGCTCTCTGTCCAACAAATAAGTAAAATCTTAAAAAAAAAAAAAAAAAAAAAGAAGAAGAAATATAAACCACGGGGGAAGAAATATCAGGCCAGGAGAAAAGAAGATTAGGTGCACAGAGAACTAGTGAAGGATGAAATTGCAGAGTACCACTCTGTATTTAAATGATTAAAAAATGTATCATACACAGGCTCAGGAAAGGACTTACTCAAGATAAAATGTAAATCGTAGGTGAAAATACATACCTATGAGAACCCCCCGCCTGTGCTCGCTAATGCAAGTCCTCTGACTGGAATACCGGGGCCACACCAGATTTCAAGGAATAAGGTGGGGGCGGTGACGGATGGAAGAGATGGAATGTGTAGGCATGGGGGAGGACAGCAGAAAAAATTAAGAGAACAAAAGGAAGAAGAAAAGTGATAATACAGCTCCAAAATGTCACTCAGCTCGTCTTTCATTTATAAGCACTACTTGTAACACCTTTCCTTAGAAACCTACAACCTGAGTTCAAATATCCTCTCTCCTCTTCTAACTTCCCAGTACTGCCAGAAAACAATAGAGCGGTCGGGGCTGCTTACTGAGTGAGTGTGTGTGTGTATGAGAGAGAGAGAGAGAGAGAGAGAGAGAGAGAGAGAGAGAGAGAGGAAGGGAGGGAGAGAGGAGGCAGCACAGAGACACACAGAAAGTACTAAAACCGGAGCGGTAACCCCCACCGGACGACTCTGCATCAAGATAAAAACTGAGCAGTCCGGGTCTTCCCAGTGATCGAGTGAATGAAGCGGGTGGTCTATCAAATGAGGGCCAGATTGGGCACTAACTTTGTTTACATTTCCCTTGATGACTATTCAGGGTGCTTTGTTAAACGGAGGAGAAAATATAGTCTTTAACTAACCATCTAAGATCTCGGAGCTGAATTCCCAATCCCAGGTTCGGGGGACAATTCCGGAAACGTGAGCCGAGCGAATGTGGCTGTGGCGCTGGTCAGTGGGCATGATCTGGGGCACGACCACCCCGCGCTGTGCGAGCGCGCCTGAGAGAGGAAGCCTGAGAGGACGTAGCTAAATGGTTAACAACCGTTGCACATGGGTGGCGACGCCAGGAGCGCTGTCTCCTTTACGGGCCTCTTTTAGGTTTCCAAGTTTGCTGCACGGGGTGTATAGCATTTTGTGAAAAGGAAAATAAAACAAAAATTAAAATGACAAACCTAGACCCAGAAGAACTGCAACTCCCGCCCACGTTCGTCTTCCTCGCCCTTTTATGCTCGCCTCAGGTAAAGAGGATTTCTTTTTTCCCCTCGGACTCATTCCTCTGCTTCCTTCTTGGCCTCCACGTTGTGTTGTTGCATCCACCAGGGCCCTCCCTGCGTTGACTCCATGGGTGCTCCTTTCCGAGGAGGAGGAGGAGGAGGAGGAGGAGGAGGAGGAGGAGGAGGAGGAGGAGGAGGAGGAGGAGGAGGAGGAGGGGGAGGGGGAGGGGGGAGGGGGGGAGGAGGAGATGATTGGCTGGTCTTCCACCCTCCTGTTTCCTCTTCTCACCAGCTGCACGGAGAAAGCCCCGGGGCTGGTTCCCTCCCCGAGCAGCCCAGTGTGTGAGCCGGTAATGACAGTCTGGCCGGGAGCGTGACACCTGCTGTACAGAGGCGGCAGTGTGTGCTGGCCGGTTCGGGCCGCCGCGGGCAGGAGGCAGCCTTTGCGTGCTGGCAGGGTGCAGAGAGAAGGAGTCAAGGCCAGAGCACAGGGATTCATTTCAGCGTCCGTGGCTGGAGGGAGAGACGACAACGGTCGGACGGAAGGAAAGGCCGGTGCATGTCTGGCGCCGAGGCCCGTTTTGATTTACTACACTTAAGAAAAGATCCATTTTGCTATAAATCTGGTACTCTTGGTGTGCTAGGGCCTTGAAGTCAGGAGGCAATTTCAAAAGGAGGTGGCGGAAGGGAGGGTCGTTCGAAGGTCATCCTAGGACTGCAGCTGACAGGGTGGGAAAAGCAGAGTTGCTTTAGTCCCCGGAATGGCTGCAAGTCTACGGGAGATTCGCTAGTTCCCGTGGCAGATGTCGGGGAAAGCAGTCAAAGGTAGAAGCCAAATGATTTTAATGGTCTGCAGGGTAATGTCATTATTTCTACCCTTGGCTCCTCCATTGATTCGGCTGCTAGCCTCATTATTTTTAGAAGGGATGATTACTAATGAGGATGCATTTGATGATCGCATTCATTAATGGAAGAGCAGGGTAACTAATTATGAGATGAAGCCTCCCATAGTTAAATTTTATTAGGGCTGCTTCTTCCCTTCCCCGAAGTGAAGAGATTTATTTTCCAAGTTCACATTTAATAAACAAAAGCCACATGTACGTTATTTTCTTTTTGCTAGCTCTTACTCGGCTAATGGGAAGACCCAATCCGGGGCTAGGACTGAGTCGGAAAACAGGCAGTGGGTTCTTGCCAGTAATATTTCTGGCAATCGACAAGCACAGGAAGGGCCGAGCTTTCTGCTCTTCTGCTCTCCTGACCACTACAGGTCTGGAGCACCCCTTACAGAGGACCCTGTGCAAAGTTTTGGAGGAACAGGCTGTATCCTGGGCGAAGTCACTGGACATCTCTCGGTCACCATGAGAAGCTGAGATAGGCACTCAGAGTTCAAGTGCTCGTGGACTGTGAGCCCTGGGGGCAGGGATGTGAATCAGCGGTGGGGACGGGCCTCGCAGGCGCAGGGGTGTAGGAGCAACAGCAGGGGCCTTCCCGCTATCAGGAAACTCCCATTTCTCGATTTGTCCAGACTCCCTCTGCAAATCCCGGGTCTTCTCTTAAACCTCTACATTGCTTCCTATTTTTATGTAAAATGGGGCATTCCCGCTTCGTGTAATAGCTGTCCAAACTGTGTTCACCTACGTGATCTCGTTTGATTGCAACAGCCCCTGCCTGAGAGTGGAGCCCCCATCGGCCGCAGGAAGAACCCTGAGGTTCAGACGGGCGACTCATGCAACGTGGCACAGAAAACAGGCTGAAGCCAACGTTTCCTTCTCCTGGTTCAGGGTTTTCATTCCCTTGTGCAAGAGCTTGGCATGCTCAACTAGCAGAGAGGCAGCTAGCTCATCTCCTTCCTTAGCTTATGGTCTGTCTGGTGAAAACCGCAAGATACGTACCACAGTCCAACCTCGTTTGAAACTGCTAAAAAAAAAAAAAAAAAAGCTTAGGGAGGCTTCCCCTCCCTTATCAGTGCTTCCCGTTTTTGTATCTTGTCCAGAGTCAAATGGGAATGTGCTTTTAAAACTTCCCAACCCTGGTACGGATGTCAGGTATGATCATTTCGAACAGGTAGGGCTTTGTAATGGAAAGTGCTGGGCCAAGAATCAGAGAATCGCTTTCTTTCTTCTTCTTTTTTTTTTTTAGATTTTATTTATTTGTCAGAAAGAGAGAGAGAGCACAAGCGGGGGAGCAGCAGGGAGAGGGAGAAGCAGACCCCTGCTGAGTAGGGAGCCTGACGCGGGGCTCAGTCCCAGGACTCAGGGATCACGACCCGAGCCGAAGGCAGATGCTTAACCGACTGAGCCACCCAGGCACCCTGGAAAATCGGTTTCTATTTCTGGTTCCAAACGTACCTGATGACCTTCCAAGAGACTCACACTGAAGTGGGATGCACACACTCTTGAGATGTGCCCGGGACTGACTCTGCAAATGCTAGAAAATACACATGCCGCTGGTGGGAGCTCCACCTGTGACTTTTAAGGAGCCTCATGAAAGGTGCCACTGAATTATAAATGAGGATTATTGTCACTGTGTCATGGGCTGCTATCATAATGCATCACCCCAGGACACCTGGCGAAAGAATGGGTAGAAAATGCAAGTACACACTCTGGGGAGTTGGAAGTACCAAAAAAAAAAAAAAAAAGGAAGACAATAGTGGACCCCAAATTTGGCTGTGGTGAACTTTGAAGTCCAGGCCTCAAACCTTTTAAAAGCCACATCATCTGAGAGATGTGTATGTTTTATACGCTTTCTGATTCTAGTAAAACGTCAAAGACTTTTAATATGAATGTGGGCAGTGTCTTAGGAGTTGTTTTCTATTCAGAAAAAAAAAAGATGTCAGCGAGGAAGTCGAAATAGAATCAAATCAACATGGGGTGTGTCTCCCTCAGCCATCGCTTGTCTAGATTCTGGATTTGTGTGTGTTTATGTGCACACATATTTTTTGAATTTTTTGAGATTAAAGGTTTTACTACTTACACATGAAAGTCTAAAAGAAAGCCTCTTTCTTTACGCTGTAATAATGTGATTTTGTTTTCTTTTTTTTAATAATGCAATTTTTCTTACCCTGTCCAGTGATATCAAATTATTTTCTGCACTGATGTTTTTGTATATTAAAGATATTATGATAATGTTGTTATAGGCTTCTTCCTGAATGAGTAAACAACCAGATCGTGATATATGTGCTATTTCGTCCTCCTGACTGAACATTTTCGAGGTTCATAAACTCTACTGAGGAGGAATCCCCATAATACATTGTAGCTGAAATTCCAAGCTAACCAACCCTTAGTTCACTTGTCTAAATATTTCATAAAAGCTCTTAAAATATAATTCATCATTATAAAAATGTTGAATTTCTTCTTTTAGAAAAATGTCTTTTTCCCTTTTTCTTGTTCTTCTGTGTTTATGTTTGTGTCATTTTCCTTATTTCTTTTTTAACTACAGAACAATTGTTCTTGTGTCTTCTGGGACCTCTGCGTATCCTTCTCCTCCTTCCCTCTAGAATAGCTTCTATTCCTCTACTCTGTGCACAGGTGTCTGAGCTGAGGCTTGACCCCCTCTCCATCCCATCAGGCCTTTTTCTCAATTCCCTGCTTCTTTTACTCCTCCAGGACAAAACCACAAAACAGAGTGGATAAGCAGTTAACCATTTCTCTATCGTTATTCCAGATTTCAGCCTCCTATTTGTCTCCCTTTCCTCCACCCTAAAACCCTCTTAATTTGTGTATCTGCCCCCTGGTCCTGAAGCAGCTGTCTTTACTCCCAAACATGCTGCCTTAAGTCCCCATGTCCATTCCTCTTAGACATCTGTAAAGTGTGCTCGCTCTTCTCACTTTCCTCATTTATTTCTGGACAGCCAGAATAATTTGCAGTACCTTCCCCCTGGCCACCTCACTGGCCCACACCTAAACCAAGAATTCATCAGGGATGCCTGGGTGGGTCAGTCAGTTAAGTGTCTGCCTTTGGCTCAGGTCATGATCTCAGGGTCCTGGGATCGAGCCCCGCATCGCATCGGGCTCCCTGCTCAGCGGGGGACCCGCTTCTCCTTCTCCCTCTGCTTGCCACTCCCCCCGCTGTGCGCTCTCTCTCTGTCAAATAAATAAATAAAATCTTAAAAAAAAAAAGAGAAGAAAAGAAAGAAAAAGAGAATTCATCAGAGGACTAAAGTTCAAAGCCCCTGAAACAGGTTCTTGTTCAAGATGTCAGACACGGAACATGTGTGTCTGTCTGCTCTTGGTTTCCCTTCCTCCGGAAACTCAATTAAGCTGGCTGTCAGTGAATAAACTTAAAAGAGTAAAGAGAATGGGAAGGGACTTCCAGGGAGTTCTCACACAGGACAGATTCTGGCATTTGTGGGATCCCCAACTGTCCCTCAAGTGAAGCCTGGCCATCAGAGTGCCACGACATGGAGCCGCGGCTGGAGGGGGGGGGGGCGGGCGCAGGGGGGAGGGAGGGACACCCAGCCGGGGAGCACGCCCTCCCCCGTGGCTCCCTGGGGAAGTCAGCCCCCCGCTGCCAAATGGAAGCACACCAGCCAACACCCTCCACGAGAAGAAACCTGCAGCAGCAAAGAGACAGACTGAGACACAAAACCAAAGACCCAATTCTGGAATAAATAGAAATGACTCAGGAACAAACAGAATTTTAAGCATTCTAATTAGCATTCTCAAAAAGATTTGAGAAGATACTGAAACCAAAAAAATAAAAGTGTACAAAGAGACAATAATCGAAGACAAAAAAGAACACTTGGAAATAAAATAACACGATGATCAAATAGAAACTTCAGTGGAAAGGATAAAAGATACAGTTTAAACAGATAACAAGAGAAAAGTAGGTAACAGGCACATTAGCATCAGCCTCCTAAAGGCCCATTATCTGGCTGATGGGCGTTTCAGAAAGAAAATAAGAATGGAAAACAAAAGTGAAAAATTATCTAGGGAACAGAGACACTCCTGTGGCAAACTCCTGCTACATCTGTCTGTGTTCTTTGCCTGTAGAACCTTCCCCAGGTTCTTCCCAGCACCACCTCTTGAAGCCTGCTGGGAGCAGCGGGCCTGCTGGGCCTCCAGACTTTTGTAATTTTTAAGGGATGTGCTTTCCATGTTTCAGAAAAAAATTTTGTTTTAAATCCTCTGAAATTCTCTTGGATGTGCTCATTTTACCTGTCTTTCCCTAAGATTTTCTAATGGTCAAAAACTCCACCATCCCCACGACAGCCACCTTGAGCCCCATGGCCACCGTCACCACCACCGACGGCACACTCCTGCTGCCACGATCCTCATCCCGGCTTTGACATGTTTGCACGAGACTTCACTGCGTGGGATCGTGGGAGGGGCAATGAGCACAAACTTTTCATGGTCTCTTTTATTCATATTTGTTTATGTTTAGATTTATTTATTTCAGAGAGAGAGAGAGAGAGAGCGGGCACGCGTGCGCGCGTACTGGGGGAGGGGCAGAGGGAGAGAGAGTCCTCAAGCAGACTCCCTGTTGAGCACAGAGCCCAACACGGGGCTCCACCCCAGGAGCCTGAGATCATGACCTGAGCCGAAATCAAGAATCGGCCACCAAACCAAATGAGCTACCCAAGTGCCCCTCATTATCTCTTTTAAAAAGTACTTACTAAAATAAATAAATAAATAAATAAATAAATAAATAAATAAATAAATAAATAAAAAGTACTTACTAAGCAACTGAATAGAGAGGATTCGGAAGAGATGCTTTACTTAAGTGGTCAGATATACTCACTGATGTCATTTTAACACACTTTCATCTGTTTCTTACTACCTGTCCCAAGGACCAGTTCTTCAGCAACATTTGGCAAAACTAGCTGGGGTTACTATATATTTTAGGAAAATAATAATTTTATATGTCTCTGTCTCCTTCTGTAAAATTAGTCTAGTGAGGTTTGTAATACATATATGGAAAAATCATACAAATATTCCTTTTCCAGCATAAAGAGAAAAACCCTTGTCAGTTAATTTCTAAAATGCTGTCAATTATAATAATCCTCTTTTCCCCAGTTCTGTCCTGATCTTGCTAAATAAAAGTTGTCAAGGCAGCTGACCAGCCCTGGTCTTTAACTAATGTCAAGCCAAGAGTGTCAGAAACCCACGGCTCTACATGGGCCAATGGTTTACTGGCCTAAAGACAGCTGGTCTTCAGATGACATTTGCTAACACTATTAAAAAGCATTGGCTCAAAGTATTTATGAGAGAGCCTTCTGACATAATCATCATCAGTCACACACAGTTTTATGATCAGCAGCTTATAATGGGATCCTGTTGTTATGTGAATATTTACCAGTCCTGTCAATATGATTTACAAAAGGCTTCAAAAGGAATTGATTTTTAAATTGGTTATTTAAAAATATAACATATTGACCTATCCTCATGAATGAAAATATAAGTATTGCTTAAATTTAGATGTGGTTAAAACCATAATGAGATACCACTCTACGCTTATAGTGGCTAAAAAAGATAAAACAAAACAAACAGACCGACCTTACCAAGCACTGACTGACAAGGATTCAGAATGACTGGAATTTTCCTGTATCCCAAGGGAACGCATGATGGTACAGACACTTAGGTAAACAGTCTAGCCGTTTCTTAAGAAAGTTAAGCATTCTTTCCATATGACCCAGCAATTCTAGTCCTAGGTATTTACCCAAGTGGAATGAAAATTTATGTCCAAACAAAATGTCTGTAAGTGAATGTTTGCAGCACATTTATTCATCTTAGCCCCAAAGAGGAAACCACCCATATTTCCATTAACTGGTGACTAGATAAACAAATTACGGCTCTTCTTTACATTGGGATACCATTTAGTAGAAACTATTATCAGTAGTTTGATCAGTATGAACTACTGATACATATGGCAAGGCAACGTGAAGGAATCTCTAAATCATTATGCTAGCTGAGAGAAGCCAGACTCGAAAGTTCTTCATTCTATATACTTCCACTTATAGGACATTCTGCAAAAGGCAAA
Source organism: Potos flavus (assembly GCA_028534135.1). Taxonomy (NCBI): domain Eukaryota; kingdom Metazoa; phylum Chordata; class Mammalia; order Carnivora; family Procyonidae; genus Potos; species Potos flavus. The sequence continues at coordinate 48,072,988 of CM052883.1, forward strand.
ACCATAAAAAGTAGAAAACAAAGCTGTGGTTGCTGGGAGTCGGGTTGACTAAAAAGGGGGATAAGGGAATTTTTTTGGGGGGGGTGACAGAACAATTTTATATATTGATTGTGGTAGTGGTTTCATGGGGGTATCAATTTGTCAAAATTCACAGAACTGCAGCCCTAACAAGAATATTTTTATTATATGTAAATTTGGCCTCCATAAATTCAGCATGATAATTAGAAGATAAATGAGAGTTTAAGATATGTATATCCTTTCCTTGTATACTTAAAGATACAAATGAAAGCCAACAACCTCACTCATCTTGTGACAGAGACAGGTTAACTTCATTGCCAGCTTAAGATCAGGTAAAGACTACGGTGTTACCATGGATACAAGCTATTATTTCCTTTTGTGTGAAATCTCTAATATTAAATGGTGACTCACATGTAATATAGGGGTAGACTCAGAAACAACCAGAGAAAGTTACCCAAGGGTTTTTAGCCTGAACACCCCTGCCCATAACGTTTTCTTCATGAACATAAGAGAAACTACAATGTCAGTGAGAGTATCTTTAAAGGACTAAAAAAAGAAAGGGTAAAAACTTTTTGGCTAAACTTGAGGGCAGTTCTAAAAATGGCCCGCTAGATTGAAGACTGTGAAGACTGTGTTTTCTTTTATTTGTTACAGAAATAATTTCCCATAGATCAGTTGTTGAAACAACAATGTGTGGGAGGCTAACCTCTCCTCTAGCTGTTGATTCTCCTGTGAGATCATGGTTTTCTAATTAAGAAAGTGGATAGTGGGCAGATTGAGAGGAAATTTAAAAATCGGCAGAATTCTTTGTGGTAGGGCTCAAATTAGCAAGTTATGGTAATTTATTCAGAACGATATGAAGGTAGAAATTGACTCTGAAAGAGCACATATTTTTGAACTCTATTAAAGATGTGTTGCCAGAAAGACTGCCATTCAGCCACCTAATAACCACTAAAAATTAAACTCATAGCCGCCGCCACTGAGTGAGTGCTTCCCATGTTACTAGGAGGAGCTACCCATACCTCTAGGATGTCAGCTCCCTATCTCCGGCCCAAGAATCCGGAGCCCCCCACAGGTTCCATGCTAGTCCTTGCCTCTGTGCCTCTGTCCATTATTCTGACATTCGACAGATATATTTACCTACCATGTGTCTATTAGTGGTTGAATTATGTCCCCTCAAAATTTCCATGTTGAAATCCTAGCCCCCGTGCCTCAGAATGTGATGTTATTTGGAAACAGAGTCATTACAGGTCTGATCAGTTCAGAGGAGGTCGTACTGGATGAGCACAGTCCCCTCAGGTCCTACACAAATCGTGTCCTTAGAAAAAGCAGAAACGTGGATGCTGACACGCGCGGCGAGAGCACTATGGGGAGACAAAGGCAGAAAGCAGGGTGATGTGTCTACGAGCCAGAGATCACCGAAGACTGCCAGCAAAGCACGGGAAGCTGGGGGACAGCACGGGGAGCAGACCCTCCTCACAGCCCTCAGCAGAACCAACCCGGCCGACACCTGGATCTGGCACTTCTTACCTCCAGAACTTTCGAGACAACACATTTCTGTTGTTCAAACCAAACACTGTGGAAACCAAATTCCACAAAACAAAACAAAACTGAAGTATGCTTCCTACGGACAAGAAGATCCTGCAAATGTGTGAGAGGCTGCAACAGCCGAACACCTCCTGCAAGGGGCTGCAGCTCTGTGGTGACCTCTGACATGGCTCCTGTGTGGACCGGGCACGCTGCTCCCCAGGACCTGGCGTTGACCCCCCAGCGTGCTTCTCCGACTGACGCGCTCCCCCTTACCTCCTCAGACTGCTCTCAGATTTGAGTCTTGGAGCACTGTAACAGTTTTATCAACTGGTAAAGCAACTGGGGTGATCTTTCCTAGAGGAAAAGAGGGCCCTTTGCCTGAGGTGTGAGACGGTAGCCGTGGTCTCCTGGCATTGCCGTCTCTGGGGGAATCCACAGGCAGGCTCTCCTCCCGGCAGGGGTGCCGAGGCACACCCAGCGTCCGGACATATGGACAACCCCAGGAGCCTCGCACAGCAGCTGTTACACCCATTTCCAAGTGCAGGGACCTGAGCGGCGACTGTAATGACATTTTCCTGGCTAGCTCTGACCTCTGAATCGCACTGATTTGTCTAACACACACTGTGAAACATCAACCAGTTAGGACTCAAAGCCAAGACTCAAAAATGGCTTTAAGATGGCAGGAGATGTTTAAGACATAATTTCTCTGACTTGGTCATTAACTTGTTTCCACCCCAGTCTGCACATCTTTTTTTTAAACCCTTTCCTCTCAATTATTTTTCCCTGCTTGGCTAATGTTTCTGTAGCAGTTACCTCTAATCATTAAGACACTTTTGTAGGCAATTCATGCTCCTCATCTTAGAGAGTGGTCAATATGGATGGAGGAATTAAAACAATATCCTACTTACTATATAGTTTGGTGGCCCATCATTCTATTTACATTTCCCTTGTTTAAATAAACAAGTTTTTTTCCCCCAGAAAAGAGTGGTTAGGTTAGTACATTCTGAGGGGTAATACAGAATACCCACGTGCGACGATAATTTATGCCGTATTATTCCAAGGTAACTCGAAGGCTCAAACACCGTAAGTCTGTCACACGTCACTTGAGGTTTTCAGACGTCGATCCCGCTACAAATCTTTGATTCTATTCCCCGACCACTGTACTGAGGTCTCCCATCCCCTCAACCCCTCATCCCCACAGTCTGTGCTCCTTCTCCCTCCTCCAATGCCTGTCTCTTCCTAACAACTTCCACACACACATCTTTAGCTTCAGTGTGGGAGGATGAAGTCTGGCACGCCTTCGCAAAAGCACAGACACCACCCTGTTCCCAAAATTGCCCATTCTGGTGCTTCATCCATCCCATCAATAAATATGTCTTAACTCTGCACGGTAGTATGTTCGTAAAACCCGACTAGATCCTCAGGATAATCCAGAAGACGTGAAAACAACAGAGTTTACATTTACACGGAGCTTGGAAACAAGCTCACCGTGCCTTTGTAAAATCCACTGGCATGCTTTTAACTTAGAAGTTCTCAGAGGGCGAAACACGCAAGGATTTTCTGACCATTTGCCATGAGGCGGAATTCCATCCAAAAACCTCTCCACCTCCTAGATTCTCTTCCTTAGCTTCCTACTCAAGGTGTACTTCTTCAACATATTTCTTTAGCTTTGCTGTTTCTCCACATTCTGCCCTCCTGCACCCACTAGCACTTTCCTTTCCTTGCGACTCAGCATCCGGCTGCCCTTTCTTTTCCTTCACCTTTCCTGGCAAATGGCTGCCATTTCGCTTCCACTTAACACACGCATCCCTCTCCCTCAGACCAGAGAGAACAAAATCTGGGCCCGGGTACCTGCTGCATGCCTTGCATGGTCTGCTGCAGGAACTGGAGCTGCTGGTCCTTGGTGACGGTTTCCTCGGTTCGAAACAGCTGCTCCTTCTCTTGTTTGAGCAGCTCCACCTCGTTCCTGTAGGCATCCAGCTGCCAGCGGAGACTGTCGTTCTCCTCTTTGAGGGCGTAGGCCTGAGCGGCCAGGGCTGGAAGACAGAGTGGGTTCACGTCAGTCACCTTCCTGCGCCGATGGAGGGGGGCCTTTCATGGGAAGGGCAGTCTCATCCCAATTCCTACCGTTCGCCCCAGCTCACAGACAAACCCCGAAGGCCTTGCTCTTTAGTTTGCGGTAGGTGGGCATCACCGCTTTGGGGATTTTTATCTATTCTATTTGTCCTGCTTTATGGAGGAATGTTTCCTGGGGGCACAGGAGTAACCCCTTCCAAAGGCCCGTCTCTTGACCTCTCCCCGAATCTGAGGTACCCTCTCAGAAGTCGGGACGGTGGCTAGGTGGCGACAGCATTGACAATTCCAGGCAACAATCGTACCCACCCCATCACTGTCCTCTCTGGTTCTGCAGGCTGCCTTGGCGGCCCGCGGGGCCACTTTCTTTCCAGTCATCAGCCATCCACAGGTGGAGGCCCTCGGCAGCGGCCCAGGGGAGGGAGGAATCCACACGCACGTCCTTCCTCCCTACACGGCTGCTGGGACGCATCAGACAGCTTGTTTACTCACTCCTGTCAGAAGGGTAACCTGGTTCCGTCTGTTTCACCAGCAGATTAAAACCCCATGTCCCTACAAGGCTGAGTGGTTACTCAAATACTCCGTCCTGAAACCTAAAATTCCCCGGGTGTGGATTCGGACCTCATGCACATCTCCATCTTACCGAGAGATGGAGACCATTAACACAGGGTCCTCCACCTCTCAGAGCTTTGGAAAACAGCAAAGACTGAAGAAGAGACAAGAGTGAATGGTACAGAACAACGCTGAGGACGGTTTCCAGCTTAGCACTTTGCGGCCTCTCCAGTGATGAGAACCGTCGGCCGGACGGCCTGAAGTGACAGGCTCTGGACCCAGAGCTTCGTATGGACTAAGTCACTGCACCCCCATCAAGCCTGCTCTTAATCCCCCTCTTTACGGGTGACAGAAGTGAGGCACAGAAAGCTTAGAGAACTTCTCTCATCCCACAAAGTAAGTAGCAGGAACAATCCTGGGGCGCCTGGGTGGCTTAGTCAGTTAAATGTCCAATTCTCGGTTTCAGCTCAGGCCATAATCTCATGGATTGTGGGATTGAGCCCCCTGTTGGGCTCCTCGCTCAGTGGGGAGGGAGTCTGCTCGAAGATTCTCTTCCTCTGCCCCTACCCCCACTTGTTCTCTCTCTTTAAAATACATAAGTAAATCTTAAAAAAAAAAAAAAAAAGTAGCATGAATAGTCTTCAAACTGTCTTCAAGTCACTGGGCTGTTCTGCCAGTCCGGGTGCATTTAGTTCTTACGGGGACATTTTAAACTCCTCTCGAATTCTCTCCTCCACTCTCCTACCAGTGTCCCACACTTTTTCCCCCTCCCACGGCGAATTCATGCCCTACTGTTGTAAGCAAGACAAAAGAAAGAGAAGAGTAATTTCAAAACTTATCAGGGACTTCTTCAAAGTGGCTTCCAGTCTGTAAGGGCAGGATGTGAGGCCTACTGTACGGACGGTTCTCAGTGTGTGCTCATCTCCACCTCTCACCCCTCAAAACCAGAGCGCCCCGGACCTCAGCCCCCTGCGTGTTCTAACTTCACGTTGCAGTACACTGACAATCGATCTTCACAGAGGTGCTCTGAGACCCTCGTGAATTCTCTCCTCAAATATCAAACATCAAATTATGTTAATAATAGCTTTATCGTTGAGTGGTTTATGGTATTCTGCTTTTGCAAAATGATTATGTACAGTACACATGGAAAGACTAATCAGATAGAACATGCAATTAACCAGAAAATTCCCTACCTCAAACCATCAGGGATCAATTAGTTAACAAGCATTTACTGCACACGGACTCTGTGCCCAGGCCTGTCTGGGCATCTTGGATCACAAAAGGAGGAGCCAGAACAGGGCTCTTCTCTCAAGCAGCTCAGAATATCAGAGAAACCGATTCATGTGTAAAGAAACTAATACATTCCGGGGAAGAGGGAACAGCCTGACGCCTGGCATATAGTAGGCACTTAGTGAATGCTGGCTGAACGAACAAATAAATGAGCAACTTAATGTCAAGGGAATACATCCTGTAGGAACTCAGAGAAGAGAAAGGAAGACACAGACCAGAATAGTAAAAGAGGGCTTCAGAGGCTGGAAGCCCGAGGACCGGGCAAGGACGTGTCAACATAAGCAAAAGCGCAGGGAGGAGAACGGGAGGGGGACTATTTGGGGCAGGAAGGAGAGAAGCTCCATCCGCAAGGTAAGTGTTGGTCTGGAGGCAGGGAGAGAAAGGTGAGCCAGGTCAGGTGATGAGAGGGGACGGAGGCTCAGAAGTCAGGCTAGAGAGCCCGATTCAGTGTGGCAGCCAGTGGAGGTGGCTGGGCAGCGGAAGGACACGAAGAAACTGGTGATTTAGTAAGATTAGTTTGGCAATGGTGCATGGAATGAACTGGAGGCTGAAGAGAATGAATGAAGGAAATTGTATTTGGTGTCCATTTGTGTGCAAAACCAAGGAGCAGCCAATTTTACAGTTTTCGGGGATGTATAAAATCAGAAATGACCCAGAATATGGCCAGGAGCACGAGCTAGTGCTTTTAAACATCACGCAGCCCAACTTCAGATCTTGTCCACACCCCAAGGCACCAACTCCTGACAACTCAGTTTACCAATCTGCAAGGAAATGGTTATGAGGCATCGTTTGAGAGGGATGCTGTAATAGGGCAAAATTACAGAAAATGCAAATGATGGAAAAAGTGTTGGCACTACATAAGCACATTACTACATTTAGTAGCATTCAAAGACACTTAAGTCATTTCCTTAGGAAGCTCTATTTGGCCCTTTTTCAATTTAGAGTGGCATTTTTATTATCATAACTGATAGCAGGTGTTTGTGAAGAAATCGATTAGTATGCAGGGATGGAAATTACATTTTCCAAATGAATTGCATAGTCTGCAAGATACGCTGAAATCTGTGTAGCAAAATGCAAGCAGCTATAAAGCATGTGCCAGCAACATTATTTAAATAAATTATCTGAACATAAATACATATAGGAAAGTGCACCATCCATTATTTCATGGGCTCTCTTAGACGCCTGTGGAATGGCACTGCTGACAGTTCTTATTCTTGGCTGAGCCGAGTGACCACTGTTTCTGCCAAGCGAGAGACAATGCTGTTTGCATTTCTGGAATAGGAATGTGGTATCATTATATTTAAAAAAAAAAACAAAAAGCAGTTGTAACTCTGTAACAACCCCCCCCCATCAATACCATAGCCAATCCCATCAATGTTTTTATAACTGAGACATATAACTAATTTACATTCCTGATTAAATGATTTCAAGCTTGATATTTGGAAAAAAAAAAAAGTTACTCATGTGGCAGCAAAGTGGTTATTTCTAAAGGGTGAGAAATTGTGTATTGACTCTACTTAACCTCAGGCCACCTGTTTGTAAACATTATTCAACGTCATGCCTCAGCCCTGAATGTAACCTTCAGATGAGGCTTCCTGGAACATGCTACATTATGTTTCTAAAAGAAACAAAACCCTGATAATTCCTAACTTAATATCATTTTCTTAGTATATTAAAAATTCAGAAACTTGAAAGTTCCACTCATTCATTTCTCTCTCTCTTTTTATTCTTTAGTTCTTTCCGGGACATTGTATTAAACAGTTTTGAAAAATGTGTCATCAAGCTTCCATGATAAAATTTACCCTTGAGAGACTGCATAATAAATTCACTGTTCAAATAAGCACAAGGATTAAAAATAAGCTACAGTGTGCATCTTTTTGTAAGAATCCCTGAGGAGTGTACTATGTTCCAATAAATGAAATATTTAACTAAGAGCCACCACATGTGGATTACCAATTTCCAATAATAATAAAAAAAGAACACAGTAAGACTTCAAATGTAAACTACTCTCCTGACTATAATTAAATCTTCCTTTGGTGATTATAAAGGTGCTCTGAATCCAGTAGTACCCATGGATTATCATGGTTGGTTCATTCACCAACCAACAGATTATTGAGAAGCTCTGTACAGGAAACTGCGGCATGGGGTGCTGGGTGGCTCAGTCGGTTAAGTGTCTGACTCTTGATTTCCACTCAAGTCATGATCACAGGGTTGTGAGATCGAGCCCAGAGCCCCTCGTGGGGCTCTACGCTCAGTGGGGTGTCTGCTTGAGATTCTCTCCTTCTCCCTCTGCCCCTCTGCCCTGTGCACAGGTGCATGTGTGCTCTCTCGCTCTCTCAAATAAGTAAATAAAATAAATCTTTAAAAAAGAAGAAAGAAGCTGTGGCATCTACAAGGGGAAGGCCAGTGCAGCTGTCAATTTATACTTACTCAGACCTTACAAAACTTCTGTTACTGGGATCTTCCGATTGGATTGAAAATGAAGTAACAACATAAGAAAAACTCTGCTAACCAAGATTAAATTACATTTCAAAAATTAGCATTGGGCTACTAAAATTACCAAAGTGACATTAGTATAGGAAAATTGATCCAAAGATTAAATTGCACTGCTGAAAGGAGAGGTTGAAAGGTATTACGGCAGCTTGCTGTACCTTTACTGGATTCTATATAAGCCATTATTCTTTGTATTAATTATGGTCAAAGTGACCTCTATGTGTCTCCTGGATTACTTACTGTGTTTCCATGGGAACAGATAGTGGCATGCTTAACTTCTTTAAGTAAATAATCTGGTGAAAGCCTGGAAATCTCTCTTACCAGCCTGAGCCAGCCTCAGAAAAATAATTAGCACTATATGAAGAATGTAAGTTATTTTGGGTTATGTCCCAGTAAGCTGACAGTATGTTAATATCTTTTTCATGCTCGGGGCAGACGTAACTAAATAATAAAACGCTTTAACATATTATTGCTAACAATATCTGGATTTCTCAAGACCTGTTCATCTCAGCGTCTTTGGGGGAGCTCTGTGTTTAGCATTCTCCCTCTGCTCTGCCAGATGTCCTCCTGGAAAGCCGGGAGGGTGCTGCTCAAGTGTGTGTTTCTTTCCCACATGTAGAGTCTCTTCCAAGGATTTCATCAGCTGCTGCCCAGCTAGGCAGTTGTGCTGATAGGTCCAGAACACAGGATGACGTGGATGGATCCAAGACCCAGAGGACATTCCCACCATATCTGTTGCCTACCAGCCCCTGTGGCCTGGTGACTTAGCTAGTCTCCAGGCTGTGCCTGCCTCCCTGCACGCCACCCCTTTTTGTAGGCTACCTGGGGCGGGGCATGGTGGAGCTTGCAGAGACCGCACACTAGGTACCCAAACTCACGCTTTTCCTTGCTTAGTGCAGCGCTGTTCCCTAGAGGGGACTGCCCCAGAGGCTGCCATGGGATGTTCTCTCTGGTGGGGCACAAGGGAGTGATGTGTGTCTGCTGAATAATCCAGCTCTTCCCGCTACTGGAATGGGCCTAGGTCTCTGAATTACCACAAAGAGGAAAGGTGCCCAGAGACCAACAATATCTGCCCAACAATATCTGCTTTGAACTCTTCTGTGCTCCAGAATAAACTTTTTGTTGTTGTTAAGCCCCTGAAAATGTGGGACTTATTTATGAAAGAGCTGGTGTTCCTCTAATCCCTGTAATGGCTTCCATCAGGATCCCCTGGTGGGCATGCTGAAACCCAGACTTCTGGGCCCTACCCCCAGAGTTGGCAATTTGGTGTGTCCAGGATGAAGCCTGAGAATCTGCGTTCCTCCAGGTTCTCAGGGGGTGCCGATGCTGCGGGGGCGGGGAGCACACTTTGAGAACTGCTTCTTAGACCGGCACTCAGTCTCTCGGTTCCTGAATTGGGGCGATGGTTGACTTGTGTGGACAGATTCCAAAGGAACCACATGCTTGGCTTGTCATTCTGGTTTCCTTCCTTGACCTTTGTCTGTGTGAGCCCCAGCTCTATACTCTGCACCAGGAAGGGCTGCCCCGCCCCAGCCCATCCCTAAGCCCTGAGCACCTCCTTATGGAGTGAGGGTGAGAGCTCTCCTTTCCCCATTTCCCCCATTTCCCCCAAATAAAAGTAGCAACAGCACGGCAACAGCAATGGTGGTGGTGATAGCTAACAGTTCTGACATGCCAGGCCGTGGGCTAAGCATCTCAGTGAACAGGATTACTGTTTCTATTCTACAGGTCGATGGAGCTGGGTTTGAGAGACACAGGGGTCGTGCAGCTAGGCGGAGGTGCAGGGCTTACACTCAGCAAGTGTGACTCCAGAACCTCTAGTACTGGACTGGGGTAGCCTAGGTGCAGCTCAGAGCTGGAGCCGGAGAGAAGGGGAAACCAAGGACACCACCATAGTGGCAACTTTGTTGCTAAAAGAGAAAAAGCATTCCATTTGTGGCACTGTTTGGGGAGTGTTCTGCTTGAGCCCCTATTTTAAAATAGACACATGTGTATCTTCTGTGGGAGAATCCCTATGGAAGGACCCATCTGGCTCAGACCACATAGGGATCCTCCTTCTGCTCTGTGTCTCTCTCCCCCGAGATGGCCACGCTGACAGTCACTAACTGCTGAGCTCCTGAGCCTCAGTCGGTTAATAAGGCTCCATTAAGAGAGCGGAGTCCATCCCACTCATGCTATCTTGGGATTTCTCAAGGACCAAAGTTAGATGCCCCTTCCTCTCCCCATCCACCTGACCTCACATATGTTGTTACTGCATCACGCGCCTTTCGGTAGAGTACAGGTGATGGAAAACCTCCCCTCCCAAAGGGTCCTGTCCCCAAGACCTCCTCTGAACTGGCTGAGGAAGCCCCAAGACAGGGCCCGGGCCCACCCTCAGCAGACCAGGGGAAGGCATGGGGTCCTCCAGTGTCCAGGCATGGAGCTGAAAGGCACGGCGGCCGCCCGCCGCACGGCCAGGCTCCTGCCAGCCAGCCTCCTACGGTCCCGACAAACTGTAATCGATCTGTTTTTCCGTAACACCTGTATCACCGCGGAAGCAGCAATCTTCCTCAAATTGCTCACGGAAATTCCTTCTGCTACATTTTTGCAGGATTATTATTATTACAACTTAGCATTGACATAACATTTTATATTTGCAGTGTGCATTATAGTCTGCACATTAGCTATTATTAGGGAGAGCTAAACAGAAGCACAATGCGGTGTCTATTTCCATCTTTGTGTGAGGCCAGCGGAATAAGGGTAATTTGGAGAGTGCAGGTAAGCTAGATCCTGTTATTATAATGGCTTCAATGTGAGTCTGGAGGCACAACTGGCAGCAGGTGACTCAGGAAAAAAAAGGCTCTGTTTCTTCCTGCACACAGCTCTTCCTAACGAAGGGGTCTGCAGCAGCCGTGGTGGCCGGCAGGAGCCCCCGGGTGCGGACACTACTGAGAATTGACATCACGCCTTCCTGCTTTCCCACCGACCTTATTATCCGCCCCCAACTCCCCCTCACCATCCTCAGGAGAAAATAAGCGAAGGAAAGAGGCTTGCCCACTTCTTTCAATGGCAGGCGAAATCTGCCATTTAAAATACTGTTGAAGGATGATCTGTGGGCTGAGGGATGCCTTTCGAGGCCTCAGGCAAGCACCTATCATCGAGCTCTGCAAATTGTAGCAGAGCGCCTTCTCTGGGCTAAGCACAACCCCGCCTGACCTCAACAGCTCCCTGCCCAGCTGCAGGAAGAACCAGAGACTGGTGTGGACATGGTGGCAGCCAGGAGGGGCTCTCCCCACATGTTGTGGAAGGAGGCCCAAGGGAGAGGCTTCTGGCTGGGGAGGGCTGCAGAGAGCGCCTCTTTCCTGAAGAAGGTGGGGTGGGGGTCTTTACGTCAGGCTCACTGAACGGAAGCCTGAGCGGAGACCTCTTTCACAAAGGACCCAGCAGTCTCTAGGAAAAGGGCCCCCTGGGCAGCCAGGGCAAGATCAGGGGGAGGGAAGAAGGAAGGGGCTGGGTTGTTGGGAGCCCCAAATTCAGGCCGCAGGCATCTCAAGAGGGGCATCCCTCCCAACCTGACTCTCCTTTTTCTTTTGATTAAACTTCAGTTTTCTTTTTCGCTTTCAATCCCTATATTGATTTCTAAGGTTCAGGGCTACCTTTTTACCCCCTCTCTAAAGGCTTTTATTTATTTATTTATTTGGTTAAGATTTTATTTATTTACTTGAGAGAGAGAGAGAGAGACAGAAACAGCATGAGCAGGAGGGGCAGAGGGAGAGGGAGAGAGAGAATCTCAAGCAGACTCCATGCTGAGTGTGGAGCCCGATGCGGGGCTTGATCCCAGGACCGAGATCATGACCTGAGCCGAAACCAAGAGTCAGATGCTGAACTGAATGCACCATCCAAGAACCCCACCTTCGGAAGGCTTTAAAGATTCTTTTTTAGAGCAGTCAGACTCAGACCAAGATAAATCACACAATGACACACGTTTCTGGGGGTGGCCACCTCTCCCTCGACGGTGGCGATGCTCAGACATAGCGCCTCCCTTGGGGACGGTACCGCACCGCTGGGTTTTGCTCTGTGCGACTTCACCCTAACTAAGCAGTTGGTCTTGGCCAAAGAGAGAAGCTTTAAACGGCAACCCTTCCCTTGAAGCAATTACCGTGTGAGGACCATCACCTCTTTCCCCCACCAACTTGCAGATTCCCCTCCCTTTTAACAAATGGTCATTTCTCATTTTCTTCAAGAAACCTTCCTCTCAAGAAGTGATTTCCTGCTCTTACTAACAGCCTCTCCCCCAGACACACACAAACACACCCACATAAAACACATCCATACTCTGAAATGTGAAATGAAGGTCAGCCCAAACCTAAACAACGTTCTCAGATCTAGGCGCTGTCTTGGGCAGGAAATGCAACTTTTCCCACAGTGTTTTTAATTTTCATTACATCAAATACTTGGGATAACAAAGATGAGTTGTAAAGAAACCCTTTCTCTCCCCTCAGTTTTTATACTTTATAGAAACCTTATCCGGTCTATTACAAGAGAACCACCAATTTGCTCTTAAGCTTGGGGGGGGGGGGGGAGTGGAGGCACGTCCTCTCCACCATCCTGGTGACTAGTGTTGAGATTCATGTATGTGCTTGTATTTGCCCGACATCAGGACAGAAAGAATCCCGTCCTCTCTAAATATGTCACCACAGCAGAATGACACTGGTATGATAACTAAGGCCGGTATTCCTCAAAGTTTGTTCCACACGCAGCCTTCATTTGTCCTACTTGGGTAGGTCTTCAATGAGAATTCCTGGATCCATCCCAGACCCTCTGAATCTGAGTGTCTGGAATGGGGCCCGAGGATGCACAGTTAACTACCTTCTAGGGTGGGAGGAATGCATGCCAACATTTTACAACCACTTCCCTGGCCTTTTAGGGACCAGATCCCCATTTCTTCATGCTTTCTTCTTTTTTCCAGTCTTATATTTCTCTCATTATTTTTTTGACACCTGCCTTCTCTAACCGCTTTTCTGTTATTAAAAGGACCTTCTCCTGTCCAGCTTTGACCATCCAACATGGCCGTCTCGGCCTCTCTGCCACCTGCCTTGCCTTCTCACATTGCATCAATCTATCTACCTGTTCCTCTCAGAATGCTACTTACTGCCTCTCCCGTGATGATATCGTGACTGAATGCTTTCATAAATCCTCCAGGCAGTGTCTCCAAAACACATTTTTCTGATCTACTGGATGTTGTTGTGTATTACTTTTCTTCGCAGCCTTATTTCTGGAGAAAGTTCCAGCTGCAGCTGGTCTGTGGCTTGCATGCAGGAGAGGCCCAGCTCGACCTCTGTGCTCTGTGGGAGCTAATGACCCCTGACCAGGGCCCTCAGACCAGCTTCTCCCTGAGGAGAGGGGGGGGCCCATACTGTGTGCCCGCTCTCCCCAGACCCGTCGCTGGATCCTCAGAGACTTTTCTCTTTGGCACGGGGCCAGGCATTGCTGCTTCCTTCTCTCACCACTGATGGATGAGAAAACAGTCCCTGGCTATTCTCTTAGGGTCTGAGAAAAGCCGAGACTCTGTTCCTGGCCTTCATCACATTTTTCCACATCAGACTACCTTAATTTTTTTTTTTTTTCCTTCTTCCCAGCTAGCCTTTTTTCCATTAGCCAAAGGATACTTCACGTGTTCCCCACACGGATATGATGAGGGGGGCTGTCCACCTGTGTCACGCCTGCCGTACTTAAACTAATAAATGAGCTCCCATTCACTTCTTTCTTCGGTCCTTTATTATTGCCTATGTCAGTCACTTCCTTTCCACTAAACATTTTTATCTTTTATTTCACTTTTATTGTCTTCTCATATTTTATTACCTTACCTTTTTTTTTTTTTCCCTTTCTTTCTTACCAATTATGGACAGACGTCAATCCTCAGGTTATATACCAGTGACTCTCAAGCTTCTGTGAAGCAGAAATACCTCACAGTACTTTATAACTTCCATGAGTGGGACTGAACTCCCAGGCTCGGAAAGCTTCCCGGCTCTTTGTCAGGTGGAGGCAGGGCCGTGAGGCACTCACTCACACCTTCTGTTATTGCTCGCCAGTACCCCTTCTCCACATTGCCACGGTACCAGGTATTTGCAAAATGCCATGGAACACCTTACTTGGTTATTTCTCTCAAGTGAACTCTCTTAGGATGAGCCTTATGTTACTATTGAGAAGGCTGGGGCTCGGAAGAGACCCATCGTTTGCCAACTCACGCCAGAAACAAAAATCTGATACCTCCAGGGCCTCTGACCTCATCTGGTTCCAAGTTACTTCTTTACTATATTCAGTGTCACCAAACTCTCTCTTCCAGGGACTCCAATTCTCACTCACGTATCCATTTCCTCAGAGCCTTTCTGGTGATTTTACCACCCAAACGACCCCCTCATCCAAAGAGCATCAAGGTGAGTCTGGCCTTCCTTAGGCCCAGGAAAGAGGAAGGAAATGTGGAAGGAGGTCTTTCAAAAACTTATTTTCAGAACTCTTGACTTCTCATCCATTCAGATGGTTCCAGTTCACATTCTTCAACTGAACACATCTTCTCATTACTTCTCTCATCCCCAGAGCTTGAGCGCAACAAAATCCTGCTTCGACAAACTCCGCATTTATCTTCCCCGAGTCCTTGGGCAGGGAAAAGTGCACATATTTTAAAAACTGCTTAGATGGCTAAATTATAACAATTTTTCCTGGGAGAAAGTTGTTCAGATATTAAAACCCTCTATGTATTGAGTATGATAATCTTTCTCACATCCCCACGAAAAGCAGTTTTTGCTTTGCTCATTAAAATGATTTGTTTTTGGTTTTTGATGAGTGTAATTTTTCAGGTAGCAATGTTTTATTCTTACTAGCAACTCCTTAAAAACCCTCTGCAAGCGCTGAAGCCCCAGTTAAGCACTATTAATCAAACACTAAATGCTTTTAAACAGCTCTACCCCTTTTTCTAATTGAGAAATAGAGCTGTTTGGGCAAGTTTATGAGGTGACCTTGATTGAATTAAAGAGGTCAGGGATGGAACAGACTTCAAATTCATATTCAATGATTTTAAAGAAATGACTTCCCTCCAATTAAGCAGGAATTAGCATGAAATATTTTGTTTCTGAAAGGTTAAAAGAATTCCTCTGAGAAACTAGCTCTGTTGTTTGCTAGCTCTTTATTGAACACAAGAGAGAAGGCGCCATGGATAGTTTTATGTAACGTGTTCTATTAACATAGGGCCGATGATCTAGCATCAATTATAATGTTCCTAAGAGTCATTAATGTTGTATCGAAGTGGCGAGGAGTCCAATTTGAGTTTTAGTTTCTATTTCAAAAGCCCAAAGACCCAACAATTTTCAATTACTAAAAAAAATCAAGATACATTTTCCATCTGCATTAATTTAAACCTCGTTCTAGGGCAAAAGCTTCCAATATTACTTGATTTCTCTGCTATTCCTCCTTTTAGCTTCATCCCTCACCTTGCCATAGTCCCCCATCTTTTAATGACCTGAAGGGACGTGTCATTCTTCCTGCTCTAAAAAGTAACACATAGAGTCTTTGCTGTAGAATAATGGAAGCAGGATTCCGCAGAGGAGGGAAAAGGGACTGACATGTGTGGTGGTTTGGGGACTCCAGGATATTTTTTTTTTCCCCTTAAGATTTTATTTATTTATTTATTTGACAGAGAGCAAGAGACAGAACACAAGCAGAGGGAATGGCAGGCAGAGTCAGAGGGAGAGGGAGAAGCAGGCTCCCTGCTGAGCAAGAAGCTGGACATAGGGCTCGATCCCAGGACCCTATGATCATAACCTGAGCTGAAGGCAGACACTAACTGACTGAGCCACCCAGATGCCCCATCCAGGATACTGTTTCTGAGAAGAACACTAGCCACATTCTTTTGTGTCCCTGCTCCTGTCAGCTTCAGAGAGTCGTGCAGACATAGATTACACACAAGAGGGAGGCAAAGGGGGTAAGACAGAGAGCAAGACGGGACTTTAAACCCACATTCCTCTTATGAGATTTGGAGCAAGTTGGTAAACCTCCATTAGACCTCAGGGTCCTCATCTGAAAACCATGGTCAGCACTGTGAAGATTAAATAGATACTAGTTATGGGATTTTTTTGAGGTATGGGAGGGGTCCTAAACTGGAAAAAAGTCCTTTAACAGATTAGAAATTAGTTCTTCCTAGTTTGAATGTCCTATTCCAACATTTCACACATTCTTGTCCACCTACTGAGTACAATGCTATATGCTGGCCATTCAGAAAGGAAAAGATCTCAAACTAGTCTTTAAGGAACATATGGGGTGTGAGACCCTCCCTCCCACGTCATCATGTTTCCATTCTTATTTGCTTGAAACAAAACATAAACCAGGGATAAGACAGAGTTCAGATGAACAGGTTTATACAACCACTTCGCAGATAACCTCTGCTCTCACAGTTCTTTATGTCAGAGTGTATCTGCTCGCTGGGGCTCTAACTGCCGAGGGTACTGGGGGCACAACCTGGATGGATCTATGACCCATGTCTATTCCAGGAAAAGGGGAGCTCTGATGATGTGCTATGAGGACTCTTCAGAGTAGATAAGCAACACTCTCAAAGAAGTCTCCATAGTGTTTTAAGGCTTTGCTAACTTTTCCCTCTAATCTGGCACTGCAAGACAAATATCATGGCCCCATATACATCGTAAAAATTCGGCGAATATTCATTTTATCATGGCTTTGTATTACGACATTGCTTGAGATAATTCATGGAGGCAAAGAGCTAAGAAAGATAGAGAAATGGGTGGCTTTAGGATACTCAGATTATACAAACTATACTATAAAATCCATATGGCAGGTGGAGACAATTCTTTTTTTTTTTTATAGACAATTCTTTAAAAACTGATAAATCACTAAAAGAGGAATAAAATCTTACCCTACCTCCACAAGATTTGCCAAATTGTCACTTACGTTGTACCTGAAAACTTGTAATGACAAATTACTCAATATAAACTTGCAGAATTTATTTGGCATTTCGACTAATTATTGTTGGGGGTAAAAAAAAAAACAACCACATTTTTCTCATTAAATTAAAACATGGGATGGAGAGGGAGAGGACATATTCCTTGTAAGATCTCTTCTGGATCAAAACGTCCCTGAGTCTGTGCATCTCAATAGGATTGATATTATTGTAGATGCTGTCCCTCAGACTCTGAGATTTATTAAGCGGTATATCTCATAAAAAAAGAAAAAAAAAAAAGCCCCAGGAACAAGGAAGCTGGGACAGCACTTCAATAAGTCCTGAAATAGATAGAGAGTCAATAAACTAGTGATCTTCTCATAGGCTCTCCCAGCCCCTGAGGATGCAAAGGAAATATGGGACGAGATGGGAAATAAAAGGGCTAATATAATAGCTCAGATCATTCCAGATCAACCATCCAGTCTCTGCCTGTGTTTTGAGAGGTATCTTGATTTTTCTCTTTACTTTTTTGGAGAGTTTGGGAATGGAAAACATGAGTTGGGACAGTATGCGTGGTTCAGCAAAGGAAATGCATGGCAGGGCACGGCTCCTTCCCAACGTACTTCACCTCTTCAAAGCATTTCTTCTTCTACTTGCCTGAACCACAGAACAGATTGCTTTTGAGGAAATAAGTATCACTCAACTAGAAAAGAGACTGCACCAATTTCCTCGGTATTTTTAAAAGCTGGCACTGCTGTTGGAATGGGCTTAAGGACAGTTTGCTGGATGCACTGCTTATGTTGAAGCCAATGTCTTTCTAGTTAGTAGAAAATACAGAAAATAATGGGAAGACTAAACATAAGCCCCAGTCAGCTTTGTCTGGAATAAGTTTTTAAGGTAATAAACTCTGCAGTCTACCTTTGCCTCCCAAATGGCCTCATGGTGCCATGCACATCGCAGACGATGATTTTATTTGATTACTGACTCTTGTGATGCCGCTTAAGGCATTTGGGGAGGTTTTTTTTTTTTCCGCATTAAACTTAGTGGCGGCATATGAAGGTCACTAACTGGAAAGAAGGAAACTAGTACTGAGTTCTAGACTTTCCACTTGCTACCTTGGGGAAATAATGTAACTTCTCAACATGTGACTGCACATTCCTATCTGTAAAAAAAAAAAAAAAAAAAAAAAGAAGGTGGTTGTATAAGATGATTTCTAAGGCTATCGTCCACATCTAGAGACTCATCATTGCCACTCTCTGGGGGTAAGAATTCGATATGTCTGCCTGGTTTAGAACTTGAATTATTTCTTGACTCTTAATTTAATAGTTATGCAAATATGATCATCCCTTGGAATAGGACATTGCAAGACAATGTGGTCTGGAAATTAAATGTGGAAATTCCCTAATGTAAAGCAAAAGAAGGCAATTCAATAAACTTCCATCATCTGATACTGTTTACCATTTGTTACTACTTTTAATTTTCCTGTATAATTGGAAATGGCCGGGTATTCCCCAACCGATGGGAATTTTATCACAGGTTCCCCTAGGTGATTTTAAAATTACTATTTCTTGTAGTTTAATGATTAAAATAATACAGGTATACTTTGTGGAAATTTCTGAGATGCACAGAGAAGAAAACAAAAATCGCCTATAGTCACACCATCTAGAAATCATCACTCTGAATACTTTGACCTGTATCTTTATATATTTTCCTCTAACATACAAACTGTGACAACACATATATAAACACTAGGATTGATCCGTACATAGATTTTTAACTGATCAATCTGATCAATCACTCAGCAAAATACTGAGAACCTCTCACGCTATTATATAGCCTTCCAGAGTTAGATTTTTCTCAAGGCTGCTTATGGATATGTAACTAATTAACCCATATCCCAGTGTTAGATATTGATGTGATTCTAAAATAATTGTGAAAACTGAAAACTTGGGCAATTGGCAATGACGTAGGTACCTCGAGTGGAAAGCAAAGGCCTGTGGGACACAGCAGCTTTGGAAACTACAGTGGGCGCATTCAGGAACCTCCAGCAGCCTACCTGAAGTATCGCCATGAATGCACCCTTTCTCTCGCAGCTTCTGTTCCAGAAGTGTTTCTCCCTACCTCTCTGCTACTGCTGGGGAGTCCCAAATAAAATTTCCTTTTCTTAACCACTTCCCAGAAGGCTGTACACATTGTGTCCTGAACTGGAGAGAAGTGGCCGAGCCCTTCGTCCCTCCCTGGTATCAAGGACATTCACCCAAGGAAAAGAGAAGAGTCTCTAAGCTATTTAGACACGGGAGAGCTCACTATAGTAATAACTTGAAAACTGTTATAAACTTCAAAGTCTAGGGGCTTCTAAGTATAAATATCATATCATGCAGGTAGAATTTCCAAGAAAGGGAAGAAAGTAATTACTTCTTTCAATTACTTTTTTCATTAGTTACGAGGCCCCCAACTGTGCACCGCTTCCTGGAATTCTATCGGATGTCCTCTTGTCCTGGCTTGCTGTAGTCCTACAGTAGCCCTGGCACTGTCAGGTCTTTGATGAACGAAGCTTGTGGGCAACAGTGTTAGGAGTCAGGGTATAATAACTATGTCACCAACTGTGTTTTGATGAACAAAGCAATATGAAAACATAGGAGACTTAGGACAATGATGTTCATAAACAGTACATCAGTGCTAAGAAGTTGGTAACAGCATATGTTTTAATATAGTCTGCTATTGATTCTTTTGGCCAATGTCCCACTTTAATAGTGTTATAATCATACTTTAAGATTTTAGATGGAGAGAGATAGAAGAAAAATCAATAGATACTATCTTTCCACTACCAACCAGCCTCATATCTATAGCCTCTCTGCCACACTCACATTTAAGGGACCTAAAAGATGCTTTGGGGATGGCTGGTCCAGTTATCAGGTTTTTAATAACCTCAAGTATCCACTTTGACCACCTCAGAAGTTATAGCTTCAACGCACAAAGATTCACGCAAAGGAGCCTATGATCCAGAAAAGATACCCATTCATTTTCTCTGTATTTTCTATTTCATTAACATATAAAAAGGGAACCTAAAAAAAACCCCACGCTTACAGAAGGAGACCTGTCTAAAAACAAAATCATATAGAATTACTGTTTCTGAGATTTGAAAAATATATAGATAAGTGCTTCTATATTTAAATTACACGAGAAGAAAGATGAAAAAATGAAACTATCTTTTGTAGTACTGTAACAGTTGTCTTCTTTCATGTTTCTTAATCATTAGATTTTTCCAAAATGACCAAGTACAATTTTTATATGAAAAACAGATATTATTTTTAAAATGTTACATCCTGCTGGAGGGCAATGAGCTGATCTACTAAAAGTATTTTCTGTAAGCACCAATTAGAATCAATTGATTCTAACGGACACTTGACAAATTATGTCAGTGTTGAAAAGGATAATCCCTGTTTCACGATCAGAAATTCCTACTTATTATTTACAAACTAAAAGGAACAACTAGGAAAAGGAACACTAAGGAATTCTTTCTTATGTTTAGAAAGAAAAAGAAAAACTTACAAACTTACCCAAATTCTGTCATCTAAACTCCCTTGAAAACATTCTGATTTTTTCCAGAAGTTGTGCAAACCACACTTAAATTCCAACACCACTGTGTTAATTTTGCTCAAATGCAAGCTGAAAACATATTTTAACATCCTGTCAGAATGAGATACTAAGAGTGTCGATAAAATGACACTAAAATAAATGTAAATTTAGATTGCGGCTACAAGTGGCTGCCTGACTCTGGGAAGATGTTAGGTTGCTATAGTATTTTCCATAGCAACTTTGCATCTTATTACATAAATATTCCCTCAGCGTCCTTACAGCCTGCTAAGAAAACAGGATTAAATCTACTCTATGTAATGATCCTGCATCAAACCTTATCAGAATGAAATGCCCAGAAAACATAATAAACTGCAATCTAGACCGCGGTGCTTTGGCATGTGAGGGTCAGAGCGCCGTGGGCTGTGCCCGAGCGGCGTGTGGTGACCTCGTGCTGCACGCTGGCTATTCGTCTACGCTCTGCGCGGGTTATGAGCTCTGCAGTTCTCCCTTTGTGAGGATGGGCTGTGAACGTCCTCACTTTTCTCCTCTGCCTGCTAACTGCCCATCAGCCCAAGCCCTTCACCAGGCCCCAGGGGCTCGCGTCACTAGACAAGAAGCTTAACAGAGCTGCAGCAGGCTCCCCAAATGCAGCTGGAACCCCGTGCAGGGCTGTCACACGGGAAACCATTAGGAGAACCATCCTCAGCTCCAAACTAACATGCACCATATATAGGCTCTTCGAGATCCTCAGCAAGGGTTCTACTGGGTCTTGTGGGGGTGTAGTACAGTTGCATGGTTAGAGTATCAGGCAAAATCTGTGGTCTCCTAGACACAACACAATTTCGGCGGAACAAATCCATTTTACACGAAACACGCGATTATGGAGAATTCGTGCCTATGTGAGAGATGTCAGGAATACGGCACTGCCAGGTACTATACACAAATCAGATTATAAGGGGGCTAAGTTAAAGAGAGCTCACGCTTCAAATGTGACTTTATCAAACAGACAGTCTGGCTGGACACGAGTGCTTCCATTACAAAGGAATCCTATGTCTGAGGATCAATTTGACGGCATCTGTTTCTTCCATTTAAAAGGTAAAGCAATTTACAAAAATATATCTATTTCTACACTCTTCAAAAACATGTCCTTTATGAAAAGAGAACTGTAACTGCACATGAAATGAGGGAAGTGAAAAATCTACCTGAAATAAACATGTTTTTGATATCCTTTGCTAAGATTAGCAAGATTTAAAAGGGAAGGGGGTCTCGGGGTGGGTAGCCAAAGCTTTGGCTCCTTGAGAATGAAGCTCTATTTTAAGAGTTCAAGAATGAAGCAGGCTGCTCAGCCCACATCAGAAGATTTATTTCATCATCTTTCAGCCATATTAGTTTTAATTAATCACATTTCTTTGTTTGGCACTTGGATTCCCAGAAGACATTCTGTTGTGGCTGAAAATAAAAGGCTCGTCTTTATTTCAGTGGTAGCTGATGGACACACGCCGCTGCTCTATTTCTCCTTTGGTTGTCAACACATGCAGAAACCGAAGTCTGCTAACGAATTATCCTTCCATCCTTCCTCTCACCACTGGTGTCCCTGCCTTGGGGGTCTGCTGGTACGGGGAGCTCAGCACAGCTGTGGCCTCACTGAGTCACCTCACTTCTCACGTCTGAGCACTCTTGTCCCTCTGCCGAGTTCTGAGCAACTGCAGAGTAAGCCTGCTTAGATCCTAAAAGCTTCTACCAGCTGCGAGTGACATGGCCCCCTTCGGTGGGCCCCCATGAGTTGGCAGCAGGACTGGGCCCTGGTGTCCAGTGGCTCCTTCCTTCTGTGCCCAGGCTGGTGCTCAGGGCAGCAGGAATCCTCTTCTCAGGCTTGTGACAAACTGTAATCTGTGCGCATCTTTTTGTCTTTCAAAAGCACTCTTGTATAGGAAATAAACTAAAGCAGAAAAAATAGTGGCAGTCGTGGTGTTCAAAGAGATCAAGGGGAGAGGTGCCTGGGTGGCTCAGTCAGTTGAGCTTCTGACTCTTGGTTTTGGCTCAGGTCATGATCTCAGTGGGGAGGCTGCTTCTCTCCCTCTCCCTGCCCCTACCCCCTGCCTTTAAAATAAATAAATCTTTTTTTTTAAAGATTCGTTTGAGTGAGAGAGAGAGAAAGAGAGCATGCAAGAGCGCAGGAGGAGGGGCAGAGGGAGAAGCAGACTCCCCGCTGAGCAAGGAGCCCTATGCGGGACTCGATCCCAGGACCCTGAGATTATGACCTGAGCTAAAGGCAGACACTTAACCGACTGAGCCACCCAGGTACCCCAATAAATCAATAAATCCTTAAAAAAAAAAACCCAAAGAGATCAAGGGGATAGCCAGAGAGAGCCTAATTATTATTACTATTATTATTTTTTTTACCTCAAGCTTCCAGCTACATGTAGAATTATTCAGAAAACTGAATACTGCTAATTCCAACTGAACTTGATTACGAGACCCTAACTTGATTCAGTTAGCTGAAATATTTGGGAAATCCTTGCTGGACGTCTTATTGAAGTTAGAAAAATAAATCTGTACCTACATGTACCTACATGTACAACAACCCAGAAAACACTTTTCATAATTAAAAGAGTATGTGCTCTCATAAAGAGCTCAGAGCTTAAATGAGGTGCAATTAAAATCCAACATTTGTTCGTGCGTGTGGTCTATTACATAAAGATATTTTAGTTTCATTCTTCTGAAATTTGTGTTCAACGTATGATCTATACTAACCATTTATTAGACAAGGTGCATGTTGGATAGTGATATTCATTTTGGTTTCTACTGAATTTAAAGTAATGGCTTTAGAACATACTTGGCATTAGGGTTCTAGGCATTTAGGCACTATACTTTTATTGACTTAAAATGTGTATTTCTTCTCTTCAAAAAGCATCTCACACTCTTGAGGGCAGGGCAGACTGTGTCTAGCCCTCTCCATACCTCCTGGGTCCACAGTACCTTGAGCACAAGAAGGGCTTGACAAAGAGAATGATGCTGAGCATCAGCTCTCTGGGCCGTAGCCTATCCAGCACATGGCACTGGATTCTGAATGCATAAAAGTTTTGCACATTTTGGAGAAATGAATCACCCTTGTTTGAACAAGCTTCTTAATGCTTGCCATTTAAATTTAGAGCAAACGTTCTCAGGGTTACGCCCTTCCCATCAACTTATGGGACAAAGGCATCGAAGAGACCAGAAGAAGGGGAATATGCAATCGAAGTCAACAAAATTCACTTACTTGGTGAAAGGCCCAGCCAGGTGCCAGAGGGTGACTAAGGCAAGCGGAGTTTGACTGAGCACTTGCTATGTGCTCCACGCTCTAAATACGTTTGGGAGGTCTCTACCTGCTTCGACTCCACAGCACTACAACTAATCGGGCTCCGGCTTCTCCACAGGAGGCCTAACACTCTGGACAGACTTCCTCTTTTCTTCCCTTTTTTCCCTATGCGCTCCTGCCCCACCCCCGCCGCCAACCTGGAGGAGGGAGGGGAAGAAGGAGCAATAGATCTGGCTTTTAAGGTTGGGCTTAATTCTAGCAAGAGGCAGACTTTGCAGCAATAAATTTGAATTTTTATCAAAAATTATCTTCCTAGGCTTTGGAGCAGGATGCCAATCTTCCTGAATGAATGCTTCGATAAATCTGTCTTGATTTTCAAATTTATTAACAAAACTCATTTTCATTTTTATCGGCATCTTAGTTTTGCTCCAGCAAACTCCGTTTCCCCTGTAAGAGTCAACTGATAAGAAACAGTGAGCCGCCTGCCCAGAATTATACGGTAGTGATGGCAGTGTGTCGGGTCTAGCCAGAGACGCACTGTAAGTTATTAGGTGTGGCAAAAAGCAAAAGTACAATTGAAGTCTTCATAACCAGAAAAGCAGAGATATGCTGAAAAACACAGATTTAAAAAAAAAAAAAAAAAACCCAAGCTATCACATAAGTCCTCACACAAACAAATCCTGTCCTTTCTAGAAATCAAACAAAGTCGACTCTCTCCGCCTCGCCCTCAGAAATAAAACCCATGCAGGTTGGTCTCTGCTCTAGGAGGAGATGAAGAGCAAGGGAGGCCAAGGGGGACCTGCCTCACGCAACCCCCAGGACGTGGCCTTGCCACAGTCCTCTCTTGCGCAGGAGGCTGTTCTCCCCTGGAATTCCCAAGAAGTCTTGTGTCACCCGCTGCCCGGGAGGTTGGAGGCAAAAGCTCATTGTTTCAGCAGAAAGGAGGAGGGCAAGGGATTCTTTAAAGAATAGAGGAATTTACTTCTAGGTCAGCCCTTGGCAATCAGTGAATTTGGAGCGCTAGGTTTTGAGATGCCTGCTCCTAAGTGACTGACAGATGCAAATTTGCACCTAAAAGGAATACAGAGTCTCCTGACTCCCGCAGGCTGCAGGGTCTCAATCCCTCCTCTTCCAGCTGTAGTTTGCAGGGATCCGGAGGAAGCTTGGTCAAAGGACCAGATGGAAATTCTTGCTGTCAGGCTATGTCCCGGAATATGCTGGGCTGAAAGAAAAACAGCTGCCAGAGTTTCGGCGG
The DNA here is from genome assembly GCA_028534135.1 of Potos flavus. Lineage (NCBI taxonomy): Eukaryota > Metazoa > Chordata > Mammalia > Carnivora > Procyonidae > Potos > Potos flavus. Next base: position 48,098,002 of record CM052883.1, read on the forward strand.
GATCTTCTGGGCCCAGAGGAATAAAGAAGGTTAGTTGCCTTCTCTTCCCTCTAACCGGTCCTGAGCTTCCCCAACAATCACGCACCACGTTCTCTGGTCCATCTCATTTTTGAAAGGCACGGAATAGACTTTGAACTCCTGGGGACCTGGCATCTGAACTCCAGTTCTTCCATCTCTTCCCCCAGCACTCGGTATAGAACATGCTAGAACATGCTTGGTGCTGTGTTCCTTCATGCCGATGACCAAGGAATAAGCCTGGAGAACTCAAAGTTCAGCACCTGCTTTAGGCTCTTATCAGATGCCTGGGGAAAAAACTGACAGAGATCTGGGAAGCAGGCTCCTCACTCAGGCTTCCAGAGAGGATCTTGTGTCCCCGCTGAGCAAAGGGGTCTTTGAGTTCTTCCGCATCAGAGCTCAGGGGCTGATCCTGCTGGTCTGTGCTTGCTGCCATGATCTAGAAGACTTCTCATTGGACCTAACTGTTCTGAGTTCTTCTTACTCTTGTCCTATTCCGAGCAGACTAAGCAATTATACACATTCCTTACTTGGGAAATTGACAACATGTTTAAAAAGAAATGTCACCCCTCCCCACCCCCCCAAAAAAGCCATGGGTTCAAACAAGAATTTCTGATGGATTCCGTTCTTTTCTTCTACACCTACCTTATAAGAATGTTAAAGATCCAAGTTTAATGTAAACTTGCCCCTCATCTAGGAACTTCAAAAATGATGAAAGCTTTCTTGAGCAGAAAAAAATTTATTTATTTATCGGAAGATCTCATTAAATTTAGGAAACTCACACTAAAACTCGCTCTTTTCTTTTGATAAATGAAGGCTTGCAGAATAGAGATTGCCGCCCTCAAATAAGCAAGTCCAACTCCAATAATCAAGCAGTCCTGAGAAATCTCATCTCCACTTAATAAGAGACATACATTGACATATAAATGCTAGGTTCATTTTTCATACAAAGGATATATGACTTCAAAAAATAGTGGCATGGTGCCTGCTTTTATGCTAAGCTTCTAAAAGACTTAAATGAGTGGAATTTGAGGATGAAAGGTAAATTTTCTACGGCACTGGTCCTGAAACGTTAGCATGCATCAGAATTCCTGGGAGGATTTAAATCACAGATTGCTGGATCTCACACCCCCACCCACCTCTGCCTCCCCTAGAGTTTCTGATTCCTTAGGTATTGAGTAGGGCCTGAGGATTTACATTTCTAACAAGTTCCTAGGTGATGCTGATGTTGCCGGACTGGGGACCACACTTTTAGAACCACTACTCTAATGAAATTAAAGTCCCTTCTGTATCTGCCTGGATACAGAGCATTTTCTGGTGATCGTCATTTCTGTCCCCAGCCCTCGCTAAACCCTGGAGAAACAGAATGCTCTGACCACTTTGCAATCTTGCTGACCTGACCCTGCTGGAATCTTGATTTTGGCTTCTACCAACACATTAGCAAAGATCCTGTGTTCCTGTTCTTGATTTTGTTAAAGAGCCCGAGAGGTGTGAGTACTTTAGTCACAGGTACGTATGAAGAGACAGGTCAAATCTAAGCAATCCCTCTGATTTTCTTTTTTGGAAATGGTGGCAATTGCGGTCCTTTCCAGGCCCTTCAGACAACACTCCACCACTCAGACAAGCAGTCTCCCTTGGTGTCTTCCACATCTGAGTGAGCATTTCTCTTGCCTGCAATACTGAGAGATTTACATCTAATTTGAGGAGAGAGATTTCAATCAGCCTCTTGGTTCAGGCGGAGCACATAAAACAAGGTTCTCAGTCAGCTTCTCTCCTTTTTACAGCTCAAGGAGTGATACTCTTTTCTTGGTACCAAATAGGGCCACCCCTTTGATTACGGGTTAGGCAGCGTTTATTGGAAAAATGTCTAATTCTCCAGCACATTGGCTCAGAGGCTAGAAAGCTTCTTCTGGGATTAAAGAATTCCCACATAAGAAGTACACTGACTGAAACCAAATTTTATGTGTATTTCAGCACCAGCGGTGGCTGCCACACTCTGGAAAAGGATTTTTATGAGAATAGGCAAATATCCCTGAGAAAAATACAACAGCCTCAGATCCGCGGATGGAGAAACAACTGGAGCAATTTAAATCACCATGTCCCTAAGAAGGAGTTTCGAGTTCTATTAATAAAAGACAGAGTCACGCAAAGATGAAGGTTTAGTATAACTCAAATAAAAGTGAGTTATGTGGCCATTTCCTAATACCTATGCCCCATGCTCTGGAAGAGCATGACGGCGTCTCATGACAGCGCCTCACAGGGGTGCCTGTGGAAGAGCATGACGGCACCTCACAGGGGTGTGTGTGGCCCAGTATGACTGAGCCTCACAGGGGTACGTGTGGCAGAGCATGATGGCGCCTCGTGATGACACCTCACAGAGGTGCGTGTGGCAGAGTATGACGGCGCTTCACAGGGGTGCACGTGGCAGAGCATGATGGCACCTCATGATGGCACCTCACAGGGGTGCATGTGGCCCAGTATGACCGTGCCTCACACGGGTGCGTGTGGCAGAGCATGATGGCACCTCATGACGGCACCCCATAGGGGTGCGTGTGGCAGAGTATGACGGCGCCTTCACAGGGGTGCATGAGGAAGAGCATGATGGTGCCTCACAGGGGTGCATGTGGCCGTCGTTAGCATTACCTGATTCATCGACTCGCATTTTTTTAGTCGGGCTGTCACAGTTCTCATCATCTGACATTTCCATCTCTTCTTCGCGGCGGATGCCCATGAGCTGCTCACTTTGAGCATTCCGGAGCTCCTGAAAGCAGAAGACAGGAGGATGTCAGTGTCACACACGCATCAACATACCTTTTCCCAGTGGTCTTTTGGTTTATTGCGACTGACATATGAACGCGTAGAATCTGAAGTGTTTCCCTCCCAAACACTGCCCCTGGTAATTTGGAATGATGTTCTGAGGGGTGTGGGGAATGAAAAGACCGAGGGATAAATCCCTGCTCACCAGTGACTAGTCAGGGGATCTCCAGCAAATTACTTCATCTCTTGAGTCTCAATTTCCTCATTTGCCAAAAAGGGGATAATAACATCACCTACTAGGATTCCACAGAAATGCCTCTTGCCGTGACCGGCACATAGGAGGGACTCCAAGCTAATGATAAGAAGTATGCACGATGGCATTTATAAAAGGCCTTGTCGACCACTGACCCGCTGGGTAAATTCAGGAATGTTTCTTCATCTCTCTTAATCTTTATTTACTCATTGGAATACTGTGATAATAACAGTTTTGAGGATCAAATAAATTAATGCATGCAAAGCTACTTAGCATTACGCTAGACACTTGGTTTGCTCAGTTGATAACGTGGACCACTACAATTCTTCATGCAAATTAGTGCTCCTGCAGGCCCACCTGGGTGGCTCGGTGGGTTAAGGTTAAGCGTCTACCTTCAGCTCAGGTCATGATCCCAGGGTCCTGGGACTGAGCCGGTGTGGGCTCCCTGCTCTGCAGGGGGTCTGCTTCTCCCTCTCCCTCTGCCTCACCCCCACTTATGATTTCTCTCTAATAAATGAATAACATCTTTAAAAAAAATAGTGCCCTTACATTGTGTGTGTGAGCCCATCTGTGAACATATGCACACACCAAATGGTAAAATGCCAAAGATGCATTTTACAAAATAGAATCAATGCCTTCTTTTTGATGTTTCACATCATCATGTAGTATTTAGTGTTTTTGTTGTAATGGCTGTTCTGACATCACCGAAAGATCTTAGGATCACATCTTACTTTGTCTACTTACTAGAGGAGTGACGGTAGTCAAAGGGTGTATGTGAAAACTCATTGTAAAAAGTAACAAGTCACAATAAATTTTTTACTCCCTTGCCTAAAAATCAGGACACATTATTCATGGCACATAATTATATTATTTTGTATTAAGCTGAATATTGTGTATTTGTGAATCCTTATCATTTCTGTTCTCTCACATGTACTGTCCTCAAGAAAACAAAATAAAACAGGGAAAGGACTACATTACTCTTTTTCTCGCCACTGAAATCGAAGTCTCTAAATAAAAGTCAAAGAGTTAAAATAATTTTGCTTCCGAAGAACAATAAAACGAACTTGTAACACCTAATGTATTAATGGCATGATTTTAAACATAGTTCTAGTGCCCATTTAACGGATGTGCATATTTTACTGCGTTACAGGTTCTCTGAACTCTCCTCTTTAGCTCACAGATTTTAACTGTAGTAGGACCTAAAGAAAATTACGTCTTGCTAGCAGTATTTGCGGGGTCAACTCTGAACCCTGGGAGTGAGCCCTGCAGAGGACAGGGCAAGGGGAGGGAGGGCAGAGGGTCAAGGTCCCTGGGAGAGGGACGCCCATCACAGGGAGTCTTGAGAGGCCACCAGGATGATGGGCAGTGCCTCCTCACCTGACCCCGCCAGCTGGTGGAAAGAGGTGCCAATTCCACCGTAAATAACACCAGTGGCTCTTGGAGGCGGATGTCCCGTGTGATTAGTGGGGACGCCTCTAGGTTGTGTACGGCTAATGTTTCTACTGACAAAGAACTCAGTTCCTAAAGAGGTGGCTTGAAAATACTTGAAACGAGGAAAAGTCAGGAGGAAGGAATAAATGAGGCTGAAAGGGCCTGTGGTTGAGTCCCCACAATTAATGACAAACTGTCATATTGTAGCTGTTCTTGTGGGGAAGGGTGTTGGAAAGAAAAAAAAAAAAAAAAAACTGCAGGGGAAAAAAAAAAGCCGAGGGTGTTTCCACAGGGTGCCTCTGGTTCAGCAGTAAATCGCTCGTACACTCTCATAAATCTGTAAAGGTGTTGCAGATAATTAACAGATGCTGTACATGGGAACGCAGAAAAAATCAAGCCAATTATCAAGCTTATACGCAACAGAGAAATCATCCACAATGTTAAATTACCAACTGGTATTTAATCAATTAAGCAACATGTAGGAGAGAAAATCAAAGGTAATTTAGAATTCTATTTCCTAGAATATCAAAAGAGGTGGTAGGAGTGGCAGGGAGGCACAAAGCCCCTTTGCAGGAGCACCTTTCAGGAACTTGAGCATCCATTTCTACTGTGCCCTGTGGACCCAGCAAAGCCAGCAGGCTTCCTTGGAACAAAGCTGGAAGCTTCGAGTGCCCTGCTCTGCAGCGGGGACCACAGCCCCCGTTCCTTCGGGGACTCAGGGCTATGGGCAGCTGACCAGGTGGTTGGGAAGGGTGATTTAGATCAATAACGGGTATTTTCTAACATTCTCGTACTAATGACAGCCTTTTTATGCCAGATCATTAGCATAGTGCACTTGCCTTTCCCTTAAAATTCCTTTTAATCATGTTTGCTGTTTATGTGAAGGAAAAAAAATTAGATATACAATTCTTAGACCCACTGTTCCCAAATCTGAATCAGTTTATGGATTTCAATTTGTGTTTTCATAACCCTCGATTTGTATATTTCATCCTAAACGAGGACTCTCTCTCCTCCCGAAAATCAACCTTGACTTGGGTCTCGATTCAGTGTCTGGGAGAGCAGCAGGTAAGCACCCTTTGTTATTCTGGCCCCTGAAAAATTAAAGAGAAATTCCACTTCCTCCTTACTCATAATCCTGACCAGAGAGACAAAACTATATCAGTCACCAGCCACCTTCTTAAGTATTTGTGAACAAAATAAAAAAATGTCCTTCTTAACAATAAATTGCACTAGCATTTTAAGTGTCCCATTACTGTGAAGTGATTCAGTATTCGACATAATAACAGTGATAATAAAGAATTCATTTGGTATTCATGTGGATGTTACATCTAGTGCCATTGGTATTCAGTTGTAATTTAGCATTAGTTAATGGGCACTTAAAATGCTACCCAAATGATTGATATTATAGTACTTTGTGGTTCCTCAAACTCCATATAAAACACTTATTTTACAAGTGTGAGCCCAAATCATTAAATAAACAAGCCTTACCTTCTATAAGTTTGGGGATTTTGAAAGAGGGGAGAATCATTTAGAGAACTTTAATATTAACATGCTAGAGATGGAGAGGCATCCAAATGGAAAACATTCTCTCATTAAAAAAAAACAAAAAACAACAACAACACAAAAAAAAAACGAATAAGCAAACAAAGATAGTATACTTACTTTTAAACGACAGGTTCAAAGCGTACACTACACTGTGGGGTTAAAAATAACAGCTGCACGACCAATGACTAATGACACATTCTGGTCTTTCTAGGTGGCAAAAAAGGTCAAATTCTGGCCTCTTTCCTTGGGGGTGGATACTCACACTTCACACATGCACTGCTGCAGAGGGGTGGGCCCTGGCTAGCCTGGATGTTCGCTCCCCCCGGGAAAGGCGCTCTGGGGAGAGCTATTACATACCCGGCTGGCTAGCACAGGGGACTAAGGCACTGTTTATGATGGGAAGGCACAGAAGAAAGGCATACTTGCCATATCTAGCCCAAAGAGCAAACCATCATCGTCACGTTGCAGAACACTGAAAAAAAAAACAACCCTCCGTATTTATTTAAAAAGCCAGTTTTCTATTTTACATTACACTTTTCTTCGGAATAGGCAGGCAAAGTGTCTTGGCTTATTTCCGAGCTCTTTGCTATGAATGGGAACGATGCCTTTCTCCCTTTGCAGGGGGAGAAAAGCACTCTGTTTTCTAAGCATTAAGTCAGCTGCTCTTCTGGATAAGGCCCAAGTCCGAGCTGGATCTGGAGCTGACAATGCGACAGGACAATGGTACAACAGCTGCCCAGTATAACAAAAACCGAAATGGCTGTAGCCACACTATTCTCTGCCAATCCAGCTGTGTGATGGTGGTTAAAAAGTAATCATAAAATCACCAACCTCAGAGTGCTTTCGCCAAATGTCTATGTTCTTGCGCTGAGCTTTCGAGAAATGGTCCCAAGCTTTTTGTCTGGTAGAAGCGTTGAAAACGGCCACAATCTGCTCAACTTTGGTGAACAAGGAAGTCAAACAAGACAAGTAATTTATGTTGTGATCACTATAGGGAAGCAAAGCAAAGACACTAGGAGTCTATGGATGATGTCACAGTAGAAATAACATCATCAATATCCATCCAATTTGTGCCTTTTTTGTACTTACATTTTAGCAAGGTTGGGGAGGTCTCCCTTCAAGTCTGTCTCCATAACTTTAGGTTAAAACAAATTCTAAATACGACTAGGAAGAGTTCATGGGCATCTGCATCCAAGCATTCCGCAGCTCTTGTTTAAAAATGTGACTTGGTACGTCTATATACCTAGATCTATAGATCTAGATCTGGTCTTGGCTTACAGATACAGATATATGGATAAAGTAATGCCTGGGTTGGGGGCTTAGAGGTGAAGCCAGGGTGGAGTGGCTGAATGAGGAAGAGCCAAACACGTATCTTTTCTTTTTTGGTCTCCATCTCAAGGACTCAACTGCAGTCCTCGGAAGACGGTACCATGTCCAAGTTCCAAGCCGGGGCAATGAGTAGTTATTTCATATTGCCCCTCAATCTCGAGAGCCATTTTTACTCCTTGACTCCTTTCTCCTTCCCACCCCTCCCCCTCCCTGCACCCACTGCAGTCGGCCCTCCAGCCCTCTGGCGGGGAACAGGAGCCATAGCCTCCATTCAAGACAGACCAAGGCTCACCCAACCAGCTGCACAGGCATGCAGATCGCATTTCAACACCACGTGGCGCCCTCTGTAGCTCATCATGACCCCGTACCGTTCTGTTCTGCCATTTTCACTTTCATAAGGCTGCCCTCCCAAACCCCTTGAAGTGCTAACTCTCTCACTTCGACTTCATTTAGTACTTTTGTGGCTCTCGGGCGGAGTGCTACTGGAAGGATAAATGTTGTGGGGCTCTGAACAAGGCTATACAGACAAGGGGATGAGCTCTTAGTAGTGGATCTTACAGGTGGGGCCAACCAACAGTTATTGATCTAATAAGCATGGGATGAGGAAATTATAGCACCGAATTAACCATGTGATTGAACTTGAATTTCTGAATATTTAGTTAGGAAGGCACAGTTAGAATTAGCTTCTCATGGATGCTAATTATCTAACATAAATCCTTCTTAAGTGATTCCCAAGGCTCTATTATAAAAAAGGGCATCAAAGCTCTTCCAAATCTTCCAGGTGTCCAAAGTATGGCAAAGAGTAATAGAATAATCCCCACAGAAGAACAGCGATCTTAAAAAAGTAGCCCACAAAATAAACAAGGGTGTGATAGAGCAGAGGAGGAAAGGAGATTCTGCTCACTTATCGCATTGTAAATGTCTCATAAGGCTAATGAGCAACCACTTCCCGATCAATGCGTAATTCTCGCAGAGGCTTTGATGTTTACTCTTTTCTACCTTGAGAGAATCCCAATTCCAAACCTTCTTATTTATCAAACTTTATCATCAGGTCACATGATGAACTGCTTGCACTCAGTTTGCAACAGGAGGACATGCCACCCCCTTCGCTCACACTCTCCGCGCATACATGTGGCTCCCTTCCCCGACCTTGTCTGGACGGGGTCACACAATGTGCTGCTCTAGGTGCGGACGTGCACCTGACCACCAGCTTGCAGGCGTCTGCGGGGTGGACAACTGGCTCCGCCCTCCTACCCAGGCTTCCTGCTGTTTTGTCTGCATGCACGCTGGGGTCATGGGGGACTAAGCTACCTTCTGCAGGGGCAACACAGGGCAGTCAGCCCAGTAGGCAGTGGTGAAATCCACGGTCACATGAGATTACCTGGCAGGGGTGGTAATCACAAACCTATTAAAGAATATCGGACCCCACTGCTTTATAACAGGCATCGTTTACCAGAGTGAGAACTGTGGTATCCAGAGGGGAAGGGGCAGTAAGGACTGAGGCTGAGTATTTGATAGTGATAGTCAAAATTCTGCCATCAATCAAGAAAGGCTGTTAATAAAGGGGATAAACTAGAGAGAAAATTCTCTGTTCATACATGTGTGTGTGGAGTAGAGAGAAGGTAAGAGAGGCCAGTAACGCCTATGGAAGCATACAGAAGGGAAAGCACTTAGAAGAAACAGCCAGTGGCCAAATACTGCACAAGTTCAGGGGTAAAAAAGATCCTCTCATATCTACTCAAGCCATGTTCCATGGCAGATGTTTCCTGTTTGAGTTAAAGTGCCTCCATTATTTAGGACAAGTTGTTACCATATCCCAGGGCATACTTTCAATGCAACCAACCATCCATCCATCCATCCATCCGTCCTTTTGTACAGCAAACATCTGAGATCCTCTAGTTACCAAGCACTTGACTGACTGCTAGAAATATATAAGACAGTGCTTGCCCTTGATGAGATCACAGTCTCTAGGAAGAAAGAAAATAAGCAGTTAATTATCCTATGCAAGAGAAATATGGATGGTATGGGGACACAGTAACTAACTCAGTAGGCAGTCTCAGGAAACACCCCCCAAAAAGGCATCATTGTTGCTTGGCCTTAAATGACAAATCAGTGCTTGTGCCCCAGTTCAAAGGGTGGTATGGAGTCATGAAAGGACTTTGTAGGGTTGGGGCAAATGCTGAGTGAGGATGGATCAGGAAGGACAGTGGATGCCAAGCCAGCCGGTGAACTTTATATTGTAGCCCTGGGACGCACATCTGAGTAGGATTTGTTTGGGAGAAGTGACGAAGGCTTGAGTTAAAGCAGAGCACTGAAATAGAGGCAGGAGCAAGGTGACATTTGACGGAGTGAGTTGATAGCACAAGTGGCTGACTTGCCATGAGGACGGAGAAGAGGAGACAAGGTTGGCTCAGGCTGGGGAGGAAGTACATAGAGACCAGGAGGACAAGCGCAGGGGGAGGTCTGAGAGAGAAGGTAAAGAGATTGCTTTTGAACATGCTGAACTTGACATGCCTGAAGGTCATCTACATCGAGCTGAAACACATACTGGGAGTTCAGAAAGAAGTCAAGACTCAAAAGAGACAGGTCTTAAATTTTCCAGACTATTCTCAATGTCAGAAATTGTGTTCTTTTCAGTATGGTAATTAATTAAAAGCAAAACTACATGTGGCTAACTTTATACTTCTAAGTTTTATACTTTCTCAACATATATTAACAAATAATAAAGAACCCTCCCCAAAACCAAAAACTGTGGAACTCAGCTTAGGTTTAAAAAATATTCTCACAGTGTTTCCAAGGCCCAGTTTACTTCTCTCACTTCTGTGCAGACTGCCCCCAACCAGCCATTTGTCTTGCAAATGAAAGTTCTTGAGCACACAAAAGGACTTGGAAAGAGTGCTTGGATCAGCAGGAATTCGTCATCATTAGGGAAAAACCACCTCAAAGAGTATGCCTTAATGAATGTGATTCAAAGACAGCAGATTTTCAAAATCATAAATCAGGATGACCACTGGTGGTGACGTCACAGGTAAAGACCATACCTTTTTTTTTTTTTTAAAGATTTTAAAAGAGCACGCGTGCACGAGTGGAGTAGACAGGGCAGAGGGAGAGGGAGCGAGAATCTGAAGCAGGCTCCAGACTCGGGGCTCGATCTCATGATCCTGAGATCAGGACCTGATCTGAAACCAAGAGCGATGCTCAACCGACTGCGCCACCCAGGGGCCCCAGTGTACACTCTTCATTGTCTCCAACAGGCAACCCCAAAGAGCAAGTCCCCAAATTTGACCACCACTCACTACTTCCCTGGTATATAATTCACAGTACTTGTCCTATATACAATAAAACTACAAGTAGACATTAACCTAAATTGAATGTTTAAAATTCTGCCTAAGGGGCGCCTGGGTGGCTCAGGTCATGATCTCAGAACAAATCTCATGATTTGTTCAAAAAACCAGCTCGTAGAAGAACAAATTTCGATCAACCCCAACCCGTGCTGGTAGTGCCCCCAGCGGGCTAGAGACTACTGGCTCCGAGGCCCCACTTGAGCCTGGATCAGCTGTACACATAAATATTTTTGAAGTACTATCAAGAGAAAGAGATCAGTCAGAAAATCTAAATCTACCTTCACACACCTTGCAAATTTCCCTCAGCCCACTGCCAAATTCTACATTTTAAGGGTTTTGCCTTAAAATTAGGTGATTTGAGAACCAAGAAATAATTAAAAGTGATTTTCACAGTATGTTTGAATGTCAGGCTTAGATGTCATACGAGAGTCCATAACATATATCCAGCAGGTATAAGGGAACCTAAGGGAAGGAAAATAGAGCTTTGATGAAATTGCTAATCACTCTTTGCAGCTGCAGACCCCACGTTAAAAGAGAAACCGAGGTCTATTAAAAATCTGAAGCGTTTATTTGAGCAAAATTGATGGAATCAGGCCATGCCAAACTAGAAGGGGTTAGGAGCGCTCCCCTCCTTGGCAGGAGCTGGGGAGAGGCTTTTCTAGAGAAAAGGTAGAAGCAAAGCAAGGAAATCATGGATTGGTCACAGCTTCAAGCCTAATTGGCTGCTTGTGATTGGTTGTGCTTAGGTTTTGATTTTGTGACTTTTGGGCATTCATAGGCTTGGATTTGGGGTTGCCTATGTATGTCACCACCATATGAGAGCCACCTCTGGGGTTCTCCTTGTTTAATTAATTGAATATCCTTCTACTGATTAGTCATTCTTTTGCCGAGTGTATGTAAAGAGACCCACACACTCGCATGTAACACACATGCATGTACGTAGAATCTTCAGAATTTTTAAAAAAAAATCCATAAGACGAATTTAATACGTTTTTTTTCTTTTTTGAGTACTTTCCTCCACTTCAAAATGTTTGGACATCTGCTGAGTTCAGAACATACTTCTCACTTGCGAGAAAGCTTTGTAAATTACCATTAGAAGCACTTGCCTTCAGTCTAAGGGAAGGAAAGCTCAGAACAGGACATCCGTTTCCCAGAAACAGGCCCCACTGAAATAAGCTCTCTGGGGGATGCCTGGGTGGCTCAGTCGGTTAAGCCTCTGCCTTCGGCTCAGGTCATGATCCCAGGGTCCTGGTGACCGAGTCCTGCATAGGGCTCCTTGCTCAGCGGGGAGTCTGCTCCTCCTTCTGCCTGCTGTTCCCCCTGCTTGTGCTCGCTCTCGCTCTCTCTGGTATATAAATAAATAAAATCTAAATAAATAAAATAAACATGCTCTCTGGGAAGGATCAGAGCATGAAGCACAAAACCTCAGGTTTTAGGGTTGCACAAGGCTCCTGAATTCGGAGCTCTGGGCAGAAAAGCCTTGGAAGCAAGGAAGAGGGAGGTTATGTTCCTCTAAAGAACACAAACCCAGACATTTCCTTGTTCTCCTGATTGCGTTCTTCCGCAGAGTCCCTGTACTTTCTACATCTTGTGCTCTAGCTAAATAGCTGCGGGAGAGAGCCTTCGATCCCTTTAGTGTGGCAAGTATCTGGAGAAATGAAGTCCTTACAGGCAGAGGGCTTGCCTAAATACAGTATCTCAAACAAGTCTTCCAAGCTCATTTTTTGTTTTTAATGTTATCTGGGCTCACCATAGAGCCTAAGTCTGTAGGCTTCCAAGGAAATGTGGTTTTCCTTTAAGGGCTAACATTTTTCCACATCCTCTAAGAATAGCTCAGAAAAGATGTTCAAAGAAAGGCACATAACTAATGAAACAGTTGACTGCCCCCCCCCCTTCTTGTTACTGTTGATTTTAAATCCTAAAAGTTAGGGTGAAATTGATGAGTCTTGGCTTCAGGCTAGAGAATTATAAGGGAGGAAAGGCAGTAAGCGATTCAGGCTCTCAGGACACCCAGAGGAGCAAGACAAAGCCGGAGGGAGGAGCAGTTAGTGTCTGACACAGACAGGGCAAGCTGGGAGGAGAGATTCCCAGAGAGATTCTTGCCTACTCACTCTGGGTCCTGAGCACAGACGAGTCTGCCAGTCAGCCTGGCAGGAAGCCCGGGAAATAGAGAATTAACACAGTCAGACCCATACATTAGGGAGGCATGGCCTGGAATTTCAAGTTGAGGAGGAAAAAGGGCAGTCTGGGGTTTTCTCTGGAGATGGGTGAAAAAGAGCACTGCTGAGTGACACTGTGAATCCATCACAGCCCCTTTAAACCTGAGGCTGGGACACCACATCACGTTTTTTAACTTCCTGGCTAGATGAGGCCAGATAGTTGGTTCTTGGGGGGGGACTGGGGATGGAGACAGAAAGAAAGAGAAACATGGTGATCAAATTATAAAAAAAAAAAAAAAAAAAAAAAAGAAATAGGATGCTATTAGCCAATTTCGAGTAAGCAGGGGCTGGTGAGTCAAATAAATGGCGAGATATTAGGCGGATGGTGACTTCTTAAGCTTTGTATAAATCCTGATACATTTCAGGAACTGGAGATCCCCTTATTAATGCATACATTAAAGCATTTTGAGAAGTATCAAAACAACAACCTATGAGAATATTACAATCTTAATGGTTCCTTACCATATGCAGCATTTACGAGGCTTTTAAAATCCAATAAATCCCCCTGTGTAGATTATCCCTATCGACTAAATAAAAGCAATAGACGTGTATAAGCAAAACAAAGCAAAATATAAAAGGCTACCTTCCCATCCTGGCTGCCTCCCATCCAATTTCTCTCTTTAAAGGTAACCACTCTTAACAGATGCTAGCATCTCCATCCAGAGAAAAACCTTAAGCATATGGTATAGCCTTGTCTATTTTTCTATGTACGACATTCCTTTCCTTACACACCAGTGCTAGTATTATATACACTGCGCTGGAACTTCCTCTTTTCCACTTAACATATCTTGGAAATCTACTGATATGCATGTGAAAGGCACACTTCATTTCATTGTGCTTCCCTTTATTACACTTCACAAATAATTGTGTTTTGTTTTGTTTTGTTTTTTTTTACAAACCGAAGGCTCGTGGCAACTCTGTCCAACAAGTCTACCAACATCCTTTTTCCAACAGCATTTGTTCATTGCATGTCTCTCTGCCATATTTTGGTAATGCCTGGAATATTTCAAACTTTTCATCATTATATTTGTTATGATGATATTGATCCGGGGTCTTTAGTGTTACTACTGTAATTGTTTTGGGGGCGCTGCAAACCATACCCACGTAAGATGGCAAACTTAATCAATAAATGTGTGTGTTCTGGCTGCTCCACTGACTGGCTGGTCCCCCATCCCTCTCCCGGGGTCTCCTTAGTTCCTGAGATACAATAATATTGAAATTAGGCCAATTAATCTACAATGGCCTCTAAGTGTTCAAGTGAAAGGAAGAGTCAACTAATGCGGCAAACTTCATTGCTGTCTTATTTTAAGGAACTACCACAACCACCCCAGCCTTCAGCAAGCACCAACCTGAGCAGTCAGCAGCCATCAATGACGAGGCAAGACCTTCCGTTAGCAAAAAGATTATAACTCACTGAAAACTCAGATGGTTAGCATTTTGTAGCCACAAAGTATTTTTATTTTTATTTTATTTTTTTAGAGAGGGGGAGAGAGAAACTTAAGCAGGCTCCTTGCCCAGCGAAGAGCTTGACACAGGGCTTGATCTCACGACCCTGATATCATGACCTGAACTGAAATCAAGAGTAGGATGCTTAACCGACTGAGTCACCCAGGCACTTCAGCCACAAAGTATTTTTTAATCAAGGTTATGTACATTTTTTTTTTATGGACATAGGCTGTTACACCCTTAATAGACCACCGCAGGGTAAATATACCTTTTATATGCACTGGGAAACCAAAAAATTCATTGGGCTCACTTTATTGTGATATTCACTTTATTGTGGGAGTCTGGAACTGAGCTTGCAGTATCTTTGGGGTATTCCTGTATTAGTAAGGCTGCAATGAACATCCTCAGACATATCTTTTGACATTTTTATGTAACTGTCTTTATAAGAAATTCTTAGCAGTGGAACAGATAAAAGAGTATTTGAATTTTAAATCTTTGAGAGCTACTGCCGAACTGCACTCCAATTTCATGCCCACTAAGTATTTTTCAGATTAACTGGAAATTGATACCTTTTGACACCCTTCACCCATTTCCTGTACCCTTACCCTCTGCCTCTGGCAACCACCAATCCAGTAGACTGTTTTTTGTTTTTGTTTTTTTTAAAGATTTTATTTATTTATTTGTCAGAGAGAGAGCACAAGCAGGCAGAGTGGCAGGCAGAGGGAGAAGCAGGCTCCCTGCCGAGCAAGGAGCCCGATGTGGGACTCGATCCCAGGACCCTGGGATCATGACCTGAGCCGAAGGCAGCCGCTTAACCAACTGAGCCACCCAGGCGTCCCTCCAGTAGACTGTTTTAACAAGCCTTCCAGATCATTCTAATGAACGCTGAAGTTTGAGAACTCTGATTTAAACCATTATCTCACTTAAATTTCCCAACAACCCTCTGGGGCTGGTGCTTTCCTTATGCCCATTTCACAGATAAAGAAACAGATTCACGGAGAGGTATTATTACTTGTCCAAGGTCATATACTTAGCAAGTGGTGAAATTGGGAATGGAGTGGTATCTGCTCAACTTCAACTTGTGTATATCTGACCCTGAAACAATGCAGGGGTGAGGGACACGGACCCACCCCACCCCCAGTCAAAAATTGCATATGGCTTTTGACTCCCCCAAAACTTAACAGCCTCCTGTTTATAGTTTACAAAACAGTTGGTCAACACATATTTTGTTTGTCATATGTATCATATACTGTATTCTTATAATAAAGGAGGCTAGAGGAAACATTAAGAAAATCATAAGAGAAAATACATCTACAGTACTACTGTACTGCATTGAAAAAAAAAATCTGTGGACCAGCAATTCAAACGCATATTGTTCACGAGTCAGCTGTATTTATAAACATTCGTATATGGACTTATACTATCGGCAAAGTCTCATGGTGGAGTGTACCATGCCAGGCGCTGTACTAGGCTCTGGGGATAGGGCTGAAGATACTGCTGGTCCTTGTAGCCCTGGGGGGAGACAGCCACAGAAAAGACGGAGTCCCAGGAGGAGAAGGTTGAAGAAAGCACCAAAGGAGGCGGAAAGGCTTGAAGGACCCCTGAGGCCAAAACTTTAAGGTATGTAGAATTTTCTAAAAGGGAGAAGCCAAATAGTTGAGATTGTTATGGGGCAGGAAGCGGACTGATCCCTCTCCAAAAGCGTAGCGAGGAATCTGGAAGACAATGAAGAAGAGTGTCTGCAAAAGGGCCCCCACCTCTTGTGTGTCTCCCGGACAGAACCGACTTCCCTTCGCGTGTGCCCTCAGCACACAGTCATCTGAAATCCACTCCGCCCTACTTCTGGTCATCACTGTTTTGGATAATAAACATGGGGAGGGGGATTGCGGGGGTGGGGCCGGGCTGAGGGAGTGTTTTTAGGAATGCGACACTGTGGGGCTACCTGTGAGCTTGAGTGGGGAGGCAAAGCCAGGAAGCCCGCGTTGTGGGGAAGTCTGAGCTCCACCACCAAGCAGCCCTGTGGCCTTAAGAAAGCCTCTAGATTTGAGGCCCAAAGCAAAAGGGGATGGATTAGCCATTTCTAAATATCTGCCCCAGCTCTGGGGTCCTACAAAAGATGAAGACAGGTCAGCAAGCTTTTTCCACACCGAAACAGGACATATTTTTGGCTTTGCGGGTCATATGATGGACACCAACTTGTACTTCTTCCTCAGTTGCACAGAAGAGTCCAGAACACATCATCTCTGCCTTAAAGTAACTATACTGACACTTCACTTTTCCTTAGATCTAGTTTAAAAATGTCTTGGCTTTAAAAAAGTTTTTGTGAAAAAAAAAATGTTTGCAGGCAGATTCTTTCCAAAGTAGCTCGGAGACGACTTCCTCAAAGCCTATCCCCTCCTCCTCCACACCCCCCCCACACACCTCCTCCTTACACTTGGCAGTGGCTTCTTTTCCAGTCCCTACGAGTGGGCTCATATCAAGATGGCGGGATTGCATCTCTAGCTCCCCAAAGTTCTATCTTTTCTGAATTGCTGTCCTCTTCACTCAACACATACTATGTTAGCTCTTGAAATCCAGTCTTCCACAATTCCTTATTATTCCAGAGTGTTAGGCTTAATATTTCTTATTTTGCTATCAGTAAAAAAAAAAAAAAAATTTTTTTCATGTTATTATCATAGTGGTATTACTTGGCTCTCAGTACATATATTTTCAGTGAGACTGAAAGGAGAGAGACCAAAAAAGGCTCAACTCAGATCTGGCAGGCTTCCAGTATCCTCTCCTATTGCTTTTGGTATCCTGTGAAATAGGAAATTCTGTGCTCATTGTTGATTTGAAAGTTTTTATAAAAAATATTTTTGCTGGACATTGATTCCCTGAGAGCAAATAGGTATGTGTATGTATGTATGTGTATGTGTGTGTGTATATATATGTGTGTGTATATA
The DNA here is from genome assembly GCA_028534135.1 of Potos flavus. Taxonomy (NCBI): domain Eukaryota; kingdom Metazoa; phylum Chordata; class Mammalia; order Carnivora; family Procyonidae; genus Potos; species Potos flavus. The sequence continues at coordinate 48,115,283 of CM052883.1, forward strand.
TATATATATATATATATTTTATTTTTTTTTTTTTTAATTAAAATAATGCTTCCAGCACTTAAAACACTGGCAAATAGAGCCGTCAGTATGATTTGGAGGAGAAGCAGAAAACCTGCTGAGTTGCTAAAGCAGTTAGGGGGAATTTTTTTCCCGTGGATGAACGATAGCAATGACGACCACAGACACAGAAAACATTTTAACACTTCATAAAATTCCTTTCCGACAGCAGGAACATAGAAGCCAAATTTCCCTTGGCAGAAATAAAAAAAAAAAAGTTTAGCTGAGATGTTCCTAAGAAGTAAATGGTTTCAGAAAGAGCTTTTCAGGCAGGAGAAATGGGGATGATGACACTGTCTGCCTGAAAGGGGGGTCACGGTCCACAGGGAGATCACAGACCCCGCGTCTGTCACTCCAGCGCTCCCTGCACTACTGGGTACTTAACAGGTGCCCAGTAAGTATTTGTGGGTGAATTTCATCATTCATTCAAACACCTGAGGCTTTTATGATTTTAGTCAAGAAAACAGACAGGGACGTGACAGAGGAGACTGGCCAGGGAAGGCGCAGCCTCCCCAACAAGAATCCTGACCTGTCTACACTCTGCAGCACCCCAGCAGGGTGCCGCGCACACACTCCCAGGGCTGAAATGTGGCTTGATATTTGCAGAACTGCCTGCAGACACGACCTCCACAGCGAGGCAGAAACGGGGCACACGCCTGGGAGGATGGCGGAGCCCCTGTTCTGTGATCAGCTAAGGAGCTCTCGGCATCCTGGCTGGATCCCGGCAGAGAGGCTGGCTCTGTTTCAGATATTCAGGGAAAAAGGGATCAAAGTCACGGACATGATAAGGACCGGAGAATTTTCGGAATGGGAATGGGCTTTAGAGAGGGTGCTGTCTGGTCAAACCCTTTCACTACCGAACAGATGGGGAAACTGAGACTCGGGATGCTCAGCGGACTGTCTTAAAGTCACCTGGCTAACTGATGGTCGAACCGGGATTAGAAGCAGCATCTCTTCACGCCCAGTCAGCAGCTTCTCCTCTGTTTGCCATTTTCAAGATCTGAGATAAGGGTGGTGCTGTTTCCTATCATAAATATACAAAGCAAACTTGCACGGTAGTTCTAAGCTTTCCGATCTCCAGGTCAAAGTAATATTAATAACAGGACTGGGATAGCACTACTACGAGGTTCTCAGCTGAAGAATATTCTCTGTTTTCTACTTGAAGGAGGATGGCATATGGGAGCAAACTCACCTGAGATCATGGCTTATTCAAAAAGCCCAGCATTTAGAACATGTCTTGCAGTTTTTAGGCTCCACCCCAATTTCGGATATCACCCTCATCTCCATCTACCATAGGCGTGGTGTAGGGAGGTGGGAAAGGGGACCAGTAAATGGCCTCTGTGTCTCTGTGTAGCCTAAAGTCTCGCTAGAAGAAAAAAACGCAAACCCCACAACCCGACGCACGTAAGATAATTAGGAAAGAAAGAAATGCTCGAGGGGATAGGGGATGTGGTAATAAGTGTATTGGGTAATAAGCCTTAGAGGGTACGAGAGGGGGCCGGGGGCATGAGCTATGCCAGGAGGCTGGGCTCCAGTTCGGGCCTGGGCCGGAGGGAAATACTTGAGGCGAGGGATGGAGTGTTGGCACCGGCGTGGAGGGGGAGAGAGGGGACCGCTAGAGACAAAGGCTTCATTTCCCAACCAGGCAGCAGCATTCATATTCCATGTGAAGCCGCAGTGGAATATCACCGAACATTTCTTCAACTCCACCTGTACGCTATAAACTTACAGCTATCATGTCCTCCTCTGCTCATAAAAACACACACGGGCACAGTGGTAGAGAGCTAACGGCACAATGGGCCAAGAGTCCTGGGTTCTGATATGCCCGGAAACTGCTAAATGACCAAGGCGGGTCCCATCGGCTCTAGAACCTCCGTTCCCTCCTCTCTAAAATGACAGCGTGTGAGACAACGGGCCTCTGAGGTCCCCTCTCGCTCTGACATTCTACAGTTTCTACCTTCCAGTCCTGCTCATTGTATTTATGGCACGTATTCTTAAATTAATATTAATCAACCCTTCTCCGCTGCCGTCTGCTTTCCCAATTGCCTTTCTCCCATGTTCCTCCCTTCTCTTCTCTCTTACTGGGGAGTGTGTTGGGGAAGTACCAAAGTGGGGCTATCACGGAGTGTTTAAATTTTCATTAGGTGAGTGTGTGTTGTAACAAGGCATGCACAATTGATCATCTTGGCATGCATATTAATAATGAATGCTGTGGTACATGCTTCCTGAACTTTATAAACCGCTCCTCTCTGAGCTTTGAAATGACAGGCTTTGCTTGTAACTGAAAAACTGAAAGTGGGCAGGCCTATGGGGAGTGCCTATGGAGCATATTTTTAAAAAGCAAAGAAGATCGGAACCCCAAAGTCTCTCAGTCGGGAAAAATGGGGAAGTTTTCTGCCAAATGGACAGGTTAAGAAATGACATAAACAGGAGTCAAGGATGACCTAAGAGTAAGATGACATAAAAGTGAGATGAGTCACCCGAGCTGACATTTTTTTCTCTTTCTTCTCTATCTAGCAGATGAGATCGACCCAGATGGCTGGAAAAGACGAGAGAGAGCCCCAGCCGCCACGCCAGGATACATGGCATCCTCAACTAACACCTTTCAGAACTGTGAGACCATGGTCAGAAGTAGAAAACGATCCCAAACAGAAATGAATGGATGCTGAACTCCCCAAACCCTTGGTTGCGTTAGGTGCTGCCCTTTGATGCTTAAAGCCAAGGCTCAGATGGAAACTATGCCTGCTTGATTCTGTTTAATAGCGGGTCCTGGGGTGAAGACCAGAGATAGGAGAAAGCCTAGAACTTAAACAAATGTTTGCAGGACTGCACACCAACAAGGCTGCTAGAAGGTAACTACGGGACCTTGATGTAAGCCTTGAAATAAATCACAACTTTTTTTTTATGTTATTATTCATGGCTCTTGATTTTTGTTTCCCCTTTGAGCAAATGCTATCTGCTCAAATATGAAAGCAAAGACAAGTATGACAAGCAAAGCAAGGATGGGTGCATCTAATCCAGTTTAATGGACTAACACTTAATGAAATTTCCCTTCTCCTATTTCCAATAAAATCTATCGAGGGACCCAAATTTTTACCATGCTTGGCGCTTTGCAAAAATGTGCCTGAACTTCTCTGGAATGAGCCCTCCCCTCAGAACACCAGGCCAGCCCCACTTGCTGTAATAAGCTAGCTCATCAATACACTTGCTTTCGAATTGCCTCCAAACACCTTCCAGACCCTCGTGGCTTTCCGACAACGGAGAGCCCAACATGGGACACTATGGAGAAGAGCGGGTGCACTGCGGAGATCTTTATGTGGGAGGGTGGACTCAGGGTTACTGCCAAACAACCTGATTTCCAGCCCCTTAGGAGTGAGAAAACAGAGATGCCATTCCTGAATCTGTGCTTAACAATCATGATCTAATGCTAAAGGAGAAAGCCGAAATGGGATTCTTGTGGTGTTTTCCAGAAGCATTAATGTGGATGAATGGGGGTGTGGCTGGTTCTGCTTTTGGAAAATGGGGCGAGTGCGCCAATTGCTATGGACTTTGGCCGAACTCATGTTAGAAGCAGCACCACGTACCGATGCCAGGCTCCCCCGCCCCCCACTACACTGGGTACACTCCCAAAGGGAGCTGGGTAAGTGGAAAACGTGGTTGAGACAAACGGACGTAACTGCACCAGACGTGAAACGAGTTGTATCTAAATTCAAAGGATGATGAAATGTGCACACACTTTGCAGCTCAGCCAGGCGACATTTGTCATGATGGATGGTAGGCTTGGGTTCCCCTTTACACCTGGGGAGTGGTCATCTTTGTAACAGCACATAGGAAAGAATGGAAAATTCTGAGCTGGCTCGGTAAGGCAGGCCATCTTCCTGTTCTCCCTTGAACGCTTCATTCCAGGTCGCGCTCACATTTAAGGTCTCTAAGATCTTGAAGTTGTTCCGGAGGCCTTAGCTATCAAGGCACATCAAGGCCCCTCAGGCCCTCCCTCCGTGGCTGGGATGGGCCCATGGCGCTGTGGGCTGTCAACGTCAGCTGGGACTTCTCACGGTGTCTGCTGGCTGCTGAAACACTTGCCCAGAAGCAAGGGACAGGGCTAAGGGGGGGGTCTCTCAAACAGCAATAGGTAGATGGGAAATGTGTTTGCAACAGAAGAATGCCAACATGAATTTCTCTGTTGACTCCTCCATGCTGGCTCCCCTAACACCCCCAGCCTGCTACCGGGGGTTGGGAGAACGCAGCACTCGCCAACCAAGGCACAGCTAATGAGCTCGCGGACGTGCTTGGTCACACAAGCAGAGCTGAAAGCCTGGTACCCCAACTGTGCCGCCCGCACCGAACCACTCTCGGAGGGCCCTGGGAACTTCTGGACTATCTCCGGCTTCCTTCCTGCTATCCTTCCCATTTACTCATGTGCTCACTCACTCATCATCCTGAGTCTGTTCCAGACACTCGGTATGCACGCAAGATTGACAATCACAAGCAGACAAATCATGACATCATTGCACACTTTGGTAAGAGCTCCGAAGGACCTCGAACTTGGTGAACCTCCTGGGGAGGGGTGAAGTGGAAAGTTCTCTCTGAAGGGTGGGCTTTGGCCCAAGACCTAAAGGATGGGAGGGATTCACACATGTGGTGGGGGGCAGTGCCCATCAGGCAGGGAGGCCCCGTGGGGACGAGGCATGGTGAGCCAAGGGAAAACAGACGTTGAAGAGCAGGAATGGAGAGCTTGTAGTCTGGGGAGAGTGAATATTATTATAAGTGCAATGGAAAGCTACTCAAGGGATTTAAGTGGGGAAGATATGATGTGAATTATATTAGACAATGTGTGAAAAATAGATTGAACAGGAATAAAAGTGGAAAGGGAGGGACTGTATATGGCAGAAACTGCAAAATGCCTCCCGGCAGTCATCCCTCCCTCCTTCCTTCCTATGAGATCTGTTTTATTCTGGGGAGCAACGGGCCCACTCAAGAAAGGATATTTCCTGCTTTCCTTGTAGCTAGGCGTGGACACATGTAATAATTCTGTACAATGAGACAGAAATGGAAGTCCGTTGGGGATCTTTGGGCAAGTTTTGCTATCTTGCTCTAAAGGCACAACCCCATCCTCCTCTTTTTTCCTCGGCTTTTTTCCTCATGTGACTTAAGCATGTAAAAAAAGATGTGATAGCTGGAGCAAGAGCAGTCATTTTGGACCATCACCTAGGAAAAGCTAATACCTCACAGACATCTCAGGCTTGACAGCCTTGCACCCCTGAACTCGTGCCAACAAACACCTAAATCCAGATTTTTCCAGGTTTGAAAAGGAAAAAAAAAACCTCCCTTATTTCAGGCAAAGTTAGGTAGGGTTTTCTGTTACTCACAGGTGGACACCAGGCCTAACTAAGTGAGGCACCAGGCCACCAGGCGGTGCCACAGTTCAGGCAGCCTGGCCTTGAATGCTGGCAATTAAAATGAAGAAAAGTGGGTCATTTTTGAATGCTGACGCAATGGGATTTCCTTATGGCCTGAATACTGGCTTTGGTGGAGGGAGATGATGAGGGTAAAAATTACTTGTAGGATTTGGGTCTGAGAATTCCTTAAAATGTAAAGGAAAAACCTAAAAAGGAATGGTTTGAAGATTAAAAGCAAGAATTCCGTTTTTGATATTTCCTAGTGGGAAGTGCCGAAGAGGTATCTAGGATAGGGGTCTCCACTCCGAGGTTTCCAGGAGGTGGATTTCCCTCCAAAATTCCCGGTCCTGCTCCAGCCCTTCACTCTCTCCCTTCCAGGGAGGGAGTGCACCAGCCTGTCTGCATCCCTGCTCATTCCCCTCTGCTTCTCCTCACTGTGCAGTGGGGCCCAGGACTTGGGGGCTGTCTGTGGCCAGAGGCGCCCCCTGGAGGCCTCGCAGTAGAAAGCCCGTTGTTACAGCGACCTCAACCTCCTGTCCAGTTCAGCCTTTATCAGTAAGCCAATGCTGATGTTTGGATCCCGCCACAAGCCAGACTTCTTCCTCTATCTCTCTTGTGGTTTCAAATGGAGGCCAGCTCAGCCCCGCGTCATGTTAGGTGCCTTGCATTTCCTCAGCCACAGGAGCTGGACCTCTTTTTAACAGGTGCTTCTTTCAATGGATATGGCCAAGGGACTCTGAATTACTCCCCTATTCTAATGCGTGGCTGCCTTCCGACCTTCATTGTTAGGGTCAAGGGTTGAGTGTTCCCTGCCGGGTAGGACTGTGAAGTCACAGGAGTGAAAATTTATTTAAAATTGATGCTAGCAAGCAAAAGGTACCCGGTAATATCCTCATGTTCAGGCACCCGGCTTGCCATCACTTTGCAGGGTCTGTATCATTAGAGTTGAATGGCCTTTCCCTCTCTTCCTTTTCTCTATTACCAAGCCAGTCTTACCTCCCCTCCACCCACTCATCCATTCCGTGCTTCCCTCCTTTTAAAGGGGAAATCAATATTAGTGTCCTTTATCCTATCCCTAGTAACCCTAACCTCACAGCTGCTGGGTGTACATGGTCTGGGGAAGGGCTGTTCCTCACGACGGGTCATCGAGGGAGTGGTCTGATAATGGTCGGATGAGACGACAGCACTTATGTTTTTCCTATTCCTTTTCTATAGAGACAGGTGTCCCAGGTTGGTCTCCTACTGGATATCTGATCACTTACCAGAGTTCACGTTTGCATATTTCTTATCTATTTTATGTTGCTGCAAAAAATGGTCTTCTGACAACAAAGTCATATAAGACACCTTTCCACTTGAGAGCCTGGTTTTTTGTGTCCCTCTCTCTTCCCATCCTAATAGACAGATCCATCACCCCTTGGGTTTACACTGATGAAAGAGGCGATCGACGTTTTGGCACACTGTATCACTGAAAATATTCCTCATTCCCGGAATGAATATGTAAATCGCACATGTCACCGTCCCGCGTGGCGCCCTGCACCTGGTACCGAATGGAGCGGGGCATTGTTACAGTGTCATTCAATGGCTTTTACCAACCACAGGAACATCAGCAACTGTAACGCATCACGCCGCTGTGACGCTAACTACAGACGCAGACAGAGTGCTGGGGGAAAAAATATACGCCCTTTTTTCGAATAGAGCCCTGGGTAATTACCCTGACTATTGTTCTCTGAGAAAGCCCATTTACACCCCTTCATCAATTTAGGGTCTGGACATGAAAAATCGCCAGCATTAAGCAGTTAAGGCAATTTGCTTTCCAGACGAAGAAAGGACAAAAAAATTAGACTGTAGAAAAATCTCGACTCCTGAGTTGCCCCCGTTGACAGCCAAAGCTCACCTCAAATAAAGAATCCTGAGGAGGAGTTTTTCTGATGGTGCCTTCATCCTAAACAGAGCTCAAGGACAATGTAGTCGGGGTCTGCTTCCCAGTGTCGGCACTAGGAGGCCATGCAGGTCACGTCCTGCGCGACGGGCCAGCCCACAGGTAAAGGGCGGCCGCCCCGCAGGTGCGGTGTGACCTGCGGTGGGTCCAGCAGGCACAGAAGCTTCTGGCTGCCCTGCCCCGGGGGCCGGGTTTGGTGTTCTGAGGAAAAGCTACAGAAACGTTGCTCACCTTGAGAAGTAAGCTCTCAGGGCAGGGTCCGTGTTCCGCCAAGTTGCCACAGAACATGAAATAGGTTATGAGGTTTGCCATTCCGTATGGAGTCAAATGGGAAATTATTGAACTACTTACCCCCAAATGAAAACCAAAATTAAAGGAATGCAAAAAAAAGGCAAAATCACAACGAAAACAGATGGCCCCCAAAATTTTACTTACATTGAGTGAGGATTCCGGTTAAGGCGTTTTTAAAATTCTCCTTGGCCTCTTCCATCTCCTGTTCGTGGGTGGCTTTTTCGTTCATCAGCCGGCGGACGTGGCTGTTGGCCGACTGCACCATGGAATAGAATTGGTTTGCGGACCGCCGATTCACCTCCCCTCGTTCAATCCAGGAGAGGAGTACGGTGATAGCCTCTGAAAACTTGCTATCATCTGGAAATGGAAAACCACCAAGTACAAATCATGCCAAGGCAAGACAATGGACTTGACTTTGGCTCTTCTCAAAAGACCGAACAGGGACCATCCTAATGGATGCATTTTCCGAACTTCACAAATTAGCTCTCCTGAGACGAACTGCTCTAGCAACGCTTGGCTTCCCCTTCCGCCTCTAACTCCGTGGTCCCATAGAGCCATCCAAGAAACAAATAGTGGTTCACTCGCATCTACGAAACCGGCAAGTTCAGTTTTAGGTCTGTTCTGGGCATGCTTGGTAACACGATATGCCGAACCCTGATTTCTCTTTCTTACGACTGGCTGGAAAAACTGTCATTAACCTATCTGGTATCCATCTTATTCTTTCATCAGATATATTATACAATGGGACTACTTTTCTGACTTAGAATCAGCAGAGTTAGTGTCAAAATATGGACGACAGATTTAACTATTTTAAAACTGGATCCAATATAAGATATTGTTCCCAAGGTTTTAGTAGGAATTAATCAATTCTTTTTCTACTACAGTTCAAAACTAATTTCATCTTAGGTTTAATACAACATATTTAATTAGGCTGAAAAACAGAATATTTCCTTGTTTTCAACAAAAGAGGACTTGTTATCTGGGTGGTCAGTGTCTTTTCCCAAAGTCATTTGGAAGCCTATTGGAATGCATTTGAACTTGGTTTGAGGTATGTATGGGGGCTAGGGGGTGGGGGGTGGTGGAGTGGGGAATGAGATTCCACCTGTAAATAAATGATGAAGTTTATTTGAAAGAAAACAAATAAACTTGCCTGTTTGGGAATGGTTACCGGAACAGACCTTTGTTATATGGCTTAGAAGTAGGGAAAAAAAAAAAGCAAGTTTGAAGGTAATTAAGTTAATTAGAACTGGAAGTTATATGTCAATTATCACAACATTAATCGATCCTACTGCTGAAGGTTCCCTGCATACTTCCCAGGCAAACTTGAGGGGAGAAGTCTTCCGCTTATATTTTTCTACCCTTGGAAAATGTGACTTGAGAAAAAAATCCTACATTTTCCCAGAAAACTAGGTAGGCTCTGAAATCTAAAAATCAGGAGCAAAATTAAATTGGAAGATTCAGATTCTTACTTATTTATCTGATAAATATTGAGTGCCTATTATGTTCCCTCCGCTGGAGGAACATCAGAAAAACTGTGTATCTTTGTGTTTGCATATATTTTCTATATTATTATCTATTTTTGTATATTATATATTGTTTATACACACACACCCCAGATGACTGAACAGAGCGTGATTCATCCTTGGTAAAGGAGTTTTATTTTATCTTACCAGATGTTTTTTAATCAACCACTGTTGTTGGTATGTTACACATCATACAAAACCTTCATTCTTGGGGGCTCTTTGTGAATTTCATTTTTTTTTAAAAGATTTTTATTTATTTGAGAGAGAGAACGAAAGAGAGAGAGAGCATACGCGGGGGAGGGTCAGAGGGAGAAGCAGACTCCCTGCTGAGCAGGCAGCCTGATGCGGGACTCGATCCTAGGACTCCAGGATCACGACCTGAGCTGAAGGCAGTCACTTAGCCAACTGAGCCACCCAGGCGCCCCTCTTTGTGAATTTCATAGCACGTTGTAGAAATACCTTTAGTACCTTTTCTGCCAGAGGCCCCCTCCCAGAAGGGGCACCCCTTCCTTGCTGTGGCTGTTGCCTGCCCAGAGGTACGTGTGCCGAATGAAGGCAGGACTGGCCTGACCCAGCGTGTGTGCGGTGCGCCCTGCTTTCTCCACGGAGGAAGTACCCATCAAACACACGCTACCGATCAGCACCCACCCGGGCCCTCTCCCACTGCGGCAGGGGCAGTCTGGGGTTGGGGATCAAAGCCTTTTCCCAGTGCAAACCTGCCCCCTCCACCCTCACACCTTCACCGGAGGAGACAACAGGCCCTGGGAATGCCCACAGGGCACCCTGCAAAGACAGCTTTCCTCGAAAATCTCAACACAAAGGCGCAGAACACATGCATGCAGTCTCACGGCGGGCTCATCCCATTCTGTTAACTCTGGAATTTCAGTCTGAGCTCAGCCCTCTGTGAACTCCAGCTGCAGTGGTTTCTTATCTCATTTCATGGACTGGAGCGGCTTGTGTAAGATAAAATCCATCATACAACTTAACATTACGTTCAGCCCATGGAGAGGCCCATAATTTAGCATTATGTTTGTGAGAGGCCCACTGTGACCGTTACAGTCAGAATAAATTTTGCCTCCCGTGCACGCTCTCTACCTCTCTCCCTGCCAATATATGTTAGGAGAATGGACCTCCCAAAAGACAGCACGAATAAACCTAACGCTTATAAGAAACCTTTTTTTCCCCCTCTTAAAAAATAACAACAACAAAAAAGAAAACACTGACTCCATGTACCATTTTTTCCCTTTGCTGGGACTTTCATCTCTGCATAACACGGAGCAAAGAAAAACCGTCCACAATTTTGTAATGGAGCTAAACTAGGAGAGAGACCAATGCTGTTCGATTTTTCCCTCCTGTTACTGGTTGTTTTTCCTTCTCTTGCTTGTGGTCACTGAGTTCATAAATACACTAATTTACTGTCAGGGAGAACACACTTCAGTTTGTTTGAAAACCAAATTTTAATGTTCTTCGCTCCTGGACGGAGTGCGTAAGTTTACCACAGATCACAGTTAATTGATAGTTTTCAGAAAGAGAAACAGCAGTTTTAGGATTAAGCAATTAAAAACATACAATTTATAAAAGTAAGCAAGCAAGAGACTTGCTTGTATTTTAACAAGCGTTAAAAAAATATGTAACACAAGTAATTGTAGGCGGAACTCCCTCAGCTTAAAAGAAGTGTACACTTCTGGTGAAAACTCTCGATTTCATCCTCATTTCTGAACCTTCTAAAACTGCCAGCCTGATGTATAATTGATGTACTGACATGCAAATTAAAGGTGAAGACATTAGTTAAGGTGCAACTGGTTAAGTCTGGGCTGTATCTGTTGCTGTGTAAGAAGGGACTTTATACTAATGAAGACTAACCCAGCAACTCACTCTGAATGGCTACAGGAGCGTATGGGGAGCGGTCATTTTCAATATCCAACTGTAAATTCAGTTTTGTATTCAGTGGGAAGATCACTGAGAAAACAGAAGACAATATAAACTAATTTAAACAGGACTTAGATTGCAGCATTATTAAAGCTATTCATGTGAAAAGAAATGAACACTGCTCATAAAAATCACATCAAAGATGCAGTTATAAAAATTCCAAATACTTTCTCTGAACACGCTTAGGCATAACTCTGAACATGGGCGCAGTTTAGAAACTAGAATGTGCAGACGTGCTTTTTCCACAGCAAGAACTGGGAAGATCGGTGCAATAAGGAGTGAATATGGACCATTTGCTCATTAAAAATTGTGTAGTGTTTTCTAATCAGGGTCTTCGAGACGTCACACCTGGGTTACTGCACATATGTGTCCCGTGACTTTTCTTGATTTGCATTTTCCTCTTCAATCCATCCCCCATTCCCTTATTGTTCTCCCCTTTGTTAAACACCGTGGCCACACCCCCCAGACTTTGCCTGTCTGTGCACTCATCCTAGGAGCCTTCACGTCTCTGATCCACCTGCTCTGTTTCCCTCAAGATTCAGCTTCAGTGCCCCTCATGAAGGCAGCTTTTCTGGAACCCCAACATGAATTACGTGTCCATTTGCTATGTTTCCACAATTCCCGACACATCCTGCTACTAAAACATCAGTCACTCTATATAGTAATTGCTGGTTTATGGTTGGGTCTCCAGTTTTGATGGGCTGACATGAGAATAAAACTTCTAAAACATATTTCAATCTCCCAGTCATTTTGAGCTTTTCTCTTTGCAGTTTACCTACATTTGATCATACTATTTCTAATAAACTTGCCGTGATTAGAGCTAGAGAGCCACAAATTCAGTGGTCAGAAGTTGGGAAACTCAGTTGGGAATAAACATTTCAATTCTGTGTTCAAGAGTATTTTCACAGTGTCTCTCAGAGATAAATGTTCTCCGGGCAGTTAGGCTAGCTGGCCCTTTACCCTTCAGGCCTCTGAGGTCATTACCACTGGCAATGAAAGTCAAGAATGATGTCAGGTAATCACAGAGCAGCAGAACTTTCTGCAGTAAGGCACTAACTAACCAGCTTGTCAAATGAGTCAAAAATCTTTCTGAAGACATTTTCAGTTCCAGGGAAATACTGACCAACTTTAGTTCTAGGAGGAATAAACAATATTATAATGACCGTCATCCCTCAATGTCATGACCTAAAGCCATACCCATCTCATTTCATTTCTGTTTACCTCAGACTTTATCAACCTCCCTTCATCTCTTTCCCTCTCTTCCATGTTTCTTGAGCACCTGGAACATAGTAAGCATTTAAAAAATTGCACATGGGATAAATCTTTGCTATTCAAAGACTTTGAGCCTGAGCCTCATTTGGGAGCTCCTTGAAAATGCAGACTCACCCTTACTCAGGCTTCCTGACTCAAAATCTGCACCGTACTCCAAGTGATTCACACGCACGTTAAAGTTTTGGAAGCACTGGAAGAAATCAGTCAATGAAAACCTGGGAAATTGGCTGGGAGCTCATCTAAGTTAAAAGATAACAAAACCCTGAAATGGAAAGTAGCAGCTGAGGTAGTGGAGAATATTGAAAGGATCTGATGTGATCCTTATGAGCTTTGTGAATCCCTGTCCTAAACTCCCCCACTGGCATTTAAGGAATAGTTGCTTTAGCACCTGGCATCCCCATTCCAGGAAAAAAAAAATGTGGAAAAAAAAAATGTCCACGACTTGGAAATGGGCATAGAGTCTACTGCAAATCCTTTCAGTGAAATGCTGGCCATGGCCTAGAGGACCCTCTCCATTGTCCCCACCCGGCCCCCAGAATTATCCGATTCTACAGGGGAGTGAATCTTTCACTGTTTTTGACCAGGCTATCTTACTACTCTTTAGGGACAGTACAGCTGATAACAATGCAAATAATTCTCCCTAACAATGTAGATGAATTTTTGTGCAGTAGAAAATATAAATCATTACAGAGCAAATTCTCTTTTGAGCCAGTTTTTAATGTCTTACAGATTCTCCCATTAATTAAATGAGTTAAATAAAATCACTAGCACGTGTTCACTTCATATTTGTAAGTCATGGTTCCACGGCCAGAATATCCTTTAGCTACCCTTGAACTGCAAACTCCTCAAAGGCCAGGCCCGCGTTGCAATCAGATCTGAAAACTCAGGGCCATGACGCAGAGCCCGGGACCCAGCAGGTGGACACGAGGTGAACTTCAATTAGACTGATGAATAGATAATAAAGGGGAAAAGGACTCAAACTGGTAAGCAGTTTTTTCTCCCCCTGTGTGTATGGAGGGAGATCTGGCCTTGGTTTTCAGAACAATAGGTGGGATGAGAGCCAGGCCATGAACACTGACTATGAAAACTTAGGTAAGCTGTAATACCCTTATTTATGGCTGGGTCTATAAAGGAATAACAGGAGAGGAGATTAATGTTTGAATAAAATGTCCTGAGAATGAGATAAAGGGAAGATGTTCTACAACACGTTTTTTTCTCTCCCCTCCCCCCCCAAAAGGGGTATATGTACACACACACAATGAATCATGTGAATGGTGTGTCGATCTAGCTATCACTGATTTTTGGCTTCTATGATAGCTGGAAACAGCTCACAGGGTAGAGTCCTATACTGACCCAAGCATAATGGGGATTCCAGGATGGCCAAGCATTACCACTACAACATTCCTAAAATTTCAACACGTGTCCCTCAACATTGGACATCCCTAAACAAGTCTCCACTTTTTGGCTGCTCAATGAACCATTAAAAGGGGTATAGCCTTATCTATCCTCCAAATCACAGGTAGCAGGAAAGGCGATACAAATGGCTAACACACCCCTCTCCTCTCAACACACACACACACACACACACACACACACACACAATCTCCCCTGACTCTGTAGTACCTATAAAAATGAAAAAAATTAAGGGGGGTGGCAATAGGAAAACGCACTGGTTATTCCTGCTTTTGGGTCAAGCAAGACGTTTCTAGATGCAGTGGCATCTTGCCTCTGCAAAGGTCAATAACGAAGGTCAATAACGCCTAAGGAAGTGATTCTCAAACAGGCTCCTGAGCTTCTCATTTCCCTTGCCCTGAGAAGGAAGCCTGGCTTTTAGCTAATGGAACTTCCACTTGGCTTACAGCATTATTGATTTTTACTTTCTGGGAGCCATAAATATCGACAACCGTCTCAGCAAACCGCCAGCACCACTGCCACCTCCCCCCCCTCTGGCAGGCTGACACGGGGCCATTCTGTATGCAAATCAGAGTCTAGCCCTCCGGAAATTATGAATGCTGATCCCAGGAGAGCTGAATTCATGCTGACACACCAGGGGGATCCCAAGGGCACTGCTTCAAAGCTTTGTCAAAACTTCACCTGATGCAAAGAGAAACTCTTCATTTCACCACATAATGAAAGATTATGTGAAGCTTTCCAAAGGGGGAAAAAGTACACAAAAACTTTTAAATGCTCTTGCCAGGAGAAATCTCCAGTGAGTTAGGATATAATCTTTCTCACTGTCTAATCAATCTCTTCCTTCCACAGTCCAAACACACGGTTCCTCCAGGGGTGGATGGTCTGTGTTAGACACACTGAAATTCATTATCTCATCTGCCTGGTGCTACTGTTTCCAATAAAGTGTAATTATGGTGTTATTGAGCTCCTTCTCACTTTCTCAAAGCCACGCCATAAACTTTGGGTCTGTGAGCAGTTACTTCCAGTCAGTCTTCACTAAGTTGAATTGTCTCAGAACAATGTCTATTTAATCAGCAGGGTGCCCGCTAATTTTGTTTTAGAATTTGTATTAACGTAACAGACGCTGCCTTAGACACTACGCAATTACAACTTGACGTCTCCTCCGCCTTCGAGAAGGCCCAGTGGCCACTGGATCTGGGGTGAGCTGGTCTCAGAAGATCCATCTCTCACCCTGGCCAGCTGGGTTCCGGGTCACTCCTGGGAGCGCCCACTGCACTTCTCACACATGATGTCGGGACGTCCCCAGTGCTTTGTAACTGCCTCTACCACGCCAGAAGCCTAAACTCTATGAGGTGGGTGGGGGCTTGCATGCCGTTGTCTCCCTCCGCAGTCCCAGGTATATGATAAAGAGCTCCACAAATATTTGTGCAATGCTGGTGGTGAGCATCACTCCCCCTGCACTTCCGACCACGCCTGGTGGCACTAGTGGCCGGAAATGCAACATAGCTCAAAGCTCCAAATCGCTAAGGAAGAGAGAAAGGATCTCGGCATTTACAATGTACAGAGTTTTAACACTGGGCAGGAATGTACAGGCCCTTGTGGGTCATGATAAAGAGTTGGCTTGTACAGATTTTGCTAGATAGAGCTGATTTTCAAAAAGAAAACTGCAAGAATAAACAAATACAATGTAAAATGGGGGAAAATGTTTGTAATAAACCTAAGATAGCATGATTTCTCAGAGGAGGAAAAAAAAAATCAAATCCAATTAGGTATTTTCAGATCGTATTTCCATCTTCTTTTTTACTCAGGCTTCTTTATCTTGGGTTTTGACTGCATTTTTTTTTTTTTTTTTTATCCCCACATCAATGAAATCATCTTCAGGGAAGCAGTTTCCTTGGGCCCCCTGGTCTGGCTTTGCAGCGTTATATAAGGAGCATAGAGTGGATTTCCTCTCGGAGGCAGCCAATTTCCTAAGCAATTAAATGCTGTTTATATTCCAAACTCTATGCTTGGGTTGAAATTGTCAAGCTTGATATTACCTGACTGGTTGCCTGAGATGTATCCCCAGCTAGTTCATTCTACTGTAACTGCCATCTATTAAATTTTCCAATCTGTTCTCTCAAGGGATCACAAAGTACTTGGCGAAGGTGCAGCTCCTAAATTCTGCAAATTATACTCATCTATATAAATATATATTTTTGAAATGGCAAAGCTTGCAAATTACTTCACCCAGTTGACATCCCAATCTGTGATCCTCTCACGGCAAAGGCAGTGCCGTGTTCCTCTCACGTGCATAGACATTTCTGTGCTGGTTCCTTAAAAAGAAGAGGAGGCGGCCAGACTTTTGTGAAAGCCCTCCAAGAGGTCACAGAACCAAGGCGCTAGTTTTTGTCACGTCTAGGCGCAGCGCGTAAGCTGATAATGCACAACGTGCAAGATACTAAAGAAAAAACTACTTGTTCCGAAATCAACATTTCTGGGTGAGAATGTTGCTCTCTCTCATTCTGGCCACTCCTGATCTGTAGCCTGAATGGAAAAGGGAGATGCTGCCTGTGTTTGCATTTCGTGTGCTTTTTGTTAAAGGGACACCTGTGGCCTGTGTATTCATGTCTGTCAGATGGGCCCTCCCAGAGCAGCCAAACATGGGCCGGTGGCAAAAAAGCCCTCAGTACTTACAGTGGGGGCCTTTCAGCCACAATCGCAGCTGATTAGGGGCTCCCAAGGCCTGAACAGGGCACGAGGGCTGGAAGCAGACATCCTTTTTAAAAGAATTCTCTTTTAAAGAAACAGAATGTCAACCTCCTATCGTCCTAAAATAGGTTTTGGGCAGCTTTCACACATTTCATTTGGTGAAAACATCCAATCCACTTTACATGCTGCCAGCAGTGTACTAGCTATGCTCGAAGACACTCCAAGGATCAGTCACATCTCTCTTCTCATAAGAAAACTTTAATAGCTTCTCCACTGCTTATGGAGTAAAACCCCAATCCAGCAGCAGCCTTCAGGGCCCGGCCATCTGGCTCAGACTGCTCTTCCAGCTGCACCTTGCTCTATGAACTTTCTAGCCGCTCTCCCGCGGGCTGGAGCAGGCCACCTTCCTCTCCCTTCCTCGTGTTTTTTATCCCAGAGCTCCAGCCTGAATATCTTTAAGGCCCTTCTCCTCCCGGGAAAGAAAAGCCTTCTTTATCCTGCACAGTTCTCCTGGAAGATTTTCTGGATACCTTCATCAACACTTGCCCCCGTGTTCCCAAAGCAGGTTGCTCCTATGTTGGTTGAGTCACGCCACTGGCTTTGTACTACAGTTAATCATTTACTTGAGACACCTGGGTGTGGCCAGCTACTCAAACCTCGTTCTCACATTAAAACCCGACACACCCAATGACCGGAGATAGGTCTGACCATCATTTGTCTGTAAATGCAGATACTGCTCAGATTATAGGGCTTTGATCAATAGTGGAAGAGAATTCACACAGACACGTGATCCCGAGTTACAGTCTGGCCCCTCCCCCATCATCTGCAGTTCACTGGGGCAGGAACGAAAGCATCAAACATGTGAAACGAGCAAACTCTAAAGAAATGAAACACACTCCTTTTTATTCCTAATTATTCTGTAGGTGTCAGCAGTGTCCCTTCAACTCCATTTCTGAAGGCAGGGATCCGGTTCTACCTTTCGCTTCTCCCCTCCATAGGCCCCAGCGCCCTTTCCCACGTGAAAGGAGCCTTTGTGAGGAGCGCACGTAGGTGGAAACGCCAGGAGCCGGGGGCCCACCAGGACTCGCCTGCCTGCAGGAGACCCTGGCCTCGCTCGGTCCACACAGGTGGGAAGACAGGGGCCCGCTCTGCGCCTTGGCGCATGACCCTTCCGGCCCTCTTTCCACGGACCGCGCGGCGCGACCGTACACACGCGTGCACGGAGAACACCGGTGGGCAGGGGCAGCGCTGTGTCCCGACAGCAGGAGGAAGCGCAAGCGTCTCCCGCTTCGGGGTGCCCTCGCCTGCATGCACTCAGCACGCCGAGGGACCGAGACGTCGGGGACACTGGGGGACGGCGCTGTTTCTCTGCGAGCGGGCCTTGCCTCCCCGCCGGGCAGAGACGCGAGGGGGACCCCTACCTTTCAGCTTGTCGGCCAGCAGCGCGGCCTCGTGCTCCGAGTAGTGCATGATGGCCGGCGGCGAGGGCGGCCGCAGCCGGTCCTCCTCCAGCTTGCGCCGGTGCCGCTCCTCGCGCGCGCGCATCCGCTGCTTGCATTCCCACTCGTAGAAGTCGTCCCTGGCCTGGGCGAAGTCCACGTGCAGGCGGCCCGAGTCCTTTTTGTCCGTGCTGGACCCTAATCGCATCCGGTAACCTGAAAGCAATGGAGAGGCCAGTGGCGTCATGATATCACCGCCGCGAAGACGGCACCGTTTTGTCCGGGCCCTGAAGACACCATGGCGGAGCTTCCGCTTTTTTTTTTTTTTTTGCCCCGAGGAAGGGCACTGCCTTCTTCCCGTAGGAGGCGGGAACCAATTACCCTTCTCCCCGGTGATGAGGGAGTACTGCCAAGTTCAGCTTATTACAGATTTGGGGATAAACACATTTCTGGGAGGTGTCTTCGGAGGGTCACCTACCCATCTTTCAAGCCCATGTTACTGAGAGAATGACCTTAAGAACCAGGGCACTTACCATAACTCCTTCTTCCCTCTGGCTTCCAGGAAGCTCTGAAACAAATTTGGCATGTAGCATTTTCCCCCTCTCTGCGTTTCTAGGGCCAGTGGTGTTATAGTTTCAATTTAGAGTAACTCTGTTGCATAAGTGTTCTTAAATTCTTTTTCGAAAAAGGCAGAGTAGGAGTAAATAAAGAATATCTATGGTATTTAAAAAGATCTACAAAGTAAATTCCACAACACCTCACTCCCAGGTTATTGCTTCATTCCCCTAGAAAATGCTGCTCCACTCTCTCTCGGCAGCTGCAAAAGCCACAATTACCAAGGCAATTTTGCAATGCTGTTTTATTTCCACTTATCCTCTGGGGCACGCGGGAGAATATTTTACCTTCAATCAAGAGGCCTCACCAGCTGCCTTCCTTACAGCCCTGCAGCACCTCATCCAGCATGCAGCCCCACACAAATTGTCCACGCAATCTCTGAAGGCCACGGGAGCCTGCGTGAGAGCGCGGAGCTGGACCAAAAAAAAAAAAAAAAAGAGGGGAGGGGGACCTGGAAATCTTTGGGGGATTTACTGTGAGCTAGCCAACTTATAAAGATGACGGACGTGCAGAAACCCGATCGGAGAAATCAACACAAACAGAACCGAACCCAGACAGCTAGCCTCACTTCAAATGAAGACGACTTGGCTTTGAGGCTGCTCTTCACTTTGGGGTACTCAGATTTTAAAAACATAAATTCAGGTCCCAGCAGGATCACAGCTGCAGGGGCTGCCAGAGGAAGAGAACAAAATGAGCACTTTTGCTGTGTAGGGGCTTTGCAAATGAGATACCACTGTGAAATGCTAGGCTGCACTGACACTGCTGTTCGAGATCTCCGTGGTAGATTTCAATGGGTTATCTTGGCGTTTGGGCTGAGACTCAGCTGAAAACCCTTGCAGAGGCTGACGTTTTCCCTGTAGGGCGCTTCACACCTTTGAGAAGTTACAAATACCAAACAGATCTCACATCTGATTCCTGTTACGCCCTTCTCGCTGCTAGGTTTAAATGGTGTTCTCTAAAAATGGGAAGATACGACAATACTGATCAAAAACACAAACATCCAATCACGTATGAGCAGAATTCATGCTAAAGCAGAGCGTGTCTTGGTTCTGGGCTGTAGGAACTTAACGAGTCAGCAGGTCACGGTGACAAATCGGCAACAGCTGAGCGGCCCGCCCCGCCTAAGGCTGGCCAGCGGCCCTGACTGGCCGGGCGTCTTCTGCTCATGTCCAGAGCACCGCTTTTCTGATATTTCTGGTTCCAAAAAGTATCCTCTTTTTCACCAAAACATCATCATTAAGGCCTTAAAAGAGATCCTGATGAGGCGGAGTCTAAAATTAGCTTGGCCTTCAACTGTGAACACGGTCCTAAAATTAGGCCTTCCAGCTGGGTACGGGCTTGTAGGAGCTCACGCACAGGATGGGCAGCCTTCCTTCCCTCCTGCCCCTCCGGTTAATCAGCCTTTCGGATCTTCCCTGGACTGATGGACAACCTCCCCACGGTGGCCGAGGCAGAGCTGGGAGACCTCTGTGACTCAAGGCAGGGAGGCTGGGGGTGTGGCCTTCGCTGTGGGCTCCTCCCACTACAAAGGGGCGGACCAAGAGGCAATCAGGTGCCCGGCTCAGAAGCAGGACCAGGATCCGAGCTGGGGAGTGCCTAGCGTCAAGGAATAAATACCAGAATACATCTCCCGTGCCTAAATTTGGGCCTGTTCATCTTTGGCAATGTCTCCTGGGGTTAAGCGAGTCTAAAGGTTGTGTTCTGTTGGAGCTGAAAAGCAGTTCTGATCTACTCTATAGCCCTGTCGTTTAATCAGGTGGAGTAGAGTAATAGTTTGATTGGTAGAGCTGTGGTTACGACCCAGGGGCAGGTCTGTGAGAAAGGAGAATCAGTCCTTCTTTACCATCTTCGGGATATCTGTGTTAAAAACATCCATTTGCTGAATGGTTCCTCTTGCTGCAGGTGCCCTTTCTAAGCACTTAATATCCATTATTTGGATTCATACCTCATCATGATCCTCTGAGTTAGTACTGTTACTACCTCAATGTCGCAGATGAGAAAATGGAGGCCAGAGAGAGGTTATCTTGCCTGAGGCACGTGAGACCCATTGCCACGCACTCGACAGAATCCCCAGCTGTGTACTAGATTACTCTGATGCTATGGCCTGAGAATGCGTGACAGGTAAAACACACAGCTATTTGTGTGTTGTAAAATATATTTCCTATGTTTCGTCTTCCACCTCTGTATTAGAATGTTTTTAGATTCCATCGCCCAACCCCCCGCCTCGCCTTTGTAAGGTTTTATTGGAATAAGGGCTTTAAAGTTCTCCATAGCACTACCTGGGCTCAGCAAGGTTGCAGCGGTGTTGCAGTAACCCCAAGGCATCTGGGGTTTGCAAGGGAATTGCTCTGCAATAGGAGCGGCCTGCAGGAATTAAGTAAGCCTGGCAGTAGCATTCAGAGTGTTTTTTTTTTTTTCCTGTTCTTTTCTCACCTTCTCTCATTAGCTTTGCCTCAGGAATAGGGAGGTGGTGTGCCGAGCGACAGACTGAAACACGCAGAAGGAGAGCGTGAGGGAATGGCAATGAGTTGATTCTAAGCACACATCTCCCTAAAACCACGTACCAGATCTGTGGTTCTTCGATTTGGCGAAGGCCTCGAGGACAACCTGTGTACACTTGCTCCAACACCCACAGGCAGCACTGGGTCGAATTTCAACATCTGTGAAAATCTCCCCTATCAATTGGCACCAAAGAAGCAGGTATCCTGGGGGTAGGCTTTACCACTCTAAAGGCACTAGCAATTGGGCAATGAGATCAGGCCTTCCTCTAGGACCTGTGGACTACTTTCTGCAAGGATACTGATCTTGATGTGGTACCCTGGGGTCTATAAAGTGAACCACTTCTGAAAAACTGAAATTATGCTGAGAGAGTACTTTATTCCCCCGGGGAATTACATCCAATAATAATAATGGTCCTCGGTACTCATAATATTGCTTTTCATCTAATAAGCACTTGAGAACATTAATTAGAAACTCGATGGAGGGGCGCCTGGGTGGCTCAGTGGGTTAAAGCCTCTGCCTTCGGCTCAGGTCATGATCTCAGGGTCCTGGGATCGAGCCCCGCATCGGGCTCTCTGCTTAGCAGGGAGCCTACTTCCCCTCTCCCTCTGCCTGCCTCTCTGCCTACTTGTGATCGCTCTCTGTCAAATAAATAAATAAAAAAATCTTAAAAAAAAAAGAAATAAAAAAAGAAACTCGATGGAATTCCTCAAGACTGGTGGTGGGAAGCCCTTCCTGCAGTGAAGTGGGCTGAGTCTTAACATGGAGCTTCTGGCAGCCCAGGGAAAAGGCAGAAGTCCTCCTTTTTCAGCCCCAAACTGTGGCTTTATTGTGCATTAAGGCAAAAGGGAGGTAAGCTCGTATTAACATCACAAAACATAACAAAATGCCTCGAAAACCCCTTATGTAATGCAAAGTACCGGAAAGGTAAATGGCTTTATCAACCATGAATTCCTCTGCAAAGCGAATGTGACAAAAATTCTTCTTGCTTTTCCGAATGGCTGTGATATCACCACACTGCTCAAAGACTTCTTGAATAATTTCCTCAGTAGCATTTTCTGGTAATCCTCCGACAAACACGGTCTTACACCCAGGAGGTCGTTCTCTTGTGGAAGGAGGCGGAAGATCTAATAATCACAACAGAAACAGAGGGGTGTGCCTTTTATTTCTCTGCGCTCTTCCTGGTTCACCTGGTGAAAGGGGAACTTGCAGAGTAAGGTTCGTCCACCCTGAGTCCTGATAAATGTCTACTCCGACTTACACCGGTAACGGGCTGCCTTGTTCTTACCTCCTCTCCCCTCCTCCTCCCAACCTTTACTTTCTGGGGTCCTTTCTACACAGGGTGGCTAAGCTTGTCCCCGAACAGAGATAACGCTAATGTTAGCATAATTTCATTTCCCCTTCCTACTATGGAAGCCCAAAAAATGGGGGGAAAAAAACTTCACAAAGTACAAAGCATGATGAGATGACAGCATGATGGAAAACTTGGGCTTGTTATCTGCTTTGTCTTGCTGTGGGATAAGGGATAACGGATCAGCAAGACAGAGAATAAGACCTGCAATGATGCTCAGTCCTCACTTGGCTAGGGGAACACGGGGCCTGAAAACAACTTTTTTTTTAAATTCACATTTAAATGAGCCTACGATTACATTTGAGGGAGGCTGTAGGAAAAAATAAAATGTACACTGTCACAACATTTTACCTAGTTTATATGTAGATTCCTAAAGCAATCTCCTGAAAAGTCCACTTCAAAAAGGCAACACAGATTAATATGAAAAAAAAAAATTCTAGCTATTTAAGCCCATAAACTTAGTATCTGAGACTAAATTAAAAAAAAAATTCTGGCTCATTTATTTCATCAAATGTATGTTTCCTTCAAGCAAATGCCATTTGGCCCAGAAACTCTGAGATGCGGCCTCCCCCCAAAATTGCTAACTGCCAAATTAATTCAATTTTCCATCTAGCAAAGCACATTTCAGAATTTTTCTCCCACATTTGTGAAGATGGATGGAAATGCTCATATATTCCACAATATGTTCTGCAGCAAACGCTAGACTTTGTTGCATGCAAAAAGATTTTTTTTTTTTTTTTTTTTTTT
>CM052883.1:48138947-48154718 GCA_028534135.1 Potos flavus
CACGTAAATATAAATGCCAAATAAGGTGTCAAAGGTGTCACCTTGACATTCTAGGGACTTCCTCGGTAATTATGGTTCTCAGTTTCTTAATCTGTAACATGGGACTGTTAGGCAGAATAATCTCTTGGAGCGCTAGTGTTCCAGGATTCTGTGCTGACATTGCTCAAAACAGGTGATACAGAAAAGACACAAAATCTGGGAAGTGACAGAGACAAGATTCACCCTTGGAATTTAAAATCCTCCTAAAGTTTCACAGGTCTTATTCTCATTTTACAGATGAAGAAGCTGAGGCATAAAGCAGTTGCGAGGAATCCCCAACATCACAAAGCAAACACACGGCAGAGTCCGTACAGGGGGCCTCGGTCTCTGGCTCCTTATGGAAACATGACTCTTTTGACTACCTTAACATCTCCGTGTAGAATGACCCGACTTGATCGTTCACCCGATATATGTCACTACTAAAAATTTACTCTGCTCTTAGAAAAAAAAATCCAGACGTATCCTTCTGATCCAGACACCAAGTCTAAAGGGGGAATTTCCGGAACAGAACGGCTTTCAGCGTCAGCATCACTGAAACAACAGATTGGCTTTCAAGGTGAATATGTTAGAAATTGAAATATTGGCATGCTCGTGCCTTTATTTAATCTCATTCCGTGCATAGGATTCGTCTGTTCCTTTCCTGGCCTGGCCCGCACTGTTGTTTGCCAACACAGGGTGATTTAAGGCTGAAATCGCTCAGGACAGCGAACCCTGTGAATTACAGTAACCAGATGTTGCCCACGAATGAGATGAGAAGCCCAGCGCTTGCATCCTTTTAGTTGTAACAGACTTCTGTTTCCTTTCTGAAAGCCAAATAAATAAACACATCTTTAGAAATGGGGACAAAAGACACTACTCTTGAGCAAAATATTTTAATATAGAGCAAGAGTTACTTTGGTTTTTCTGAGAACATCAATATGAAGAGACTCTGAGGTTTAATGAAATCGGCACGGTGAGTGCAGTAGCTTGAAAAGAGCTTAGAAGGGAATTAACACTTAAATTATGTTGGACCTCAAAGGATCTGAGATTCAGTATTTGAGAGGAGGAAGTAGGGAAGCATTAGACTTTTTTTTTTTTTAAATAAAACCCATTACTTTTTAACATTATATGAACAGATGGAAATTGTTTTCTCAAATAGCACAGGAACCTATTATGTACTAACTCGTTAAAGCAAATGCACACTTTTTGGGAGTCTGAGAAAGACACAGGCACAGGAAGACAAAGGTGAGGAGAGAATGCAAGCTCCAAGAGTCAGTTCCTTGTCTTGCTTAGAAAAGCTGCCCCTGTGAACTTCAGAGATAATGAGTTACAATTCCACTCAGGGAAAGGAGGAAGAAGGCTTAAATTGCAGAAAGAAAGAATCCAATTAAGTCCAGAGTAGAACTTTCTTTCAGAAATTGTACTTAAACAAGAGGAAGTGTTATTTATTTCCAAGACCACAGCTCTGTCCAGCTTTCCTCTTGTGCCGTAGGCAGCGAGCCCACAGGCGCCAAGGCTCAGCAAGTATTTCTTTCTCGTTGTCTTTTCCCAACCGGACAAGACAAAACCAGCAACAAAAATCCTGCTTCCTGATTCATACGTAGTCCAGTGTTGTATCAATCAGACGAGCAGGTGGCAGAGGGCAGGTCAGGGTTTTGAGTTCAGGACCTTAAGAGGCATGGCAGTTTCCTTCTTTCGTTCATTCATGTGGCGTTTTCTGGGCACGTACCATTGCTGAGATATGGGGTCAGGAGCTGTAACATGCTCCCTGCTTGGGGAAATCACCGTGTTTAAGGAAAACATGAAGGATGGGCACCAAACTCAGCAGAAGACGTGAGAAGTGTAAACCGAGACTCACAGAGTGACCCAGGAGGACACGGGCCAGGGACAGCCTGATAGGCCTGGGGGATTCCAACCAGCTGCCCGTGCTACAGCACGGCGAGCAAGCGACACCGTGACCTGTGTCCTGCATGGCCTCGGGAGTCAGATTAGAGGAGAAGGGATCTTGCAGTTCAAGCTAGTGCATCCTGGCTTTGTTCTCACTGGGACAGCAGCCAGCCAAGGCCAGATGTGCCCTCTGCCGGGCAGAGCCCCGCGCCAGCTGTGCTGTACCCTACCCCTTTCTCCATTGGTCCACTGCCTCGAACAGTGGCTGGCCCCCTTTCTGCCCTTTCCCATCAATGCCTCCCTGCAGTCTAATTATTGGCAATGAGAACTTAACCCCACTTGGAAGAAGGCAATAGAGGCCTGTCTTGGTCCAGGCCAGACCGAACTAGGTTAGGTGTGGGTGTGGATGTTGGGCTGGGCTGAGCCTAGGGGGACAGAGGTACGCAGTCAGTGCCAGGAACAAGTGTGGCCCAGCAGGCAGGGCACCACGTTCCAAGAGAATAATAAGAGAAAAGAGGCAGAAATCTGGCCAAAGGTTAGCAGTAGGTCTAGTCCTGGGCAGAGATCATTAGCAGCAGGCAAAACACACGCACGGGCAGGCCATCATCACCAGGGAACTCTGTTGGCAGGTCGCTGGGCCTCGACCACCCTGATCCAGGTTCTGACTCAGTCCAGGTGGAAGGGGGGTTTGGCAGCAACGTGACAGGGTCAGAGGCTGAGAGAAACTGATAATTGGGGAGGTTACCTGAGCTGGGACTCAGGCTGGAGAAACAAGACAGGATCTAGACACCAGAACCAAAGCCTAGGGGTTGTGGAAGGAGACAGGGACCCCAGTTATCGATCCTGGGATCTGGGTCACAGCCTGACCTGGGTCAAGCCCAGCTGGATGCTGAGTCTTACAAGGCAGGGCCCCAGGGCCCCCTTCCTTGTACCTGAGGCCCAGGCGGGACCTCGAGTCCAGGGAGATGTGAGGCTTGTGGGGGCCAGGGTAGAGCGACAGGCTGGAGGGGCTCTGAGAAATATGTAGAAGTTCCTCTCCTTTCTCCAGAGGAATTACTGCCTCAGAATATGATCCATCATCACTGGACAGAGAAGCTTCGTCGTTGTACGTGAGCTCATGCTGTTCAGTGCAACTAACAACCTTACTCTTCTGGAATGTCAGTTAAATTCACAGACTATTAAAGTAAATGCTTTTTTATCATTCCGTGTCCTCCTTTTCTCTAATATTCTTAAAAATCATTTCACAATCAAAAAAGGAAAGCCGTTTCTAAAAAGGTGAACTTGAACTAAAAGGATCTGGGCAACAGCTGAGGGACCCTAAGGAGGACTGGTCCCTTAACCTCTCTGGGCTCCCGTGTCTTCTTCAGGATCATGAACACCAGACACACCACCTCCACAGAATGGGAGCCTCACAGAGCACCGTCTGTGTGAAGGCAGCGTATCAAGGTGTTAGGAGCCTGAATTCGCCATCAGAGGTACCTGGGACCACGCCCTGGGTCTCCCACGCACTGGCTGTGCGACCTCAGGACCCTGAATCTTCCTACGCCTCACTTATAGTATCTGCCAAATGGGGATCATCATATTTAAATTTTAATATTCTTGTGAGGATTAAACGGGATTTTTAAAAAATCTGAAGTGTTGAACGTTAGTAACGTTCGGCACATGGTGAGTATGCAAAAAATGGTAGCACTTAATGTGCAATATTAATTAATATGTATTTTATGTATAATGATATTTATGTAACCTTATATAAATATGTTATTGTAGACACAGAAAGGATCATGATGACAATGATGAAGTATTTCTTTTGACAAACGTGTGAGTGCCGACTAGGTTTTAGATGTTCCGCTAGGTACTTCGCCTGTAAAGATGTTATATGAGTCGCTCCTTCAATGAAGGGACAGTCTGATGGCAAAAACTCCTGAAGAGAAAATGACAATAGAGTAATGACAACTGTTGTGAGACATTTATTTTATTTATTTATTTTTTTAAAGATTTTATTTATTTATTTGACAGAGAAAGAGAGATCACAAGTAGGCAGAGAGAGAGGGGGAAGCAGGTTCCCTGCTGAGCAGAGAGTCCAAGGCGGGGCTCGATCCCAGGACCCTGAGATCATGACCTGGGCCGAAGGCAGGGGCTTTAACCCACTAAGCCACTCAGGCGCCCCTGTTGTGAGACATTTAAACAGGAGGTGCTTAGAGAAGGGGCGCACGGAAAGCAGTCTGGGATACGGACGTGATGGTTTCAGTCATGTCTCTTTGAACAGAGAGGCTGAAGTCATGACTTCCCTGGTACCTGTGATGTAAGTGTATCGAGAAACAGGGGCTCTGCAGACGCAACCAAGGGAAGACAATGTCACGGTCGATGAGGGTGGGCTCTGTCTGCCAGGACTGGTGTCCTCATAAGCAGGGAAGAGACACAGGTGCGCCGAGAGACCGCCACGTGACAACGGAAGCAGGGATTCAGTTACGTAGCTGCAAGTCAACAATACCAAGACTTGCTAACAAAAACCAGAAACAGAGGGAAAGACATACAACAGATCCTTCCTTGGTTCCTTCCCAGAGGGAAGGAGGCCCTGCCAACACCTTGATTTCTGGCTGCTTGTCTCCAGAACTGAGAGGATGACGTTTCTGTTTTAAGCCATCGTAGGGTTTACGGTACTTTGTTAAGGCAGTTCTGGAAACTAATACGGGGGGACAGGGTCATGATAGGAATGCTGGAGGGGGTGACAGCTGACCTGAGTCTTGAAAAGGATGACTTCTATGGGTGTGTAGAGAAGATATTCTTGGGGCGCCAAGAATTGGGTGGGACAGTCACTTAAGCGTCTGACTCTTAGTTTCAGCTCAGATCATGATCTCGGGGTCATGGGATTGAACCCCGCGTCCGGCTCCGTGCTCAGCATGGAGTCTGCTTGAGATTCTCACTCTCCCTCTCCCTCTACCCCTCTCCGACTCGTGCTTCTCTCTCAAATAAATAAATAAATCTTAAAAAAAAAAAAAAAGAAAGAAAAGGTATTCTCAAAATATACTTATTAGGATCATAAATACAAAAGATATTTTTAAACGTTCTCTTAGAAGAAATGTTCAAGATCAGTTCCCTGGAGGCAGGATCGCTCTTACGTTCTCCCTTTGTGAAAAAACTCAACCTTGAAGATGGCTACATATTTATTAAGATCAAATCAACCCTACAGATTAGAAGTTAACATTAGAGTGTACTTTATGAGGTAAGTGAATGCCTACAAGCAGAATCGAGGAAAGTTAACATTGGCGGTGCTTTTGTGATCTTTCCAAAGAGATCCAAAGGTGGTGAGGTACGTCTTCTATTTAAATGAAAGATATATACCCAAGGTGAGCTCCCCGAGCTTGGCTGTGCTCACGCTGTAAACAAAGACCTCATTCCATAAATAAAGCCCTCTGTCTCCTTTGACTGGGGATATAATGCCGGCAGGACAGAGGAATGAAGCCGTCAAGAGCTATTTTAAGTACTGTTGACTTGAGTGGGGAGATTTGTGTCCATGTTTGAAACCATGACACGGCACCCAGTGAAGAGAATTTCCACACTTCTCACCAAAATTGCTGCAGAGAGCAATGCCTGCGGAAAGAAGTCTGTCAGATCTTTCCAGCCACCTGTGCACAGAGCATGCACTTGAAAACCAGATATAATTGGAGTGAGCAGGAAGTAAAAGCCCATCAGAGGTTCCATGAAATGCCCTCACACTGGGGGCTGGGCGATTTGAATTTGACGCCAGCGCTCAGTACAGAGGCCTGAACCATCACACTCAAAGTAAGCCGCTCTGTTTTCTGGACCTGCGGAAACACACACTCTTCAGACACGATGGGCCTCACAGCTGAGGCATAAAGACCACGCTGGCGCACGCCAGGCAGATGTGGAGGGGCTCACTTTGACAAGGAAGCAAAGGACGCCGGGCCTCACCACAGACTGTGAAGTTTCAAAGCTGAAAGAGACTTTGAGTATTTCCTAGTCTGACTCTCTTGATTGAGCGATGAGAAAATGGAGGCTTCGAGAGGTTAAGTGACTTGCCCAAAGTGACACAGCTGGTTAAGAGCAGAGCTGAAATTAGGATCCTGCCTTCCCTAAGGCACATCTAATGACAGATTACTTGCTACTTCCCAAGACAGTCCATCCCCTTTTCTAGCGGTTTCACAGCGAGAAATTTACCCCTCTTCCATTGCCTCAGGACCTGATATCCTGTACTAAACCCATTGTCCTGATTCTGCTCTCTTGGGTTATTGTCAGAAATCTGCTTCTCTGTCCTCGTGCTGGTCAATGCCACGGACAAAGCTCCGGTAGCACCTGCGTCTTCTCCAGCTCAGTCTCAGTGACCCTGCTTCCCTTAGCCCTTCCACAAGTGACTTCCTCTAAAACCATCTTTTCTGCAGTCTAGGGGAAGCACCAGAAATAGGCCCTAAAGAATCTGACCTATGGGATTAGTGGTGCTTTTGACCTTTCTTGATTTTGAGCTCTATCCTTGTGGCTGCCCTGGTACATTATGATTAAAAAACAGTGGCCACACTCGAATGCTTGCTTTGGGCCAGACCTGCACAGAAAGTGTCACATCAGCCCATCGCATGAGTGTTTCTGGCAATCGCATCGTGGGTTTGACACGCCAAGTGACCTCCTTCGACTAAAATACATGTGTCATGTCTCTGCAGGGTGCGGTCATACAACTTTGTGGTTGAGGTTTTAAAACGAAATAAAAGGGTTTGCATTCTCCATTGGGTTTTCCGAAACTGTTTTTCTTAGGATTTCCTTCTGTCTTGAGTTTTCCCTCCCTGGCCCTCAATATCTATACGATGGCAAGACAACTGTTTCTTAAAGTTCCCACCCCTTCTGATTTCTCCTTGCAGGTCAGACTCAGCCATAGAAGAAAAGAAGACCCTCTTAGACAAATCTAGATAGACTCCTTCCCCCTAACATTTACTTCTCCTGAACTCTTGTTGCTTTCTTGTTCTGAGGGTCAAGGCCAAATCTCACTGCACGGTGTCGGTGGGGGGGGGGTGGTCACTCTGAATGCCTTGGGTTGGAAGCTCATGCTGAGTTATTTGCTCCGCCCTGTGGCCTGCTGGTACCCTCACGCCCATGTCTGCGTGCGCCTGAATGCCCTCTATAGCAAACCACTGAGTGCCCAGGTCATCTGCCCTATGCCCGGACAGAATAACTTCAGGGCTTTCCTCTTTTCTTTTAATGGCGCTTCCCCTTTCTCAGTTCCTAGTTTAAAACCTCCGTAGGCAACCATATCCAGTCGCGTGCCAAAACCTTTCAGACAGACCTACCTTTGAAAAGTTCTCTACATCATTGGATTGGTGCCCACTGCTATGTGGGTTCTTATCAGCCCTCATCTGGAGGATTCCAAAAGCCGCTTTGTATGCCCAGAGGCTGTGGCTTCTAGATCTTCTCTCCCCCGCTCCCCCTCCCGGTGTCCTTCTCGCCCCCCTGAACCTGGGATCAGCCAGCGGTGCCCATGGGAGACCCACGAGAATAGGCCCTAATTGGGGTCTCTAAATTACTTCTTTCAAACTTCTTTTCATATCCCCAACTCATTAGCCGATGATTAATTTTCTCTCTGTACCATGTTATGTGACTTTGTCCAGTAGGACTATTACATAATGATAGAACAAAGAGGACTGGGTAGGCTGTTGGTGTTCTCTGCTTTGAACCCACTGACAGCCTAACGGCACGGGGGGCAGAAGGTAGCGGTGAAACACGGCGGAATCATGGAAAATGGTTTTGAAGATTCAGTCAAACATATAAGAAGCACTCTAATTCTCAGGTATCTAGCCATTGATCTTTTTAAGGATGAGGACCCTCTGACTATATATGAAAGACTAGCTGATTTATGTCAACACGTTTCTTTCTGGCATTCAGTGCCTCCTCGCTCTGCAGAGATGTTCTTCTTAGACCTCAGGCTGGTAGCCTGGCGGTGTATTGATGGAGAGCCCACTGTGGTCAGTGGCCGTGACGGCAGAGGTGGTGTTCACAGCGTGTGAATGTCTACACAGGGATCTTCCCTTCGAAAACTGCATCTTCCCAAGATAATAATGCAAGGGCTAACCTTTTGATTTGATTTATCCACCTTAGTGTTTAGTTTACAAAGGCATCGGGGAGATAGGGAACATCTCATAAATTTAAACAAGAACAAAGGAAAAACTTATTCAATATTTAGCTTCAAAGAAAACATTCACATCACATTATTTTAAACAATTTATGTAAGTTTCAATTTAAACTTACTGCTTGAAGGGGCTAAAGCAACAAAGAGCTGGTCTCTTTAAATAAGATCAGCATATAGCCGTTGGCTGGGGGAGAAAATAGAGTCTTTTTTAAAAGCAAACACATCAGGAGCGGTTCTAAAGGAAACTCCGGGGTGTGTGTTGTTTTAAAATCACAGACTGATCTAATATTAATTTAATTTTTCTACTCGACTGGGTGGGCAAGGACAACCGGCTGGCAACAAATAAGAGTCGAAGATGGAAAGAAAAGAGACATTCAAGGGAGAGGCAGTAACAGAGAGAGGGGCCACCTGAGTCCCGGGCTCAAGGGCAGGCTTGCTCTGCTGCCCAGTGTCCCAGCCTCCTTACGCCTCGGGTCTCAATCTGCCAAAAGAGGTTTAAAAATATATTTACGTTGATAGGCTTGTTGTGAGGATTAAGTGAGTTAAAACATATAAAGGGCTTAGAAGAGCGCCTGGCGGGGGAAGCACTCAGCGTGTATTAGCTGTCGTTTGAACCACGAATATTATATTTGTGCATGTACCTGTATGTGTGTGCTGCACAGTGCACATGATTCAATGTCACCTTAGTGTCCTTCCTTTTTAAAAGAGGCGTATCTCAATTTTCCGTTGCCTTCTAAATTAATGTTTTCTTACCTATTCTGACTTCAAGAAGTAATTCTTTGGGTGGAAATCAGGAGGGTCTCCTAGGAAAATAACTGACGAGGCAGTGCCGTATAGTTTTGCCACAAGAGGAATTTCTCCAACAGTTCAGTATTAGGAGAAAAAACAAAAACGAAAACAAAAACACCAAAAAACCCCCCTCTGTTCCCAAGAGTCCAAGATGTTTTCCAGTGCCTGGAAATGAGAAGTACAGAGTTTAGAGCTGTTTCTTCTCTGCTTTTTCTGCCAAGAAGATTAGGTTTTATACCCAAATTCACCAACTGGGCTCACTCGTGTTTGGCATATCTATTTTCCCCCTAAACTTAGTTTTTCCACTGCAATACTATTGTATTAATTTCAGTGAATATGTCTATGTTTTTAAGCTTCTTACACACACACACACACACACACACACACACACACCCCTTTCTAATAAATTAAAGTCGAGCAGCACCAGATTTTAAAAATACTTTCCTACATCTGAGACCCTGGCCAGATTTAGTAATTTACATGTTGATACACATTTTAATTTAGAAAGCATCAAGGCCAAGTCCTACTCTCCGATAGCCTGTCATTTCTGGCAAACAACCTGAGTAATGCCAGTAGGTAATTTTTCAGAGAAGTAAACAAAGGTGGAATGGTTCAAGTACCAATTCAGCCTCTTGGGCTGAGTGCAGCCGACTTGGAGAAGCGTTTCTCGGCAATTTGGTGTGGTAATGTCTTTCCCTATAGGGCTGACCCCTCGATATGAAAAACTCAAGAGAACTCTTTTCTCGCATGAAAAACATTCCCCAAACAGCGTTTTTTTTTTTTTTCCTGGAGAGTGCAA
Organism: Potos flavus; assembly: GCA_028534135.1. NCBI lineage: Eukaryota > Metazoa > Chordata > Mammalia > Carnivora > Procyonidae > Potos > Potos flavus. Next base: position 48,148,571 of record CM052883.1, read on the forward strand.
GGTTAAAAACAGAAACTATTACCCAGATTTTCACTTAAAATTCATCTATTTCCATCCAGTTGTCAACTCAAAGAATGTTTTTGTTCTTTGTTCAGGGATCTACATCTCCTTCTCATCCCCAGAGGCATCCAGTTTTGAACTGTTACCTTTATGCAACGTATATTTTCAGAATCCTTTTTCAATCTTTCAATAAGCTAGTTTTCATCACGTCTCTCCAAGGTACCCCACCCCCACCCCCAGCTGCTTTGCTGGTGAACAAGAAAGTGGAGGTTGGGGAGACAAGAGACGTCTGTGGGCGGCATCCCTGGGTCTGGAGGAGAAGCAAACTGTGGTCCCCGCCATCCTGGCCGTGATGAGAGCCCACCTGCCTGTGCTCTGCAGGCCTGCACGGCACACAGGGAAAGAGCCAGGATGCACCCTATCTGGGCTTTCGTCCCATCCCCCTGAGGTTCCTTATCTCCCATGCGAGGCTAAAACCTTCCATGCCCACTTCGCATTGTTATTATGGATGCCCAATTATGTGATGGGCATTTATATGCCAGCAATTTACAAACAAGGAAATCAATCAATACACAAATGTAAATTATAGGTAGGATTTTTCCTACTGTGAAGGTCTCCGGGGCTCCTCAATGGCACTAAGTGCTAATTTTGTGCAGAAAGAGAATTCGATAGATTATCCTGTATATTTCTGTGCTTTGGAGTATACACAAACCTGGCAGGAGGGAGAAGAAAGGGAGAAGGTGAGGGAACGAGAATGGGTGCTTATGTGTGCGTGTGTGAGGCGTACCCTTGTTCTTCTCATGGAACCCACAGTCGCCGTAGAACTATGCTGTTCTGCATGTCAGGGTCATCCACTAAGTTTTGTAGCTGAAAAAACTGAGGAGCTGGATGGCATACTGCCCTAGGTCCCTCTGAGGTCTTTGCTCGTTCCACACTACTAATCATCTACAAGGCTGCTAAGCAATGTGCTAGATGCAGGGGGCATGGAGCTAAGTCGGGGTCCCTGGCCCAAGGTGCGCGGTGCACGGTGACAGGGACACGCAGGCACACAGCTGCACTGGAGAGTGGCAGCAAAATTCGGGAGGCATACTTGGCACCTGTGCCACCAGCCCGAAAAGAGCCTGTCCACGCTCTGAATGACAAGTGGCCCTCCTCGTTGAAAGTATCTCTCTAGCTGAGCCTCTGTGTCCTCAAACCCAAGCACAGAGCACTTCGTAAATACGCAGCCAAGTCCGAGAGCAGCGGTCCCTCAGGACTGGGGCCACACTTTCAAGAGAAGTCATTTTTACTGCATTTATCAAATGATGTTTTGAGGGCAGAGGCCTGTCGGGTGTTTTATTTCTCTTCCTTTGGCTATATCATTGTATATTTTTCTCCTCTCCTTAATACTGAGGGCATTCTGGATCAGCAGGCTTTCTTCAGGCCGCGTTTATATCAAAAGTGCCCGCGGTGTGGAGGTTACAAGGTGTGGATTTGTCAGAGACTGAGTCTAAGGCCTCCCTAATCTAGAGCTGCTTATCACTGAATGGGGGATTTCCCTTTGCCAGAAACGCCAGGATGGAAATGTTAGCTTGGGCATTCGTACCCTTAGTCAATTATTGTTATTATTATTTTTTACCGTGACAAGGACAAGGATCATTACATTTTTTTTCAAATACATTTGGAAAGTCAGTCAAAAGAATTCAAAAACCTTCTCACAGGTAGTTAACTTTCTTCCATCACAGAGTGATGGGATGGAGGCATGAGAGAGGTGAATAATTTCAAGCATAAAGTGTTTGTTGAACAAACAGAGCTAAGTTTAAATAAAATAAAATTGAATAAACTGGCAGGATGTATCAAGTGTGTATCAGGAGGATTTATCTCGGGGCCTTCTCTGCTCAATATCTTTATTCCGTGTTTTGGACAAAGAACTCTGCGACATGTTCATCAAATACTGTCCGTCACCAGCAGGCATGTGTGCTCGGGTGTGCGCTAGGGGCTGGGGACACAAAAAGGCTGAAGGCAAATGTTTGAGCTTTGCGCTTCCAGAGAGACAGAAACCTTCAGAGACAACGAAAGTGACAAATAAAAAAATACCCTCATTTGTGGAAAAGTACCCTAAACTGAAATGAAAGGGCAGACAGTACGTGCAGAGCTCATGCCTGACACATTCACAGTGGATTATGAAGACAAAGTCCTACGCATAAGAGGCAAACCCTAATCCTTGAGGAGGATGTCAGAGAAATCCAGTCCTACAAAGTGTCCCTCACACTGTCCCCCTTTGCCACCATTTGTCAAGGGACTATGGCAGGACAGCTCTGAATTGTCGTCACCTTAAGGAGCAGAGAAGTATGAGCTGGGAGGAGGCAGGTCAGACTGACTCCTGCCACACGCTTCTGAATTCGGGTGCCTGTCGCCCTGCCTTAGCCCTCTCCACACTTGGAGGGGGGCTGGCGTGCCTTGCACAGGGCTCTCGTGCGGCGGTGGGTACCAGCTCCCAGGGACCCCCTTCACGGCAGCCCGACGCGGGGGCTTGTTTCACTGTTGTGATCACTCCACCCGAGCTCCCTTCCCTGGCGCCTCACAGTGGACTCTCTGGGCTCCCCTCCCCCACAGGCGGAGCTCAGGGGGATGGTCCTTTCTTTCTCCCGGGTGGGTTGCCCTCTGAGTAAAACTGCTGTTCGAAGAGCGCTGAGGAATCCAAATGGATCATGGAGGAAGGTCTGGCAAGGGGAAGGGTTCTCATTGCTACTGAGTATTCTAGGTGCCGGGCAGGATGCTAGGCACCTTCACATACATCCCCCCACTTTCCCTTTACTACCATAGTGCAGGGAAAACGAAGGAATGGAGGAAATTTAAGTCAAGGGGTCTGCTAGAAATATCAGAGTCTGAACTCAAACCCGGGTGGGTCTTACCGCAAAGGTCTTTCTGTCTCACTAGGACTGTGGGTGACAAACCCCTGAGCTGGATGGATTCTGGGTCTCACCACCATACAGGACTGACCCTCAGCTGGTAAACACGGGTGTGGACATACGGCTGGTTAAGGCCGGCATCTATCTGTTCTGTCGGGTCAGTGCCCAAGCCCTAGCAGTTGTTAAATATTTGGGCATCACTGTTGCCCTTATCAAAATGAAATATGTGGCAAACAACAAATGTTTGACTTCTACTTCTGGCAAGGAAAAGAGTAACAGACACAGGATATACTCCCCCACCTGAACCAGCCAAAAACCTAGATAAAATAGATCTCAGGCAATACAAGACAGTGATTCCTGAGGGAAGAGAAACAAACAAGGCGAAGCCACAGGATTGCCCAGCTTGGAGAGATCGTTACCGAAAGAGAGTTTCCAGGCTACGGCCCAGGGAAGAGGAACCCCGGAGGGGCCCGGCAGTCTCCCCAATTAATGTTATAGTTGGTAGGTTGAGAAAGCCAAGGTCACTAGAGATTGCAGGGCTGAGCGCTCGAGAGAACTGCACACGCACATTCATGTGTACACGTGCACACACATGTATACGCACACACACGTCCACGGCTCAGAGATGTGAGGTGGGAACATCTTGAACCTTCAGCGGAGAACTAATCAGTGTATATGCACGGGAGGAAACTGTGCAAGGCTGGGAGAAGAACCACCCACAGGGATTCCAGGAACACTTCAGAGAGATCACAGAAGCTAGGAAGAGATCGTGTCCCCTTTGGCTGGAGTAGAAAAGTCTCATAATTCACGAGGTATTGTGTAGAATACTCAGAATGGTACCACCTCAGTAGTAGGGCAAAATTAGCCCTCAATCCTGCTCTGGTCTCTCTCATAACAAAACTCAAAAGCAAGCCTCAAAATGTTCAAACTCTTTCCAATAAACTTAAATCTGTCCTATAATAAGCCTCAAGGATTTTTTTTAGGAATGCAAAAATATCCAGCACCTAACAAGGTGAATTCACATGTCTGGCAACCACTGGTCTGATAGGCTAATCCCTACACTTGTGACTATGTTATTATTTGGCAAAGGGGGATTAAGCCTGAAGAGAACCTTAAGGCTGCTAATCAGCTGACTGTAAGATAAAGATAAAGAGACTACCCTGCCACGGAGCTTAATACAATCACAAGAGTCCTTAAAAGGGGAGGAGGGAGGCAGGAGAGACAGAGTGATTTAATGTGAGAGCCATTGCTGGCTTTGAAGATGGAAGGTACCACAAGCCACCAGATGCAGGAAGCCTCTAGAGGTTAGAAAAGCCTGGGGCCCCTGGGTGGCTCATTTGGTTAAGCGTCCGACTCTTGCTTTTGGCTCAGGTCATGATCTCATGGGTCATGCGATAGAACCCATACACTGGGCTCCTCACTCTGCGGGGAGCCTGCTTAAAGATTCTCTCTCTCCCTCGCACCTCCCCTCCCCACTCACTCTCTCTCAAAAATAAATAAATCAATCTTAAAAAAAAAAAGAAAAAGAAAAAAATAAATTAGAAAAGGCCAGGAAGCAAACAGGAATAAAGAGCATGGAGCCTCCAGGAAGGAATAAGACCCTGATATCTTGACTGAGACCAGTGAAGCTTTCTAACCTACAGTGCTGGAAGATAATAAACTTGTTTTTAAGTCACCATGTTTGTAGTTACTAGTTACAGAAGCAGTACAACAAACAAACAAACAAAACACCAGGTATACAAAGAAGCAGGAAAAAGTGACCCATAATAAGGGGAAAAAAAATCAATAGAAACAAAACATAAATGACACAGATGATAGAATTAGTAGACAAAGATAGTAAGATGGTCATAACTGTGTTCCATATATTCAAGAGATACATGGAAGACTCAAATTGAACATCGAAAAATAAGAGTACACTGTATGCGATGAAAATATACTGCATGAAATTAATAGATTAGATATTAAATTAAAAAGTTAGTTATCATGTAGACACAGCAGTAGATACTGTCCAAAATGAAACACAGGGATAAGAAATGACAACAACAGCAAAAAAGAGCATAAAAAGAGCTACAGGAAAACTATCAGCAGCCTAATATAGTTGTAGTTAAGTTCCCTGAAGAAAGGAGACAGGGTCAGAAAAATATTTGAAAAAATGATGGCTGCATCATCCAAACTTGGTAAAACTATAAACTCACAGATACAAGAAGCTCAAGAATATAAGGCACAAGATACATGAAGAGAACTACACCAGGACATATCATATTAAGTTACTGAAAGCCAGCAATAAAGACAAATTCTTAAAAGTATCAGTGAAAAAAGTTATATTATGTAAAGAAGAAAAACGACAACAATGAAAGCAGATTCCTTGTTGAAAACAATGTAAGCCAAAAGACACCGGAGTGACACCTATAAAAAAATTGAAATTTAAAAATATGGCAACCTAGTGAAAATGTCCAAATGTGGAAATGACATGAAGAATTTTTCAGACATAATAACTGAAAAAAAATCGATCACCAGCAGATCCACACCATAAGAAATATTAAAGGCAGCCCTTTAGACAGAGAAACATGATATAAAGTATAAATCTTAATCTTAATCTACACAAAAGAATGAAGAACAGTGGGAATAAAAAAGACTTTTTGTTATTTGTTTAAAAGATAATTGACAGATAATTGACAGAAAAAGCAAAAATACTAACAATGTATCTTGGGTTTATAACATATGTAGAAATAAAATATATGACAGCAGATAATTAGGAGAAGAGGGGGAAATAAAATTATACTGTTTATGGTTCTTACACTATACATAAAGTGGTAAACCAACAAAAGAGATTAAATCAGAATCCTACAAGATAATTCAAAATCAAGGCACAAAAATAGAAAAGATGGAATAAAGAACGGAATAGACAAATAAAATCAGTAAATAAGATTTATTTTAGCCCAATCATATAATCATATTAAATGTAAGTAATACCCTAATTAAAAGGCAGAATTTATTAGATTTGATTAAAAAAGAGCCAACTATATGCTCCCTACAAGAGACCTATTTATTTTATTTTTTAAGTTTTCATTCCAATAGAGTTAACATCCTGGAATTAGTGTTTTATTATCAGTTTCAGGTGTACAATATAGTAATTCAACAAATCTAGGGCACTTGGGTGGCTCAGTGGGTTAAAGCCTCTGCCTTCGGCTCAGGTCATGATCTCAGGGTCCTGGGATCGAGCCCCGCATCGGGCTTTCTGCTCAGCGGGGAGCCTG
>CM052883.1:48154818-48210449 GCA_028534135.1 Potos flavus
AAAATAATCAGTAAGGATATAGAAAACTTAAGTAACACTCTCAACCATTCTGACCTAACTAATACTTTAGAAACACTTCACCCAGCAATAGAAGAAAACACATTCTTTTCAAGTGTACAAGGTACACTTACCAAGACAGGCCATATTCTGGGCCTGAAGCAAACCTCAATAAAATTACAAAGACACAAATCATAAAAAGTGCAGAGTATATTCTTGGACCATAGTGGAATTAAATTAGAAATTAATAACAAAAGGACATCTGGAAAATCACCAAATACCTGGAAACTAAATAACATATTTCTGAATAACTTGTAAGTAAGAGAAGAAATTGAAAGAGGAATAGATAGTATTTTTAACTAGATGAAAATAAAAACAACATACCACAACTCAAGGGATGTGGCTAAAGCAGTAATTAGAGGGAAATTTATGGCACTCAATGTCTGTATTTGAAAAGTGTCTCAAATCAATGACTTTGGTTCCCACCTTAAAAAACTAGAAAAAGAAGAGCAAATTAAGCCTAATGTGAGCAGAAAGGAACTAATAAACACAAGAGCAAGAGTCAATAAAATAGAGAACAGAAAAATTATAGAGAAATTCAATGAAACCAAATGCCAGTTATTTGCGAAGATCAATAAAATTCATAAGCCTCCAGTCAACCCTAGGAAGGAGAAGAGAGAAGACACAAAATATTGACAGCAGGCATGATACAGGGTACGTAACTACAGGTCCTATATCAATTAGAGGTATAAAGAAATACTGGGAACACATTTAGCAGTAAATTTGACAACTTAGATGATAGAAGAGAGTCCTGGAAAGACACAAATTACCAAAGATGACTAAAGGAAAAATAGTGTATATGGTCCCTATTAAAGAAACAGGATTTGCAGTTGAAATCATTCCCATAAAGAAACTTTAATCCCAGATGATTTAACTGGGGAATTTCACTCTAGTAGAAATTAGAGAAAAAAATAATGGTTATTCTATTATACAAACTCTTCCAGAACATTGAAGAGGAGGGAATGTATCCCAATTCATTTTATGAGGCCAGCATTACCCTGATAACAAAACCAGACAGAGACATTAGAAGAAAATTATAGACACTATCTGTCATGAACTTCCATGTAAAATTTTTGCAAATTGAATCTAATGATCTACATAAAGGGTAATACATCATGACCAAGTAGGGTTTATCCAAGGAATGCAAGATTGGTTTAACATCAAAAAAAAAAATCAATCAATGTAATTTGCCGAACTGGCAGTCTGAGGAAGAAAAAAACACCTGTGATCATCTCCCTAGACACAGATAAAGAATTTTTAAAAATGCGGTATCCATTCTCTTGGAAAACTAAAATTTGAAGGAAATTTCTTCAACCAAATGAAGATGATGTATTTAAAACCTACCGGTATCCTCATACTTAATTGTATTTTCCTTTATAAGACCAGGAACAGGTCAAGGATATCCCCATTGACTGATTCTGTTCAGCTGCCTGTGTACTTGACAACATGGATGGATTTTAGAATAATTATACTGAGTGAAAATGGCCAGATATTGAGCATATTCCTGGATAATGCCAAATAATTTACAGAGACAGATAGAAGGATCCAGGATTTGCCTGGGGAGTTGAGTCGGTGGGAGGGAGATATTACAAAAAGAACAAGAAAATTTTTGGTATAATAGATATGCTCACTATTTTGATTGTGATAAGGATTTCACGAGTGCATAGCTCTGTCAAACCTTATCAAATTATACAGTTTAAACATGTACAGTTTATTGTATATCAATTATACTTTATTGAAGCTATAAAATACAACAGATTTTTAGGTCAATGTAAGCCCTGCTAAGGTGAATCTATCCAGAGCCTTGGTCTCAGACAGGGAATGCATTATAGGAGGGGATGGCCACTCTTCCTGATGTGAACTTAAAAATATGAGTTGTGCATATGTAAAGCTTTTTTAGTCTCCCAACAAGAGAGAAACTTAGTGGATCCTGATTTAAACAAACACAGTCGGTTTTATAATCTCAGAAGTCAACAGGAAGCAGACTGGGGATTATACGTGAAATGAGCAAAATTTGGCATGAAACATGGCTCCCGACCTCAAGAGGTTGTGAAAATTGTAGATGATTTGGCAGGGTGAGATTAATGCTCACTCCTAACTCAATCCGAGAGAGCAAAAGGTTCCCGGGCTACATCAAATCTTGCAGGGTTTTAGATGTCACTGTACGTTTGAATTTACTCCACAGAAATTCTCCCAACTTGTTCGATTTCGAGACTTCTCCTTGGAGCTATGAGCAGAATAAGAAAAACACAGATGGCTCAACCTCACCATAATCATGATTCAAGGCAAGCAAAGCCTAAGCTGTTTGTATTTCAGATTAAAATAGAATTGAGGAGAGAAACATCATTATCCTGGGTGCTAAAAGGAGTATTAAGACAAAGCTCGTTTAGATTGCTAATATTGCAATATTATTGTTTTAGGTTTACAATCCCTGGGAAATCTAAATATCCTTCTCTTGCTTCCGTTAGAGTTAGTATTTTAAATAAATTCTACATGCTTAATAAATAAGGTCTATTTATTTGCTCAAAGGCAACGGACCCTACGGTACTATCAACAAAGGTTTCCCTCCTGGTCTCCTGCAGCTCGTGTTTATAGGGCTGCAATTACAGAAGAGCGTTCTCGGCAAAACAAGAAATGACACCATTACCCTCGACAGGAATTCTCCTGGCACTGTGGAGATGCTTTACTGAAAGGAATACAAAGCTTGTTTGTTGTGGGCAGAACGCATGGATTTTGTTGGGCAGTGGCTTTGTTCCTTGAGGGTTAACGATACGCAACTCTGGGCATCTTCCTTCTTCTCCTTCTAGCAGGTGTTTTCATGTCTGAGGTAAATGTGCCAGAGCGTGAAGGCAGCCACTCTTGGAGGGCAGCACAGCAACGCGCCCGGGGCTGCTGGGCAGGGGAGCCGGGCAGCTGGGGTTCACGTCCTGGCTGCGCCCCTCACCACCAGTCCGTCCCGGGAGGGACTCCTCAGCCTCTCCATGCCGCGGTGTGCTAACCATAGCACCTATTTCATAACTGTAAGATGCTTAGGAAAAGGCCTGGCACAGACACCACAGAGGGAAGCAATTATTATTATTAACACAGCTCTGCAGACACGACTGCGGCTGGGGAGAACAGATGACAGCAGCACCTCCAAGCTGCCCGCTCGTGCAAGCACAGGAGGAATAAGAGAGACAAGTGCTTCCTCCACGGATGCAGCAAAATCTTCCGGGACAGAGGACTGGGCAAGACCAGAACAGCAAAGAACAATTATCTAATGCCATCCCTTACTGAGCGCCTTCTGCATAGAGGGCAATGTGTAAAGGGCATCGCATACATTATCTTATTAATTCCAACAGCAACCACATGATGTAGATGACAGAATTCCCATTTTCCAGACCAGAAAACTGAGGTCCAAGAAGTCAAATAACTGGCTTCTGTCCACACGGCTGGGGAGAACATTTCTGCACACAACCATCTGGCCCTTAGCCCGTGGCTTCTCCACTCTCCCAAGCAGCTTCGCTTTTCCATCCAGAAAGTGCTGGTGTATTCTGAGCAAAGGCATTCAGGAGGAAAACACGGCTGTCAGGAGGTGGAGGTCCCCACAGCACCCAGGCTTTCTGAAATCATTAAAAGGACTATAGTCTTAAGTACGGCTGGGAGAAACATAGTTTCCTTGTCGCACCCGAACACGGAGATAACAATCACCATCGCTGGGTCATCGCTGCGTGTCAGGAGAATCTACTTGAAATGACAATCAAGTTTTTCCTGGTTTTTCCTTGGTTCCTACCTGGTACCATAATTCAAATTAGGCTGTTCAGTGCTCCCTTCTTCAGAAAAGGGTGTTATGCAGAAAGGGTAGAGAAAAGAAATGTGTGGCTTGTCAGCACCGAGGCATCACAAGGGTTGGAAGGGCCTGAGGCATGAAGAGCTAGAGGAAGTGTCCCTGCTTCCTAGGTGGGAGGGAGGGATTGTGTGACGGTTGCTTAAATGAGTACACTCTTAACACACATTTGGAATATTTCATGAATAAAAATTAGAAAGTAATTGTAAGCAGGAGAAAATTTCATCTCATAGCTATCAGAATATCCTCAAGATCAATTTTGAAAGAAAACTTGTAATTAACTTTTAGGTTAAGTAACAATTCTGTAAAAGCACAGTAACCTAAATTAAACTCAAACCATTACTACTAAAAATGTTTCCAATGTATACAATGTATAAAGGACAAAATCTTCTATATATATAAAGGACCTTAATAAGTCAAAAGAAAAAAAAAGAATGTTTCAATAGAAAATAAACGGGGAGGGGCACCTGGGTGGCTCAGTTAGTTAAGTGTCCAACTCTTCATCTCAATTCAGGTCTTAATTTCAGGGCTGTGAGTTAAAGCTCCACTTTGGTGGAGCTTAGAAAAAGAAAAAGAAATGAAACGAAACAGGGAATTCAAGAAAAAAGAGATATGGTCAAGTAAGATTTGAAAAGGTTCATTTCTATACTCTATCAACGAAGTCACAGAAAGAGAAATTAAGAAAACAATTCCATTTACAATTGCACCAAAAAGAATAAAATACCTACGAATAAACTTAACCGGGAGGTATAAGACCTATACTCTGAAAACTATAAAATACTGATGAAAGAAACTGAAGAGGACACAAACAAATGGAAAGATGTTCCATGCTCGTGTACTGGAAGAACAAATATTGGTACAATATCCCTCCTACCCAAAGCAATCTACAGATTCAGTGCAATCCCAATCAAAATGCCAACAGCATTTTTCACAAAACTGAAACAAGTAATACTAAAATTTTTATGGAACTACAAACAAGCCCAAAGAGCCAATGCAATGTTGAGAAACAACACAGCTGGAGGCATCACAATTCCAGATTTCAAGTTATACTACAAAGCTGTAGTGATCAAAACAGTATGGTACTGGCACAAAAACAGACAGATCAATGGAATAGAAGGCCCAGAAATAAACTCACATTTATATGGTCAATTAAACTACTACTTTTACAAAGGAGGTAAGAATGGGCTTTTTCAGTAATGAAAAACTTTCGTGAAAGTTTTTTCAGTAAATGGTGCTGGGAAAATAGGACAGCTATATGTAAAATAATGAAACTGGACTACTTTCTAACACCATACACAAAAATAAACTCAAAATGGTTTAAAAACCTAAATGGGATATCTGAAACCATAAAAATCCTAGAAGAGAACCCAGGCAGTAATTTCTCTGGGTAAATGTAGCAAAGCAACATTTTTCTAGATATGTCTTCTAAGGCAAGGGAAAGCAAAATAAATGATTGGGACTACCTCAAAATAAAAAGCTTTTGCACGGCAAAGGAAACATCAAGAAAACAAAAAGACAACCTACTAAATGGGAGAAAATATTTGCAAATGATATGTCTGATAAGGGGTTAATATCCAAAATTATATATGCAACTTAGATGCTAACTTACAACTTCTACAACTCAACAACAAAAAACCCCCAAACAATCTGATTTAAAAAATGGACAGAGGAGCTGAGTAGACATTTTTCCAACGAAGACATATAAATGGCCAACAGACACGTGATAGGATCCTCAACATCACTAATCATCAAGAGAATGAAAATTGAAACCACAATGGGATATCGCCTCACACCTGTTAGAATGGCGAAAATTAAGATGATAAGAAACAACTAGTGCTGGCAAGGATGCGGAGAAAAAGGAACCCTCATACACCATTGGTGGGAATGTAAATTGGCACAGCCACTGTAGAAAACAGTATGAAAGTTCCTCAAGAAATTAAAAATAAAACTACCAAATGATCCAACAATTCCACTATTGCATATTTACCCAGGGAGAGGTTAAAACACTAATTTGAAAAGATATATGTACCCCTATGTTTACTGCAGCATTATTTACAACAGCTAAGACATGGAAGCAAACTAAAGGTCCATCAATAAAAAAAGTGGATAAAGAAAATGTGGTACATATATACAATGGGATATTACACAGCCATAGGAAGGATGAGATTGTGCCATTTGAGACAACATGGATGAACCTAGAGGGTACTATGCTAAGTGACGTAAGTCAGATGGAGAAAGACAAATACCATATGATTCCACTCATAAATAGAATCTAATTTTAGTATGTGTGCTGCCGAAGCGAGCACTCATAAATGGAATCTAAAAAAATGATCAGACCAACAAAAAGCAGAATTAGAACTATAAATACAGAGAGCAAACTGATGGTTGTCAGAGATGCAGGGATGGGTAAAATGGGTAAAGGGAAGTGGGTGATACAGGCTTCCAGTTATGGAATAAATATGTCACGGGAATAAAAAACAGAACATAAAGAATACAGTCAGTGATGTTGTAATAACGATGTAATGGGACAGATGGTAGCTATGCCTGTGAATATAGCATAATATATACACTTGTCAAATCATTCAGTTGTATACCTGAAAGTAATGGAACATTGCATGTCAACTATACTCAAAAAAAAAAAAAAAAAAAAAAGACTTGAAAAGGTTCAAATGATTAAATCCAGACACTTTTTACCCATCTCATTAACAGAGATTCAAAACATAATAGCAGGTTCAGCAAGGATTTGAGGAACGGACCAACAATATGTGTGGCTAAGTCAAATATTTTGCATCCAAAGAATATTTACTGACATAAGAAAATTGTGTCTTTTTCCCCTACTGGTAAGAAAAAGTGATACGCCAAATTTTTAGAATTAAACACATTTGTTTTTACATTTGCAGAAAAGCGACTGGAAGGAAATACATTGATATAAGTAGTGGTTATTTCCGTGCCTTCAAATTACAACAATTTTTTTTCATCTTTAAGCTGTAATGTATTAAAATTATTTAAATAAGATAATGCTATTAAAACTTTCCTCTGTACTTTCCAAGTTCTTTTTTTCCTTTTAACTCTATCTTTGATGGGAAATGGATGAGTCAGGATTCATGTTACATTATGATTATAATTGTCATTACCAAGACAGTGACGACGCATGAAATTTCTTTGTAGCAATGTTGTGGTTTTCCCGAGAGGGTTATTTAAGATTGGATAGGTAGGCCTACTGAAAAATTTAACTCTATAGAAAGTAATTCTTAGAACTCTAAGTCTAGTTCAGCACTGGTAGACTATTCTATGATAAAAGAATGAAGAGAACACAAATTACATTACTATATTAACATATTATTTTTCCCAAGCAAATGCTATGCTTACTAGCTTTTCCAATTCAATAAATCTAAAACAGGCAAAAACTGATTGAAACTAATGTTCACCAAAGAATGATATTAATAAACCATTTCTCATCACCCATTGTTGACTTGGAGGTAAAATTTTTAGCTTTTTGTTTGGATAGTTAAAAAAATAGAAATAAAATTACTTATAGGCATTTTGAATTAAATGGTACAAGAACATGGTGCCTTGGTGATTTGTTTTGGGAAATGAACTTTGAAATTTCACTCACTTCATTTAATTTTTTTAATTTTTTATTTAAATTCTAGTTAGTTAACATACAGTGTAATATTAGTTTCAGGAGTAGAATTTAGTGACTGATCATCGCCCATTTTAGTAAATAGAAATTCTTCAGAGTGTTCCTTTAAAATGTTTAGAACTGACTTTAACACATTTTAGTTTATCCTTTGCTGTAGCTTTTCACCATAAGCTTTCAAATTCCTCTAGGAATTCGAGTTCGGATATCAAAACTCGCCCTGATAACATGAACTCTAGAAAAAGCTTAGGCAACACCTTTAAAAAACTAGAATGTTAAAAAGTAGACCTCAGTGAATTTAGAAGCAGGAGAAGAAAATCATACGGAAGTTTGAGAGTCCTCTAAAGCTAATGCTCCATTGATGCTTTTCCTCCCCCCAGCATATATTATTCAGAGTCTTCTGTGTGCCAGGCATTGTTTTAAGAACCAGAGACAGGACTTGGAGCAAGACAGACTTGCTGCCTCCTTTCCTGGAAGCTCGCCTCCTAGTGGGAATCAATGGGACATAACAAACTAGCCATAAGGAAAGAAGTTACTTCCTAGGAATGGTAAATGCCAGGGTAGGGATGTAAGGGTTACCTGGGGGTGGGAGAGGAGGGAGGAAGCCACTTGGCAGGTCAAGGAAGGTCTCTCTGCAAACGTGACTTTTGATTTGAGCTTCTAATAACAAGGAGCCAGGTTGTGAGAAGTGGGAAAGTCTAGGTGGGGAGGTTCTGGGCAGGGAGATGGGGAGAACAAAGCCCCAAGAGGAAGAACAAGCTTAGCAAGTTCCAGACATAAAAAAGAGGCCAGTGTGGATGGAACCTGGGGGGCTAGGATTATGCCGAAGAGATGTGATCAACGGCAGGGGACGAATCATGCTTTTGAACAATGTCCCAAGGGCGTCCTCATCCCTGCTATTCAACTAGATAATCACTATCTTTTATGCTTATTGACTTTCTGCTTGAGTGATCATTCAGAAGTGTTTTAAGGTTAAAGAGAAAGATTTGAAAACCTCTGTAAATAGTTTTAATTCTATTCTAATTGCTAGAAGATATATAGATGCATACACTTTTATATACATACGTATGCACATCTGTACACACAACTATATAAACACAGTTCTAGAAACATACATCCTATAAAAAATATATATACATATACACGCACATACACAGACACAGACAGAACAGACATACAGGTGCTTTTGAACATTTGGTGAGGATTCATACCAGACAATCAGGGGCTTAGAAGTCACGGTACAGGGGTTAAAATTGAACGTCCATGATTTGGAGGTATTTTCAGCTGGGGAGGCAAAGTTAGCCATAGGTGAGTGGACACTCTTCCCTGGCTGGAGAAGCTCAGTATGTCAGTGAAACCAGACATTACTGACAAAAGACACATGAATGACATGAACAGGTATATTCTGAAAATAGCAGAGCTGGAAAATGCTAACATTAGAGACGGAGTCGATAATAACAATGAAGGCTGCCAAGATCAAGTGGATTGGTGTCGCTAAGAGACATGATCCGAACAGAGAAGAAATTCAACCCACTGTGTGAGCATGCTTACGGTATTTTGTTTGAGGAGAAACTCATCTTGTTCACTGGAATGTGTTAGAAGACTAAACAAGAAGAGACCATGAGTTAAAGGTACCGAAAAAGCAAACCAGAATGATATAAAGACAGTAATGTCTGAAAGCAAAGCATCCTGATGACTTTGATCTGCCTGTTCAGAGTCCTAGGACTGGCCTATACTACGTTACCTTTTGGAGTGAAATCCAGAGTGAATTCAGTTCAATACAAGTAATAATATTAATTAGGCCCCTCTGTATGGCTAGCACTCTTCTTCTAGGAAGTGTCTCCTTACAGAATAAAACCTCCTGGAGAGAAAGGGCATGGTGTGAACATCCCCTTGCAGGTGGGGTGTACCCGTTTTACAAAATCTTAGAAGCAAAGCAAATACTGAAGACAAATTAACTACGGTTTGGGGTCACACCATATGGGAAGAGCAACGATGGCCATGGGGCAGGTGGGAAAGGGCATCACTGACATTGGCCAGAGCTATCAGGGAAGCCTATTTGGATGACGGGGGATGTGAAGTGCCCTCAGAGAAGTTGGTAGAATTTAGATAGGTGGGGGGGGGGGGAGTAGGGGAAGGTGTTTCTGAATCATTAACAGCTCGGCAAGAACAGTTCAATCTGATCCAACTGCGAGCATGGAAATATTGCCTAATTATTAACCAGCAGGTGAAAGAACAGAAAATAAACCTCTAGTGTCACTGCCAGGCTTCCATCTGGCTACAGGACCATCAGGAAGCCCTTTAAATTATGATTCCTGGGCAATAAAAAGGCAACATCTTTCACTTTTACTAAATTAGCAAAAATAATTTCAGTAACACCCAGAGTGAGCAAGGATGCTAAAATCTAAACATTGAGGCATCTCTGAATATATATTGTAGATATAAATACATACTGAATA
This sequence comes from Potos flavus, assembly GCA_028534135.1. NCBI lineage: Eukaryota > Metazoa > Chordata > Mammalia > Carnivora > Procyonidae > Potos > Potos flavus. The sequence continues at coordinate 48,164,801 of CM052883.1, forward strand.
TAAATTGTAAAACTCTTTTGAAGGTAATTTTGTGACATCTCAAGAGCAACTGAAATGACCATATCATCTGTTCACTGGAAACCGATTTTAAGGAAACACTCCAAGTGTGAAATCAAGACTCAAAGATACTCAACAGCAGAGTTATCTGCACAATTTGCAAATTGGGAACAGCTAGCTCCAAGGCTACCAACAGAGTAGTCGAAGCAATGCAAGGAGATGTGTGAGGTCATTTTTCACCCATGGAGGTAGAAAGATTAAACCCCTTTAAAAATATCCACTATCGGGTTGAGGGTAATATGCATTCAGCTTGTATAGAAGACAATTTGGCAATATCAAAATTTTCAATATACATTCCTCTGAATCAGTTCTAGAAGGTGAATGATCAGATAGTTAAAGTACTTAAAGTGTGTAAAGGACTTTATTGACCCTGAGGCAACTCTTAATTCCAGTTTTAAATTTCATAATACACCATGCACTTGATCCCTGAAAGAGAGGATAGTGCAATAGATACCAATAGGGCTGGTTTTCTAACAGGGAAACGGAAGGTCACAGAGATTAAGGGACTTACCCTCACTGGCCCTAAGTTCATATGCCTAGCAAGGAAAAGTCAAATCTTTTACCAGTTTTCCACGATGCCCATGGTAGGAATTTCACAAGGCTAAATGCAATCATTTTGTTTATGTGAAAATCTCTCTTCAGGCGTGGAACTGCATTTCATGGAGGCAAACCACTAGGGTCTGGGGGAAATAATGGAAATAATGGTTGGGCCGGCCTAATCTTTCCTGCAGGATAACAAATAACATCACTCACACTACATTCTGGAAGTGGAGTGCGGGAGGCCGGTGGGGGGAGGTGGGGAGAGAGAGAAGTGATTTGTTGGTCTTCTGACCTAGCCTGTGACCTGGCAAGAACAAGCAAAAATAACTAATATGCAAATATAAGATGCAGTGTGAATGCTTAAAAGGAGGCAAGGCCTGGGAGAGGCATATTATTCAGGAATGTGGCGTGTACTTGGACAGCAGGTTCCAACAGGGAGGGGAGGCATTACGATTTCACGGCAGGAGAAATAATAACTCTCCTCCTTTCCAAAAGCCATGTGTGGACTTCAATGGGTTTCACAATAATCAATTAATTAACCAAAGTCAATATTTAGAATGATAATATCTATTGCACTATCCTTTCTTTCAGGGATCATGTATGTGGTGTATTATGAAATTTATGAGTTTTAAAACCCACCTTCTCTCGGTGGCTCCTAATTTGATCCGAGACCAAGGGTTCACTCTCTTTCTACACTATAGCCTCACTATGTGTCCTGTGGACAAGAAAGCTTTACCCAAATCAGGTTTGGGATTCTTTCTTTACACCTACATGTCCACATACTTCTTCCTATCCGAGGGACCATTTCCAAAAGTGTATTGTCATGTCCCAGTAGTTCGTCTGCATTTTTTCTTGAGCCCATATCCACCCCCCACCCCAAGTACCTCTCAATTTACCTGCTCCCTTTCTAGACAAACATCTTCAAAGAGCTGGCCCTATGTTTTTACCTTTCATTTATCATTATTCTTTCTTTCTTCCTTCCAATCTCTTTTTTTTTTTTGAAGGGGGTTTAATAGTCCAAATTTAAATACGAAACAAAAATGACAAATAGTGAATCCATTAATATCACAAAGGTATTATTACTCATAATCTATTTTCTTTGTGTAGCCCTGTTTGGTTTTTCACAGGGCCTCCCAAAGCGCCACCTCACTTGATCCTTAAAGTATCATTCAGTCTCACAAACATGGATTCTACGTCCACAACTCTACCCAAATGACCTCCCCACTGTAGTCTTTCCACTTGACCCCTCAGAAGCCATCAGTCCTGCTCGCTACGACGTGCCCGAGATATTGGCTCACATGAGATTGCACATTTCTGTTTTCCTTCTAATTTTCTGGCTGCTCTCTCTTTTCAACCCCCTCTATTGGCTTATCCCCTTCTTCCCAAACTTTAAATGCTAGAAACGTCCAAGCCAGCTCAGGCACCCCCCTTCCTCTATTCTCTTGCCATTTCCCTCATATCCATGGTATAGAACATTCTACATGCTGACGAACACAGACAGCTTGGTGTGTGTATGTGTCCGGCACACGGGTCTCTCACGCCAGACACATATATCCATATGCCTCCTTCACTTTACCACTTAGATCTCTCACGGGAGCACAAACCTGAGATGGATAAATCCCAATGTCTGATTCCCTGCACTTGCTCCTCCTGTGTTTTTCTCATTTCGTGAAATGCCACCACCATTTGCCCAGTTGCTCAAGCTAGAAACACACAATTCATCTTGATTCCCCTTTCTCTTTCACTCCTCTCTCATTTAATCACCAAGTCCTAAGGACTTGACCTCGACAATATATCACAAATCTGTCCTCACCAGTCCAACCTCACTAGCACCCCCCTACTCGAAGCCACACCCATGTCTGTGCACGGACTTGCGCTGCCTTTTTGCTGACTCCCTTGTTCCCACTTCTATCCTGTCATGGGTCCTTGCAAGAGCAAGAGCAAGAGACAGCGTAAGCAGAGGGGAGGGACCGAGGGAGGGAGAGAGGCCCACTCTCCGCCGAGCAGGGAGCCAGATGCAGGATTTGATCCCAGGCCCCTGGGATCATGACCTGAGCCAAAGGCAGACATTTAACCGACTGAGCCACCCAGGTGCCCCGATCCTTTCTCTTTTAACATTCAAATTTAATCATGGAATCCCTTCGTTGAATGAGTGAATGAATGAATGACCTACAGTTAATCTTAGAATTAAGTCTGAACTCTTTCTCTGGACCCACAGGGCCTCAAACCACATCGTTAAGCACCTCTCAGAGCTAGTCTCCAGCTCTTCCACTAAACTGGCCCTAAGGCAGTTCTTCAAGCGAGTCAAGATTTTTCTGCCTTTAGCATCCTCTTGGACACTCTTCCATTCTTTTCCAGAGCTGGCTCCTTCTCATCCTATCTGAGATAGCTTGAGTTTTGTCTCCACAGAGAAACTTCTACTGATCACGTTAAGATCCACGGTGGATTCCCCCTTTGCACTCTATCATTGTGATATCCTACTATTTCCTCAGAACAGTTGTTACAATTTGCAAATTATATCTGTATTAACGTGTCTGTTATCTCCTTCCACCGTCAAAGCATGAGCTCTATGAGGCAGAGATAACTTTAGTTCTCATAGTGAAAGGTGATCAACAAGTATGGAAGGAAAGAAGGGAGGGTAGAGAAAAGAGGGGGAGAGGAGGGAAGGAAGGGAGGGGAGAAGGGACGAACGGATGTATGGGTGGATGGATAGAGAGAGCATAAGGAAAGGATGGATGACTGAGCATGGTCTCACAGGGAAAAGAAGGTAACAAGAATGAGAAATGAAATAAGGAAAAGTTAAGGAGACTGATTATAAATGCAAAGAAATAAGCATGGTTCATTAATTTTATCTGTATCTCGGTTGTCGTGTGAAATTATTAATGGGCTTTTCCTTTAAACTACACACAATTGTTACAGTAAATGATGAAAACTGTTACGTCTTCCCGTTAAATCTTCTGCATAACCAGCCAAGGTTATAGCTTCCCTGTTTTCCCTTATAACCAGTCAATTTCATTCAATGAAAAGTACAAGGGCCCTCCCAAACCTGGCATGCTCTTCATCACACACGGAAGGGAACAGACAAGAGTCCCTGAGGTATTCCTCTCAAGCCAATCAACCGTGGAGGGAATAATCAGGATACACTGTTCCGTAGAACTTCACTAGACCTCCGGACCTCTAGCTCCTCATGCATAAAATAAAAGATCCAGTGTTCGAAGAAGGACTCCTTCACATTCACACTGGTGTTGGCTGCTTGGAGAGCTATGCCGGGATATAAGGACACGTCCCCCTTCAGTAGGAAAGAGGGCCCTGACAATCATGTTAGCAACGTCTACCACGAGTGTGGGAATAGTTTAAGACACATTGGCCACTGCAGAGCAAATCGTTATAGCTGAAATGAAATTAAAAAAAAAAATAAAATTTATTTATTCATTTGACAGAGAGAGAGAGAGAGAGAGATCACAAGTAGGCAGAGAGGCAGGCAGAGGGAGATGGGGAAGCAGGCTCCCTGCTGAGCGGAGAGCCCGATGTGGGGCTTGATCCCAGGACCCTGAGATCATGACCCGAGCCGAAGGCAGAGATTTCAACCCACTGAGCCACCCAGGCGCCCCTAAAATGAAATATTACACCTGAAATCTCTCAGAAAAATTAAACACTATATACCAGAACGATGTAAGTCCTTTCTAACTCCCGAATCTTCCTTCGACTGAGTTGGTGCTATCATCTTCCTTCCCATCCGGTGGCCGCCATATTACAATACATTTTAAATTATCCTCATTTCAGTTATTTTGCCCCAAGTCTTGTTGCCAGGTTCTCATTAACACGATTGGAACAAGTTTGGCCTTATTTACGTTTCCTTCCTAAGCATGGAGCTCAGCAGGAGGCCGGTTAAAACAGAACACTTAGTTTACTCGTTCAAAAAAGGATCCATCACACACAGACTGAGCAAAGCATGGCATGGATGCTACACTGGCTCTTTCCCTCGGTTTAAGCACACGGTCCCGAGAACAGCGACAGCTTTGCAAAGAGAAAGGTAGGTAAGAAAGTGCGCATTTCTGATTCCTTCCACTCATATTTTTACAAAGCCCCCCACCCCCCCGTTTTCTTTAAAGAACTATGAATTCATAGATCGGATTTGCAAAGACATATAAAAACAAACAAGACCACTCATTTCGGATTTCAGATGGTCTTTAGCTATGCCCTTCCACCGAGAGGAAAACGTCTGAGAGGAGGCGCCTCACACACTTCCTGGGCCCCCTTGACCAGAGACGCTTCAGCTGAAGAGCATCTTTGCCTGCATCTCTATGTCATCCTGAGTCGTCATGTCTGCCCTTGTCGTCATGTCTGCCCTCGGCTACTGGCTATTCGGCAGACACCGTGGCTACGTCAAAGGCCTTGAAACTGCTAGGAGTCCGTCCTCCCCTCTCCTGCACCTTGTTTCTTCAAAGCCTAGAAAGATTAAAGTTCCTTACAATGATTCTCCTGCATTACTCAAGGGGCTGTCTGTGTGATTAACTCTGCAGGGCTCTCCGGATCCATTAAGGAATACGCAAACAAACAAACAAAAATCACCACCACCACCAAAAAAGATTACCTTAATTAAAGAGATACTCTTCTTGTGGTTCCCATTAAAAGTTATTATCTTGCTTTATTTCCTCGAGATATTAACTGGAGTCTCGTCACTCTAGCATCGTGCGTATTAAGATCTTATGCTCTTGATTTTGGGGATTTTCCTAAAGCATGGGATTTCAGAGCTTAAGGAAGCCCAGATCCTCTCCTTTGACAGGTGGGTATAGCAAGGCCCTCTAAATCTGTGCGACTGGCCCATGGTCGCCTAACCAGCACAGGACAGAAGAGAGGAAGAGTAACACACGTCTCTGGGCCCCTGGCACTCTATATCCCACAGGATCCTGGTTGCTTTTTCTGCACCTGCATCCCCTTCCTGGTCTTCTCCAGCCAGTCACTCCGGCTTCATACTGGGCTCCCCTCCTTGCCCCAGCAGAGCCTGCGGCCAGCCTCTCCCCTGGCTGGGTCCTGGCAAGGATGACATAGAGATGCAGGCAAGGATGAAATCATTATCTTCCTCTATTATTTCTCTAAATTGCTTTTTTCCTACCCATGACTAGGCAGTATTTTCTCACAGCTGGAGATGAACAAATTCAAAAAGATGTTCTCAAATACACGGTTTCCAAGATAGAGGCCACCGAGTTTTGAAAATATAAAATGAGCATTTTTGAGTGATTGCACAGCTCATAAAAATGTCTCTGGTTAGAACCTCGTCAGCAATGATTCACTCTGCGTGAGGGTCCCCTGTGGAGACTTTAGTTGCCTCACATTAGAGCGTTGAGGCCTATTTTTCCTGCTGAGATAGAATAAATGACTAGGAGGCATTAACTGATGGAGGTCACAAGGGTCCCATCCAGGGAGGGGAGGGATATTTCTTTAAAGATGCCCTCGTGGTTGGAAGACATAGTAAACTTGAAGACTATAGTATTTCTCCTTCTCCTTTAGAATAAAGTATCCCTTTGTCTCACAGGTATAAACTTTCTGAAGTAAAACTTCAAGGTCAAAACTGCGACTTCTATGATCAGAAGCAAATGCCCCTGACAAAGAGGAAAATACAGTTTATTACAGTTCAAGGATGTGTATCTCCATGCCCAAGATATCTTTTGTAAGCTAAGACCTGATTAAATGAGATTATACACAGTACTTGAGCACAGTGGATACTCAATATAGGATTTTTAAATTTGCATCTGTGGTTTCTGTTTAGGTACTTTTAGTCTCAGCGGCTTTTACAAAAAGTGTCAGTTGTGAAGTTGCATTGTAGTTAAGAGACCACAGAAATGTAGCATCAAACAAGGCCAAATGAAGTTGTATTTTTGTTTTTTTTCTTTTGTTTTTTGTTTTTCCTTTTCCCACTAGCCTAGACCCTAAAGTGCTTCAAGCAGCTGTGTTCTCAAATTCTCATTTGTAGTTTCCAGGGCCTCATGTCCCAGAAGGTCTGAAATTGGCCTGAAATCTACAATCCAGGAAATCCTGACACAGGCGATCAGTGGAAAATGCTCTGAGTAACACTATCTTAGAGCTACGATTAATGGGTATGTTCTGGGGGTATGTGGGTGCTTCCACATGGCTTGTAGAGGAAAGAAGTTGTCACTGCTCCTAGGACAGGATTTGGAAAGTCAGGACAAGTGGACCATTTTTTTTTTTTTTCCCACAGGAGCCAAGTCTTCCTATTTCAATCCATTAAAATTCAGAGTCATCCAAAGGCACTCTTCTCCCCTGCCCTGCTCTTCCCTAACCGTGTCCAGTAAGGGGCGAGGAAACTAACCTGTCTGGATCCCTCCAATATGTCCCACACTTTACGTCACCAGATTCTGGAAGCTGCTACAATTCTCTGATGCTGATACGATTATGTCCCTCTTTATAGACAAACAAACTCAGAGAAGTTAAATGTGATTTGCCCAAGGGAAAGAGCCTGGGCACAAACCCAGGACCTCAGGCTCTAAAGCCACCGTCTGCCTCTTGTAGAGACAGCTCATCAGTTTCTAGGGAAAAGAATTTTTCTTTTGCAGATACCATGGCAAGGGGCCCTATTTATTGCTGTTACTGGCTAATGTCCTTTTGTCCTTCACACCTTCCAACCCTCCCAAATCCCTGCTTGCCCTCATCAGTTCCTTCTATCCCCATTTTCAGTGCTCAACCCCAGTTTTGTAGGACTATGTGGCCCAGCTCCCACCGGCTCTGGATTCTCTACTTCCCAAAGAAGGAATATTTAAGTTGACCCAAGTCCATCCGATCTGTGTTAATCACTGAGAAGTTCGCAGTCCCTTGTCCTTTGGGAAACTTTCTGACTTATTTTTAGACTGAAATTAATATATATTCTCCCCATATTTATGATTATCTTGCTTACTGACATTAACTGGAGGCAGGCCGCCCAATTGGTCTTATTCGTAACAGTCTACTTTATATCATTAAGTTATTCCTACTTTAGTACAGATTCGAGAGCACTGGACTCTAAGCCCTAAACTCATGAGGCTTAAGGAAATTTCTGGATTTTAAGTACAATAAAGATGATATGCATAAAAATTAAATAATTGATCTTTTTAATTTCACTGTGATATAAAAACTGTCTATGATGACTACTCCCCCTTCCCGCCAAATGATATCTTTCCACCTGAGATATTTATTTTTAAAAATAAAAGTGCAGGGGCACATCGGTGGCTCAGTCAGTCAAGCATCTGGCTCTTGATTTCAGCTCAGGTCGTGATCTCAAGGTCCTGGGATCAAGTCCCAAGTTGGGCTCCAAGCTCAGAGAGAGTCTGCTTGAGATTCTCTCTCTCTCCCTCCTTCCTCCCCACCCCCCACCCCGGCTTGCATTCTCTCTTGTGCAAGTGCTCTCTCTATATATAAAATAAATAAATAACTCTTAAAAAAATAAGAGTGTAAAGATAGGGCAGGCCTCAGACAAAAATCTAGGAGGGTTTTGCTTTGGTCATTTTCTTCAAAATCTTGATATAGTGGAAACAGATTAGGTGCACAGACCAGGATTTCAATTCCAGCACTGCCTCCTTCCACCTGAATAACTTTGGGTAAGTTAATTAACATCCCCCAAGCTTGGGATTAATAATATTTTGCTAGCAAAGGATTAAATGAAGCAAGATATTTAGAGTGTTTGGTACGTATTATGTGCTCAGTAATTGGTGGGTTTATTACCCCCTTTTTCAGCATTCCTAGAGCAAGTCATTCACGCCATAGCCTTGGATTTACACTGTTTATGTCCCTAAGGAATACACGCATTTTTTTAAAAAGACTTCCTCTGAAAACTTCTGTCTCCACCTATGAAGAAGTAACAGGGATAGAATTTATCCTCTTGCCTCAAGCAACTTAAAAGTCAGACAGAATACATGAAATGACAGTTTCTGGGCACTGGACAAGAGCAAGTACAGAACAGCGATTACTGAGGGAAGGGAGACAGGTAAAGTAAACGCTGTGATTGTCCCGGTCTACTGTCTAGAAAGTTTTCAGGAGTTAACCCAAGGAAGAGAAACCCAAACAGAGTCTGAGATATACCTTAGTTCAGGGTTCGGGAGGCCAAGGCACCTTCAAATGACAGGGAGGAGCCCTGCAGAAGAAGGGGCTAACCAGAGAGCTAGCTCTGAAAATCTTCAGAGGGTTCCCTTCAAGTCTTTGGCTGAGTACTGATCAGGTGTGTGACGGACGTACCAAGGCTGAGGCAAAGACCATGGGAAAGGAGCAGGTGGGACTGTTTCTGAAGCTCACAAAAGGACTGAAGACAGATCGGATTTCCAGGAGCCAGAGAGGAGAAACTGTGCAATATACCACTTTGCAATTTACAGAACCGTCTTGCCTCAGAAGTGGGACAGAATTATTTCTAGTCTATCAAAAGGCTGTTCTCGATCCACCTATCCAGGTGTAAAAGCAAGGCTTGAAAGAATTAAACTGTTTCTAAGGCACTTAATGGCATCCCAGAACAGATCTCAAAAATATTTAAAGGGATACCAATAATAATAACAATAGTTATTATAATTATATTATATATTTATATATGATAATAATAATTATTATATTATTATGGAGTTATTTACATAAATGAATCAAACCATACTTTCCTCCCACAGTGTGGTTATCAAGCACTCAGCTCTGCGTTTGATGATAGAGGAAATACAAAGATGAATTAGATGTGGTTCTTGCCCATATAAATGTACACCCTAACATTGTAAAATTCACAATGTCTGGCATCCAACAAAAAATTACTAGGCATGCAAAGAAGGAGAAAAATATGATCCATCATGAGGACCAATAGAAAGACACTTAGAAACCTCAAAGAGAACAGAATTAGTGGATAAGTGCATTAAAAGAGCTATCATATACTCCATGTGTACAAGAAGGTAAATGAAAGAATACGCATGATAAGGAGAGACAGGGAAGAAACGATCTTTAAAAAGAAGAAAAAAGAAATAATCTGGAAAGATAATGCTCAATTATGGGAAAAATAAATCACGGATATCAAATGAGGGAGCTGATGGTTGTGGCTCCCCTTCATATCTGACCATGATTAAAAACGTAAAAGTCATACTTTAGAACAGTCTAAAGGCCAGGAAAAAGTGACTTTTTGCAAAATTTATACGTTTTTATGGAGTTATTTACATAAATGAATCAAAACCATACTTTCATCCCACAGTGTGGTTATCGAGCACCCAGCTCTGCGTTTGATGATAGAGGAAATACAAAGATGAATTAGATGTGGTTCTTGCCCATATAAATGTACAGCCTAGCACAGTCTATTAGATAAATGATAGCCTAATTATATAAGCGCACAACGCAATATATCTACCACTCAACAATGTGGTACATAACACATAGTAAATGATAAGGCTGCAGAACAATAAAAGGAAATAAAAGGAAACAAGATATAGTTGAGGAGAAGTCACTACACGATTACTCCATACTGACACATGAAAGGCCTTGACATGTGTCAAAAACTTGACTCAAAACAAAAATCCAATATATGGTGATGCATGTGTGTGTGTGTGTGCGTGTTTGTGTGCACACTGGATAGGAACATGCAAATTAATTTTAAAATAGAAATTTAAGTGTTTGATTTTTCTTCCTGTTTCCAGTTGCATTAGAATGTCTACTAAGGGTGCAGTATACAATCAATTTTCCATTATGGAATGCAAATATTTCCCTTTAGCTCATGGTGCTGTTAAAGATACCAAAGCTTCTCTGTTCCAGAGGAAGAAAAGGAAACCAAGAAAATTAGGGAATGTGTGTGTTTGTGATGTATATGCGTATATACACATTACAGATCTGTATGTAATATGCATATATTTAATTTATCTATACATATGTAAGTACATTTGGTTATTTCAAAATATTTTTTCTAATTTTAGTCTAGTGGGTAAGAAAGTGACTAGCGTAGTTCAAAAGGCTAGTTGGGTAAGTTGAGTAGCACATATACCAGAGTACGGCAGACCAAATAAAGACGAAGCTAATCAAGAGATGGAAACTAGTATAAAATTTTTAAAAATACATTTGTTGTGGCCTACACAGGAAGAACAAAATTATACATTCATAAATCAGAAGAAGTCAATCTACAAAGCAAGTAAATTTATGTGCTTCGTTGCATGGAAGGGAAAAATGACTATATTTCAAATGACTAGATCATGTTAGGCAAGCATCTGAAAAGGATTTTCATTTTATAACATCTCTAGCCAACAAAGATACAGGTTGTTGTTACTTGTGCAGAGTTATTTGAGGACAAGCCTTGATTTGTTTTAAGCGATGCCAATTACCTTATATAGCACACAGCACAGGAAGAGGCAAATATTTTTTGGAAACAACTTTCTACAAATTCTCTCATCTCCAGAAATACTGTAGACACACACGTCATGTACCGAGCACTGGGATGAGAGCTCCAGGAGGGCAGCCACGTGCACCCCCAGTGCCCACAGCGATGCCGGATGCACAGAGGTGCTCGATTGGGGTATATCCAGGCTATCTACCTGGCTAATCTCTTTCTGGATCCCCAGCCGCCTTCTGGATGTCTGCCGGACCCCTCTCTTGCCAGCCAACTTGCCAACCCCGCCCCATCTCAACCACCCCCTCCTGCCCGCATACATCCCACGTTCACTTCCTTGCAGCGGCCAAGCTCCTCCTGCCTCGGACCTTTGCGCGGTGCATTTTATACTTTTAGAATTTCTCATCTTCCCGGATTCCCCTTCTCTTCCTCCTCTTCCCTCCTGCTACCTGGTAAACTCTCATTCATCCTTGGGTGCTTAGCCCAAATATTACTTCTTCAGAGGAACTTCTTCAAATACCCCCTCCAATACCTCCAAGCCAAGTTGGGCTCCCCATTGCTCTTTCGTAACATTTCGCTGCTGTAATGAAACAATCCTTTACACAGTTGTTTGAACAACATCTGCTTCTTTAGAAATATGAATGCTGCACAGGAGGGTCACCTGTCGGTCGTGCAAACTGCTGTTTCTCCAGGGCCTTGTACAATATGTTGTACATCCGGACCCTTCTGTAACATGTGGAGAATGAATGAATATACCGATGCACTGTCCTAAGGTCCCGGGGAGAAAAGGGTAAGTAACTGTGGGATGTGTAACTGAGCTGTGAAGAACACATGAAATCAGGTGCATACATTGTGAAATGAAAGTCGAGGGTCTCTTTGTTTTCGGACGTTTGATAATGAAAAATCTTTTGGCAAGATGGAAAATAAAAACAAAAGAAGACTCTGAGCATCTTCTTTTTGAGAACCTGGCCCCTATGCACCAGGCTGTCTGTATCCCCTTAATCATGCCTGTGGTCAGAGAGGGCCACCATTAACATGGGAAGGGGCTAAAGAAAGGAAGCTTGCCGGTTGGAGTGTTACTTTCATCTCAAAAACAAGTATGTGGGGTGGTTTACCAACAGAAAGCCCATCTGAGCATCTCTGTAAGCTGATGAGATGGTTTCAGGCATAGATTCTTAGTTTATTATGTTTTAAACCTCTGACTGCTTCTCTCATTCCTTGGAGCCCACCGATGGGCAGGAGTCCAGTGGGTCAGGAGAGGAAACAGATGAAGCAGATATTTGGAGACTCAGTTGGGGGTCAGACTGACACTGGCCTGAGCCGCTGAGGGCTTATTTAGAATTGCACAGCAAAAGCGTGCCTGGGGGGAGAAGGGAGTCAGTGAGTATCCATGGGCTCGGGCTGCCAAAGGCACATCCCCACCGCCGCTTCTCTCATAAACTCTAGACCCTCAGATCTGACTGTTCTTCAAACTCAACTCATGCAAAAAGAATCTTACCATCTTCCCCCACCACGTCTCTTCCAGCCTTCTCCATCATAGCAAATGACCCCAGCATTTACACAACTTCCAAAGCTAGACACCCAGGAGTCACGGCCGATTCCTCGCTCCCTTTCCATTCTATGAGGACTCGGTCATCAATGCCTGTTGTTTCTAGAATTAAACATCTCCTGGGTCCCTTCACTTCTCTCCATCTCCACTGCTGTGATTATTACTGATTGCCATTATTATCTCTTATCTGAGTAACTGCTACAGCCCTCCGTCTGACCTCCCTGCCACCTACCTTTCCACTCTCCATCCATTCTCTCTAGGACTTACAAAAGTTCTCTGTAAAAATGCAACTCCAATCACGCTTCTCTCTGCTTAACACTCGTCGGTGACATCCTGTAGCCCCCTTTATCTGCTAGTGGCAGAACCACTCATCATGGTGATTTGTATTAGCTTATTTACTCTTGTCTGTTTCTCCTGCTAGGCTCTGAAAGGTCTATGTCTTGTATTCCCAGCATTCGGCACAATGTCTGCCTCAATAAATCCCAGTTAAGAGCGATGCTCCGGGAGATGAAAGGATTTAGCACATGCCTTCTCATATCTGGGCATATTAAAGAGGATCAAGGTGTTCCTGGGAGGATTAAACAGCCCGAGAAGGAAACGAGAAAACATCTTCTGAGTGGGCAGAGAGGAATGAAAATGAGTGGAAGCCTGAGTGAATGGAAGAGGAGAAGGAGAGGACAGAGGAAGCTGTGGCCCATCCCGGCCTCCCCATGAGTTTTAAAGCTCATCTCATGTGAGAGTGGCAGGAACGGAAGCAGTGATGGTGAAAACTAGAGGTTCGGGAGAAGAAACAGCAAGGTGGGAGTCGAGGGACAATTCCAAGTGTTCACAGATCTTTGTAAGAGGGAAGACGTCTTTTATTGGCTTCAAGTTAATCCCTGATAAGGTGGGTGGCACTATCTTGTAGATAGTATTTCTGCAGCTAATAGGGAAGTTGGGTGCCTTTTAGGAACATGTATTTGAAATACAACAAATGGCACGCCAAGAAATTTGGGGTAAAAGCAGTATGTCAATCAAAGTCAGGAACAGCTAAGGAGAGGCATTCAGACGGACCATCTAATGACAAACCGTCCCACATACTTGTTTTTTTAAAACAAAAATAATACTCAAACCAGCTAACTTCCCTTCTTTAGTCCCTTCACAGATGAATGGTGACGCTCCCTGACACGGGTGTGATTGTGGGGACACAGAGAGCTGGTATATAGTAGCCAGGCTCTTTAAAAGATGCTGCTCAGAGTCCTCTTTTGTTTTCATTTTCTAGCTTGCTGAAAGATTTTGAAAAATAGGAAAGAAAATTTCAAAAAGATAAGAGACAAGCAAGGTACAATCTTACGGCCAGAGACTATCCAGGAAGTACTACTCCCAATTCCCATGCAGGCCCGGGGAAGAAACTTAAAGCCTGGGGCCTCAGCTGCCACTTTTTTGACTCTTCCAATTGATGATTATAACTTTGGAGAAGAAGCCAGGGTGGATAGGAAGGGAGCAGCTGGGCACACAGATGGTGTCAAAGCTCATGATCTGATGTTCAGGATTTTGGCTGATGACACCCGTGGTGGGGGTTCCTGGAAAGTGCCACGTAGCATAGAAAACTGGGAAGAAGTCTTCAGGCAAACTCCTGACCACCAGTGAATTATTTTGAGACTTGAAGTTAGGCAGTACCACTGTTCGGTGAGAACATAAACAAAACTGTAAACTAGATCATAGGCAGGAGATCATAAATGGCATACAGAGAAGGATGGTCGTGGAAAAGGATCTCCCCAGCTGATGAGAAAAATCTGGGTCATGTGGCTAGTCTCCTGTCTCATGAGAGGACAACAGATTTTTTTTTTGAAGCTAAATTAAGTGTGGGGAAGCCTACGTATTAGATACTACTCTTTGAAATTGTACACTGAACATTAGCGTAGTAAGGGCTTTGAGGAAGCTCACAAAGAAAGCAACCTATCTGTTTTAAGCCATGAATTTGCCACAGCTGTTGGGCCAGGTAAATAATAGGACATCCGCTCTACCTAATAGCCATGTGGCACTGATGTTCTAACAGACCACGTTAGAAAATCTGGATCTGGGGGCGCCTAGGTGGCTCAGTGGGTTAAGCCTCTGCCTTCGGCTCAGGTCATGATCTCAGGGTCCTGGGATCGAGCCCCGCATCGGGCTCCCTGCTCAGAGGGGAGCCTGCTTCCCTCTCTCTCTCTGCCTGCCTCTCTGCCTACTTGTGATCTCTCTGTCTCTCTCAAATAAATAAATAAAATCTTAAAAAAAAGAAGAAAATCTGTATCTGTATCAAGACACAAAGTATTGAAATGCACAAAAATGAAAAGCTTCACAAAACTAAAAGTATGGGGAATAAAATACACATGAAACAATAACACAAGGAGGTAACTGTTATGTTAATACATAAACCGAGACATTGAAGTATGGGATTTAGGGCTGGGGTAAAACAATATAATGGTATGTTTTGGACAAAAGAAACGAATCCAATGGAATGATCTTAAGCAGCACTTGGTAAGAAGAGGGTAGGCAGGGAAGTTCCTGAGAGCGGGGATGGAATCAAGGCTGGCACATGTGGGGAATGACAGAGGGGAGGAAAATGGAGAAGGTGTCGCTGCGGGAGTCACAACAGCACCTTGGAAAGGCGCGATGCGACAACGGTGGTAAGTGATCTGCTCTCCTGGGAAGCCCTTTTGATAAGATCAGAGGACATGAAAAAGGCGTGCCTTCCTTTTGCTGGTAATCTTAATCTCTCAATAAGCACAAGGAGTAGTAAGGCACGGGACTGGGTATCAATTTAGTTTTAACCCATATGGGAAGATGGGTTGCTCATTTAGAAATATCAGAAACTTTGGGAGAAGGCCAGGTGCTCATAAATTCCAGCGTCTCCATAATCCTGTCAGACAGTTTAGCTGAGATGTCTTGGGAGGCAGGCCACGCTAAATAATCTTTAAACCCCTCCTGAGACAGGGGGGCCTGCGTCTCACATTCCGTCTCACACTCTGAAGACTTCCGGGGCGGCCCCATGCAGACTGCGTGAGGAGCGCGGGCTGTGGCTGTGTGGAAAGGAATGAGCAGGAAAGGGATGGGGTACGGTAAAATTAGCACAAGATGGGTCATATAAATACTCGATCGAGCTATCAGAGCTGAAACAATGTGGTGCCGGGACAAAAACAGATCAGTAGTACAGAGCAGATACTTCAAGAGTAGATGAAAATACACATAATGGAAGGTTTGATCAAAGAAGGAAGTAAACCACAGAAAACTGGGAATACCGATCAACTTCTAGCCTGGGCCAAGCCTTTCGGTAGTTAGAAACGAAATAAAGAACTCACCAAGGAAAAGTTGGTTGAGAAAGAAAACAAAACAAACAAACAAAAAATCTTCACCAAGAACTCTGTGTGATAAATGGATATGGTGTGAAAATCATCTATTTACAAAAGAGGAAACATGAATAGAAGATAGGGAGGGAAAGTAAATGATTTACAAAGGGTAGTTATAAAAGAATTTAAGGCCAAATAATAGGATGCCATCTTTACATATCAAGTTAGTAAATAAATATTAAATACACATGTATATTTCACAAATTAATTGTCCAGTATTTCACTTCAAAATGTTCATTTCTTGTGACCTACTATTTCAAACAGAGGAGTCTATCCAAGGACAATAACTCTAGTTGCTGAAAAGCTCTATGCATGGAAATGTTCATATAATATTATGTTGTTTTTTTTTAAAGAGCAAAACAGAAGGAAGGAATAAGAGTTAATATTTAATGAATGCTTACAACACGTAGGTACTATGCAGTTATTGCATGTAAGTTACCATATTAAAATCTCACAACAATCCCATGACATAGATATAATTATCATTTCACAGGAAAGGTAAAATGCTTCCACACGCTTGAAGAGATTAGGTTCTCCAAAGAAACCTGGCTAGGAAGAGTAAAGCAATGGAAACAGTCTACATAGAATGGTTAAATAAATTGGAGATTCCTTCAATGGACTAAATTTCTTAAACATAAAACAATAAAATGGAAAAAATATAAACACTAGAATGGTTAAATAAATTGGGGATTCCATCGATGGACTAAATTTCTTAAAACAACAAAGTGGAAAAATAATTTAGGATAAGGTGTTACTAAAAATGCATCGTTGAATAGCTTGTACTTCATATGATTAAGCCATTTGGATGGAAAAAAGACTAGAAGAGAACACATACACACGAAGTGAATAAAACCAGTACCGACCCTGAGACAGTCAGCCGGCAGCCCTGGGAACAAAGCAAAGTGCTCTTCCATTGGCGGAAGGCGGGACTGATGAAGGGGCACCCAGGAAGACCCCAAAAGGCTCAAAAACAGTGTAAAGCGGGCGGGCTAATACAGGAGATAGAGAACGTAATTCAGGGCAGATACGGTAAATCTTCTACAACGAGTAGGGCTGTAATTCTTTTCATGGTAAGTTGCTGGGAAAATCATAAATTGGTCATGGTTAAAATGTCAGAAGACTCAAAATCATAAGAAAAAATAATGAATTATTGAGGTTGTGGCTTACTCTGGAAGTCACACAACATTTTCTGAGAGAAGTGGGAGATGGAGACGAGTAATTTCTGCTAGATGAATATTTCAATTAGGCAGCTGGGAAAACTTGGGTGGAAAAATACAAATCTTTGCTCTCAAGTTAGTAGTGGGAAGCACCTGTCTGGGTTAAGCTTTAGGGAAAAGGGGTCTGGATAAACACAGGTTTGAACCATAGAAAATGTCACTTATGTACATACATATGTACACGTCATGCACCAGACTAATCCTCCATTCCATGTGAATTTTATAATATCTTGAAGAATTTTATAAATATCCTAAGTATAACGCTTTGTAACTCAATCTTTTTTTTTTTTTTTAAGATTTATTTATTCATTTTACAGAGACAGGGAGGGAGAGAGCATGCACGCCTGCGAATTGGGAGAGAGGCAGAGAGAGAGAATCTTCAAGCAAACTCCTCACTGAGCTCAGAGCCCAATGCGGGCCTCGATCTCAGGACCCTGAGATCAAGATCTGAGCCAAAACCTAGTGATGCTTAACTGACTGAGCAACCCAAGCGCCCATGTAACTCAATCTTTCGCCTTCCTTTTTCTGTCTCCCACTTTCCCCTACCTCCTGTCTTCTCTCATGTTCTTTCTTATTATATGAAAAAATAAACCATATGTAAATACATATATGTATAGGTATACACACATGTAATTTACTATAACTAGTTTAGAATTTCTATCTGTGGACACTATTAAAAAGCTACAACAACCAACCAACAAATGCTTGGTCAACTCAGCACAAAATATACAGGTCTGTGGGTGTAGAAATGACTTCTCCAAAAGCTGTTGGTTTCTACCTGGTGTGTACCATCTACCCTCATCTAACTCGAAGGGCAAAAGTGGATTGTTCTTTTGACATTAAAACAATGACCATAACAAAATAACTGACTGTTACCTTTCCATTGCAAATTCCAGGAGGGTAGGGACCATGCTTGCTTTCTTTACAGCTGGAGCCCTCCTACCCCCTCACCCCACACCAGGACACTTAACTCAATAAATACTGGCTGAATGACCCCATGAATGAGTGACTGAATACTGCGAATCTTATGTAACTTCCCTGACAGCTCAAGTCCTACCTCCCTGGTAATATCTTCTCTTAGACCCCCCGGCGGTTTATCCTTCTGGAAATTACTACATTATTAGCCTGCATCACTACTTAACAACTGATTCTACACATTAATTTATTGCCGTTTTTTTGTTGCTGTGTTTTGCAATTTAGGGAGACATGGTCTTCAAAGACATATACATATATAGATAGATAGATATACATACATATATAATTAATTATTAATCAAAAAATTTTAATTTAAAAATTAAAATTTTAAAATTAAAAATTAATTTTAATTAATTGATTTTAAATATAAATTAATTTATATTTAATATAATTAATAAAGATATATATTTATTCTGTTTCCCAATGTACTTCTACAGGGCACATGGAAAATCCTCAATAAACATGTATTAAATTAATGGATGAAATCTTTTATCTGGCCTTCTACTTTGTGACATTTCTAAACATTTTCCCTATTTAATGCATTGTATTATGATTCCAAAGTGTGATGGAAAAAAGGTAGAATATGGAGTCAGTTGAGTTGGGTTTCTAATTCGGCTACTTCAGTGCTGGAAAAGCTACCTAAAGACTTGCCCTCTGTTTCCCTGTCTTTTAAATGGTAACATCAATCAATCAATCAATCAACCAATCAACAACAATATCTACTTGCCTCAAAAAGATGACTGTGGAATCAAAAGGCATAATGTATGTGAAAGAGTTTTGCGAATTAGAAAGCAAATGTTAGCTCTTCTGTGTAGCAATTTAAAATGTGAACTCGAAACCGCAATGCTACGGAGGTTACATGCTGCCTGCGGCTTTTTTCTGAGAATAGCTCTTAGGCACGAGAGCAAGGTGATGAGGAGAACCTTCAGGAAACCTGCCAAATGTGCCCCTGTCATAAATCACAGCCTCTGCTCAGCACTCATGTGTGAGGGAGACGACTGGGCCCCTGTCACCCGTGCCCTCGGCACTGCCGTGGAGTCCCTTCCAACCCGAGCTTACCGGACACGAGCTGCTGTCCAGGCAGCCCCACGGGAACCATGCCCAGGTTATTCATGGCGGTGGCCCAGGCGGTGGGGTCCGTCACAGACATGTTGAGCTGCGTGGTGTCTATCGCTATACTCCCCAAACCGTCGGCTGCTGTGGGAAGAAACAAACCATGACTTCCAGTCAACAGGCCAGAGCATTTGTCTTCAAGGAGAGCACGTTTCTGCAGATGCGAGACTTCATTTAGCCCATTCCCAAACCACACAAAAATAAAGCGCTGTAATCTACGGCAATGTTTTCTCCAGACGTAAACATAAGGGGTTTCCAAACACATTCTGGGAGGAAACTTAATGACATGTAGTTTGTATTATACACAGCATGCCATTAAGAAAGTACTCCTGGAAAAAAAAACAAACAACACAAAACTGAAGAACTACTTCTTTCTCTCAGTGAAAAAACATGAAGTTCCAAGGTTGAGAGGCAAAGCAGGCCTACTCCTTTGGTAAAAGAAGTCAATTGGCTGAGTAGACTAAAAATAAATGCAATCATCTGCTTCTGCGTAGAATTCTGGAGCAGGCGCACCTTCTAACTAATTAATAGAATCTTTAAAAACAGTTGTCAACTAGCTATGCTGGTCCTGACTGAATTCATTAATGTTACCTTGTAATATATTCTTTCCCTTCTAAGCTTTTTGGATCATTACCTTAAGGAAATGCAGGTGTCCGCCTAAAAGTGTCTTCCAAAATATTTCTTCTAAGGTCAGACTTCCATCAAAACAAGCAAATAAATAATATTAAAAACAAATAGCACAGAGCTAAAAAAAAAAAAAAAGAAAAGAAAAAAAAGAAAAGAAAACAACAACAAAACAAAAAACCCTCAGCAAAATATGTGCCATTTGACTGAATACTTCCTGATGCACACTAGCTCCACGGCCTAGTTTCTTTAAAGATCCCAGGTTCCCGGGTCAATGCACAAGTTCATAGCCGGGCCAGCTTTCCACTAACTCATAAGGCCTTGCTTGTGTCCTGTGCCAGCTGCCCCCTACGCTTACCTGCAGCCATCATCTGAGGAAGCTGCTGGGGACACCGGGTGATGCTTTCAAGGCCACCAGCATCTACTACTGAAGTAGGAGCATCCTGGGCAGCAGGAGTGCTCTGATGGCTGAGTGCAGGGTCCCCACGGAGGTCATCAGACTCTGCAAAAGGGAAAAGCAGTGCGGTGAGCGATCGTGACAGGGACCTGAGGGAGCCTTCGAAGGCAGAACTGTTGTCTAGGCAAAAACAGACGAGCGGCAAGAGGCAAGTTCGGGTCACAGAGTCACAGCACGGGCCCACTGCAGGGGCTGCTCCCCGCGCCCCAGCAGCTGGGTCCTGCCTGAGTTCACAGCTCCCGGTGCAGGGGGCGGGTCAGCCATCAGCTCCCTGGGAGCCGTGCTGCCTGGATAAGCAGCCCTGAGCGCCAGCGAGGGCCTAGGGCCTTGCGTCCTCCTGAAGAGACATCACAGACGGGGCTTATCAGCCCCCAGACAGCCTCTTCCACACACTCCACATCAATGCAGACGGCAGACTCAGGGCTAAATAGGATTTTTTTAAGTTAAAAAATTAATTGATGTTGTTATTTTGGAAGACGGTTGTCTGTGAAATGTATTCAGAGAGGGGAAAAAAAAAAGCAGGGAAGGGGAAGAGAAAGGCAAGAAGCTCTTTGCCAGGAGGCTGGTAAAGGAGTGCACCCAAATTACAATGGTCAGGAAAGGTAAAAGGAAAGAATAGCAGCGGCTGAGGCGGCGGCGCAGAAAAGAAGAGCGAGAGGATAAGAGGATGTTGGGGCAGCAAAGGAAATGCAGTTGTTTCTTTTAGTTCTATGGAGATAAAGTGAATAGGCCACAGTTTGGTCTCAATTTTGCCTAAAGTCTCACAGCACACACACACACGCCTGTATTTTTATTACACTTTTCAGAGCACTTTTCTAATAAAAACAAGTAACAATAAAACATTTAATAAAGCTGCAAAGGAAAGGGTCCCTTTATTGCACACTATTTATAAAATGCTACACCTTCTCTCCATCCTTAAAAATGCAAAACCACAGCATTCATACCTACATATTTTTTCATAATACATATTTTAAGTGCACTTTCACCAGTTCAAAACTGAACTACAAAAACACACAGCTTAGATGTGTGATCTGAGAAGTTTAAATTTTAAGTAGATTTGATGTAACAACTGAATTTAATTATTTCTTCTTATTTAGGTATAAATTTAGAAATTTTTCTAATCCATGTTTCTGCCAACGGATATTGCAGAATTAGAGGTTATGGCCCGTTTGTGCATGTCCAGTGCAAAGTTTGACCTGTTTACGGTGTGCTCTTTTATTTCTTTGATTCTTAGGTACAAGAAACAGTAATCCCTTTGAACACTATACTGTCAAAGAAAACTCACTGCCTGTTGAGTATAGGTTTAGTTCAAATGGAAGCTCAGATTTCAATATTTCAAGGATAGGTGGATAAAATGAGCAAATTGTTTCCATGGTCTCCACAAACCCCTAGTCTGAGACCAGAGAAGCACGCAAGATAGTGGGGATTTTTTTCCAATAGTTTGTCAGCAAGGCGAGCCATCATCATGCAGTAGTAAACAATTCAACTTTGGGAGCAAACTGCACTCAGGACAAATGTTTTATATCTTGCAATTAAACTCTATTACCCAAATGAATTGAGAACTTGTTTACCTATGGTGAATCAATTATCTTGGGCAATGGATACCATCGGAGGACAAGTCTCACCATAGGAAATCAACTCAGCAACATAAAGACATAGCTAACCTAAGTGTGTGCCCTTTGGCTACCCACACACCAGCTATATTTCTATGATGAAACTTCAAAGCACTTTCCTCTCTCCACCTCCAGCCAGTTCAGATCACCACGGCAGAGTCTGGCTGCACTGTTCATTCTTTGGCTCGAATGGCCATGTAGTAGAGTCATTTCAGATCATTGCAAGGTCACTATTTGTCTTACTTATCTCCCCAAATGTAGTTTAGTTGGCTGGCTTCCCTCCAGCTCGGGTTCTCCCCAAATGGGCATTAATCACAGCTTTCCGTCCAATGAGTCTACGGTTCTGGAACGTTACAGCAGAGAACATCCCTACAAACAAAGTAATTTGTAGACTTTACAGCTCATACCTGACCAGCCATATTTCACCTTGCATTTTTGCAACAGTGCTTTAGGGATGGTGTCCACTTTCCATGGCTCCATAACTGTCTTTTCTGATGGTAGTTTTTTTCTTTAGTGATTATGGTGTTACAAAGGGGCATCAAAGTCCCCTGGGGCCCATAGTGCCTCCCCACACTTTCACGCCCATCCTAAAAGGATGCATTCATTCACGCATTTACTGAGAGCATCAGTGAAACAAAAACAAACCAATAAAACCCCACTGCTTTGTGGGCAAGATGTGGTTTGTAAACCTGAATTTATTCCCTAATGAGACTCTGTGACATTTATTACACGTCTTTAGTCTACCAACCCAGCGGTTTCAATGTCATACAACTTCATGTAGCTACCATCTACCCAGAAGGTAACTCTAAAGTAAGTTCTATAACATCTCAGGCATATCCAAGAGTCTCAAGGATGCCATGTAATTCTTTTAAAAATGTAAATTTCCTTGATGTTCAGACGAAAGATATTTTTAATTAATTACTGCCTAGTAATTTATGAACAGTGGGAAGAGTGATTTTCATACTCCACTAACATCTATCGTTCCTATTGAATACCTGCCTCTTTAGATGACTCAAAGCCATAATGCCTAATTTATCATTCAAATCAATTTCTCTGCCTTAGTGTTCTTATTTCTAAACTATAGGAAAGATTAATATTGTTAATGGTGTTTATTTACACACAGATGTGGGGAGTTAAAAAATTATAGCTAATAAAGTACTTAGAATATAGTAGGTGCTAATTATTATTATTTTATTTGGAAGTGTAGTGTTTCTATTAAGGTACCCTGGGATCTTACTGTTCTACTGGATAATTATGCAATTAATTCTAAAACAGTGAGTAACACTTGATATTTCTAAAAGTAAGCATTGCCCTAGTTTTCTATGCCACACCTAAAGGGTAGCAGAATGTTTCATTTTCTATAAATCCTTTATAAAATAATATAATGTGACTTTTTTCCTCTAGGTTTTTTTCCTGTCTGTGCAACTATGAAAGCTTTCAAGAGATTGATGACCAATTATGAAATTGGCAGTATGAATTTACAGTTTTTAGGGTGATGAGATCATCACAAATGATCAGATGTACAAAAGGCCAAAGATAACAATGCAGCTTTGTCCAGGGTTCAACTGAAATCCAACCTGTTCTTTGGTATATTCAAGTACAAAACCTCATACTCAATTTCATTACTGTTCAAAAAGCCCTACCTAAGCTCAGGATTTATCAATGGGGCAAATTAGTTCTTCAAACTCACCAAGCCTATGCAAATACTATTTTCCTCCTTCTCTCAAAAACAACCGAACAAACAAATGGCACATGCTTCTCTCACTGTAAATAACACAATTCTTGCTAACCCTGTCCAACTTTTACGGGTCCCAAGGACACACACATGTTATGAATAATAAAACCCATCTGTAACTGTCCACAAAGCACAGACTGCTATAAAATGGGGGTGGAGATGAGTTAAGTTTTAAAAATTCTCTTTCTTTTTAATTTAAAAGAATGATTTTGTTTGATGTTAAGTCCTCAGGTTCATGCCGACTTCAGTAGAAAAATAATTGTAGTGAGAAAATCATATTTATTAATGTGTTGCTAAGAGTTGGTTCCAAAGGAAACGTATTTCATATGACATGTGAATCTTATTTTATGGGAACTATTCATTAGCATTATCATGGCTTATAGCAAAAAAAGAAATGCATTCCCATCCAAAGGTCCACTTTTCTTTTCCAGCACGAAGAAAATATTTTACTTTGATGTTCATGTAATCAGTAGGATACTTTTGAGGTTATAGAAATGTTCCCTAGTTTAAAAAAAAAACAGAGAATATTGTTAAAGAGATGTTGCTTATGTATTAATTCCATGATTTTTAAGCAACTGTCTATGAATAATAAGGGAGACATTTCTGCTTCCTGTCATGGTAAACTAAGTAATTCAGACCAATTCTCCCACTGAGAAACAACTAGAAAAGCTTAATGTCCTTTGTCTGTTTTATAAAATTCTATTATTTCATCAAATACAAAAGGATCCCAATGGACACACTCTAATTACTGTAGAGGATTACTAGGCTTCTAAGGAGAATGGGTCCTGCCACGTACTAGGTCTTAACGTTTTACTGATCTAGGAAATGGGTGGCCTCTGCAAGTTTTGAGGCAGAGTGGAATTGCTTTGCAAGACGTGGTAAAAGAGGACTGCAAGGCTAAGCACTCCGAGGGGAAAGAAAGAGGGGTCTTGGTGGCCACCAGTGGGAAAAAGGCACCTCGGAGAAGAGAAACGACAAAGCAGATTTTCAGGTGGCTCATTGGGAAGTAAATAATGTATACCAGCATTTTCCTACCCCGTCTAGACAGAAATGCCTGTAAAGTCTACACGACTCCCTAATTCTTAGATAGGACTTATTTTTGGGGTTCTGGGTGTGCTTTAGGGGAGCAGCTGATAATGAAGATTACTTAAGGTCCCACATGATAAGGCATTTTCAAGTCTGTTAAGTATACAGAATGTTGGTTATGAATGATCAGTATCTCCTGATTTGTGGGAATAAAAAGATTAAGGTTTTGAAGAAGAGATTTAGATTTAACTGGATTTTATGAAGAATTAGATTTTATGGGAGAATTCCTGATGCAAGAATTGTAAAGTAGGAATAGTCTGTCAAAGAAAGATACAAAGATCTTTCTCAGTGATGGAGAGAAAAGTCACCTGTTGGAGACGATTCTGGGCAGAGGTTGGAACTGGGCAAAGAGCAACTCAGGCAGGGCTGAACCTTACAGCACGTTCTGGCAAAACCGTGAAACCAAAAAGTCTTCTTTAATATCTAACCTGTGACTCATATGTTTATACAATCACTGGCCTCTTCTCAAAAGTGTCACGATTTGACATACACAGCAGCACAGTGCACCTGAGGAGGGAGGCTATCCCTGTGGTCCGTAGTTTGTAGTTTGTTTTTTAAACGAGAAGGCAAAGGAAATATGTACTCCCCCGCCATGCTCCTACAGCCCCCTGGACCTTTATACCAGCTTTTGTGAATTCGTATTCAAATTAGTTGTTTATGTCTACGTCTCTTATGAACAACACGCTTACAATGATTCAGGAGACTAGTCATCTTTGCATACATTGCAGCTAGCAAGCACAGTACCCAAAATGTGGCAGATGTGCATGTGTTTACCCTCTCTATCCATCTATCTATATTTATAGATATCCATTAATGAGGGGGATGAGATGACCCATTATATGTAATTATATATGTCACGTGTAATACATAGTTATATAAAAATTATATATAATCGATAGCTATATATAATACATAATTTATTATATATAAAGTTATAATGTTTATAAATTCACAAAATATATGAGAAATGATATATAAGTTATATGTGTGTATATATACACACTCATATATGTTTTTCAAGTGAATTCAGTCATAGGAGGGAGGAAGGAAATTAAAAAAGAAAATAAAATGAGAAAGAAGGAAATAGTAAAGGAGCAAAAGGATAAACTTCAGTTCCAGGGTCCAGTTCCAAAGGCTGGAGGTTTGAAAGCTAAAGAACACAAAAGGGGAAATTGCTTTTGGAAACTAGAACACAGACAAATTTAAAGTGTCAAAGGAAGACAATTTTAAAAAATGTTAGATCCTTCTAGATAAGCTTTTGGTGCACTTAACAAGTCATTCTCCAAGATCTAAGATCCCACACCTCCCCAGCAACCAATGCAGGGTCATCATCAGGTTACAGTGAGGCTCCCCCTTGGTGAGACTTCTTGCGGCTGTTCTTTGAGCTGAAATCTACAAATAACAGCGTCTCCAGACCCATGAAGCAGGACAGTAGTGTAATAAGGGCATAGATGTACATATATGCTAAAGAAGTGAAAGCACTGGAAGAAAGGAAAAATTTCCATTTGGCGTGCACCACAGAGGACAAAAAGCAGGTCTGGCCATTTCTCAAACACAAAAGGTTGTTAAGGATTTGTGACTACATCCTCCATTTTTCCCCTCTGTCTAGCAAACAGTTTTAAACTACAAATCATTGTCCTTCCATCTTGGGGAGGAATGGATGATAGGGCTTTACCCATGATATGTCTGTCTTCAAAGACCTCAATGTTGAAGGAGACAGAGAGAGACAGAGGGAGATAGAAGGAGACAGAGAGAGAGAATATGAATGAGGCAAAAAGGTCTTCTTCTGAATTCATGAAATCAAACAAAATCACCAGATTTTCCAGAGACAGCTCAACCAGCAGAGGCATGAAAGTAGATAAAGCCAATTCTCTTCTGACACCAAGAAAAATACAACTTGACATTACATTTATAAGTGTAGAAAAATGATAAAGGTAAAATTATTTTGTTTTCAGGAAATCTATGCTTTTAAAAATATTACATTTCATATTTCTAACTTGAACAAAATAGTAAAAGAGGGAGCTTGAGACCTTAGGGAAAAAGTATTTCTCTTTCCATTAAAAATGGAAAAGAAAACACGACGAGATGCTATGGTGACAATATATAATTTCAAAGTCTTTGTATAGGCAATTTTAAAATACAGGAGCTTCCGCACGTAGATTAATTCAGATTTTCTGAGAAGGGCAATATTACACCTGAAGGCTGTTTATGAAACATGTAATGGGTCGACTCTGACCTCTCGTTCATGGATATCCATCAACCACATACACAATATGTTGTCATATGTTGTTTCCTACTTTCCAAAATATACCTAACACAGCGAACGTCATCATTGCTGACTCTGCTGGTGAGTGAATTATTAAAGGAAGCAATCTCATCCATAAACATAAGCCTGGGTCCATTAAAACCAGAAGAGTCTCACTTTATACAAAGCTTTTTCTAAGTCCCTGAGGATTCAGGATAAACACACCCAGGTTCATAGAATGTCGAGGTTTGAGCCCAAGATTTCATTAATCCCAACTTCTCCTGGATGTGGAAGTCCCCAAAATGTTTCTGGTGGGAAACTGTTTCAAGTCAGCCTTTAACAGGTCACAGGTGTGGCCCAGGGAAAGGGACTCTTTATCCCCTGAACGGGGATGTTGAGGGTAAGTGCCCGCCGAGTCGGTCACAGACAAGGTTATGAATGTGAATCAGGAGAGATCAGAGACCTGGTGCTTCCCCTCACCAGACAAGCAGCTTTCCTGTTTGCATGCTCTCTGTTCTCCTCACATTCCCATTCAAACAGTTCTGCTGGTGAGACCAAGCAAGCACAGTGCTGTAACTGCACAGAAACTTCCCTTGAGATGGCAGAGCGATGGGTGGCCAGGAAAGAGCAACAGAGAGACCGGAGGAAGGAGTCCTTCTGAGAGAGAGGTAACACCTCCGAAATAGACTAGGTGGACTTCAGGCTTCAAAGGTGTGAGGTCTATAAACTACCCATCCATCAAAAAGTAATTCTGTATGCATGTATAGTGCATTTGCATGTATACGGCATACCAGTCCCATGCTGGTCTTTCCCACCCCACTTATACACAGAAAGCAAGTTCTGTAAACATTATTATCTTCTTATATAAGAGAAGGCTGGCAATATCATTCTATAATTTGTGCTGTTTTGAACTCAGTTTTTTCATTATGTACTCGTTTTACATGTTGCCCCAACCATGAAAAACGTATTAAGCTACAAAGTGGAACATTTTAATTGTAGCGGGTGACTAACTGACCCTTCCACGGCTGCAAACTCGGGTAAATGAATTATCTGTTTTCCAAAAAAGCCCTGATTAGAGCTCTCTAATCTATGGAAATCTACCTGCAGTAAAATCCAGATCAGAGCCTGACCAGCCTGGGCCAGTCCGCTCATCCTGATTAACATTTTTCCTTGTTGGGTCACAAACAACGCTTTAGTTATTCTTTAAACTAATGTGTTCTTAATGATGCCTTTGCCACACGATGGATGAGGTATTAGCCCTACAGTCAGGACCGCCCCAGGATTTAGACTTAGCAGGACACCTCGCCTCCGCTGGGGTGCCCTGGGCCAGAGGCCTTGTTTTCTGTTTCCTTAGATGACCACACACAGCCCTTGTTTATGGTCTGAAACCACCGAGCGGGGGGGGGGGGGGGGGGCTTGGGTTCCCAGGGAGAGTCCTTTCCACTCCGTGGGGAGTCACAGATGCTGTGGTCACCTCATGGGGGTGGGCTAGTTGGAGGAGGGCTTGCTCCTGGGGCAAACGAATGTACAGCCAGATATCCGACTGGAAAGTTCTAGGCTGCCGGGAAGTGTTCTGAGGAAGTGGGCCAAACCCTGGGTGTCCCTGGATGTGTTCGCCAAGCTTCAGATGGAGATGCTCAGACAAGAGGAAGGCCTTCGGGGCCTGAAAACATGCAGGTTCTTGAGACTGGAGGTTGGAGGTGTGTAGCAAGATGGTTCTAGCCTCTAGGGACATTTGTGATTCCGAAGCCAATAGAAAGATGGTCTTGGTTCTTTCGTGGTGAAGGCTTGATGTCCTAACTGCTCTTGGAGGTCAGGATCCTCATCACAGGTAGGGTCTTGGCTGCGCATAGTGATCTCAGCGAGGCCTTGACAGCCCAGAAAACCTCCATGGAGGCTCCTGCCCCCGAAAAGGGGGGTGGGATAAAGGCAATGGAAGGTTCCAGCGCTGAGAACGAGGCTGAAGGTCACTGGAAAACGCTGCTGCCACAGCTATAACTCCATGTCTGCTCTCTCTCTTGGCTACAGATTTCCATACAAGGGTATAAATGTGCTATTCTCCACCCTACCTTCTCCCGTTCAGACTCGTTCTCCCTGCCAGTAGGAGGAGATATGTGCCTCTTCAGAAGGTCATACAGAAATCCTTCCGTACAAGGCAATGGCACTGGGAGGACTAAGCTCCTCAAATAGAATCTCTTTTTCTACTCCAGTCTTCCAGATCAACAATGCCTCTGCCCTGGGAACGTAGCCTAGCTTTCTAGCTGTGGCTGTGTTATCAATTATGAACTAAAAGGCACCGAGTCTCCTGTAACGTTGGAGAGCTGAAAACATTTTGTGTCAACAGACGGTGAAACATGCATTATAGAAACCAAATACTTATTTAATGAAACACCAGGAAATTTTGTGTTATGACAACTTCTCTAATTACCATATTTAATAGTCAGATAGACATCATCATCGTTGAAAATCAGTTGTAAGTGGGGCTTTCTCACGTCGCAAAAAACTCCTGAGTCTGCCCCGGTATGGAAAGACCAGAGCTGGTTTTCAGTGAGAGGAGTCACTCGTAGGCAAATAATTTCAAAAGCAGAATTACAGAAGTCCTGTCCCAAAGTCCTATAGACAAAATGGTATCAAATGTCAGACGTGAGTGCATTTTGTGTGTCCAGTGCCATGTGGTGCGGGGGCCTCCAAAAGCAAAGGACAGCTGTTAGCCACCCCGGGAGTCTGCAAAAATCTTATTCAACGGCTACTCTGAGGCCCTGTCTCCTTCCTGCCTACAATGTGTGAGATAAGCAAGGCTCTATTTTCCCCTTAAATTTGCCAACCTCCGTCCAGGATCAAATGCCATCCCCAGTTACTTCTTCACAGATGACTTATGTATGATCGGGGGGAAGGTGGAGGAGGGCACAAGACTGACTGGAAGAAATGGATATGAGGGGAAAACATCTGGCCTGTGGTACTGACTGTAATTTCATGTTAGCTTTAAAGTAATCATATTTATTTATGGTTTTCTTATTTATAAAAAAAAAATTATGCCGAATATGCTTTGTGGGAATTACAGAGCATTGTTATTACTACCGTGGTTTATTATTTTCACAGCAAGATGGCTTAAACCCAACCTCGACAAATATTTTAAATGAATCCCCACTAGCCCTATCGCCTCTTTTTTTCCTTTTTAGTCTTAATGAAAAAGATATTCTGCTCCTCAAGTCCTCTGATGTTCTTATTCTTATGCAATTCTAAATGTTATGGTTTATTAGGAGATAATGTTTATTGTAAAATAATGGTGAAGCAAATGCCCGGCGCCCAGGGGTGGTTCTTCAGTGCAGCGTACGTGAGCGCGTTTGACATGGGCAATGGCTGCCAACTCCGGATAGTCGCCAGGCCTTGACCATGAATGCAATCAAAATAATGATTTTATGACTTGCATAATCAAGTAGACACATGTCTACTTCTCCAAAGTATCAACCTGACACAGTCGCTACGACACAAAGCATTTTATTAGTAACCAACCAACAAGGCCGACATCACCGGGAGACACATAAGCAACATGGAACTAAATGCAGCATCCTTTCCAGACTTCTCACAGTACAGTCTCTGAATACTAAACTCTTACTAACAGGAGACACCATCCTCACTCAAATACACGCCCCAAGCCCTTGCTGCCATTCTAACCCACGGACGCCATGGTCCTTTTTTCTCTGGTAGTGACATTTGAGGCGGTGGAATGCAGTGACATTCTTTCCAATCTGAGAACAAACATCATTATGGGCTTGGTAGATGGAAATGAATATTCTTTCAAGGACATTTTTATTTTCAAGGTATTGTGATTAACACTAATACTTTCAATGGGTTCAGGAAGTGAAAGTCTGTAAGGTAAAGGGAGAATGTCATTCCTTCAGCCCTTCTCCCAGAGGCACCCTGTGGGAAAAGAGCTTCTTGTGTAACAATCCCACATCTTTGATCTTATGAAAAATCAACAACCACCTATGAGATCGATGTTATTGACGAGTTTCTACAAGAGATGAAAAGGTTCAGAAAGTGAAGACTTTGGCTCATTTACCCAAGGTCACAAAGCTAATGAATGGCAGAACCCCAAGTTTCAGTTTGTTTTAGCCTGGGCCTCTGTTGTTGTAGATTTGGGGAACTGAGGTTCTTCTCCAACAAAGACCCAGACTAAGAAGACCTTCTTGGTTTGAATGACTCTAAAGACATAACAGTCTGAGGTAAAGGGTTATTCCATTCCCTGGGAGACATATTCACTCAGATCTTTATTAAATCCTTATTGTATGCAGGCAATGTGCTTGAGATCATGAATGTAATGGTGAGCAAGACACAGATGCAGTTGTGAGTGTGCAAATTAAAAACACATTAGCAGACTTGAGCTTGCTGTAGTGTGTCAAACGAGATACTCCTAGTGATGAGGGAGCAGAAGGCAAGCTGAGCACAAAGAACAAGCTGACACCCTGCAAACCCCCCACCCCCAACTCCTGGGTGGGACACGTGTGACATTCATCCAGGAAGCTCCCAACAGTATTAATATTAATGCCTTGCTAGAGGGAAAAACAAGTTGAACTTGACAATGGCAAGGCCTCCAGTATCCTGTGAGTCCTTACCCTATGAAAATCCTTTTGGAACCTCCCTTTTCCTTACCTCCCCCAACTCCCAAGAATATAATCAGCCACCCCTTTCAACCCCAGTGCACGGGTCCTGTCCCTGTGCTTTAATAAAACCACCTTTTTGCACCAAAGACATCTCAAGAATTCTTTCTTGGACGTTGGCTCCGGACCCCAACCCACCTAAACTGCAAACCTCACTTACATTCCAAAACCACATCACTAGGAGCTTGCCTATCATAAGAAAACAACAACAACAACAACAACTAGATTCCAGATATAATTATTCATTAGTGCATTGCTAGGCTTGCAGTAAGGAAGGACACGCACTAAGATTCCTCCCTTCCCTCCCTCCCCACAATCTCAAAAAAGTTGGGTGGGCTGAAACCAGGAATTGCTAGGAGCAGTAAGTATACAGGAAGTCAGAGTTGTTGGGAGGGAAAATGCCAATATCAGCACTGTGCCAGGAGACGGCCTGCCAAGGCAAGGTAGAGCCACAGTCTGAGGATCCCAAGGTAATCAGGACCTAGAAGCTTTGTTATCTTCGCATGGTCCTTCCCCCAGTTCCAAGTCATCCAAGTTGACTCTACTACTTCGATTATAAAAGTAGGCAAGGAAAAAAAAAAATTGAAAAAATAAATAAAAGTAGGCAAGGGAAAGAATTTGAGCAAATCAGAAATCTCTGCTGGAAAACATCTCAAGACTGATGTTTCATTGAGAAGCACATTTTTCTTAAAGTCAGGGTATTAACTGTGCATTTAGAGAAAAGGATAGTGGGGAAAGATGCATAAGACATCCACCTACAGTTGACCTGTAGCCTTACAGGTTAGGTTTTATCAGAAAGTCTCACAGATGTCTTGGCCCAAACTGGGTTTAACTTTGTCCAAATGCATATACTAAGGGTAAATCTGGGATCAGAGCTGGGAATGTGGTGTAAGCATCGTCACCACCAAAGATGCCCAGAACTGTTCTCTCCGTGTGGGTAGCTCCTGTGTGTACTGTCCAATTCACCAGCTCGCCCCCTCCCCCTTGATTTTACTACCTAATAGAATACCATAATGAGAGAGAAGGATGGCAAGCTAGAAAGGCTGCCCCGCGCCATATGAATGGGACGGCTGGAAGGTAAGGTCGGGTTACTATTCCTTTCCTTACCCAATTTGTCCTAACTCCCCTTCTTGTCCTACTTCTCTTGCCTCTCTACCTGAGGTGGTGTCCCCAACACAGGCTATCTCGTTACCCTGGCAGCTGGCCACAAGGCAAGCCAGGGGTTCAGTTCTCCTTTCTGCCTGCCAGCATGCACAAGAGCTACAGAAAAGCAGGAGGTAGAGGTCCTGTGCAGCTGGGGAAAGTCAGGAGCTGAGTAAACCAGAAATCCCATCGTCTGATCCCCGGCCCAAGGGATCACTGACACATCGGAGGTGCCAGAGGCATGAGGATCTCTGTTACTGTGGGAAGTCCACTTGAATCAGAGTCCCGCCACGTGCTTATCAGAGTCATCATCATTGTGGCAGTTACTTTTCAACTCAGCAAAGATAAACCACAACCCTGGGCACGGAGCTGGGGACTTCCCTCTCCTACAGAACGTCGCAGGGCAGTTTGGCAGTGCAATTTCTATCGCAGGACAATTCCTGCCACAAGTTCCCTGGGGGCCAGTTTCCCTGAGCTGTTCCACTTTGTGCCTTCAATCCCCATCTCCCAAGTTATTTCAGGGGCTAACACGTAATGTCTTTTGGAGGAACTGAAAGAAATGAGACATCACTGGCAACGCGGTCAGGTATTTTGATAGTTAAAACCCAGATGCCTTTAGGTAGGTTCTCATAAAGGAATTCTGTTGATTCCAAAACAGCAGCACAAATTCCATCAAGGGCAATTCTGTGAGCCCATCTTCACACCAACTATTCCCCCCCATCCTCCTTGAAAAGGACATATTCTGGTCTCTCTGGTTTTTCTACCGGTATTTTGGTTTAATTCATTGCTAGTTCACATGCCACCGGAATCATAAATTAGGGGGCTTGAGTCTGAACGTGGTAGGGGTTTGGCAGTAGTATCTCTGTTTTGGTCTGTAAACTCCTGTGCTCCAGCTGATCAAACAGCAGGAAAAGCTTGTAGTGGAACCTTGATGTCCTAATCCAGCAAAGGAAATTCAGAACAATGGCTGACAATGGCGGGGACCTTTCAGATACGTTATCTGTTGTTAGATCACTCTTGGGAACCAAGGAGATGACCAGGCCATTTTAAGAAGGGCAGAAAATGAAAGAGAAAACATGAGTTAGTACTGAAAATATGACGCAGGATAAAATAAACATATGGTTGTATTCTTCCAATTAGAGTTGAATAGAACTCAAATTGTTTCTGAATTTGCAAGCTCCTTGCTGAGTTAAATTGCCAAAATAAGTGTATATGAGGAGAAAAGGTAACTTCTAAAATATATTAAATGTAACACGATGATTGTAAATATAAATGAAACCCAGACAAGTACATTTCCTCCATGCCATGTGATCAGTTTTGTCATATGCAGTTACGCATTCTTATTTTATACTTTCCACTAGTTTTCTTGTATTTGCACATTCTTTTTTAAAAAAAATTATTTAAATTCTATTTAGTTAACATATACCGTATTATTAGTTTCAGGGGTGGAATTTAGTGATTCATTATTTGCATATAACACTCAGTGCTCATTACAACAAGTGCCCTCCTTAATGCCCATCACCCAGTTATCCCATCCCTGACCCGCCTCTCCTCCAGCAACCCTCAGTTTGTTTCCTGTAGTTAAGGGTCTCTTATGGTTTGCCTCCTTCTCTAACTTCGTCTTGTTTTATTTTTCCTTCCCTTCCCCTATGTTCATGTTGTTTCTTAAATTCCACATATGAGTGAGATCATATGGTATTTGTCTTTCTCTGATTGACTTATTCTGCTTAGCATAATATCTTATAGTTCCATCTGCATCACTGCAAACGGCGAGATTTCATTCTTTTTGATGGCTCAGTGATATTCCATTACACACACACACACACACCCTACATCTTTATCCATTCATCTGTCAACGTATATCTGGGTTCTTTCTATATTTTGGCTATTGTGGACATTGCTGCTATAAATATCGGGGTGCAGGTGCCCCTTTGAATCACTACGTTTATAGTGGTTTCTCTGTGGTTTATACTTGTGGTTTATATTTCTTTGGAGAAATACCTAGTAGTGCCATTGTTGGGTCATAGGGTGGCTCTATTTTTAACTTTTTGAGGAAACTCCATACTGTTTTCCAGAGTGGCTGCACCAGTTTTGCATATTCTTTTTATTTTTTTAGAGAGAGAGGGAAAGAGAGGAGAGGGAGTAGGGGGAGGAGCAGAGGGAGAGAGAGAGAATCTTAAGCAGGCTCCACACCTAGAGCGGAGCTTGATCTCACAACCCTGAGATCATGACCTGAGCCTAATTCAAGACACTTAACCAACTGAGCCACCCAGGCGCCCCATGTATTTGAATATTCTCGACCCAAATCAGTGAAAGCTTATAAACAACAGGGGCTCACCATGGAGGGTAACCAAAAGCATTGCTTGTCTTATCCATTGCCGCCAACAGCATGCGCTGTACTAACAAGCCAAGTGTGACTTAGGTCTCACTAATGTCGGTGAATAGGCATTAACCAACGGCAAGAGGCCGACTCTTCGGTTTCCTCCCTTCACCTGAAACAATTGACCAGTGCTTAGTTAATAGCACATGTAAAGTTTGCTGAGAGGGAGAAGTCAGTGGCTATAACAAGATATTAAGGCTAGCAGAAGACTGTTTGCCCCTGTCCCTTCACTTGCCTATACTGAAATTGAATCAGGAAACTGCAGCATATTTGTTCAGAAGGTCTTTCTATTTATATTCATAATTTCTTTCTTTCTTTTCTTGTTTTTTTTTTTTTTTTTTTTCCCTCAGAGAGATGGGTGTTTTAAAATTCTGATCAGAATTGGCAGTGGGAAAGGAGCAGGGGAAATAATGGTACTCCAGTACTTCTGTGGCATATTCACAAACCCTATGAATTTTTAACGAAGGAACAATGTCCACAATTAGATTTGAAATGAGGTTTTCTTTGTAGGCACGCTTATGGTAAGTGGAGTATGAGTGGATTTTACTTTATATTCAGTAAACGATACCAAGTACAAAAAACACCACGATTTAATAGAAAATAAAAGCAAATCGTTGATTGTTCACAGATCTTTTTTTCTTCTCCTAGATTTACAGAAGTGTGGCAGTTTTTAAAATTGTATTTTACTTTATTTAAACGTCAATATATGCCAAGGAACTCAATGGTACAGAAAGTCATTTTCAAGAAGTCATGACCTTAAAGCTCTCCTTCTGTTATTATATGGAGAATTTTTATTTCTGTAATATATATATATTTTAGGAGTTCATTTATTTATTTGTCGGAGAGAGAGCAAGGGGAGTAGCAGGCAGAGGGAGAAGCAGACTCCCTGCTGAGCAGGGAGCCTGATGCGGGACTCAATCCCACAACCCTGGGATCATGACCAGAGCCGAAGGCCGATGCTTAACTGACTGAGCCACCCAGGCGTTCCTGTGTGATATATTTTAAACTATAAAAAAGAATTCCCAATGTATAACTTTGAGGAGAAAGATATTAAGCTTCCCCATTCGAAAACTAATCCATCTCAAATGAATATCAAAAAAAATTAAAAGTGAAGAATAAAATAGCCTGGGGTTATGGTTACTTAATTTGCATTTTGAGGCCAAAGCTGAGCTCTTGTCTTCATATGGCTCAAGTTTCTAGCATCACAGACTCATACACAAACAGCCTCCAGCACTCTTGGATGGCTTTCAAGGTCCTCTGGATTCTGCCTTCTGGTCACCTCAGCTACCTCAGGTCCTACAGCATCCCCTCTCCTAGAGCCCTCAGGACCCAGGTCTCGCTACTCTTCCGTGAGGCTGCCAAGCAGGGTCCTCACTCAGTGACTGTGCACTTGTGTTCCCCCACATCCCTGTCCCACCACCTGCTCTCTCCTCTCAGTCCCCTCTCTGCTGAAATGTCACCCCCTGCTGACAGGCCCTCCCCGACCTACCCAAACCAGTTCTCCCGTCCATCGTTCTACTGTCCTTGTTTATCTCCATAGGATTTCCCAGGTTCTGAGGCTATATTACATAATCACTTCTTTGGTAAGTTGGTCTCCTGTAAGGGCAGGCTGACAAGAAAAAAATTATGTTTTCCTGCTAAATCTCCATCAGCCCAAACAGTGTCTAGTACACAGTAGACATGCCTCCTCCTTTCCCCCCAACACAAATTCACTGAATCAATGTTATGAGTGTGTTTGTGTACACACATGCTCACACAGACACACACACACACAGAGCATTAATCGGGTCTTTTATTTTCCGTATTTCCTGATGCTTTGACGTCTGGAGGCTTGCTGGCACTAGACGGACTGCCCCTTCCAGGGCTAGCCCAATCCCAGAGACAGCAAACAACTCACCTGAGAGCACACTCTTCAAATCCGAACCTACCAATCCAGAGCTCTACTCTCAATCATCTTGGTTGTGGGGGCTCACACTCCCAACCACCATCCCTCCTGCCGTCACTGCCCCAGGGGCAGGCACCGGACACCTGGAGGGAACCCCTGTACCTCAGGGCCTGCTCAAATTATTCCCACTGCTCAATCCTAAACCTGCGTACTCTACTTCCTCCTTCCTTCCCTCAGAAACCACGATAAAGCCTCTTGCCCGCATTTTCCCCTCGCCCCCACTCCCTCTGCATCCTGACTGACCTTAGTGCCTCCCAGTTCGGCCCAAGGCCACACTCTGCCCCCTTAGGAACTCTGAGTAACAAAACATCTTCCCAATGCAATCGCTTGATCTCTCGGTTTCGCCAAACCTAAATAATACTAAAACCTACATTTTAAAATATACACATGCAAATTTCCTGAATGACTCAAACGAATGAAATTCACTGTATCGTCAAGCAAAATGACATGGCCGTGACCAGGAGTCACGGTTTTCCTGGACTCCTGAGAAATCAAGTGTCTGATGTTTTAAAGATTTATATGTAATTTAGCCCTCATCTTGGTTCTGAGATTAATTTATGAATTGTTTTTGTGGTCATTATTGTTGAATTCTACTTTGACCCTCAAGTTTTTTTTTTTTTTTTAAGATCTAAATACCATTAAGTCGGGCGCCTGGGTGGCTCAGTTGGTTAAGCAACTGCCTTCGGCTCAGGTCATGACCCCAAGGTCCTGGAATCGAGCCCCACATCGGGCTTCCTGCTCAGTGGGGAGCCTGTTTCTCCCTCTCCGTCTGTTGCTCTGCTTACTTGTGCTCTCTCACTCTGTCAAATGAATAAATAAAATCTTTAAAATAAATAAATAAATAAATACCAATAAGTCAACAGAGCAGCCCTGCCTTTTTTTTTTTTTTTAAGATTTTATTAATTTATTTGAGAAAGAGAGAGAGAGAGAGAGCGCTAGAGCATGAGGGATGGGTTGGGAGGGGCAGAAGGAGAAGCAGACTCCCTGCTGAGCAGGGAGCTGA
The DNA here is from genome assembly GCA_028534135.1 of Potos flavus. Taxonomy (NCBI): domain Eukaryota; kingdom Metazoa; phylum Chordata; class Mammalia; order Carnivora; family Procyonidae; genus Potos; species Potos flavus. The sequence continues at coordinate 48,202,836 of CM052883.1, forward strand.
CTTGGGACTTGATCCCAGGACATCGGGATCATGACCTGAGCGGAAAGCAGACACTTAACTGACTGAGCCACCTAGGCGCCCCCGCCTTATCCTTTTTTGCCAGACACAAATAATTAACACTAGATACCAAATACCAATAAGTTGTCAATGACGCACACACAAGTTTATTCCCTTTAAATTTAAGGAAATAATAAGTCCTACCTATAATTTTCTAAATTATAGTAAGCTTTAAAAGTAGCAAGGACACATTTCCATGACGTGAAGAACTCAGTGGGTTTTTCAACGAACATTAGAACCATTAGAACACTGTTGTTCTCTTCTCATTCCAAAAAAAAATAGAGTTCATGTTGTTCCACGGCCCACTGGTCAGATGCCTCGATGTTCTCTGCTGGCACACACCTCAGGCAGGGTTAAGCCTGGGCCTGACAGGCGAGGCAGCCCCAGAAACTGATCCTGGGAAAGTGACCTTTGATTCACCCTCACGGTAAGCTCAGAAGAATGTGCTGGGTGGTTACCCGTTACTTGCACCTGGAATGGAGGAAAGCCTGAGGCTGGAGTCCTCAGCACAGTAGGGATGGGCCAAAAAGCTACAAAGATGGCCACAGGAATGGCAAAAGGAGCTTCTAGAATGAATCGAAGGGAGCTTAAGACCTGTCAGTTGCTGTCTCTGGCAGAGGAGTCTTCAGGGGGATTTGATAGCCAGGGAAGCTTGCTCTCTAAGGGGGAAAGTGCCACAGAACCTTCCATTCCATGCAGCTGTCTTCACGTGGTCAAACTCATGCCTCCTCCACTTACGTTACACAGCGCTACTTAGCCACGGTCACCTTGCTCACACCCACATCTTCCCTAATAGAAATACCTTATCCTGCTTAAGGTATTAGTAATAATAAGAGAATGATTTTCAGCAAACTTCAGAAAGGTATTAAAACTGTGTTCACGTGCTCTGAAAACATGCTTTCCTTTCTATGCAAGGATTAAAGATTTACATCAGAGGAGAGAGGAGTGCTCTCTCTAGGAAATCAGCTTTCCTTTCTCACCCGTGGTGAGCACTGCCTCCTACCCGAGTCACTCAGGGCTCCTATTCTCAGAGCCCCGCCCTGCCTTCTCTTCTCCACGCATCCTTCCTTCCAGGCAAACATGGAAACCCGCCTCCTCCAGAAACCTGCCGAGATCAACTCTTTATGGCGGCTTGCTCCCTCCAACTCAAGGGTGGTATGTCTGGGGATCTGATGGGAGACGTGAAACCATTATTTTAACTTTTAACAGTTATGTTTACTTTTAGCCATGTGAAACTGATGTTTCTGTGGATTTAAAAAATGGTCAAATGTTGGAAGTTTCACATAGTTCAACCTCACATGTGTCAGGAAAAAAATGTACTAGAAGACAGCTGTGTGATTTTGCTGATATGACTGCTTAGAAAGAAGACTAAAATAGATACTTTATTGAGTTGTGTATAAATAAATAAAAAATGTTCTGATGGTACAAACATGGCAAAACGTGTTAAGCTAGTATCCACCATCGAAGGGCAAACAACTGCATTTTCACAACCAGTGGTCCATATGCCTCTTCGGCCATTTCACGTGCCCCATTTTTGGTGGTTACTCTCTCTGTGTGTCTATGTGTTTGTGTTTTCTCTCCAGCTGGTTTCCCAGACACTTGAAGGTAGAGAGTCATTGGAATGATCAACCTCTCAGCAGACAGACCTATCCTATAGACCATCTGGTCACCTACAAGGGTATCACCAGGAAACACTATTGGTTTTCTTTCTTTCTTTTTTTCTTTTTTTTTTGGTTTCTTTTAAGTAGGCTCTATGCTCAACATGGGGCTTGAACTCATGACTCTGAGTTCAAGAGTGGCATGCTCCCCTGACAGAGCAAGCCAGGCTCCCTGTTTTCCTTCTTGTTATTCTAAAGCTGGAAAGAGACTGGCCATACTATTCTGGCCAGGAAGCCTTAGACCTGCAGCAACTTAAAACTGAGGACTTTTAACAACGTGGCCCGTTAGAAACTGCCAAGAAGTGTTGAGCGGCAGTGTGGTCTATTAGACAGAACATGGGTTGACCATCTGGACTCATTCCATTTAGCAGCAGAATATGCATAGTTTCCTCTGCTTCCCCATCCCAACAGACAATGCCACAAAAAGGTAGGAGGGGAGAGTCTATGGGAAACCAGGTCCTCCTACGACATTGCTCTTGGCACTTGTCCTCTCTGTTCAGCTACTGGCCACTGTAGCCAGCAGTAAATTCAGTTGAATACTGTCCTTTAAAAAGGATGCCTGGGTCTTTTGAAATGTGTGGGGATAATTACGGCTCACATGTTTCAAAACATTAACTAATGCCACTCATATGACCTATCTACTTCACTTCTCACTTAAAAACAAAAATATTACATACAGTTGGTATTCTGAAAGGTCTTGTAACATATGTTTCTTTTAGATACAGTGATTAAGAAAAAAAATGGCATACTAACCAGTCTTATTGCCATTCGTAGAATGCTAGGTCTCCGTAATACCTAGGAGGTCAGTCACAAAGATGTTACAATCAATAATAGTTTTAAGGGGCACCTGGGTGGCTCAGTGGGTTAAAGCCTCTGCCTTCGGCTGAGGTCATGATCTCAGGGTCCTGGGATTGAGCCCCGCATCAGGCTCTCTCCTCAGCGGAGAGCCTGCTTCCCCACCACCCCCCTCTCTGCCTGCTTCTCTGCCTACTTATGGTCTCTCTCTCTCTGTCAAATAAATAAATAAAATCTTTAAAAAAATAATAGTTTAAAAAAATTATTGTAGAAATGTCTGGTGAGGAGAGAAGAAAGATTACTTTCATCTGGGGTGTCAGGGAAGTACCACAAAGAAGAAAACGATGGGCTGAGTCTTGAGGGATAAAAAAAATACCTCAATGGGAAGAGAGAGAGGGAAAATGGCAGCTCAGGAAGGGAACGATAAACCCCAATGTGCGAAATCCAGAGTGGTGGAGGCCACTGAAAGGACAGGGTTGTGTCTCTCTTCATTACTTTACATTTAAGTGGAGTTATTCAGATTATATTAATCTCTGTATCTACGGAATGACAATGGTAGTTTGTATTCCCTAAAATGTTGCTTTGAGGAAGATGTCAAGGAATTTAAATTCACGCTTCCTAAGTATAATGTTTTCCTACATAAAGATGCTAGTTTATCAACTAGAAAACTAAAGTAAGCTGTTTTATAAAAAGACAGTCTGAAGAAATTAGGAAGGTCTTGAGAATATAAACATACATTTACTCACCAACTCATGAAATACTAAAACTAGGGTTTTACTGCTCAAAGCGTAAAAGGAAGCATTTTAGTATAAAGAAATTAAAGAACATTTTTACAGCATAGAAAGTAATCTCAGAATTCATTAACCAAGAGACCAAAATATATACAACATATATATTTTAAAAGAGTTTTAAATAAAGTCATGGAGAATAGATTTATAATGATTTAGTTAAACCAGGTTAGGAATGGCAGGAGTCTGTTCACAACCTTCAAGGACAGGAAAGAATCATATAATAGCCTTAATATTGACCAGTTGCAAAAAAAAAAAAAAAAAAGTCAATAACAACATGAAGATTACTGGACTCTTAGAAGAAAGTTACTGTACCAGCCTGGTGTTCATAATAATGAGGACAGAGAACATTAATTCTAATCGGATCCACACCATTGACTTGTGAAAAACATTTTTAAAAGTTCAGCGAAAAGGTAAGTATGCTATGAACACAGAGACATCAACTGTAATAGAAAAAAGATTCTGAAAAATAAAATTTTGATCATATAACTCTATAGCCATAATCTTAGTGAAAGAAAAGGGGATGCTGCTACAGAAATCGCTAAGTCTTTACGAGAACTGCTCTGGTGAATTCTGGTTCTACAAAAATGAGAAATAAATGGCAACAATGACACAGAAGTAAAGACAATCACAAAAGTGGGAAGAATTCTTAGAAGAATGCTAGAGAGGCCTAACTCCAGAAGGACCAGAACTGAACATTTTGAAAAAATACCAAAGATAGTACATGGAATATATTTAAACATATCTGAAGAGGAGGGACAAGGACAAATAGAAATACTTTGGGGCAAGGCCATTAACAATGCACAACAAACATGAAAGAATTGTTCAATTCCCATTTTGTGGGTCTCCCTCTGCATGCAAACAATCCATCAATTGGAAAGGGTATAATAAACCCCCATAGGCACAGAATTTCAGCCTAGGTGGTAGTAGGAGTGGAGAGAGGGAAGACAGTAGAGTTATCTTCAGATACTCTCAGAACAAGAAACAAATGTGATGCTGAATCTGGGAGTCAGTGCGATAGGATACTAAGTTAAGTACTACCCACTTTTTTTTCCTGCAAATCTGAGTTTGTAGCAAGTTTATTAAGATTAGCTCATTTGACCTTGAGAACTTAGTGCGACATTGAAACTGCTCACAACTACTGGAATTCCAAAGAATAGTGTTGGTTTGGGAATGACAATTTACTGGCTTAGTGACTCAGGGGAAAAAGAGAAAGGGTGAAGGTAATCTTCACATATCAGAAGGAAAGCAAATACAGAAGATAAATCAGATTAATTAAGTGATACACCAAAGAATGGAGTGAGGACCAGTGGGAGAGGATACAGCCAACCCATTCCAGGTTTGGTCATTCTTTTCCCCTTTGGCTCAGCGAATATTTAGCTAACTCCTATTGCGTAGCACTGGTTTAAGTCCTAGGCCAACAAAAAACTCACTCCAAAGAAGACTGGCCCAGAGACAGGGCAATATACATGTATAAATAGATGGACAGATAGATAGTCGAATGGGTACTTTAAAACACAGGTTAATATCAAGGACAGAGAGAAAGAATCAATCAACTCTCTCAGTGAAGTAATCTTAGATTTTCTTCATGGATGGTTGAAGGTTAAAACTGGAAGGGTATTAACAAGAAATGAAAAGTGTTGGGGCGCCTGGGTGGCTCAGTGGGTTAAACCTCTGCCTTCGGCTCAGGTCATGATCTCAGGGTTCTGGGATCGAGTCCCGCATCGGGCTCTCTGCTCGGCAGGGAGTCTGCTTCCGCCTCTCTCTCTGCCTGCCTCTCTGCCTACTTGTGATCTCTCTCTCTCTGTGTCAAATAAATAAATAAAAAATCTTAAAAAAAAAAAAGAAATGAAAAGTGTTTCAGTCATTAACAACACTATGAACAAAAAGACACTCAGGTGAAGAGTACGTGGCACGTACAGAAATGAGTGTTTTTGTTTGGCTGTAGCTTAAGGGGCAAATGGTGGGGAATGATATTGAAAATACAGGCAGGGGAATGCTAGGGAGTTTGATTTCCAGAGGCAAAGGGGCCCTAATGGAGTATTTTAAATTGGGAGTGACAGGATAAAATTTGTAATTTAAAATAATTCTTAGAGTGATATAGAGGGTAAGTTCACAGGGAGAAAAGCTTGAAGAGGTGAACCTATTCTGATAATTACTAGAGGCTAGGCAAGATATGGCAGTAGCAGAGGAGAGAGAGAGAGTGGGAGTAGATTAGAGATATTTCTGCAAACAGAAAGACAGGACTTGGTGAGCAACTGGAATATGGAGGTAATGGTGCAAGAAGGTAATATTCAAAAATGATTCTCTAGTTTATGGCTCAGAAGACTTGGTGGATAAAAATAGGGGATTTCCAAGGCATAAGAACAGTTAGAATATGAGTTTAGTGTGGAAGGAGGAAACGTGAGCTTTCTTCTTTTTTTTTTTTTTTAAAGATTTTATTCATCTATTTGACAGAGAGAGAGAGAGACAGCGAGAGAGGGAACACAAGCAAGGGGAGTGGGAGAGGGAGAAGCAGGCTTCCCGCCAAGCAGAGAGCACCGTGTGGGGCTCAATTCCAGGACCCTGGGATTGAGGCAAGCTGAAGGCTTGACCCAAGCTGAAGGCAGATGCTTAATGACTGGGCCACCCAGGAACCTCAATGTGAGCTTTCTATAGAGCAATCAATTGCTCCCATTATTGAACTTATATAATATATGCAAGCATGTTGTCCCCCAGGCAGATACCTGATTCTCCTGACCACTGCTGAGCTAGCCTCTGTGCTTGGCACACAGTGATTCTTGGCCTTTCATGGACACTGGAATCACTTGAGGAGGTTTTTGTAACTATATCTGGTCTCCACCCTCGGATTTTTAAACCCTCAGTGAATGTGATGTGAGGATCCAAGCATTTTTTGAAATGACTCCAAAGGAGATTCTGATGTGCATCAAAATTAGACAGCCACTGGAGGATACAGTCAACAAATACCTGATCCATTAATTAAAAGAGGGAAGGGAAGGAGAGAAGGCTTCCTGAGGTGTTTGAAGAAGCAGCTGGTTGACCTATACTCAACTGTATGGTGTTGGTTGGAAAGTACGCAACCTGACCTTTCATATTTTCCAATCTCAAGGATTCATGAATGTGATGTTATGGTGTCCCTGGCTTCGACTCTTGAAGACAGAGCACTGGTTGAGTCATCAATGAATCTTTTTCACATCTTTCTCTTGCATTATTCATGGCTATCCTGCCTTATAGCAACACATTATTTAACTTCGTGATATTTTACTTACTTGTCCCAATGTCTGTCTCTTCTCCTGGACTGGAGTTCCATGAAGGCAAGCATGCCGGGTTTTCTCACTCACTATCGTGTGTCCAGCATTTATCCAGCAAGACATAGATATTTAGTGAATAAATGAGAAATGGGCCAGATTTTTCTTGTGAAAATTTTTAGGCTACACTGTATCACTTTCAATATGCGTACGGACCTGTACGTGAGTGTATTATAGACGCAGAAAACAGCTTCAGAAATAACAAAAACACATACAGCAATGGACAAGACATTTTTATAGATTTTTTTACCTCTAGGAAACACTTTGCCTCCAAAACTTTAAGGTTATATACACAGCTCCTTATAGAAAATAAATTAAAAATAGGGAAAAAATAGGGAATAAACATCTAAAAGGATGAAACAGGCCCAGGTGTTTAACCTGAGAAATATTTAAACCATGGTCCTATTCCTTATCTAGATCTAAGAAGCCTTTTTTTTTTTTTTTAAGGATTTCTTTTTTTTTTTTTAAGATTTTATTTATTTATTTGACAGAGAGAGAGAGAGCGATCACAAGTAGGCAGAGAGGCAGGCAGAGAGAGAGGGGGAAGCAGGCTCCCCGCTGAGCAGAGATGTGGGGCTCGATCCCAGGACCCTGAGATCATGACCTGAGCCAAAGGCAGAGGCTTTAACCCACTAAGCCACCCAGGCGCCCCTAGATCTAAGAAGTCTTAGCCTCAAAGTCTGATTGACCTGGGACTTTCAGATCCATTATGTGTTAATAATCGGGTCTGACAATTAGGCACAAAGCAAATACATGAATGAAAGGATGGGAAGCTCCAAGTTCATCTTAGCAGAGCAGTCAAAGAAGTAGAAACAGGTGGCTGATGTGAAGATCCAGAAATGTTAAAAATCCCCGTACTAATTGTGATCAATATGCTTCTATATGTTTGAACAGTTAAACATCGGCTGATAGTACTTACTGAAGTATTCAACTAACTCATGACATTTTCTGACGTTTTACTGCCCTGGGACTGAATGGGAGTTCTTTCTTTCTTTCCTTTCCTTCCTT
>CM052883.1:48210949-48264752 GCA_028534135.1 Potos flavus
CCTTCCTTCCTTCCTTCCTTCTCTCCCTTTCAGGACAAAAATGATCAAAATCGGAATTCTCCTTTACCTACAATTTGCCAAGCACCTACAACCTGCCACCACCTTCACATCTGTCAGCTCCCGTAATTGTCACAGCAGCTCAACAGATCAGGAAACTAGAGATCAGAGTGCCCTGATGTATGCCTGAAACTGGAATACCATAAAAAGTGTCCATTATAATAAAAAAATCACTGAAGCATCATTTTGATCCAGGTGAAAATGTATATTCTATGTATAAAAGCACAGATTTATTAAAATACTAAGTATAAACCTCAATTATGAGAACCATAAAGCACTATGTTCTAATGATACAATTTGGCTTCCTGAGAAGAAAATAGTATTGTTTCAACTGACAGTAACTAAAAGATGTTAAAATCAGTAATAAGATACTGACCTCATATGCCCTTTGACCTGGGACATTGAGAAGGGTATAACCACCTCTGCGGTATTCTTGCTAAAACTGTATAACCTCAATTTAATCAGAAGAGAATATCAGACAAACCCATATCAAAGACATCCTGCAAATAACTAATCAGTACTCTTAAAAAAATGTCATGGGTCTGAAAGAAAAAGAAGGAATGCAGAACTGTCCTATTCATTTTTGGTATTTTTGGTGTATTCGGATCACCAGTCTGAAGACCAGTTGCCAATACATAGTATTGGAAGTATTAATGTAGGGCTAAGAAACTAGAATAATTCCATATCGCACCCAGGATATTAGCTAAACTTTATGATGCAAACTTGTTTTAATATTATTTGCAATCTTCCCTAAACAGTTACAATCAAAAGAGGATTCTCTGTTAACTAGAAACTCCAGTTAACAGATTGAAAATGACTTTACACTAAGCTAAATATGGATGTCATTTCTTACAAAGGCTGTATGTCTTTCCAAATCAGTATCTGAGCTCAGATGATTAGAATTAGGATGGCTAGTTCCATTGTCCTAACCGGAGAGCAGACCTACAAGAGAACTAGAACAAAAAAAGGTAGGGGGGTGGGCGGGGATTGAAGCCAGGAGGAAGGAAACACTATTCCCTTAAAACACATTCATTAGTCTGTGAATACTACTAGATGCTCCAGGCTAGAAGCGAGCAGCTTGCTTCTAAACAGATTTTAATTTTTAATCCAGTGGAATAGGTCAGAAGCTGCTCTCCCACCTGGAGGCCCTGGCCCAGAACCTACCTGCCCCCAGGCTCCACTGCGGGTCTGCTGGTAACGGTCACCTTTGGGTAAATGCAATCTCCAGGCAGCTGCATGGCTCTGGGAGCTCTGATCCCAAGCAGCAGTGATAAAGGCTGGATGAGATCTCACAGTAGGGTGGAGGTTTTTGCCTTCGGTATTTTTGCAGGAGTGAGAAAGGACAGAGCCAATAAAAAAACATTTTTTTTTTAAAGTAGGGGTGGGGAATACCTATGTTTGAAATAAAATTCTAATAAAGATCAGCTTTACTACTTAATTAAATTCGGGTAGAGGCATGTATGTTGGTGCAAACGTGATATTCACGAGACAAACTGTCTGACATGGGAAAGATCTCCCGGGGAATCAAACGTTTAAATGTAGGGGGCCCTGAACAGAGCGGTCCCCAGCGTGTCCAGACATGGAGCTAAAACAAGTAATGAGGAACGGAGCCTGACCGATTCCCAAGCTCGTCACAGACCTCAGATTAGCTGGGTATTAGTGGAGCAGGTCTCAGCTGTCCGTGGAAATGAGAATACATTTTAAGAGCTGCATTTGAATTGTAAAGGTACTCAACATTTCTGCATTGTTTACCGAAAAAGGTCAACATGCCAGTGTCTTATTTATGCAAAGCAGAACCTCAATCTGAAAGCGCTAGGTTTGCCACATGGCATTTGCTGAGAATGTGTTAAATGCAGAGTTCCAGAAGCGAAGAGTATTATTTTTCAACTCAGGGAATGCATTATTAAAGGACTACTGCTGTGTCCTCGTGGGGAGCCCGGAGAGGAGGCAGGGACACCGACTGAGTCACTCACTCTAAATTCAGAGCCACAACACCAAACCCGTATGACTCTACTACCCCTCTTCAATTCCCTTTTGGCCAATCGAGAAAAAAAGAAAAATGGAAACATTTAAATAAAACTCATCTAAAACTTCAGGGCCAAGAGTATATCGTCTTTGGTTCTTTGGACAACAAGTATCTCATGGAGATTTGTGCCTGGTGTCCTTTCCCGTATTTTGGATCTGCGTGAACATTCCCATCAGTCCTGAATTCTTCCCGCAGACCAGAAGTATAATATACTGACTCTTTCCAATAAGATTTGCGGTGAAATCATGAAGTGCCTACACAAGTAATTTTTTATTAACTGAACCTGAAATAATACATAATACATACCAATTTTATGACAGTGAAAAGAGTTATGCATGGTAGTAAGATGAGAGTATCTGTTGTATAAATTAAAAATCTTCTTAGGAGGGGCACCTGGGTGGCTCAGTCGTTAAGCGTCTGCCTTTGGCTCAGGTCATGATCCCAGGGTCCTGGGATCGAGCCCTGCATCGGGCTCCCTGCTCTGTGGGAAGCCTGCTTCTCCCTCTCCCATTCCCTCTGCTTGTGTTCCCTCACTCGCTGTGTTTCTCTCTGTCAAATAAATAAAATCTTTAAAAAAAAAAAATCTTCTTAGGAGTAAGTCCAGTGTTTTAAATAGACTATGGAAAAGCATGAAATTAATCCCAGGCAAGTTTCGACTGGAACACAGGCGAGCCTTTATCATTCTAAGAGAAATACTTCTCTGCAATAGACAAATGCCCTGATAAATTCAGAAATTAGCCTTTTTACATATTTTTACTTGGAAAAATGTTCTCTTTAAAATATTCCCTTAGTGCATTTTTATACATTATTGGATGTATAGCTATTAGATTTACATACAACTGTTCCAATAGACATCTATGTAAAGCAAAGTGAATCGGTGAGAAAAATTCCTACCCTGTTCCGATGTGGGGAGCAAATAAATGACCAGTATCCTCAAGAGCATGGCTAGTTTTATGTAACATTTTCCTCTTAAAAATAAGAATATAAAAAAAAAAACAAAAAACTTAAGTCTTTGGAAACTTTCTTCAGGAAATTTCAGAAGACTATGGTTTTTAAATTACACTTTAATTGGCTATATTTTCCTCAACTTCAGAATTCTCATATTAAAAGAGCTGATGCTGACATAATTTGGTCCAACTCCATCCATAGGTACAGAACTCCCGGCGCACATCACCCACTATGCTCTGCGCGGGTGACTCGAGATGAATCAGGCACGGTCCATGGGTCCTGCCTTCCAAGAGCCCACAGCTGGGCAGGCAGGATGGACAGCTGGATACCTGGGGGTACCGGACTAGGACTCTATTCCAGCAGTATGAAGAAAATGCTCTGGCAGCTCAGAATAAAGAGCGAGGATTCTGGAAGGGGATGTGGGGTGAGGAGGGCAGAGGCTCAGCAGAAGAGATGACTTTTGAGTTGGGTCTTAGAGCATGAGTAAGATTAGACCAGGCAGATGAAAGCATTCCAAGCTGGGAAAAAATAAATTAGCCCCTGCATGCCAAGTTTTAAAAATCAGACTTTTAAGAGTGTTTGATTTCAGGGGATGACTGGGTGGCTCAGTTGGTTAAGCGTCTGCCTTTGGCTCAGGTCATGATCCTGGGGTCCTGGGATTGAGTTCCCCAGTAGGGCTCCCTGCTCAGCGGGGAGCCTCCTTCTCCCTCTCCCTCTGCCTGTCCCCCTGCTCACACGCGCTCTCTCTCTCAAATAAATAAATAAAATCTTCTTTTTAAAAAAGTGTCTTCCTTCAGAAAGATTTAAGTTTGCAAAGCCTAAAATGAGATAAGATCACAAAGTGGACGGTTACTTTCTCACCAGCCTGCCCTTCTCCCAAGCACCCTAGATGTTTAGGAAGTAGGTCTAAGTAGAAGGAGCAGAGGACTGAGAGCCCCTTGGTAGGAGCAGAGAAAGCAAGAATCCTTCCAGAACTGAAGTAAGACTGGGAACCAGCACTACAGGCCTGTGAGGACAGGTGCTCCTGCTGAAATGAGAAAAAGCATATTGCAGTGATCACGCCTTTTTGGTCCGCTTAAAATGCAAGTTACCCTCTTTAGGAAAGAGGGCTTGCCAAGAAAAAAGCCTGCAACGTGTCATCGACTACAGGGTCTGTAAGAATTTTGCTCTGTGCTAGGACCTACTAGTCAGAAGGGAGGAGGGTGAGGAAAAATCAAGAATTTCCTCTCAGTGACTGAGTCACTCTGGTACTTGAGCGCAGGTGAAGGCTGGCCTGCAGACCTCGTATTTTCCGCTCTGCCCATCTCCTGCCACAGAGGGAAAAGAGAGGGGGAAAGCAAGGTCAGGTAGGCCTGGAGAAGGAAAGGAGTTCTGGGAAGTCCCTGTCCTCAGCTGGGCTCTCGGCAATGGCTCTCAGCCCTGAGGATTCTAGCGCTCGAGGGAGGATGGCTGGTTAGTGGCTGAGAGATGACGAGGACAGGACTTGGATGCACTTTCATAGTGCCTAGAAGCTAGCTAAACCAGAGTTTAAAAACCTGAGGGACATTTAAGAAGCCAGAACATATAGGTATATATATATACCTATATATAATAGGTAATATTTTGCTTATTCCTATTTTACAAAATGAAGTTCATCCATTCATATTGGTATTATTTTCAAGGGGGTGCGTTATGTGTGAGTGCATGTGTGTGCACCGGTGTGTGTGTGACAGAGGTTAAAAAAATAAACTGAGCGTCTGGATTGTGTGCATTGTTTATTTTTCTTTGGGCCATCTACAGGTAGAGCCAAGTTGCCGGAAGAATATATTTAGGATGCCTCGGAGATATCTTCTTTTATTCTTTTATTATTCCCCATATAAAAGGAAGCAGCTTCTGAGAGCTGCGTGATTGGCCCCTGGTCCGTGGGGCCCCCCATGTCTCCTCCCGGAGTGTGCAGGCTGTGAGGCACAGGGCAGGGCTGTTCTAGGCTCTCACGGCTTGGATTCTGGCTCCCAGTTTTGGGAGGGTCTGCTGCTGACTCACGGCATGAACTTGGGGTGGTCACAGTTTTCTCAGGTAAAAACACAAAGCCAGGGCTTGGATTTTAGGGACTCTTTATGGCGGTTTCCTCCTGCGGGGTTCTCTGATGTCGTGGCACAGCGTGATGTTCTAAAGAGAGGTTTTCATCCTTCTGGGTTTTACATACTCATGTTTGAGAGCGGCCGTAATAATAACCATGCCCCATCTAGTGTCCAAATGAGGAATACTGGTCCAGGAGGACACGGTGGGGAATGGCTCTCCGCCCTCCATGGCCTCAGGGTGCAGAATGGCAGCCGGCAGAAAGGCTGCCCGGGGGTCTTTCTATCTCGCTGACCCAACTTGGTGGCAAAGGACATTTTTGAAAAAGCTGGGTTTTACAACTTCTAAGGGTGATGTACAATGCCAGCACAGTAAGACTTTTATTAAGGTTGCCCAGAATGATCTTTCCTAATATTTTTACTGGCAGCAATGGCCATAAACATAGAGGAGCCTCAGGGGGCTGGAGATCAGAAGGCAGCAGCTTGCTGATGGGCGGAGGAAGGGATTCTGGGTGCGCCCCAAGCAATCCAGCCACGTTCTGGCATCTCACGGAGATTTTTGCAGACAAAACCTGGAAGTCTGGCAGGGTTTCAATTTCCTCACCTTTCCCTTTTCGTTTCTTTCCTTCCAAATGCTCTCACAAGGAGAACATGTCTGATCATTAGCAGCTAACCACATGCTCTCAGAACATCCCCCGTTCCTTACCACTCTCTGGCCCTCTTCCGACTGAATGCCACCCCACAGCGAAGAAAGCATGGGAGGGAATGAACACGAATACTGGGACAATGCACGCATCGTTTACGCAAACGGGCCTCCTCCTCCTGTGTTTGACTCTCCTGTCCTTCTTTTTCTACACTAAGTGTGGGGGCAATTTAATTTTTATATTGCCATGTAAAAATCGCTGCATTGTGGGCCCTGCCTCCCTCTGGGAAGCCAGGTGGGTTCCGTGGAACACCTGGGCAGTGTCTCCTGCATGCCAGACACTGTCTTAATGACGTCTGGGCCGAGAAAACATAATGAGCCCAAACTCAGAAATTCTCCATCAGGCTGCCTGTCCTGCCCACAGCCCTGTGACCTAGATTACTGGAAGCACGTTTCACTTCTTGTGACCAAATTCTCAACTTGATTTTTCTCCTTGTTTATTATACTTAAGCCTGATTCTTTTGATGGTTGAACCACCCCAGCAGCTGCTTATCTTTCGGAATTCTGCAATGCTGACCCGGGGCTGACGGCCAGAAAAACTCACCTGCCTGTTGACCTACTTTGATCTCTTCTTACTAAACTGGTTGCTTCTCTGTCACCTCCCTCACTAGTCTGCCTTCCATCCTTACCTTCCAGTCAGTCACTTGGAATTCTATGATTTACTAGCCCCAGGCAACTTCTGCTCATCCTTGAACTTTGGTTTGCCAGTTTAATCTGCCTCCACTGAGATCCATATTCCAAAAATCGCTTGATTCTAGGGTGTCCCAAATTGTCCTTAACCTCTCATCACACACTTCATATACCTGCTCCATGGTCTTCATGCCCAGCCTGAGAGCAGTGTGCCCCCTGAGTTCAGAGTGATGATCTCTGCTTGGTCCCACTGATCTCAGTACAGACCTGGTGAGCTGTGGTATTCTTGACTACAACTATCACCCGGTAACCAGCAACTCAGGAGGCTCAAACAGAAAACTGGCAAATGAAATCTCCCTTATAGGGCCGCCAGAACACAGTGATCTTTGATAAATACTGAAGAAAGAAGACATCTGGAATATTTACTGAACATCTAGAGTGGTGCCTGGTACACGATGGGCATTCAAAGAAATTTTGGCAAGTTGTATGTGGATTTGTTTTAAATAACAAATTGCAAATGTTTGGAGTTAGGATAGGATATTGTCAACACCTTCCGGTTAAAGAACCTATCTGATTCATATCGACATCCCCAGGGCCCAGCACAGTGCCTGGCGTATAGTAGGGTTGATAGAGATTTGTTGAATTAAAACGACTCTGTTGAGAAAAGTATGCCAAAGTCACTTCCGGAAGATGTCTAATTTCCCAGGAGTCTAGATGCAGTAGGACATCTTAAGACACCCAGACAAAATTATCAGATCAGTTGGACCCCTAAAATTATAGGCTACAATATTCTTGAGGCACTAGAGTCTGTGAATCTACCCCATGGGTATGAATCTCAACAAGAGAAGAATAGGAACTTTTCAGTGATTTAATGCACATTCCCCTTCTGCTGGGAGCCTCTGCATCTTCAGGTTTGACCTGGGATGCAGGACCCTTCTGGACAGCTGCTTACTCATAAGCAAAACCAGGAAGCTGAACTTGGCCATTCATCACTGATGTCTGAAACACAGATGAGCATGAAACAGCCAGCTATGGGCCCTCTAATGGAGCCCAACATAGTTGCCAAAACAGCTGGATGGCAAAGAGCCAAGAATGTAATGCTCTTAATGAATGGTGTAAGGCTAAGTGGTTTAGAACGCTTTTAGAGTTATAGTTATAGTTATAGTTATATAGTTATAGTTGAAGCTATCCAGAAATGTAGGAAACAATATACTTAGGTCATTCAAGGGTGCAAGATTCTCAAAGTATATTAGAATCCGTTAGTGCTCATTTCACATAAACCATAAAGTATCCATTTTAAAAATACTTCTAGCAATCAATGTTTTTAATTGAGCAGAAAAACATATAGAGCTATAGAAATGTTTAGTCCAAGCTGTGGTTCTTGACAGTCATCTTCAGAGATAAATTTCCACAATGGATGTTTCAATTAAGACAGTAATATTTATTGAAAGGTAAACCATAAATGCATAGCACTTGAAACATTATTGAACAGAAGTAATTTATCCTGCAGCTGGAGCACTGCATTTTAGCCCTGCTTTGATTCTATCAGCATTTGTCAATTAATCAACGTGAACCTTGTAAAACATGTTCTCTTAT
The DNA here is from genome assembly GCA_028534135.1 of Potos flavus. Classification (NCBI taxonomy): domain Eukaryota; kingdom Metazoa; phylum Chordata; class Mammalia; order Carnivora; family Procyonidae; genus Potos; species Potos flavus. The sequence continues at coordinate 48,218,967 of CM052883.1, forward strand.
TAGTGGAAACAAGCAATTGCTTGCAGACTTTGAAGGAAAGGTCATTTAATAATTTGCTAATTGTGCAAAGATAGATTTAAATTTAAAAAGAAAAGCAAACTCCCATTACTGTTGTGCATAAATGTGACTTTAAGTTTAGCCTTGTTCACTTAAATGCGGTCCATGGTTTCATTTTTGTTTTCATTTTTAACTGAGTGGGAGAGAAAGATTAAGACAGAAAAAAGTAACCTCAGGTTTTTAAATTTATTTTAAGAAACTTTTTGATGTCACCTTTACCATTTCATAGGAGTTGCTAGCCTTGAGGCTATGGTTCTAAACAAATCAACTATATTTTCTTGGTTAAAAAAAAAAGACAGAGAAAAAAGACAAAGCAAAAGAAATAGAAAACAGCAGCACAAAAGAGCCATACAGTGGCAATGTTCTGTTTCCTTCTTTCTTTTTGTTTTTTTTTATTTGCCTCAACTCATCCTTCATCCTGCTAGATGAGATGTCAGCTCCTGCTTCTGACCGGTGGTTCATTTTAAGTTCAGTAAGTGAGCAAGAAGCTGAGTCAAGCTCTCCCCGGGCAAGCCCCGCACCAGTGCGCACACACAGAATCCCCCGTCCCCCAGAAAGTGCTTCAACTTCCAGCACCGCCACCCTGCGCTCCGCCGTCACCCACGGGACGGCACTACGTTTAAAACGGGGAACATACCTCGGGGAGCAATTTCTACACTGGGGTCTGCAGGGCTGAATCGAGATATCCGGATCATCTTGGAAGTGGCTGTGACACTGAGGACGAGATCACTTGCCTCGAGGCATTTGTAAGACCAAGAATTTTGCACGGAGTTTACGGAGACGACATTTGTGGAATGGAGATGGGTCCTGCCAGACCAGGTCTGGGAAAACTGCTTTGCTGCATGGCTCCTTTTATAAGGGTTACGAGGCCCAGGGTTGCTCTCTGCCTGCTCAAACTGGCTTATCAATCCATTCCATTCTGTTCTCCGTTCTAAATAAGTCATTATTTCAGGCACATTTCCCTAAGCAGATGCAAACACTCTTTTCCTGTGTGAGATTCCCTTGGGCAAATTAGGCTTCTTGGAAAAGGGTCAAGGAGCAATCAAACAAAATACCTACTGAGAAACAAGCCTGTGGTTTGGGGGATGCTGTCAGTCACGCGGGCCATGAGTAAAATTTTGAGACACTGTTTGGGCCGCAATCTTGAATGTGATAGGGCCGGTGATGGGGAGCACACTCCTGATATCCGCAGCCAAAGTTTCTTTTTATGGTCATAACCAATAGGTTTATTTTTTTTTCTCCAGCTTTACTGAGGTAGAACTGGCAGAAACAATTATATAAATTTAACATGTACATACAGTGGTGATAGATAGATAGTGAAATGATTACCACAATAAAGTTGGTTAACAAATCCATCACCTCACATAGTTACCTTTCTGTGTGTCTGGTGAGAAGGGTTTATGTCACAAGGAAACAAAATTGATAGTCGTAAGACAATGGAAAAATTTCCTGGTCTAATATTTCCAGTTAAATGCTGCTAATCAAATTCCAATTTCTTAATTAAACTGTAATAAAAACTTTCATAAGGGAAAAGTTACTATAAAATTGCTATCTTCTGTTCTCATCTTATCTAACAAATGTGGGATATTTCTGAAATAAACACTCGTTATTTATTTTTTTCTTTGAGTCGAAGAGAGAAAAGTCCCTTCTGTGATCTTTGACTATCTGCCTTTATTCACTTCGGCTTCAGGTAGCTCACTTGCATAGACCAAGGTTCTTTTCCAAATAGGAGAGACAAAGAGGCAGGTGCAAAGGCGGGCGGGTGGCTGGGTAACAGAAGGGCTGTTCCCCGAAAGGAGTTATTTCGACCTAAAACACATATACCACATTACGAAGCCACAGGGAAAAAATGAATGGATGTGGATGGCAGGTTTTCATTTGTTTCCCTGACATTCTGTAAATAAGTTTGTGTGTTTCAATTCAAACGGCTCCATTATCTTGGAGGTCTTAATCATTTGTGATAGCAGTTTCGGAAGTGCTCAAAGCGCGTGCTTAAGGAGCATTACTGGCATTCAGCGTAGTCATGCTATCTTAAGCAGATTTACAACTTTGTTCATGGTTATGCTTGATCATCTCTATTTAAAAGTAAGTTCAGGCTCACGAGGTGGCTGAAGCATCCTCTGGTGTTTCAATGTGTTGGTCAGCGTCCCCATGCCCCCCCGGCTCTGCTGGGCACCCTCACACTCTTCCCATGAAACTACAGTTGGCAAGGTAAAGGGAGGGAATGATGGCCGGTGGCACTAAACTAGGAAACACATTTAAGGAAGGGCAGCCTTGTTTGAAAATGTCCCCGGGATTTTGGTTGTATTCAAGTGAGGCGAGGCCAGAATTTTAGGAGATTCTTGCTGATGAAAAGACAGTTTGCTCTACCCAGTTCCCAAGAGGAGGGGGGGATGCAGTGCCAAGAGGGTCTGGAGGCACCAGGGTCAGCTGGAATCAGAGGGAATAAGGGGGAAACGTGGGCAACAAACTTCTTTGTGGTTTCTGCAGGAAAGGCAAAGCAAGGCAAGGTGAGAGGTTTAGGGTTGGCTAGTTTGCATCATTTCAGTGGGTTCTGCAGTATAGGACAGTTTCCCAACTGTCTAGTACCTGGCCCCGAGGTGATTTAGGGCAGGGGATAATATTCTGGACTGCAAGAGCCTGAGAAAAGGAGGCAGGTGGAGGCATGGACTCAGGATGGCTTGATCTACACATCCAAAGGGTGTTCCTTGGCCAATTATTTGAGATCTCTAGGAATTACTAACCCTGCAAGGACAGAGCCTCCCCCAGGATCTGCAAGGCCCTAAGATGTCCAAGTATCATGAATACAGAAATAAAAAACACGATTAATGCAACCCTGTCAGAAACACTGCCTAAGAAGCGTAAAAACAGTTTCTCAGACTCCATGGTGCAGAGAAATCACCAGGGTATTCTGTTAAACTACATGCTGATTCATTCAATCAGGTGGGGTTTGAGACTCTGCATATCCAATAAACTCCCTGGTGCTGCTGGGACCACGTAGGGAGAAGAATATCACTATAAGTCAGCTCTCTAGCTCCCCTTCTGCAGAGAAAAGGGAAGAACTTCACATCTACTGAACCCTGCTGTGAACCAGCTCCTGCTGGGCACCGAGTATTTCGGACTTTATCCTGTTTCACTTGGACGACACCCTCTGCTCCTAGGAAAAATTATCCCCATTTTAGAGGTAAGAGAACTGAGGCTCCGGGTGATTAAGTCACCTGCCTTGGGCCACTTAGCTAAAAGTAAGAAGATATAAATGTATCTGACCTAAAACCTTTTTTCTTTTTTTGCCCCACTACAACATCAGCGCAGATGGTACCACTCTGATGGAAAATAACAAGTCTCGTCTGATAAAGGCTTCATAAAGTGCATGGACTTGAATCATGGGGGCATTTACAGCTCGACTTCTGAAAAGAAGGGAAATTCTAAATGGTGTTCATTATCTTGGGACCAGAAATAAATGGTGCTGACTAAATAACTTATATTTTATTATAGCCATTCGAGAAACACTGCAAATGGGACTCCCTCTTAAACTAGGGTTTTTATTTTAAGAAGTAATGCGTGTACGTGGTTAGATACATACAACAGAAGTTACTCTTCCTCCCACGTGCCCTTAGTTCTACGGCTCAGAGAGAACTGTCTAGAAGGTTTGTGCAGCCTTCTAGAGATTCTGGACGAATAATAATATTCCATGCAAATAATGCACTTTTTCATACAAATTCATTCATACAGTCATTTTAAGACACTGGGGGGAAAAGCAGTAACTAAAACACACAGAAGCCCTCCTGTACCTTACATTCCAGTAGGGAATATATAGATCATAACCAAAATAAATATACGACATGTCAAATAGGGACAAATGTTAATGGAGAAAAAGCAGGAGAGGGGATGTTCGTGATTGTAAACGCAGTGGTTAAGGAAGAGCTCCCTGAAACAGTGCTCTCGCCGTAAAGACACAAAGGGAACCCTCCCGTTCCACGTCACTTTTCCCTTCAGCAGCACGTGTTAAAGCTCTCACCATATCAGAATGGAACAGATCTAACTCATTCTCTTTCGTGGCTCCATAGTATGCCGCTGTTTGCAGATAGGAATGTTCTAGATTAATCCTGTTGTGTCATTTGTTAAGATGATCAGTTAGTGGTCATAAGATTGGGGAATGTGGCATCAAGCCCGATGAAGTAGAAAGGGGCCTCAGTTAGGTGTGAGAAGCTCTGGATATAAGTCCCAGTGGGCCACTCACGCCCCGTGCTCATGCTATCCTTGAGTATTTCTGGAATGCCTTTTTTAGTGGTCTGGCCTCAGGAGAGGTTCTCCCCTTTCCTGCCTCATCTTAGCCTATGCTACTGTCCACCACTAGGCACAGGGTGATGTCTAGAAGCTCCTATAGCTGGAGGGGGGTGCGGGGGGGCAGTGGCAGGGGTGCGGGGGGTGTGTCAAGGCAACATCCTGTTTGCAATTTTCCTCAATGCCAGGCTACCTGGAATCCTTAGAGTCAAAGAAAATCTTTGACCCTCCAGGTGACAAGCTTTATACATCCTCCACAAGGGAAGCAGAAGCAAACATTTTAGGGAGCAGTTAACCCTCTGGGCTCTGAGGGCAATCTTCCCCTTTAGGAGAAAGCATGTAAGCTTCCCTAAAACAAAACCAAATCTTTACCTTCCAGTAATATTTATTTATGTGGATGCAGATGTTTAACTCTGGGCCATCTGACTGAACAGATTCCACATTTAATGAAAGATTAATTTATTCATTTAATTATTATCTGAGGCAGGACCTGGATTATGTCAGCACTTGGCCAAGCTCTGCGGGAGGAATAAATATCAGTGCAATATGGCTCTTGCCCTTGTCACCTTCTAACCTTTCAGCAAAGACAGGACAAGTGAAAAACAAAGCAACACACAAGGACTGTGGTAGGTGGTGCCAAAGCAATACAACAAGGATTAAAACAAAGGAGAGAACGCTATGATCCGGGGCCTCTCTAAGACCCTTCAGAGAGGAATCTGAGGCGAGATACAAAACGGGTAAAGTGGAGCAAGGGGACTCTGGGACTGGGTGAGTGCGTGTGTGAATACGAGTGAGTGGAGGGCGAGCAAAGGCCCAGGTGAGGGGAAGCACAGGTGCTGCATGGGACTGGGCGGCGGCCCTGTGGAGCTTCAGCGCTGAATGTGGGGTGTGCTTGTGGGTGACAGGCAACGTTGGCTGGCTTGAGACCAGCAGAGGGTCCTAAGGCCCCTACTTCGTTATCAGATGTGGGATAAATACATTAGTTCCCAAAGAGATCCAAAAAAGCACCATCAGCTTCTTCCTCTGTTTTTGTTGTTTGTGGTATACGGGAGTGGGGGAGGGTAGTACACTTTGGTTTTACAACCTCTATTTCTAATTCCAGAAATTTTTAAAACCCACTTCACTCTTCTCAAAATAATATATGCCCATAGTTTAAAAAAGCTATAAGGCCTATACTGTTAAGGCCTATAACTAAAAGCAACCATCCCCTCTGTCACCTGTCCCCCCCACCCCCTCCTGCTCCTCGGAGGAGACGGCATTTTTTGGTTTGCTTTATTATGAGAGAGAGTTATTTGCCAGAGTGAGCTCGCTACACAGGTAAGTCTTTTGCCCCACCCGGTTAGTTACTCTCAGTTTGATAAATCTATGCACTATCCAGAGGGCATGAACCAGTAACTAACCCATCCCTCCCCACAAGGAGGTTGAATCCTGCCATGGGAGAGAAAACTACTTTTAACTTCCAATTCTGATACTTGATTCCATAAATTTAAGTCATGTATACATACTGATATTTCTCAAGTTACCACTTTGAGAGATTACCTTCTGTCTCACTCGTAGGCAAAGAAAAATTTAGCATCCCTGTACCATCACCACCTCCCAACAAGCTTCCTCCCGCATCTCTCCAGTACGTTAAAGTAGCAATTTGGGGTTGAATCAAAACTCTGTGTTCAGATTGTTATGACTATATAATAATTGTTTACTTTCGAGCCACATAGTGTAAGAAAACACTTCCTAGCTTGTGCAATATTTAGTTTTTCCTGGTGGCTTTTTTTTTCCTTTTTTTTTTTTTTTGGTCCATCTATTACTAATTGCTCCTGAACTTTTCAAAGGAACTATATAAGTCCTATTAAAACCATTTTTCCCCCATGATCAACGCCACCAGTTAATCTGCCACATCTATTCTTCCCTCGAGGAGCCTCCCACTGAGTCGTCTGGTCTAGCGGTTTCCCAGGCCAGCTGCCCACCTGTTGTCCTGGGGCTTCTTTTTAACACCATCTTGCGAAATCCCTGCGCCTCTCGCCTGTGTTGGGTCCCCCGTTTCCTGGATCCCATGGCTTCCTCTTTCTTGGTTTACATCCTCATTTTTGTAGAGCACATTCTCTAGTAGCTTCCTGAGAAAAGGTACATGGGAGGTAAATTCGTTGAGACCTTCCTTGAGCGTCTGAAAATACCTTAATTCTACACTCAACACTTGGCTAGTTAAGCTTGTCATTGAATCCCAAGTAAAAAGTCCTCCGCCTCAGCATTCTGAGGGCCAAACCGTCTTAGCTTGAGGGGTCTGGTGTCTTTGGCATTCCTGATGTTTTACATATGACCTGTTTTTCTGGAAGGTTTTGGAATCTTCTTTATAATCCCTGGTGTTCTGAAACCTCATACTAAAGGATGTCAGTGAAGATCTTTTCTGATAGATTGTTCTGGACCCTTCAAATCCAGATATGCCTATTGTTTCATTTTGAAATTTTTTCTTGTATTATTTTTTAATACTTGTCTCCTCACCATTTTTTTTTTTTTTCTGTTTTCTCTTTCTGGAACTCCTATGGTAAAGTGCTGAATCTCATGGACTCAACCACTGCATTTCTTACCTTCTTTTCCCTCTTCTCTCACTGTCCATCTTTGCCCCGTTAATCTACTTTCTAGAAAGTTTACTTGACTTTATCTTCTATACCTCTGAGTAATAAATTTTTTTTTACTGTAAGTTTAATTTCCAGGAGCTCTTATCTTCAGATTATTCCCTTTTTTTCATAGGATGCCCTTTTTTATTTTGTAGATCTAATACTGTCCTCTCATCTTTCTAAAGATATTTAGGTTTTTAAAAGTTTTTCTTCTACTTCTGAGTTATCTATATTTTCATTGAGCACCTCTCCCGCAACTTCTCAGTTTTGATCTCTGTATTTTATTCTATATTTTATGTTGGGGGTTATACTCAAATACCTGGGGACTCTCTCACTGTTCATTTATATTTCAGACACACACATACACTTTGGAACAGTGAGTCTTTACAAGACTAACTGGAAGCCTTGCATGGGTGCAGGACATTTTTACTACCTGGCAAGCATCCTTGTGGGGTAACTGGGTGGGGAATACAGTCATTTTGATGGGAATTCCAAATGCCGGTCAGGTCATTTCTTTGAGTTGTTCAGTTTCTCTAGATGAGCATCCTTTAAACCCTTGTCTAAAGAGCCTGCCCCTGGCACGAGGTGTTCTGGAGCTCTGCTATGGAATAGTCCAGGAGGGTCTGACCTGCTCCCTGTGGAGTTTCGTTTAATTCCCCTGGCTTTACCTCTCCAGCCTGGGCCTAATTTCCTTGAGTCCAGAGCATCTCTGATTCACTTTAGCAGGAGACTACGCCTCAACCATCCAGCACGGATGGAGAACTGGTAGGGACAGTGTGATGCAGGGAGAGGACTAATGCTCACACCCTTCCAAGCCTCCCCAGGCTACCTCAGCTCCTCCTCCCCCATCACTGTGCCATCGTCCCCAAATCTGCTGACATCTCCTACTTAGCAGCATCTCCTCTTTGGCTTGGTCTCTCTTGCTCTCATTCTCTGTTTGTCTTTTTGTAGTTTTTTTGACTCTTTACTACAATTTCAGGGAGATTTTTGGAATAAGAAGATATGAATGCATTGTCTTCAATCTGACAGAACACAGATTTCTAGTCTTATAAATTTTTCCTAGGTTTTATGTCCTTATTGCATATTCTACTCTGGTCTAGTTTGTTTATCCAGAGAATTTCAGGTTACCCCAAATCAACAACTAACTACCTGAAACCTATTTTCAGGGAAGATGTTGCCCATATCATTTTAATTCTCCATTATTTTCAAGGGAGTGTCACACAAAGTGAGTTGAACTCCTCTAAGAATTTATCTTCATAGTGTCTCATTGTTATCTTGACTCCAGAAGTTTGGACCAATAATTAACTTGAGGCAGATGCCACATCAATTTCTTAGTGCACAGGAAGGAAGGAAAGAAGGGGAGGAGGAGGGAAGGGATGACAGGAGGGAGGGAAGAAGGGAAGGGTTGGGAAGGAGAGATGGAGGGACAGAGTGGGGAAGGAAATAAAAGAAACATCATCAAGAAAGGATTTAAAAAAAATCCTAAGATGACTGGCCCAAATAAGTATATTAAGAAAAGCTGTATAAGTTTATTAAGTAAGAGAAGAGACTGCAGAAGGTCATCTGACTTTAAGATAACTCTAAACAATGCTCACTCACTTAGAAGGCATTCAAGTAATGAAATCACTAAATGTTTACTGAGAAACTCCATTCATTTATTCAATAACATGTACCCAAAATTCATATAAAAAATACCATTATCCAGCAAAAACAATCCAGACAAGAAATTCTCACAATTACATGCCCAGATTAGCTTCTAATTATGTTCCTGTCCTTTTACTGCCCTGAAAACTATCTATTTTTGGTTTCAGAATGCATGCATATATGTATGCACTAATGTATATTGTATATATTCCTTACCTCATTCCCAAAATAAATTTAAGTCAGCTTACTGGCTATCCTTTTAAATATTTTTATTTTTCCCTGAGTACATTTCTTATAAATCTGTCTACCTGAAATTATGTAATTCTCTCTATACTATGCCATAACTCAATTATGGGCCAATACCTTTTTTAAAAAGTAAGTATGTTGTCAACAACAATGCCTCTAAAGCAGCTGTGATCATATTTTTGAGCTTGATAAGATGAAAGACTCTGTAGTCAGACTGACCTTGTTTTAAATCCTAACTCTTCCAATTTACTGAATGTATGATCTTCAGAAAGCTCACAATCTCCCCAACAGGAAAACAGACATAATATTATTTATTTTGCAGGGTTTTATGAGGATTAAATCACATAATACATATAAAGAGTCTGACATATTCTAGGTGCCCGATAAATAAAAGCTATTAAAATCAGAGCATAAGAAGAAACCTTTAACTCTCTAGAAGTACATCTTTTCTAAGTGAACACTTTTCACTTCTGTTCTTAGGCATCACATCACTGGTAAGCTGGTCCATTAGAAGCAACCTGTGAGTTACTTAGGAGTGATGGGGATAAGTTCCATAGGCAATTAGGGAAAGCAGTATGAAAGTGGGAGAAAACAGGGAGTGTGGAAAAAAAATTAAAGAAAATATCTGACTCTGGATCAGTTTCTTAACCTTTTGGGGACACTATTTGACAGTAAAATTGGGAGGCTGGATGAAGCTCCTTCAGATATTAATGAGAAAGAGTTCTACGGTTAGGTAATTTTGGAATATGCGTTCATCTCCCCCATTCAAGGTACTAGTTTGGTTTTGTTTAACCTGGCGTATTACAAACTTATTTGCCTACAGATCATCCCCACTTTTTTTTTTAGGTACTACTTATTAACATGTTTTGGAAAGGATGATAGGTTGAGCTGCAGCTTCCCATTCTATAATTTTCTCTGAGTTTTATGGCCTCAGCTAAGTGGTCTACATAAGGAAAAAAAGGAAAACATAATGAGTCAGAGGTTTTACTTATTGATGATTTCTCCTACAGCAGCGTATAACTTTTATGGGAGAAAGTCTATCACGGTTTCAAGGAAATTTCTAAGTATAGGTTAACATCTCCTCTGCATGGTACCATCAATATCTCTGATCACCAACACATTGAATGAACTGCTGCCAATTCGGTGGATTTGATTTGGTGATGAAGAGAGTCAGATTACTGGGACACAGCTGGCAATTTTGGCAATCAGTGAATGAAATGAATCAACAGGGTGGTGATCGGACTGGCTGCTCAGTGATCAACAGGACCTGGATGGAAAATCACTGTGGGATAAATTAATCCTGAGGCTGCTGGACTACACTGTGATAACAGAAGAAGACTCAAATGGGCATTTCATGGGCATAATTCTTAATGCTACAATTACAAGTTAAACTGCTAAAACGATTTGTCAACTAAAACAATTTCACTTCTCCTATCAACCTACCAGCATTTACTTTTATCTGAAAGGAAAGGACTGTGCTATATGTTGCTGGCAATAAAAGGATATACAGCAGGAAAGAGGCCAAAGAACCTACCAAAAGAGTATCCAAGAGCCAGATGCTGTGTCAGTAACTTTCCATGTAGCTTTCAATAAGTCTTTGTTTTCTTACTTGTAAAAATAACTATCCGCAAGGAGCTTTAGCTAAGTTGATTATTTTTACAAATTTGGGATTTTCATTTAATGCCTTCTTACATTACAAAATCATTCTTAATTTATCTACATAGCAGAGATAAAAGTGAATGAATATTTTGATGTTCTTTAATTAATTACATGAAATAAACCCCCTCCTTCATCTTAATTGCAGGAATTCCAACACAACCTGTTGCTACGTTTTCCCTTTTTTCTCTTGATATGTCTCTTTCCCCTCAAGGCTGCTAAGGTTTTAAAGTGTTCTAATTATTTCTATCTTTTCATTAAATACTCTGCCTCAAAAGCATACTTTTCCTCCTTCTCAAAAAGAAATTTATCAAAAAACAACATTGTAGAATCCAAAGAATGAGTGTGTTGGTAGTAGGGTAGCCAATCATCCCAGCTGGTTGGTAGTAGGGTAGCCAATCATCCCAACTGATAGTTGTCCCATGTGTAGGGACTTCCAGGCTAAAACTGGGACAGTCTCTGGCAAACAATGACAGTGGGTCACCTTGGTTTGTAGCCTAAGCGAGAGGACTGGATACCTGCACCAAAAAGTTGTAATTTTAATCCCTCTATTAGAAGTTCTCTTCTTTCATTGCCAAACAGCTGTGGAAAGCAATCAGATACCAGATGGATGAATGAATTTAATGACCTTTAAATTTCCTTTACACCAGTGGTTCTCAATTCTGGCTCCTTTCTAGACTCATCTGGTTAAGCTTTTTAAAATGATGTTATTCCCTGATTTGGTCTGAAGGTGAGTCCCAATCATTAAAATATATATTTGAAATTCCCCAGTTGATTCTAAGGTTACTGTGGGCTAAAAAAATACTACTTTGCATACATTCTGAGATTCAAACTACAGATCTAATAAGAGCCACACAGAGCAAGGAGACATCTACTTTATGGGCTCTGACTTTTTAAATATTACATGCAAGTTTCCATTTCACCTTTTAAACAAGTGAGAACCCACAAACTGACTTTACATTTATTCACCTAAGGATCATCATATATATAAATTTCTGTCTTGTCATGTTTTCATTCTGACCATCAAACACCACCATCTATTGCCTTTGTGTGTGTGTGTGTGTGTGTGTGTGTGTGTGTGTGTGTGTGCACAAGAAGCTGTACTGGGCACTGTGGGGCCACAAAGGTTTAAAACTCAAGTTCTCTGCCTTCAGGGAGCTCACCGTGTAACACATGAAAGATGACTAAACGATGGAGCCACTGATCTCAAGAGGAGATCAAAGAGGAAATGGCTATGGCCAGAGATGGTTGGGAAATCTGCACAGGGTGGTGGGTAGGGTTTAAACAAGGCCTTGAGGACTGGGTGGAATTACAATTAGAACCAGGAAAGTCATCCCCAGTAGGGAGAAAGACACTTTTGGGGTAGTTAAGAAGCAAATATAAATATAATAAAAATAAAATAAAGTAATGCAAATATATATACACATTCTACACAATGCAAACCATATCTAGGGATGCATGTAGCTCAATATAAGGCCAACTGCTGAGCAAGGGGGTCATAATCACCCAATCATATTTTTGGTGATGATCACCCATGACACTGAAAATGAGAACTGGACTGGTGGATGAAAGAGCTGGTTTAGGACAGGCATAAAGTCAAGCTTGGAGAAAGAGCCACTGAATGGCAGTGGCAGAAGTCCCTTCCCTCTTTCACGCTAGGCCCACTGAAGAAACCTCATCAACCAAACATCAAGGCAAATGCTCCAGCAGTCGCTGCCGAACTCTTGAGGTTCCACCCTATCCAATCAAGTGGTTATTTAATGTTGAAAGACTACAGTTACAATAGAACTCGTGCAAAAGTTACGCATTAGTTGTCGCGTTATGTGATTACCAATCATTGATTTTCAATTACTTTTATAATGCAATGGCCTTTTCTCTGGATTTCAGAATTAAAGCACTACTATTCCATTTGTCTTTGCCTCCTAAAAGAGTTAATTTTCCTATTTATTCCAATATCTGGTCTTCATGCAAGATATGAACTAAATGTCAATGAATGATCTGGGTATGCATCATCTAAGGAAGTCAGTGGGCAAAATTAACATTTAGAAGTAGGCACCACTGGTTATTTCACACATTATTAACTTATATTACAATTCAAATAAGCTTACAGCTGGCAAAAAAATCTCTTCTGTAAAGTGATCTCAAACATAATAGGCTTAATCAGAGATAAATTAAATTAGGCAGCCATGCATACTACAGCATATTAATTCTGAGTAGTTATTAAATACATTTTCTGTTATCGGTGGCGTGAACAACATTATATGCAAACAAATTCTTCAAGAGGGTAGCGACTAAAGTTTATGTCTGGGATGCTATGTGCCTGACATATTCCCATGCCTTCTTATACCGTTAAACAATCTTCTCTGCTAATGGTGGCGCTAGGTTTGGTTCCCATAAACGAGTCAACTTACCCCCAGACAATTAAGCAAAAGAACAGCAAACAAAACTGCCAGGGTGGTTTTGGGTTTTTCCAAAAGGAACTTTTCTACCTTTCTTTGGCAATTTTTTTTTTTTTTTTAAAGAGGGCATTAGTGCAGCACAACTGGGGTAAAACTGTCTAAAGTATAAGGCAGTGAATATTCATTACGTGAAAAACTGATGCATCTCATTCTGTGTTTTGGGTCACCTGTGTTGCCTGGGAATCTCCACAGAAGGAAATTATTAAGGTTCAATGCTATTTTGTAAATAAGATCCTACCGTGCTCTATTCCCTTAAATGGTAGTAATCTAAGCCATCAGCTAGCACTCAGATTCTATAAGCTAGCATACAGTGCTTTTGTGAAAGAAAATAAAAAAGATACACCTAAGCCTTTATATACACACACGTGCACATGCGCCCCCTTCCTTGATTGACCTCTGCCATATTATTTTGTTCTTTTATTAAACAATCAGGGCCTTTAATTTCTGCATCCAGAAGCAATGCAAGTAACTAGGTGTGACCACTCTCCCCCCCACAACAAGTCGGAGAAAAGCTTTTGACGCTCTTTGCACTTTGCACATTTAAAACTCAATGTAAGGCGACAAGAACATTAAGCTGCCCAGTGAGCAAAATGTGAGACTAATCACTATCTGTTCTTATCCGTGGGTACGATAATTGGCAAATTAAAGTGCCTGAGGATCGTTGGCCCACCTGCATCAAAAAGCATCACTTTGAAACAGCTAATGAAGATGAATGCATGCACCAGCTTTACTGACAACTCCTCCAAACACCAGTGGACTGAAAAAGCAACATTACAGCCCCCATTTAATTGACTGTAAAGTACGCACCATGTAGATTTTTTTGTTATTTAAAGGGGTAAAATCCAAACCCCTTCAATATGTTTTCTAAACATACTGGTGGAATTAAGGCTAGTACTTAACCCCAAGACCCAGTGATTTTCTTTTTATGCTAGAAAACTGCAATCAATTCACCTAATAGAATGTTGAGTTAGTAGCTTTAGAACAGCCAGATTCAAATAAATATAAATGCCACAAAAAAAAAGGACATAACTTAGTTTTAGTAACCTTGCTACTGTCTACTCATCCGTCCATCCATTTATCCATTTATTTAACAGGAACTTAATACCTGCTCTGTCCTAGGTACTTCTTGATATTTGGCACAAAGAGATGAATGACATCTCCTTAGGGGGCTTGTCAACCCCTGGAGGAAGGCTACCTGCATACAGAGCGAAGACGGATGACATGTATAGTGGAAATACTGCCAGAGCACCCCCCACTCCCTTAGAGGCTTTGGAGAGAAGACTCCTGAGCTGAATTCTCAGATGATCTAGAAGGCATAAAATGGAGAGTTTTTGAGGCTGAACAAACTTAAGAAAAATCTAAGCTCAAAGAACAGCACGGGCAGAATCAACACAAAGGTCATGGTCTGCTTGAAGGAAAGAAATTGCCTTCAGAATATATGACGGAAATAAATACAGGAGGCAGGAGATCAACAGATGATGAAGAGGAGAGGGAGGCAAGGGTGAGGATATGAAGGGCGCTAGAAGGCATGCCAAGGAGTTTGGGTTTAATTCTATAGGTGGTTGTTTGCAAAATCCAGGCCAGATGACCCTAGAGCCCCAGGGAGGGAGAGGAGGGAGTTGAGGGAGGGGGAGGCCAGGGAGTCAGGACTCTGGGTCCTGCAACTCTACCTGAAGCACAGCAGCTTGGCTAGTATCTGTCTTATATTGGGCCTTCTTAATTTTTATTTTTTATTTATTTATTTTTTAAAAAGATTTATTTATTTATTTGAGAGAGAGAGAGAGAGATATCACAAGTAGGCAGAGAGGCAGGCAGAGAGAGAGGGGGAAGCAGGCTCCCCGCTGAGCAGAGAGCCTGATGCGGGGCTCGATCCCAGGACCCCGAGACCATGACCTGAGCCGAAGGCAGAGGCCTTAACCCACTGAGCCACCTAGGCGCCCTGGGCCTTCTTAATTTTTTAAATAACTTTTGAAATTTGAACTAGTTTTAGATTTACAGAAAAGTTGCCAAGATAGTACAGAGAGTTCCCATAAATGCCTCACCTAGTTTCCCCTAATAGTAACCTTTTATATTACTGTGGCACATTTGTCATAACCAAGAAACCAATACTGGTACACTGCTATTAGCTAAACTCCAGCCTTCATTCCTATCTCACCAGTTTTTCGGCTAATGTACTTTCTCTGTTCCAGCATCCAGTCCAAGACACCACATTGCATTTCGTCATCTGTATAAGTTTCTCAATTTTTCCGTGTTACTCATGACCTTAACAGTCGAGAAATAATAGCCAGGTGTTTTAGAGGAAGTCCTTCACTTCGGGTTTGTCTGCTGTTTTCCATATGACCAGACTAGGGTTATGGGTTTGGGGAGGAATACCGCAGAGATAAGGTACATTTTTCATCATGTCACAGCAGGAGGCATATGATATCAACAAGACTTACCACTTGTGATCACTAGTGTTTACCAGGATTCTCCTCTGGAAAGTTACTCTTTCTCTTCTTCACAAATCCTCTTATTGGGAGTCAGGCACTAAGTTCAGCTTCCATTGAAGGATGGGAGTAAACTTTACCTCCTGGAGGAAGCCACATCGGCCTTTGTTAGGTGGAATTATTGTATAAGGAAGATTTGTTCCTTCCATTCCAGTTATTAATTTGTTCAATCATTTATTTATATGGATGAACATATATATATTCATTTTATACTTTCAGTGGTAATCCAATACCACGTTATCTATTTTGTAGCTCAAATTGTTCGAGCCTTGGCCGTTGGGAATTTCCTTAGGTTGGCTCTTATATCCCTTTGACATGCCCCCATTCTTCTGGTTCTTGAGTGCTTTATTGCTTTAGGGAATACCAAATGCTCCAGGTTTATATTGTATTTTTCCTGCCTCAGCCCTAGAACCAGCCACTTCTCCAAATATTCCTAGTTCCTTTCATTGGGGCATGATGTTTAGAAACCAGTATTTGGGCACTGGTGTGCTAGCTGCTACTGGGGTAGCACTGCCCCCAGGCCATGTCAGCAGCAAGAGCTAGGGAACGCACGTAGATATTCAAGCCCAGGTATACACACGTAACCACAATTGTTCCTAATCTTGTCCATCGGTGTGTGTGTGTGTGTGTGTGTACATATATATATATATATATATATATATATATATATATATATATTAGGCTATGTGTTCATATGTGACATGTCCAACTCTAATCCAGGACTAAGGGGTTCATCCCAGCCTCCTCTCCTTGCTTATCTGCAAGTGCCCCAGCAGGGAGAAACTTGGCTCTCACCATCCATTTACTGTTCAACTCCAGGATTTGAACCTTTATTTGAAAACAGATTTCCACTACTTTAAAATAAGAGGAAAAAGCCTGAAAATAGATATTGTAAGAGAAGGTCGTTAGATTATTTAATGTATAAAAGTACCATAATTATATTTGTATTTTTAGAAATGTTACCCTGAGGTGAGTGAGAGATGGCTCAAAGGGGGCTAAGCCATGAGGCAAGGATGCTGTGATTCTCCAATGGGAGGGTAAGGACCTGCCATAGCTATGGAAATACAGAAGAAGGAATCAACGAGAGAGATTTTAGAAGATTAATGCATTGAAGTGATTAGATGTGGAAAGTGAGAGAGAGAAGTCAGAGACGAATGTAGATTAAATAATGGGGTGCCCAGTGTGCTTTTATCTCAGTTAGACAAGACACAGGGAAGAAAAGTTTCGGGAAGGAAATAACTAGGTCTGGGGACTTTTAAGTGGAATATCCATGTGGACATGCTTCAGAGGCTTGCTGGAATGAGCTTTGGATTTCAGGAGAGTTGTCTAAGCTGCAGAAATGAATTTCAGGGTCTTAAGCCCAAAAAGGAAGATGGAAAACCTTGGGACTGGATGAAAAGGCCAGGAAAGGAATGTATGAAGAATAAAGAATAGAAGATCAGGGGCAACAGCCTACCCAACACGAATATTGACAGATACATGCTGAATTCTAATACAAAGCATAGAAAATGAAAAGGACTTTTGAATTAGATAGTATATACTGCTACAGAAATGTAACAGCCTTATTTTTTTTTTATCATCATCACTGTAATTGTTCTGTTTTTCACCAAATCATTTCATGTTTCTTCTAGGCACACAGGAAGACAATAATTCCCACTAACTCTTGCATTTAGGTGTAAAGGTAACTAGTTCTAGACAAAGGAATGTGGGTCACCACGTGCAGCCCGAGCCCTGAAAATCTCCTGTGGGATCTTCTACTTCATTGTCTATCCCAGTGTCTATTTCATTAATACCAGATACAAAATAAAGTGAAAGATTCAAGAATAAAAGAGAAAAACTGTATGAGGCACTTAATGGATAAAGAAGAAACCTTTGAAAAAATTAAACATCCATTTATGATAAAACAATAACCAACTAGGAATGGAAAAGAACTTTTCCATCTGATAAAAAGCATCTCTGAAAATCCTACAGCTAAAATCTTATTCAATTTTTAATACAATAAAAGAGTCCTCAGGAAATCAGGAGCAAGGCAAGGATGCCCAATCTCACCACTTCTGTCCCAGGAGGTTTGAACCACTACAATAAAGTAAGAAAAAGAAATAGAGGATAAACATTGGAAAGAAACAAAACTGTCTATATGTGCATAGTTTATATTTAAAAATCCTATGAAATCTACCAAACAATAATTATAGCTAGTAAGTAAGTTTATAAAATTGGCACAGTTTTATATTTATACTGAGATATAAGTTACATACCATATATTTCATTCTTTTTAGGTGTACAGTTCAATGGTTTTGGGTATATTTACAAGATTGTGCACCTATTATCCTTATCTAATTTCGAAATATTTTTATCATCCGAAAAGGAAACCTGTACCATCACCACTCACTCCCCATTCTCCCAAGTCCCTGGTAACCACTAGTTGACTTTCTGTCTCCATAGGGTTGTCTAGTCTGAACACTCCACATAAATGAACTTAGACAATATGCGGTCTTTCTTGTCTGACTTCTTTCCCTTGGCATTCTGTTCACAAGTTTCATCTACATTGTAGCATTTATCCGTATCTTATATTCCCTTTTTTGGCTGGATAATATTCCATTGTGTGTAAATGCCACATTTTGTTTATCCATTCATTAGCTGTTTGGGTTTTCTATACTTTCAACTATTAGGAATACTATTGTGATGAATATTTGTGTATGAGTTTCTGTGTGAATGTATATATAAATATATGTATATATATATATATGTGTGTGTACATATATATACACATTATATATTTTTTAAAGATTTTTAAAATTTTTTAAAGATTTAAATTTATTTTTTAAAAGATTTTATTTTTTTAAAAGATTTTATTTATTTATTTGCCAGAGAGAGAGAATGGGAGAGAGAGAGACTACAAGGACAGGGAGCGGCAGGCAGAGGGAGAAGCAGGCTCCCTGCTGAGCAAGGAGCCAGATGTGGAACTCGATCCCAGAACCCTGGGATCATGACCTGCGCAGAAGGAAGACGCTTAACTGACTGAACCACCCAGGCGTCCCAGTGTGAACATTATTTTCATTTCTTTTGGGTCTATACTTGAGAGTAGAACTGCAAGGTCAAATGGTAATTCTGAGAATAACTTTTTGAGGAAATGCCAAACTCTGTTCCAAAGTGGTTGCAGTATTTTACATTCCCACCAAAAGAAATAATGGTTCCAAATCTCTGTTGTTTTTCTTTTATTATTATAGTTATCCAAGTGGGTAGGAAGTATATTTTCCCGTGGTTTTCATTTGTGTTTTCCTAATTACTAATGATGTTGAGCATCTTTTCATGTGCTTCCTTGCCATTTGTATATTTTTGGAGAAATGTCTATTCAATGATTTTCCCCATTTTTAAGTTGAATTATTTGTCTTTTTACTGCTGAGTTATAAGAGTTTTTTATATGTTCTAGACACTGGACATTTACCATCTATAGAATTTGTAAGTATTTTTCCCACTTTGCAGGTTTTCTTTTCACTTTCTTGATAGTGTCCTTTGAAGCACAAAAGTTTTCAATTTTGATGAAGACCAATTTATCTTTTTCTTTTGTTGTTCATGCTTCTGATGTTATACCTAAGAAACTACTGCCTAATCCAAGGTTGTTGGAGATTTATACTTATGTTTCCTCATAAAAGTTTTATGGTTTTAGCTTTTACACTTAAATCTTTGATTCATTTTGAGTTAAAATTTTTGTGTATGGGGTGAGTAATGGTCCAAATCATTGTTTTGAACATGAAAATCTAGTTGTCCCAGCACTATTTGTTGAAAAGGCTATTATTCCCATGTTGAATTGTCTTGGCATCATTCCTATAAATCAACTGACCATAGATATATGGGTTTATTTCTGAACTCTCAATTCTATTCCATTGATCCATCTGCCTATCCATCTGCTGGTACCATATAGTCTTGAATACTGTAGTTTTGTAGTAAGCTTTAAAATCTAGAGTGAGTTCTCCAATACTATTCTTGTGTAAGATTGTTTTAGCTATCCTGAATCTCTTATATTTCATAGAAATTTTAGAATCATCTTACAAATTTCTTTTAAAAAGCCAGCTGAGACTAGGGACAGCTTTGAATCTGTAGATAAAGTTGGGAAGAATAGGATTACATTATTATCTATAAAAATATAGATTATTATTAGGTACATAATACAGATTATATTTTGTGTTATATTCATACGTTCATAGGTTGCCATCCTAACAACATTAGTCTTCAAGAACATGCGGTGTCTATTTATTTAGGTCATCTTTTTTTTGACAATGCATCTTTAATATTCACTGTCCATGTATTATGCTCCTTTTGCTATATTTATTCCTAAGCATTTTGTTATTTTTGATGCGATTTTAAATGGAACTGTTTTCTTAATTTCATTTTTAGATTGCATTGCTGGTGTATAGAAATATAACTGGTTTTAACACACGGATCTATCCTGCAGCCTTTCTGAACCCATTCATTAGCCCCGATAGTTTTGTGTGTGTGTGAATTCCTTAGGATTTTGTCTATATAAGACTGTGCCATCTGTATTCAGAGTTTGTTTTATTTGTCCCTTTCTAATCCAGATGCCCTTTACTTCTTTTCTTCTTGCCTAACTGCCTTGGCTAAAACCCCCAGTATATTACTGAACAGAGGTGGTAAGAGCAGATATCCTTGTCTTGTTCCTCATCTTTGGTGGGAAGCTTTTTCAGTCTTTCACCAATAAGTATGATCTTAGTTGTGGGTTTTTAATAGATATCCTTTAGGGGGTTGAGAAACTTTCTTTATATTTCTAGTTTGTTGAATGGTTTTATCATGAAAGGTATTTGGTCAAAAGCTCTTTCTGGGTCTACTGAGATGATCACATTGTTTTTGCCCTTTTTTCTATTAATGTGGTATCTCACATTGATTAACTTTTGAATGTTGTACTAGCCTTGCATTCTTGAGGTAAATCCCACTTGGCCATGGTGCATAATTCTTTTCACATGTTGCATTATTCCTAAGGAATATCTGTCTGTAGCTTTCTTATATTTGTTTGATTTTGGTATCAGGATAATACTACAATTATAGTTCTTTATATTAGCAGTAAGCAATTAGGAGATAAAAAAAATTTCACCTGAAATATTAAAAATACTTAAAATTCTTGGTAAAGGAAACAAGAAGCATATAAGAATTTTACACTAAAAACTACCAAATATTGCTGAGAAATATTAAAGAAGACCTATCTAAATGGAGAAAGCATATATGCTTATGAATTAGAAGGCTCATTATTGATGATATTCAATTCTTCCCAAATTGAGACTTGATTCAACATATTCCCAATCAGAAACCCACTAAGCTGATTATTTTTAGAAACCAGAAAGCTAATTCTAAAATGTATATAAAATTTCATAACATCTAGGATATCTAAACCAATATTGTAAAAGAAGAATGAAGATGGAAGGCTCATATATATATCATGTACTTATATATATATGATATATATTATAAGATATATATGATTATATAGGAAATCTCAAAAATAAAAGTACAAACAACCCAACATAGAGATGGGAAAATAATTTAATGGACATTTTATGAAGGAAGATATATGAATGCCCAGTAAGAACATAAAAAAGGTTTCCAGACATGAACCATCAAGAAAAATACATATTAGATAACAAGCAAGTACCACTAAAAACCCATCAGAGTGTCTAAAATTTAAAAGAATGACACTAGATGTTGAGGATGTAGAACAACTAAAACTATCATATACTGTTTGTAGGGATGTAAAATGGTGCAAATGCTTTGGACAAAGACCTGGAAATTTCTTGTAAAACTGAATGTGTACCTACTATGACTTAAATTCCACTCTTCAATATTGACCTAATGGAAATGAAAGCCTATGTTTACAAAAAGACTTGTTCAGGAATGCTCATAATAACTTCATTTATAAGAATCAAACCTGCAAAGAGCAAAGGCGTCCATCCATAGAAGAATAGATCAGTGAACTGTGGTATATTTATAGAACACAATATCAGTCTGCAAGAAATAGAAATGCAGAGCAAAGGAAACAGTCACCAAAACCAAAAGACATCCTACAGAATGGGAGATTTTTGCAAATGTTTTATCAGATAAAGATTAGTATCCAAAATCTATAAAGAACTTAATCAAATTCAACACCCAAAGAATAATCCAATCAAGAAATGGGCAGAAGACATGCACAGACATTTCTCCAAAGAAGACATACAAATGGCCAACAGACATAAGAAAAAGTGTTCCACATCACTCGGCATCAGGGAAATACAAATCAAAACCACAGTGAGATACCACCTCACACAGTCAGAATGGCTAAAATTAACAAGTCAGGAAACGACAGGTGTTGGCAAGGATGCAGAGAAAGGGGTTAAAGAAACTACTGTTGGTGGGAATGCAAGCTCGTGCAGCCACTTTGGAAAACAGTGTGGAGGCTCCTCAAAATTTGAAAATAGAGCTACCCTATGACCCAGCAATTGCACTACTGGGTATTTACCCCAAAGATACAGATGTAGTGATCCGAAGGGGCACATGCACTCCAATGTTTATAGCAGCAATGTCCACAATAGCCAGACTATGGAAAGAGCCCAGATGTCCATCAATAGATGAATGGATAAAGATGTGGTGGGTATACATGTGTGTGTGTGTGTATACATATATATAATGGATATTACTCAGCTATCAAAAAAAAATGAAATCTTGCTGTTTGCAACAATGTGGATAGAACTGGAGGGTATTATGCTAAATGAGATAAGTCAATCAGAGAAAGACAATTATCATATGATTTCACTCCTATGTGGAATTTAAGAAACAAAACAGAGGAGCACACAGGAAGGGAAAGAAAAATAAAACAAGACTTAATCAGAGAGGGAGACAAACCATAAGAGACTCTTAACCATAGTAAAAGAAACTGGGGGTTGCTGAAGGGGCGCAGGGTGGGAGGACGGGGGTAACAGGATGATGGGCAGTAAGGAGGGCATGTGACGTAATGAGCACTGGGTGTTATATACAACTGAAGAATCACTGAACTCTACCTCTGAAACTAATACTCTATATATTAATTAAGTGAATTTAAATAAAAATTTAAAAATTTAAAAAAAAAGAAATGCACCGATAAACTCCACAACAGAATCATCTCAAAAATATTATACTGTGTGAAAGAAACCTGACACAGAAGAGTATGTGGTGTGTGATTCTGTTTACATGAAGTTCTAGAATGGAAGTGATTTACTCTGGGTGGTTGAAGAGGCCTGGGGATTTGCTGGGAAGGGGTATGAGGGAATTTTCTGAGGTGATACAGATTTGAGCACATTTGTCAGAACTCACAGAAATGTAGACTTGTGTATTTTATGTAAATATATATTTTGCCTTAAAAAAGAATTATAAAAAAACCACAAAGTTTGAATTCTAGTAATGATATGTAACCCAAAGTTTGGGGGGAAATAGTAGTGATGTCTACAACTTACTTATTAAAATGTGTCCAAAAGTAAGATGGATTCGTAGATGGCTAGAAGGGCGGAATGATGGTGGGTATATGAGTGTTCACTAAACATTTCTTTCAATCCTTCTGTATGGTTAAACATTTTCATAATAAAATGATGCAAAAGAAAAAAAATTCTTAAAAATGGAGTCTTTCACAATAAATAATAAATGAATTAAAAAATCCAAAGGAAAAAAGAAAGCAATCCCAGCTCTGTAAGATACTAGCCATGTGAATTTGGCAAACTATTTAAATGGTCTAAGTCTAAATTTCCTTATTTATAAAATGTAATGGGATAAATAATACCTTCTATATAGGATTGTTAAAGGACTGGACTTGCTGATTTATGTAAAGAACAGTTCCTGGGATAAATAAGCACTGAGTAAATGTTTCAGCTACTATTTTTAGTGAGCGTGGAGTGCCTGTGGACATAAACCCACAAAAATAAAATATCTCAAAAACAGAAGAGGAGGACAATGTTTGCACATTTCGCGAAAGCAACTGTTATGCTTGTTGCATAGATAAAGTCGGATTCACTGTGATTTTTTCCAATGCATGAATGTCATTTATTAGGACCTCAAAGTGAATGAGCTAGTAGAAAGGAAATACTACATTTTTGAAAACCCATAAAGCGTATTTTTAGGAATGGTATTTCCTTGACTTTCATTCCAGGAAAATGCTAACACACGGCATGAAGCATGCTGGGCCCAGAAAAGCAAGCCTGCCAGATGCCACAGCAATAAATAGAGTGAGTCCTTGGAGAGGAAGTGTAAAGCGAGAACATGTAGCATTATGTCTCCCAAACCCTTCCCATCTGGTATTTAGCCCACTGAAGTCATGGGGTTTTGGGAAATTCACCCTTGTAGGCCACTTTTAATTAATTTTCTTATTTATTTGTTCAGCAAACACTTAAATCACAGCCTACTTTCGGCACCATTCTATGCATTGCCCTCCAGGACCTAATGAAAATGAAGCTGGGTAAGGTAATCTTGGGAAAAAAAGATCTAAGTGCAGTAAAAGAAGAAAATAGTACCATTTACACCCTGCTACCTCCTTTTTCAAGATTCACTTTAAAAATACGATTTTAGCATTTTTAATCAATAGATGAAGCAACTGCATGTTTTCCTAAGTGACAGAAATTCTCAGACCGGAAAGAAAGCAGCAGAATTTATCTGGGTTATATCCTACTTTGCTGAGAAGTGCATAAGTAAAAATACGTTTTTATAAATGATATTTTCTATAGTGCTTATAAACATCATTTTTATAAATGGTTATCATAAATGCAAGTGGAATGTCTTCATGTGATATCTTTTACTAAATTGAAATGTAGCAATGTTTCTAATAAGAAAACTGACCTCTAGAATGTTGAAAATTGTTTCATCTTATTATGACCGCTGTTTTGGGGGTTGTCAAATATATATACTTAGGATAATTACAAGAAACTGTGATTAATGGGTTTTTGCCCAGGATTTTAAAACAACAAAAGAAATTATTTTAAATGAAAGGAAAAGTACATTCCATTCCCTCAACTCATCTTTATTTTGGGATTATACTTTCTCTGCTAAAATTTAAGATGGAATTTCTAACAGTGATGGCATTGTTCAGTAAATAGCACTCCTTTGTGTGTGTGAAACATTTCAAGTGAATGGAAATGGTCTCTGACTTTTTAATCTGGAAAACTTTCACCTATAGTATTTATTCAAATGTTGTCCATATTTTCAGGGAAGAATTTAGAAAAATGTCTTTCTCATAAAATATGTCATTCCCTTGTGTCTATTTAAAAAGGAACTCCCTCTCCTACCTCAAGTTCGCGGCACACACACACAAACCCAACGCTATCAATAGAAGCTAAAGATAAAATTAAAGAGACACTGGCTGCACGCTAAATTCTGGGATAAGAGGGAAGAGGAAGCTGGTTGGCAGTCACCTTTCCCAGCTCTTATCTTTTCCTCCCACTTCCCTCTCCTGGGCTGAGGGGCTGGGATGTCCATACTCCATGACCTCTTTCTTGAGTGGAAGACACAAGCGGGGAGTCAGTGTCCTGCGCTTTAATGTCTTATTATCCTTCTCCTCAAGTGAAACCTTACTGCTGAGGGGAAATAAAATGTTATATGTAAATGAAAACAGTCACTTGGAAATCATCTTTCTGGGTTTCATCACCAATATACCTGTAATTTTAAGACAGCCTTTTAATTAATTTATTTTTATTTATTTATTTATTTTTAAGATCTTATTTATTTGACAGAGAGAGATCACAAGTAGGCAGAGAGGCAGGCAGAGAGGAGGAAGCAGGTTCGCCACCGAGCAGAGAGCCCGATGCGGGGCTCGATCTCAGAGACCCTGAGATCACGACCTGAGCCGAAGGCAGAGGCTTTAACCCACTGAGCCACCCAGGTGCCCCATAATTTAAATAGTAATAAATTGGGCGCCTGGGTGGCTCAATTGGTTAAGCAACTGCCTTCGGCTCAGGTCGTGATCCTGGAATCCTGGGATCGAGTCCCGCATCGGGCTCCCAGCTCCACAGGGAGTCTGCGTCTCCCTCTGACCTTCTCCCCTCTCATGCTTTCTCTCACTCTCTCTCTCTCAAATGGATAAATAAAATCTTTAAAAAAATAAAAAAATAAAATATAAATAGTAATAAATTCATCAGACAAGTATATTAGGAGATCTATATTCAAAGTTTACCACTGACTTTAGGTTAATCTACTGTTTTCTAGATTAATACACACTGCTGGGGTGCCTGGGTGGCTCATTTGATTAAGCCCCTGCCTTGGGGTCTTGGGATGGAGCCCCACAGTGGGCTCTCCAGTCAGTGGGGAGCCTGCTTCTCCCTCTACCTCTGTCGGCCCCCACTTGTGCTCTCACTCTCTCTCTCTCTCAAATAAATAAAATCTTTAAAAAATTAATACACATTGTTTAGAATGTTAAAAGGCCAAACTTTTGTAATTCCTCTCAGTGTGGATCATCTTAGAATAGAATTATTAGGAAGAAGTTAGGGATTCATAAAGCAGGACAGAGAGGGTTTTTGTTGTTCTTGAGATTTTTACTACTGTATTTACTACTATATTTACTTGAGAGGATATAACTATCCTGAGATTAAACATCATGTAGTTCCAACAAGTGTGTTCTCTCTGATTTACCCAGACTAGGAGATTTCCCCATGTTAATTTTGTCTCTTTTACAATCATCCTCAAAATTCTTTATCCTTCCTTAATTATTTATGTCTATATCTCAAGCAGTAAGAACACATTTGAAATTTACAATTTTTCTGGGTTCTTAACACTTATTAGTTTTGTTTTCTGCCTAGACTTGTTAAGCTAATTTTGTCTTCAACACTTTCAGGAATAATGCATTACTTATCTTTACATTTTGCATTATTGTTTCTGTATTGAAGAATTCAAATTTAGATTTCAATTTACTCAAAATGAACTTGCTGATACTCAAATCTGAATCAAAACCCAGACTGATTTTTTACTTTTTTCCATCCATTTCAAATGTTAACACAGATACTTCCTCAAATAACATTTGAAAAACTTATAATCCAATATCACGTCCAATTATCTTTCTGCCAAGCCAGGGGTGGCCTGGTTATTTCTTTTCTTTTAAAAAAAATTCTATGGTCTCTGATATAAAATAAAAGGAAAAGAACTATAAAGGCATGACAGCAGGCCTATTACTACTGGGCGCATTTCCTCATTTTCTTCTGCGGCTCCCATGCGGGCTGGGATCAGAACCCTGCTGTCCCACTCCAGCTCCTGAGACGATCAGCCTAAAGAGGAAGGTAAGAAGGCTACTGATTTAGTGACAATTGGAGCTGAGTCCCAGTGCGACACCTTGGAGGCAGATAGATGGACAGAGCAGATATCTTATTTTCTAAAGTAAGATCTGCCGAAATGAAGAGTGTACGATTTGTTGGAATTCTACCACACTTACTAACAAATATGTCGAATGAGAACATGGGGCCATTTGCAGATGTATCATTAATGTGGGTACTGATAAAACTCATAATTTAATGTCAGAAGGTAGCCCTAATGATCTCACATCGGGAATATTTGTACTACCAGAACAAGTTCCACTTACAAACAGATTGAAGATTGAAAGCATTTCCCTGCTGATTCTAGACATACAGCAAAGCCTAAGCATTATGAGGAGGCCCAGCAGAGCAGCTGTAGGTAATGTGTGCAGGCATTTCTGACAGAAACTCTATTTTCTGAAGACTTACACTCAGGTACAAAAGTCTGCTGAAAACTAAACTTGGTCCAAATCTCAGCTTAGTAGAACTCCATCAAATACAGCGAAAAATAAAGGTTAAAGGGGAAAAAAAAACTTACGGACTTGACTTTCAGAAAAGACCACAGCATTGTTTGCAAGGGAGAACAAAGGACATTCTCAATACTTATTAATCTTTTTACATAGAATATTACATTTGGCAATTCATAGTGTAATAATTTCCAGCATCTTGAAGGGACTAAATAATTAAAAAGAGTGAGAACTGAACCCAGGGAAGGTTCTGTCAATTTGAGAAATAATTGCTTTTACTCCTGAATTTTTCAAAGTTGCGTTTTTTCCATGGTGTCAACTGGGTCAGCCCACAGTCATATACGAAAATATAATTCACCAAAAAAAAAAAGCTTTAATCCTTTCGGATAACAAAACAGAACCGAATAGGAGAGGGGACCAAACTCTAATACACAGAACTCTTACAATTTTAAGGAAGTAGACACTAGTTTGGCAGCCCAGAATGATCTGGGAACCCCGAAACTGAGACTTAAATCTAATAACTCTCAAAAATTAATGCTCTCAGTTAACTCTGATCTTTCATTTGTGTTTATACCTCAGTTTTCAATCACAGGAGGTCGAAATGTTGAAGCTAAGTGTTCCAGTAGATGAAAGATGATTACTAGGAAGGCTAAATACCTCCAAGTCAAATGAGCACATAACCTTTACAAATATTTATTACTGTAACCTCTACAAATATTTATTACCCTGTTTATTCATTCAACCATTCAACAAAGATTTATTTAGCACGCGCTAGGCAAAACACTCACAAGACAACCCTAAAATCTACTTAAAAAGCACAAATTTGTATTCCTTTGAGGATTTTTGATAGTACCCCTTTTTTGAAGGTACTTTTTTTGAAAGTACCCCTTTTGAAGGTACACACTAAACAAACATTTAACCCTAGATCTGTAAATTTTTAACATTATATCTACCTTTTAAAAAATCACATGCATTTTTCTAATGTTATGAAACCAAGAGTTGAAAGGAAACGTTTACTTGCTCCAATGGAAAAGAAAAGGCTTCCAGAACTAGGGGACCCCTGGGATGGCGGAGTGTAAAAACCTGTGCAAATGTACTTGAAAAACTCTCTCTCATTGATGCCAACTGAAGGTCAGAGTCTGAGGGTTGGAAAGGAACCCCTTCTTCCTTCTTGCATTCTCTCTGTCTTTGCTCTATTTCTTCTGTCTTTTCTCACTGTTTGGACACACTTATCCTTCAGTGAGATGGAATCGGCAAAGCCACATTAGAAAATGTCCGTCGGAAAAATCGGGAGGGAAGGATGAAGGCATATCTAACAGTAACAACAGAACAAGGTAGAAAAGTTTGCTGACAAGAAGGAAGAAAAGGTTTTGCTGTAGAATTTAAAGAACAAGTATTTCCCAAGGGCCTATCCAGTGGCAGGCAGGGTACAGCCGTACCACGTAGGAAACCCTATGTCCACTGTGAAAGATAAAAAGATTAAAATAAAGAAGCCTGCTAAATGCTGTTATGAGAAGGTAGATATACTTTATTTGGGAGACTACGCAAAAATTAACTACTAAGAATGAGCCGAATGTCCATATATTAACATAATTAAAAAAAAAACACCACCAATGTTAAGGAAAAACAAGGTGCAAATGTACAAATTCAGTATGATCTCTCCCATTTAAAAATAATATTCCAATACATATAGAGAGACAGACTTATATTAGTTACGGATATATATCTGTATGTCTACATCTATACCTCCATAACCAGATCATATATATGATATGATAATATGATATAACACAATATAAATGGAATAATAGACAACAATTTTATTAGTGTTAATATTACCTCTGGGGGTGGATGAATAGGAAGGATGGTGATTTTTTTCTTTTAGCTTTAAAAAAAAAAAAAAGAAATCCAAAGCAAATATGATAATATAAATATATTAAAATATGGGGGTGGATATACAGGCTTTTTAAATTTTCTGTAGGTTTAAACCACTTCATAATAAAAAATGTATTTTAAAAAATTTTGTGGTTTAAAAGAAAGATGCGGTAGAAATTTAGGCAATTAGAATGAACTATTCTTGTAAGTCCAATTTTCTTACTTTTGAGCCTAGAATATACAAGGCTGATTATTTTCCATCTTTAGCAAGAGGAACAATGGAGAGTTAATGTAGAAGAAAAGACTGTCCTTGATATGATAAGTCAGTGACACTTTTGGCAAATGGGTGGTAATTTCCAGATGGAAGTGAATTATCTGAACATAATTATATTGAATCCTCTAGCTTTAAAAGAGTGTTCCAATCATATACTATCCATATAAGTCACTCTTTTCTTCCTTATGGGGTGTGAATGTGAGGTTTAAGGGTTGGTTAATGGATACCACATTTTCACTGCTGCTAAAAATGTATAATTAGAGTCTGGATTTGGGAATAACAATTTGCACATTTAAAGTATTGATTAGCTTTTCAAGACCACACTCGACTTTTTTTTTTTTACCCCTCATGAATTCTTCCTGTTCTTTCAAAATTACCATTAAGCACTTTTCTAATGTAATTCCAAGGAGCTCACTGGGTACTGAGGTGCCCTAGCAGGAAGGAAACTTACAAACATTTTATTAACTTTGGATCATTTGCAATTCTTAGAATTAATAGCAAAGAGTCAGCGAGCTTTTTTTTTTAAAAAATTGTAACGGTAAATAAGCCTGAAACGCTTCACTAGTGAGGCAAGAGTCACGAGATATATTGTTAAATATGAGGGGTGAAAATATATCACAGACACAAGTGGTATTACTCAGTACACATTTTTCTGAAAAAGTAGTCTCCATGCATGAGGATTAGATATACACCCATAATAAGAGGGCATACTGACCTATAATTTTCAATATTACATCCTTGTGTTTTTTATTATATGCTATTTTTCAGCTAGTAGAGGAACATGGTCTCATAAAGCTAATATTTATTCTTCCATGTTTATAGAGCTAGTAGTGCATTTCAGGAAATGAGAAACTCTGAGAAGTCAAATATAACTTGGTGTCTTGTGCACAAAAGAAGACAAAACAGGAAAATCACCATGTTTAAAAAATCTGGCTGAGGAACTCAGTCATAAAGCTTTCAATAATTAAACAAGATAAGGGAAGCCTTTGATGTTATTATTTCTCTCTTCATACATGTAAGCCTTTTTAGATATGATAAATCTTCTCATGTAGGATTCCTCAGTTTACTAGATAACAGAATCCTCTAGTCCAGTCTCTGTTTTCAACTCTGTACTTATCATGTGTATTTTGTAAGAAGGTAAGGCAGATATTAAGTATAATCTATTATAACAACCCAGATACTCCTACTTAGAATTGTATTTGTAAGTCAAGAACATGCCTCATTTTGTTAATAAGTAACTTCTGTACTAGGGAATTAAATGATTCCTTATGTTAAATCAAAAAAATTCATAGTGAATGAAATTTTGTTTTTCTATGGAAAGGTACCTATATTATGGTAAATGTCTCAAGAAATCAGAGTCTTTTTAAAAAATATTTTAGAGGAAGAGGGAGATATTACATATATTACAATATATTTCTATTTCTATATTTCTAGGATGTGCTTTTTTTTTTAGATTTTATTTATTTTACAGAGAGAGAGAGCACACAAACACACATGAGTGAAGGGGTGGTAGAAGGAGAGGGAGAGAGAGAATCTCAAGCAGACTCCCTGCTGAGCGCAGTGCCCAAAGAGGGGCTTGATTTCATTACCCTGAGATCTTGACCTGAGCTGAAATCAAGAGTCAGATGCTTAACCGACTAAGCCACCCAGGCGCCCCAAGAAATCAGACCCTTAACAGACCTTCTATGGGAGAAATTTCCCAAAGTTCAATTGTTTTTACATTCTTTCGATTTACAACTTTCTTTGGGACCTTGGAAGGATCCAGAAAGATAAAATTCGTCAAGTCATTTCCCCCATTCTCTGCTTGAAGCATGAAGTAGGAGCCATCAATAAGCAAGTGAAGGAGAAAGGAGAAACGTCGATGGAGGGTGGGTGAGGCAAGTGATATTGGATTGAAGGGAGGGAGACTTTCAGCTCCTATCAAGAGCCCTTTAACCTCCCCCAAAACTGATCCTTGAATTTCTGAGGAAGCCTGTGACATGGAGTAGGGAGTTGAAGCTAGGGTACACGGTGAAAAGCAAGTGAAGAAGTATTCCTTTGTTATTTACCTTTTTCAGTCTTCCCTCAGATGTCAGCTTTTCTACTTCTTTCTCTCTCGGTGACTGAGCTAATACCTTTGCAACATCAACACCACTATTTTCTCTGGGGTCTAGGCCCTGTCTTTCCTCTAAATCCTGAGAGCTGTCCTCTCTTTGCTATTTTCCTGCACTGAGTTCTGATACTATCTTTCTCATAGCCATGTTCCCATATCAAACAACAATGATGGCTTTTAAACACCAAACCAGGAATTCTAGTTCTCCAAAAGAGCATTCATACATGCATGTTACTGTTTCTGGACAGCTGAGAAATTACTGTAAGCCCAGAATAGAAGTATGATGGAGTGGGCAGAGAATGGTACCCAGTGTTAAAAACTGAGGTTTAGGCCCAGCCTACCTTTCCCTCAACTCTGCCAGTCTCAGCATCCTCAATTCTAAGTGAAGAGTTTGTAGTCGGGGCAGTTCTGATCCTCTGCAGGCAAATGGGAAGGAGGTCTGAATCTGGTTATCTATCACAATGACTGGGGGCTGAAGGAGCAGTTAACTAGTCTTTGGTTCCTGGAAACCAGGGCTATCGACCATTCTAAAACTCATGGGACAATCTTGCATCATAAAGAACTGCCCCCTTCATAATGTCAATTCTAGCCCCACTGAGAAACACTGATAGATAATTTTTAATGCTTCTTCAAACAGTCTGGATTCCTAAACTTAAATGGATCATAGAGATCTTTAGAGACTGAGAAAAGAACTGTGAGGATAAGTAAATTTTTGGATTATACAATTTCATAGAAAAAGTTCAACAAAATGGGTTCATTTCTCCTGAAGAGAAAAAGGATGATTTGTGAATAGAGTCTCTGATGAGACATGGGGCCTCTGATGAGTAAATTCTCTCTCTCCCTGGGAGAAGGATGTATTGTCATGCTAGGAGGTCAGGGATTACTTTGGCTTTCTTGACAACAAGGTTTCTAAGAAAGGAGACTCTATTAGGTTTCAAAAGGAAAGCGGATACCTAGGTATGAAGGTTGGAAGACAAATAGATTCTCATTGGTTTCAGACCGTTCAAGTGGGATCCTGCTTACAGACGAGGGAAACACGTATAGGTAACTTCTGAAGTCCTTTCTAGCACTTCTGTTTCTATGGACACACTTATTAGGGTTCTACACACTACGATTTGCTACCAAATTGACAGACTGGAGAGTTGAAGGTGGAGGCATAACTTCCCAGCCGCCCTCCCTCTCCCCCAGTATGTCCTGTGTGCCTCACCCTTCAAAGTGAGTCAATCAGGCCGCCCAATGAGGAAGAGCGCAGTGGGAGAACTGGAATCTAGCCCAGCACTGCAGTGAAATCTACTTTGATTTCTCAGTAGAAATAAAAGAAATAAAAAGAAAACCCACAGAAAAGGGCCATTAGGGGAGAAAACATTTGTCACTGTGGACAGAATAAAAGTCCAACCAAATGAAATAAACGCCTGTGGAAAAAGACATGTCATTCTAGGGAAAGTACGATGTTGCTTCTCCCTTGCTCTTCATTTAGTTTTTGTCCACTCAGTGGACCAAGCTTTACCCTCTCCCCTGTTTATTTTCCACCCATGAAAGATGCATGGGTTGAAATCAGCCTTAGGGTAGGTCTTTGTCAGAAAGTACTTTCAAAATAAAAGTATTTTCCTTGGTACTATCTCAACAGCAAAACATGTACTTCCAAAATAAGATGCTTGCTTTGCTAACAAGCTTTTTTGATTGAGTAAGCAACAATATCGTTAGCAATTTTTCAAGCTGTTTATACATATTAAAAAGCAACAACAACACTCCTGCTCTATCATTATAAATCACAGGGTGAGTACCCCTTGATAGAGCTAAATGAAAACATTCTGGCCACTGAGGCTTTCAAATTGAAAAGCAGTCATAATAATAATAATACTAGTTGATACTGACCAATGCAGTTTTCATTTTTTAATGTTTCAAAATATAATTTGTCCACCAGGTCTCTAATTGATAGTACTTAACAAAATCTGACATATATTAGACTCAATATAAATTTACTGAATCTATTCAGTTAGAATTTATGAACGAAAAGGCAAATTTTTTTAAGCCAATGTGGGGGATATTTTATTTCTAATATCCTTGCAACACCCTACAGAGCATACGATAATAAGTATGAGAAGCAAAATATCAAATTTCTTTTCATTTGTATCTATCTCCCAAGGAAATCAAAGGATTATAATCTGCGCATAATCTATTTCAGAGTTCTTATTACAGTAGGGCAGGACTATGATCCATTTTTAAAATATCCCTCAAAATTAATAATATCTTCACTAAGAAAAATAAAAAATATTAACACAAACCTTAAGATCTCCAGCAGATCAGAAGACAAATATCTTCTCTGGGGACCTGGTTGAAACAATGTATTCACAAAAGTCTTTTAACTGGAAGCTGTTCACAGAGGGAGTCCCGTGGAAGACAGTGTGGCTCTGACATGCCAGATGCTTCTGGAAGGAAAGAAAAGCACACTATTAGGAAGTATCCAAGTAATCCAATTACTGCCAGTGTCAGCCATCATGATCTGTATTAAAAACTACTGCTATTATTAATATAATGGTATTCATTTCTGTTATCTTATACCCCCCAAATCTTATTCACAAATGGCAGGGTAGGAAAGTCCTCTCTCAGTCCTGTGTCTAAAAACCTTTTAAGATGAGGAATATTGAAGAACCGTGCCTGGGGGATGAGCACAGAGGGAGCAACTCTGGTATTTAGGGGGTGCCCACCAGCATAGCAAGGGGCTGTGCAAGGGGCTGCATATTTATGGGCTCTTCATCTGAACCGCGGGCCCGCCATGGAGAGTACTGGCTCCATTTCACAGATGAGAAAACTGAAGTCTAGACTCCGGAGGTCAGGCTTAGGAAGGACCTGGGTCTGTGAAAGCCCCAAGGCTTCAGGGCTGGCTCTTTCCCTCTTTCACTCTGTGGCCTATGTGGTTTAGAGAAATATTTCACAAACAGAATTGACAAGACAACAAAGCTGCAATTTATTAAATTAATTCAAATATCATCAAATTCAGACATTGTCTTTCCTAATTTGTTTTAGTTTTATGTATAATCCTGTCTTAATTCAGTCACAGAAATATAGACCCTCCGTTCTAAACAGGGCAGTTCGTCTCCCATTTTGCTCTTTAGGCAAAGAGAGAAAACCCACCGGCAACTCTGCAGCCCCCTTGTTAAGACCGCCATGCCCGTTCGTGTGCTGTGCTCCATCCAGGGCACGCCATCCTCTTCTTCTGCGGCCTCTGCCTAACCCCCTGTTCCTTCCCGGGGACAGCGAACGGGAAGGGTGTGCCTGCTACAGTTGGGGCTGGAAGCCACAGCTTCCGTGGCACCTGTGGGTGCTATTACTGTAGCTCCTCGTGGCCACGTCCATCTGAAGGTGACCGGCCAAGGCTGGGCAGGGCACCATCTACATTTCCAGTCTCCTTGTTAGTCAAATAGTGATGCGTCTCCGGTTGCTCCAGTGCCAACACAGAGCGCCCCTCAGCCTACCCTCCACCGGCAGCCCCAGCACCCCCTCTTACAGCGTGTTTCAGCGTCACTGCCCACCAATTAACCACAGCAAAATCTCCCTTGAAGTTCCAGCTCTTAATGCCACTGACTTCTGAGTATTGGGACTTTTAGTTCATATTCACACTGCATTTGGGAAGCTCCTCGGAAAAGCTGGAGAATGATGGAGCAGGAGGGTCACACATAACTGTAAAAAAATTTTATTTTATTTTTGGCAACAAAAGCTTAAGTCATGAATAAGGGAACAGGGGAAAACGATTGATAGCACTTTCGGAGTTCTGTAGGACTGGAGCCTGGGATTATTACAGGGGGGAAAAAAGAAAAAAGAACAGAGCCAAACAGAGCCAGTTTATCTTTACATAAAAGAAGGAGGAAGAGCTTGATAAAGAACTGGGAAAAGAAGGATTTGGACCATAGGATCTAAGCTAAATGACAGGGATAAAAATAAACAAACTCTTAACACCTCGTAAACTAGCATTCTGTTTTCTTCGTATCACTCATATGCAAACTTTCAGGTGATATGCCTAAACCTGTAGACCCTGCTTCCCATAAAATCCAAATAGCAGTTTTCAAGTATTCACTCGGCCACTGTTGGCTGCTCATTTTGTTATGAGTCAATCCGTAAGTTAGCAAACTCCAGGAAGATGGAAATAAGCAAGGTAGTCTTCCCCTCAAACCTGTTAACTTTCTTGCAGGGGAATGTGAGTAGGATGTCAAAAATTATAAGAAGGGAGTACTAATAAGTGTTTGAAATAATGGGGTCTGGACCGGACTGCCTAAGGGCGCTCCTGTTTCATCGCTTACCAGCCATCTGACCTGGGGCAAGGTATTTAACTCTTTACCCTCAGCTTTCTCATCTGCAAAATGCAGAAATGATATACTTCCCATGCAGGCTTTTGTGATCATGAAGTCAGATCACCTAGAGAAAGCGTTTGGCACAACGAATGGCACATAGTAAGAACCTGGCAAATATTAGGGAGAAGTCATATTACGGCTGTGTAGCAGATCGTGATGGTGTCAGCGAGGCAAAAAAGTGCTCCAAAGCTTTAGTGAGTTGGAATCCTCTCTGTAGGGGCTGAAGGGAATCAAGAAGGCGGCGGTGGAAAGGTAGCATTCAAGATCGGCCATAACGAAACACGCACAAATGATAAGGCTTTTACAGAAATCCTCTGAAGATAATTGAAAAGCTGGAAAATGAGCTACTTTAGGAAAAAAAAAAATAGGTCCATGAAATTAGACATTATTTCCCAGGATTTGGTGTGAAAGTAGATATCTACCATAACAACACAGCCAGGGAATGACACAAAGAAGAAAATCTACGTATTGCTACTAAGAAAGATACAGTATCTCACTGAATCCTGTTTTATTCAACTGTAATCCAAAATGACACCATGGCTTTTAATGGAACTTGGCAAGCTCTAGACACACTACTTTTAAACTTAGCTTCAAATTTAAATCACAGGACTTGTGACTCAAATCTCCAATGTGACCTTTACAGGGTATTGTTCAAGAAAACATGTCTGTCACTGTGCAGAGAAACTATACACCCTTTTATTCTGGGAAGTATAATGAAAAGATGTACTATATTGTTATAAGCACAGAGCCACAGAATGATTGTGATTTTGATTCTCAAGAAGCAATGAAAACAAAGACTTTATTTGATTTTGCATCATTCATTTAGAAATGTTGTCTTCTTCCATTAATGAACATTCCTATCTCCCCTTCCCCCCCAATCTGGACTTTTTAACTCAAAAGAAGCTTAGCATGGGGCGCCTGGGTGGCTCAGTGGGTTAAAGTCTCTGCCTTCAGCTCAGGTCATGATCTCAGGGTCCTGGGATCGAGCCCCGCATCGGGCTCTCTGCTCAGCAGGGAGCCTGCTTCCTCCTCTGTCTCTGCCTGCCTCTCTGCCTGCTTGTGATCTCTCTCTCTCTCTCTGTCAAATAAATAAATAAAATCTTAAAAAAATAAAATAAAAAAAGAGAAGCTTAGCAGGAATCCTATCATTTATAGATTTAAAATGTAGTTCCTCTGTAGTCTCTTTTCAAGGGCTTACTGAGCCATGCCACTTTGTCCTTTGCCAGACACATGCAATATTGTATTAAACAGAAGAGCTAGAAGCACACAGTGGCTTGAATTCTCCCACATCCCCACTGTTTCCTGGCCCAGGGAAGTCTGCATTAGGAGAATGAGTCTGCAAAGCTCCTGGTAGCATCGTTCCCTTCTCGCCCTTCTTCATCTCTTCCACTGAGTTGGGAAATCTACCAATGCTTCTTTCCATTCATCCAAATCATGACATTATACTTTATGTACTCTCCTAAGCTTCTAGCTGGTTTTCCTTCTTTTAGCTCATGCTGAAAACAGTCCAGAGATCAGCCATCCTCTCTGACTGATCTAGGGTGGTGACAAATATTTGGAAGAAAAATGAATGAATGACTACATAAATGAAATAAAATGCAATCCCAATTATGGATATCCACTACCGAAGAACCTACAATGGCGCCCTATTGTCTAAAGGAACAGATCTAAGTTCCTCATTAAGAACATTGCTTCCACCATCCTTTCTAACTTTAAAACAGATTCTTTCCAACCTAAACCCTGGAGTCAAATAGGAATAGTTTGTTCATTATATTACAGTGAATCTCAACTAGAGGTATAGGACAATTACCCAAATCTGCTGAACTGGAATCAGTGGAGGAACTTTTAAATTTTTAAATTTTAAAAAATGCTCCACGGGTGATTCAGACGTACATCATTTGTTAAGAACCACTGCTGTGCCTTCTCCTCTTCTGTGTATCAATCTGCCTTTCACACCATACTAGAAGCCTCCCCTTCCTTCAGGGAATCTTCCTAGGCCACAACAATATTTCATCCCTCTTCTAGTTTCTCAACCGTAGAGTTAAAATATTTTAAGCTAGAAAGGGTCTTCCGTTGATTCTCTTGCTTAACTCTATACTAGTATCACACTCTTGTATAATCCCCTTCTCTTCCCCACCTTGAGTGTGGGCTAGATTTAGTGACTTCTGATGGAACAGAATACGGCAAAAGTGATGGAAAGTGACACCTCTCTTGCCCTCTGCCTCTGATGATAGCCACTGCTTCACCATGAGCTGCCCAATGGAGAGGCCCACCTGGCAAGGAACTGAGGGAAATTTTCAGCCCAAGGCCCTCAGTCCAAGATGGGAGGAACGGAATCCTGCCAACCACTGAGTGAGCTTGGAAATGAATCCTCCCCCAGTTGTGTAGGGTAACTGTCCATCCTGCCCCAGCTGGGATGACTGTGAGTCTGGCCCAATACTGTGACTGAAGACTTTGAAGAAATCCTGAGCTGGAGGACTCCCCTAAGCAATGCCTGAATTCCTAATTATGATGGTTGATACTGTATGTCCACATGGGCAGGCCACAGTATCCAGATGTTCAGTCAAGTATCAATGTGGATGTTGCTATGAAGGTATTTTTGAGATGAAATTAATATTTAAGTCAGTAGATGTTGAATAAAGCAGATTACCCTCCATAATACGAAGGTTACTCTCCAATCAGCTGAGGACATTAGAAGAAAACAGGCGGAGGTATCCCAAGAAAGAGGGAATTCTGCCCATGGACTGCCTTTGGCTCCTGCTGAAACATAACTCTTTCCTGGATCTCCAGCCTGCTGGCCTGCTCTGCAGCTTCTGGACCTGCCAGCCTCCATAACAGTGTAAGCTGCCTCCTGGGAGTAAATCTCTCTCTCTCTCTCTCAAAAATGGAGCTATAGATGTATATGTGCATATGTATGTGTATATATGTATACATACAAGCATATACATCACACACTCACACACCAGACACACATACACACACACTATCAATTCTGTTTCTCTGGGGCATCTGCTAAGTTTCAGGATAACCTGTAGGACAACAATACATAGCTAATATGAGACTCCTCCTCCACCCAGTACTTATCACACTGAGTTATAATTACTTTTGAAATTCCTCTATAATCAGAGCCATCAACCTCTATCAAGGAGGGGCCCATGTCTATCATGCTTATAACCAAATTTATAGCTCCCAGTACTATGCCTGATATAGGGTAGGTACTTCATACATATTTGTTAAGTAAACTAATGAGTAAGGGATAAAACTTCAGCAGCAGTGTCTTCATGTAACCGCCTGCTGCCAAAAAAAGAAAAAGAAAAACAATAACATCAACGACAAAAACCAACCCCCTCACCAAAAAACAATGAAGCAATTCCCCAACTAACTTCTTATTGTCTACAGTT
The DNA here is from genome assembly GCA_028534135.1 of Potos flavus. Lineage (NCBI taxonomy): Eukaryota > Metazoa > Chordata > Mammalia > Carnivora > Procyonidae > Potos > Potos flavus. Next base: position 48,258,148 of record CM052883.1, read on the forward strand.
ACAGGTACTGTCAAAAAAAGTAAAAATAAATATGAAAACTGTAAGATTGTAATATAATCTGTACATCCCTGCAATGCCAAGCAAAGAAGTAGCTATGAGGCAAATCATGCCCTGTTTGGAGACTGGAGTGGAGATTTTTGGAGGTGGAGAATAAGACCAGAGTGTGAACTCCAGAGTTGCAAACTTGAAATTTTGTAGTGTGGCTCAGAGCTCCTGGAAGGATTTTGATGTGGAGTTTGATGTGGAGTGTGTGTTCCTAAAGATGAATGTGGCACCAGTGGTCAGAATAAGGGGGAAAAAAGGCAGGACTACTGTTAAGAGAGTAAATTAGAAAGGAAGGGCTAGATAGGAGAAAAAGGCAGGGAATAGAAGAAATTCCATCAATTCGAAGGAATTCATAATAAGATAAGAGAAGTGGTCAAAAAACAGAATATTTTGAGCCTTGGCCTGGGGTAAACTGTAAGAACCCTGACAAAATGTAGAATTCAAGAGGGGAGCTGGCAGGTGTCTGCATGCCTGGCGAGTGGAAAGCAATAATGAACTCTACTTGGAGGTGTGCAGAGTTTGAGAAATGTGACATTCCTTCCTATGCTTATGAATACTGAAAACCCAAGGTTTTATAAACTGTTCCCCAAAGATGAGTTCCGAATTTCAAAGACTAGGTCTTTCTTTTTTTCCAACTGGGATATAATTTACATATGGTAAAAGTCACAGATCTTCAGTATACAGTTCAGTGAGCTTTGTCAAAGATACACTCCCAAGTAACCTACATACCAGTTAAGATAAAGAGCATTTCCATCACCCTAGAAAGTTCTTTTCCAGGCAAGTCCTCCCAAAAAGAGGAGTTCTGATTTGTGTCACTATAGATAGTTCTGTCTATACGTGAACTACATATGTATAGAATCATACAGTATATATTCTTTTTTGTCTGGCTTCCTTTGCTCAACATAATGATGATGATTTATTCTTGTTTTTAAATCTATTAGTTAATCCGTGAGAATTACTCTATTGTGTAAATGCGTAGTATTCCATTGTATGAAAACACCATAATTTGTTATCCATTCTCCTATTGATGGACATTTCAGGCTGATCCAATTTGGGCCATTATACACAAAGCTATTAAGAACTTCTTATTCAAGGTTTTTTGCAGCTATATCTTCTCATTTTCTCATGTAAATAACTATGCATAGGGCAGGTACGTGTTTAGGTTTCAAAAGAATCACCAGTTTTCCAAAAATGGCAGTACTATTTTACCCCTCACCAGCACTGTAGGAGTCTTTGCCTCCCTATGTCCTCACGAGCATTTGGCGTCATCGGTGCTTTTATTTTTAGTTATTCTAGTGGGCATGAAGTAGTACTTAAATTTCCATTTCCCTTATGATTAATAATGTCCTTATTACAACTTCAAATGTGTTTTGTATATTGTATTATCTTCTGTGAAGGTTTTGTTCCAGTCATTTGCCCTTTAGGGGAAGGATGTTCTTTGTCTTTTTAAATTAAGTTGTAAAAGTTTCTTTATATATTCTGAATTCAATTCCTTTGTCATATATATGTATTGCAAATTATTTTTCCAGTCTGTGACTTCTCTATTAACAATGTCTGTTCATGAGCAGGAGTTTTTTATTTTGGTAAAGTCCCCTTTATCAGGTTTTTTCTGAGAGTGTTAGTGCTTTTGGCACCCTAAGATACTATTGTCATCTTTCTAAAAAATACTCCTACATTTTTTTTCTAGAAGCTTTACAGTTTTTGTTTTCTTGTAAAAAAAATCTATGATATATCCTGAATTAATTTCTGTGTGAGGTAAGCATTAAGTTTCATTTTGTTTCAATACAGTTAATAAATTGCTCCAATACCATTTGTTGATAAGCCTTTCCTTTATCCCACTAAATTGCTTTGGTGCTTTTGTTGAAAATCAACCAACTACACAACTGCTTCTATCCTGATCGTCGATTCTGTTCCACTGATCCACTTTTCTATCCTTATCTAATACCATATTTTCTTAACTATTGATGATTTTATATGTCTTGTAATCAGGGAGTAAGAGTCCCCCAATATTGACATTCTTTTTTTAAAAAAATGTTTGACTCAGTAGAAAAAAAAAAAAGAGGAAAAAATGTTTTAATTCTTTTAAGTCTTTGTACTTCCATACAAATTTTAAGATTTGTCAATATCTACCAATAAACCCTTTTCGTAGAACAACAATAAAACCTTTTGGGACTATGTTACATCTGTCCATTATTTTGGGAAAAACCAACATTTTAACAATGCTGAGTCTTCCATTCTAGAACATGGTATCTATCTCTCCACTTATTTACATCTTCTTTAATTTATATCAGAAATGAAAAAAAAAATTTATATCAGAAATGTTTTATAATTTTCAGTGTATAGGTCATATATTTATTTATTTAAATATATTACTACTTTATGGTTTTGATATTAATATAATTGGTATTGCTTTAAATTCCACTTTATCCTGAAACCATGCTAAATTCAATACATTTTCACTAAATTCAAATAGCTCTTTTTAGGTCCCTTAGGATTTTCTAGATACACAATCATGACACTTGCAAATAGAGACAGTTTAATAACTTCTTCCTTTCCAATTTGTAAGCTTTAAAAATTTCTTTTACTGGTTAATTCTATTGCATTGGCTAGGATCTCCAGTACAGTTTTAAATAGAATTAGTGAGAGCAGACACCCATGCATTATTCCTGATTTAGGAGGAAAGCATTCATTGTTTCAACATTGTTAGTTGCAGGTTTTTAATAGACTTTATCAGATTAAGGAAGATCCCTTTTATTTGTAGTTTGGCTGAGAGTTTTTATCACGAGTTGGTGCTAAATTTTCTCAAATGCTGTCTCTGGGTCTATTGATATAACCATATGATTTTTATGCTGTATGTGGACTGATTTTTTTAATGTTAATGGATACTTGCATACTTGGAATAAATTCAATTTGGTCATGACATATAATTTTTTAAATATATCACTGCATTCTATTCCTAATTGTGCGTCAAATATTTTTGTGTCTATGGTCATAAGGGATATCAATGTGCAATTTTCTTTTAGAGTGTTCCTTATCAGGACTTAGTATTCAAGTTATGCAGGTCTCAGAAAATGATTTGGGAAGTGTTGTCTCTAATTCTATTTGTTTCAGATTTGTATTATTTCTTCTTTAAATGTTTGAAGTAATTTACCAGTAAAACCATTTGGATCTGAATTTTTCTTTGTGGGAAGGCTTTTAATTATAAATTCAATTTATTTAACAAATATAGAGCTATGTCTGCTTTCTATTTCTTCTTGTATCAATGTTAGTAGATTTTATCTTACTAAATAAGAAATTTATCTATTTCATCTAAGATGATTTTGTGTCTTACTGCTTCTCACACCATATAATAACAATTCCTGAACTTATGCCTTTTCCTTTCTATTTCACTTGACTAAACTATATGCATCTCTCCTGGCTTTCTTCTTGACATATTTAGCTAAATGTTATTTTTCCTTTTCTGTAAGCTTCTCTAGCCCTTGCTGATTTTATATTGTACTGCTTTATTTTTTGTTATCTTTCATTAGTTTATCTCTGAAAACAGATAGAATCCTTGAAGGCAGAAATTACTTTTTCAACTTCATTGTTCTTCATACCATCAAACATACTTTTTTAACGTTAAATAAATATTATGAGATTATTGATTTGTCTACTTGTGGTTTACTCTAAACATCTATTGTGGATAAGCCTGAAGCATCTTATAATGCCAGGAAGCATGGAAGTGTTAAAAATAATTATACTATTAAAAATTATTACTTGGCATGTCCAAAGGCAAAGGAGCCAACCTGAAAGAGTTCCCAAAGGCTGACATGAGAAAATAGATAATGGTAACTTTTAGACTATGTAACCCAAAACTAAAATAAATAGCCATGAGTCCATAATGATATAAAAGTGATTGAATAAACAAATAAATGGGATAAAAGAGACAAGTCTTCTTATAGAATTTCAAATAAAAAATGTAGAAGGAAGGAGGGAAATGGAAAATAATTAGAACACCTAGTAGTAAATGCTACAGAAAAGATTTAATGATGAATACTAAAATTAATGGGCAAAACTTAAAGAAGAGCATGATAGTTAAATAGCCTCTAAAGTAGCCCCTCTAAAATACTGAAAAGTACCTTAATAGTTTTAACATATGTCCAAAATATTTTGATACTCTTCTACCCAGGAGATGCAACTTAATTTCTCTCCACTTGACTGTATGCTAGACTTAGTAACTTACTCTAAATGAATAGAATATTGAAAAAGAAAAAAGTAACTGTGAAGGAATTGGGAAGACTTTACCTCAAAGAAGTGATCAAGATTCATATCATCAGTAAAAGTCATGTCGATATTATGTGCCTTTGATATAACAAGAAGGGTACTTCACCTCTGTGGTACTGATCCCTAGAATCCAAAACTCTTGCTTAATCGTGACAAAACATCGGGTAAAAAAAACTGAGGAAAATTCTACAAAACATCTGACTAATACTCTTCAAAACTTTCAGGGTCATGAAAGATAGGGAAAAACTGTGGAACTATCACAGATTGGAGGAAACTACGGGGACATGATCCCTGTGGTATCTTAGATGGGATCCTGGAACAGAAAAAGGACAGAAATTAAAAACTAGTGAAATCCAAATAAAGTATGGAATATAGGGGAGATTTTTTTTTTTTTTTTAATTTTATTTGAGAGAGAGAGAGCACAAGCAGCGGGAAGGGCAAGAGGAAGAGGGATAAGGAGACTTCCCACCGAGTGGGAGCCCAACTTGGGACTCGATCACAGGACCTCAATATCATGACTTGAGCTGAAGGCAGACACTTAACCGACTGAGCCACCCGGGCGCTCCCCCTCCTTTTTTTAAACATGTAACTAGTTGATACAAAACTAATAGGATTTATTAAAATCAGTCACATCTAATAACACACCTGAAGTGTTCTTGTATAAAATATCACATGAAGAAAAGATTTATCAATGTCTAAAAAAGTTGGCTTGTTCAGAGACAATCTGACGTTACCATAAAAAGTGTTTCCTGAGACATAAGGAAATGCAACATTATTTTTCTTGAACTCTTTTAGCTCAAGACTTTCCACTTAATAAAATAGCTGAGGATCTGACAAGAAAATATATTTGAGTACAAACAGCTTATGAAACTTAATACTCTTTTTCTTTTTTTTCCTTTTTTGCATCATCAAGAGGGTATACTGAATTCACAACCAATTTGCCCGCTCAGCATCCATTTCAGATGGGAGAAAGACTTTTGTACAGGAGCCTATATGCTTGCAGTGGTCTAACATGGGCATACAGTTTTCTCCCCATTCTCTGTAGTAATTTAATCTTCCTATCAGCAAAAGAGGTCACCAGCCCCCATGGACCAAAGGGACTGAAATCATAGGAAGGGGAAAGCATCAGTTAAGCATCCAACTCTTGATTTAGGCTCAGGTCATGATCTCAGGGTCCTGGGATTGAGCCCTGGGTTGGGCTCCCCACCCGTGGGGAGTCTGTTTGGTCCCACATCCTCTGCCCCTCCCCATCCTGCTATCTTTCTCAAATAAATAAATAAATCTTAAAAAAGAAATTGTACTGTATCAATATTAATTCCTTAGTTTTGATAAATGTACCAAGGTTAGATAACCATGGCACAGGTACCATTAGGGGGATCAGAAACTCACTGTATTATCTTTCTAATTCTTTGGCAAAAGTAAAATTATTTCAAAATGAAAAGGTTGTTTTTCTTTTAAAATTTTTTAAAAAACATCTATTGAATCAGACCACATATTTATGTTTGGATTCACTGGAAGTCTGTGCTCAACTATTAATAATTGAATTTATGCTCCCTTTTGTGAAATACACTCCAGGTTGAATTTATAACTACACATAAACAATTTTAAGAAATGGGCTAAACAAGAGTAATTTATTAGTAACACATAATCAATAATAGCCATAAAAACTATATCCAAGAAGACACAAGATACCATTAGAGAAGTAATAATAAAAGTCAATATCCAAAACCACTCTCTCTCCAAAAGTCAGTGAGATAATACTGATTCTCTCAGGAAAAAAATAAATAAAAGATACTTACAGATATTCTTTGGTGAGGTAGTACCAAAATATTTTACATTTTAATTTCTTAAGCAACTTAAAAAATATAAGAAACTTATACTGGTTCTAGGTGTTTACAGCTCAAGATGACAAATTGATAATATATTTTATCCCATGCCTTCCCAGGTTCCTATTAATATTAAAGTCAAGAAGCCAGATGACCATAAATCTATAAAACCAAACACAACTAGATAGGGAGGAGCAAGATGGCAGAGGAGTAAGAGGCAGAGATAGTGTCTGATCCCAGAAGTTCAGCTAGATAGCTATCAAACCACTCTAAACAACTACAAACTTGGCAGGAAATAGAAGAGAAGATGAACAGCACCTCTAGGAACAGAAAATCGACCACTTTCCGGAAGGTAGGACGTGCAGAAAAGTGAATCCAAAGCCACGGGAAGATAGACCACGGGGGAGGGGCTGCCTCCCGGCAAGCCGCAGAGCAGCGGAGCACAAAATCGGAACTTTTAGAAATCTACTC
>CM052883.1:48265252-48363798 GCA_028534135.1 Potos flavus
TATCCTTGATGAACACGGATGTAAAAATTCTTACTAATACTAGCCAATAGGATCCAACAGTACATTAAAAGGATTATTCACCACGACCAAGTGGGATTTATTCCTGGGATGCAAGGTTGGTTCAACATCCACAAATCAATCAATGTGATACAATACATTAATAAAAGAAAGAACAAGAACCATATGATACTCTCTATTGATGCTGAAAAAGCATTTGACAAAGTACAGCATCCTTTCTTGATCAAAACTCTTCACAGTGTAGGCATAGAGGGTACATTCCTCAATATCATCAAAGCCATCTATGAAAAACCCACAGCAAATATCATTCTCAATGGAGAAAAACTGAGAGCTTTTCCCCTAAGATCATGGGTCTTTACCTATGCTTCAAACCCACACACTGGAGTGTCCCACCTCCTTGGGCTTCAGATGCCTGTCCCAAGTCCAGATTGGTATCTGTACTTCTGACCAACTGACTATAAATCAGAGGTTCCTTAGACTTCCTCCTTAAGTTTGATTAGTTTGCTAGAACTTCTCACAGAACTCAGTAAAACATTTTACTTACTAGATTATCGGTTTATTATAAAAGGATATAATTCAGGAACAGCCAGATGGAAGAGATGAGAGGACCAAGTATGGGGAAAGGCTGTGGAGCTTCCATGTTCTCTGAGGGCACCACTCTACCCAATCTCCAAGTATTCACCAATAAGGAAGCTCTTGGAACTCTATCCTTCGGGTTTTTATGGAAACTTCATCACATAGGCATGAGTGATTGGATCACTAGTCATCAGCAATAGATTCAACCTCCAGTCCCTGTCTCCTCCCAGGAAATCAGGGGTTGAAAATGAAAGTTCTAATCTTCTGTTTGTGGTTGGTTCCCCTGGCAAACAGCCCCCATGCCTAGGTGCTTCCAAAATTCAGCACATTAACATAAACCCAGCTGTAGTAGAAAGGGCCTTATTAAGAATAACAAGATACTCATCTTGCCTTTATGGATATGAAACAGATTTCAGAAACTTAGGAAAAGATAAAATATTATAACCATAGGCACTCCTATTGCTCTTATCGCTCAGGAAATTCCAAGACTTTCGGGAGCTGTGAGCCAGGAACCATGGATGAAGACCAAACACACATGAGAAATATATATTTGGTCAATCAGATGATTGATATATATTTCTTATAAATCACAGTATTACAATAGATAATATCTAAATTTAATAAATCAGGAAATGGTGGTTATAAACACACACATCCACTCACTCACACTTGATTTAGCCAATATTACAAATCTATTTTAGAGCGTTAAAGGCACTAACAAAGGTATAAACACAGAAACAGTTAAAAGAATTATAAGCTTTTCTCTGGGCAATAAGTCTGGAGATGGAATCCAGAACTATAGTTTTTCATTATAAGCCTACTGTATTTTTCAATTTTTAAAAGCATATATATGTATTTTATTGATGAAAGTAAATGTGAAATATTTATTTGGAAATCCTCCAACTAGACTATGCTTCATGGTACAGCCCTCAGCATTTCAATAAGCTTTTGGTACTTTAGAAATTAAAATACAACATTTTTAAGCCTGAAATAGAAATACCTGCTACAAATTCTACTCTGTGGCAGACAATATCACAGAAACAATTTAGAACATATGACAAAATAGCCTACTTCAGGTTATTAGGTGTTAAAGATATTAAAAACTGGTTAGAATATTTGTGAGAAATATAGGAAGTGAATAAATCCCTGTCCTTGATGACTCTCCACGATGGTACCTAACACATATTACAGAAAGGGGCACACTGGTCTTAAGAGCTCACTAATACAACAACAGAAGACTGCTTAAATTGGACCCATCTTGGGATATCCTGTGCCTGTCCTTTATTCCCTCAGTGATTTCCAGTGAGCCCGGTGACAAACTGCCCATCAGAATGAGGATCTGTGAGCCACATCCCCAGCTTTCATTTCTAGGACACAATACCTCCACCATCAAACGTGACAGAGCTCAAATGACTTTAGGCATTCTATGACAGCACAGAATTTATGTCACCTGAAATTAGGGATGTACCTGATATGGCATGATTTTGAATTTTCTGGATACAACAACTGCTCTCTGTGATATAGATGTGAAAAAAAGTAAAAGTGAAGTGGGAAATTTTAAAAAGAGACAAATGTCAAAATAAGAACGATTGTAGAGCCTGTGGATGGTATTCTCATTCATCTTCAAATTTCCTTTGCTCCATGTTTAAACATTTCAAATGAAGAGTTTTTCCAATGTCATTCGATACAGGCAAACATCGGAAAATTCAACAGCAGACTTTGAATACTTCCCATCTTACAGGAGTTTTAAAAATGAATGCTGGCTTGCTTTTCCTAAAGAAAAAAAAATATGGGCTTTTATCCCCCTTCCTGAATGAGAATTTTCCAGCCGCTGCTAAGTTTCCAGATGTAAGTTCTCAGAGTTGGACAGTCCTCTATCTAAATACTCCTTTTTAGCAAAAATTAGGTCCCAGAAAAGTTCCCAAGTTGTAATAGACTTCAGATCTCTATTGAAAGTTATTATGGAAAGGATTTATCTGTACATATATGTAGATATAACCAGAAGAGGAAAGTTTCCATAATGTTTTTGTAATAGAATAACAATTAAAAAGTAAATAATGTATATATGTTTTAAGATTGCCTTGCTGTGAATGAAATCAGAGCTTAAGGGGACTTCAGATCATGCCATGTGAACTTTCCCAAGCCTTCCAGAAACAGGTAAGGCCAAGATTTAGCTTCCCCGCCAGCCTACACTGTTGTTTCTGACGGATTCACGTGTAGCAGCGGTTGTTACTATTATAATTACTACGCAATCCTTTTAAGTGAAGTTCCATGAGAACAAGGACATTGTCTCATTTACTACTGTATTCCATAATCTAGAAGAGGGTCTGACACAGAATAGGTATTCCATAAATTTCTTAAATGAAGAACTCCCTTATAATTTCATTGTAAAGAGCAAAGAAACAAGTTCAGGTGAAAGTGCTTTGCAAAATCGAAAACACTCCAAGACAGGAGTTGTCATTATTGTTATTCAGCATCGTCTAGATTCTGCAGGGGGACACTCCTGCAGCTCTGATGGCCATTCCTTGCATTTTGGATCCTACTGCCGGGCTAGGTAATTGGACTCACCTACAGGCGAGAGGCAGAAGAGCACCGTCTTCAGAGCGTAAAAGCAAACGCCACATCCAGAACTCACTTCTTGGCTGAATGACCTTGTGCCAGTTATTTAAAACTCTGTGCTTAGTTCGCTCATCTGTAAACTAGGCGCTGTAACAGGGCCAAACTAATAGGGCTGTTGTGAGAATTAGATGGGTTACTCTACACAACTCACTGAAAACAAGGCCCTGTGTACAGAAAGCGCTAAGTACCGCAGCGAGAGCTGATGGTACAACTTCCATTACTATAGGGATTCGGAAAACAGAGAAGGAAATTCAGTAATGTCTGTGCTGTGATTTTCTTTTAAACTAATGCCATACAAGTTTAAGGGCAGATTTTTTTTTTAATTCCTCAATTCCTCTGAAGTTTCAGTGTGATGCACTATTTTTCTACATATTTAGCTCCTTAAGGAGCCCCGTGGAGCCTCGGCTCAGTAGGCTACATTTTTTTGGGAAAATATGGATATTAGCTGAGGCGTTAAATCACAGAGAAAGCTTCAGGGTCTCTATTTACTCTTTGTGGGTTTTTCAAAGCACATTGCTCAATGTATTTTCACTTTCATGGAGGCCTCTTAATGTGACTTGGACATGAGAAGCTTCTTTACACGTAAAACAGTTTTACTTTAGATTGAGATTTGCTTTAGGAACATTCTTAGTGATGGTAAGCTAACATGTCTTCAGATAGCAGCTTCATTCAGAAGAGCTTAGTTTATTATCATTGTACACATGACAGAGCTTGTGCAGTTATATTTATATTGACTCTTTGCTCCATTAGTATTAAAATCCAGATGTCAGCTTACTTCAATGTCAACATATCAGATTGACCTGAATTTTTTTGGAGCATTTAAAAGCAAAAGCCCAAAACAAAACAACATGCTATTTCTGAATCATACTCTGTGATGTGAGCAAGACCTTTCCGTAACAACTTCTAAATTAGGTCAAGGGGTTCTCCTGGGGGGTAAAAAATAAGTAGTTTGCCAAAGAAATTCTAAAATTCCCAAAATAAAGCAAAAAGCGATATGCCATTTCACTGATTCTTGTTTGTTCTTTTCGAGTGCTTTGGGAAATGTGAGGCCATCGGTCTGCATCATTTCACCTCCTTGTAGGGGAAAAATTGTCAACAGCAGCTGTTGCTTCAGACTTTAATAATCTTCCAGGTTCTTTCTAAGAGATCCAAGAGGATATCCCCTGAAATTCCCTTTCCACGGGTGATCATGCCAATACCCCAGTGTAAAGCTTAGAAGTGTGTGTGTTTCTTTGTGTGTATATATTCATATATAATATACATGAGGTGTTATTTAATTAGAGCCCAGGAAGCTACTTCTAACTTGCTTTCCTTCTGACTGTACTATACACTTCTAAGTACACAACACTATGAGATTCTTGTACCATTTTGCATATTTTTATCCCAAAATCCAAACCTATTTCATTCTGAGAACAAAAGCTGGCAAGAAGCACGCAAGCGATGAGTGCACAAAATGCAATAAAAAAGCAACATACTGACATGGAAATGTCATGTGAGCTGCTGAATGGCACACAGCTCCAAAGTTTACCACAATATTTTGAAACACTTTGCCAATGAACATATAATTGACTGAAAGACTTGCCAGCACTATTCTAGAGATGTCTAACATACCATATAATAAAGAAAATCATTTACAAAAAAATTAAATGTTAGAGTACATTTTTAAAGAGCTTCCGAAACCAATGTGTTTTTCCCCCATTTTTGGCCAAGAAAATAACTTAGGTATTATCAAGCTTTCATGTTTTTGTGTTCATATTTTACTTGCTGCCTATCACTTGCAATTTTGCATGACAGTCAAATAAATCAGCCAATCAACCTGTATTTATTATTGAGAAACTAAAAAGTACAATGTCCCTGGCTCAAATTGCTATTGGTAAGATCCTGACTCATGAGGCCAGCATCTGTCCTTCTTTATGAGCATATATTCTTCCTTCCATCTGTCCACCCATCCATGCATCCATCTAACCATCCATCCACCTGTCCATTTTTCCAACAAGTGTTAGTCAAGTATCTCTAAGACGTGTCAAGCATTGTGCTGGTTTCCAGAGAAATAATGACAAACAAGAGGGATTCCCTGCCATCATGGAGTTTATAGTATAGCTGGGAAGATTCACTTTGTGCTAAGTGCTAAGATAAAGAAAGAACAGCCTGCTAGATGGGGAGTAGAGAGAAAGGTCATAAAGGCTTTCTGAAAGAAATAGCGTTTGTCCTGAGGCCTTAAGAATAAGTGGTACTGGGTCAGAAAAAAACGAAGGGAGTTAGGAACCAGAAAGAACAGCACAATTAAATGGCCCAGGGAAAAAATGCAAAACATTAAAAAAAAAAAACAAAACCTCATAGAAGGAAGGGCTGGTGTACAGAGAACAAGGAGAGAAGTGGCAAGAAATAAGATGGGAGAGATGGGCACAGGTTAGGACTACTCCTGTTTTTCTGAGATTCATCCTCTGCCCTCAATCCCTCTTCTCTGACAATTCATCATTTTAAAAAATACTGGATAGGATGACTCTAATGATGCACCCTAAAGGACCATTAAACAATGCAAGTGTTATTCCAGTATTCTTTTTTCTCCCCCCAAACATTTTTATTTTATTTTTTCGGTGTTACAAGATTCATTGTTCATGTACCACACCCAGTGCTCCGTGCAATACGTGCCCTCCTCAATACCCACTACCAGGCTCACCCATCCCCCAACCCCCACTCCCACCCCTCCAAAACCCTCAGTCTGTTGCTCTGAGTTCAGTCTCTCATGGTTCATCCAGTATTGTTAACATGAACCTCTCCTTGCAACCCGGTGAACTGTCTATAACTAACCATAAGCCACTCTCCACCCACTTCTCCAAGGAATTCTGGAGAGCTTTTTAAGTGACAGGTCAAGCATCATAGCCACATGGCCATCTGTGATTTACACTTCCTTTTTGAAACTCATAATGAGGAAGAATAACACAAAACAAATGAGCACTTTGAATGTCGATGAATTAAAAAAGAGAAGCAACACCAACACTCCTTTACCTTCAAGCAAAAGTTCTCCCTTGGCTATCGATCACAGTTTGGAAAATGAGTTTGCAAAGAAAAAATAAAGATCTCAAAACTACAATTTGCCATTAGTTCATTATATAAACAATGACATGTTTTCATAGTAAACATCAAAGTCTTAAACTATGAAATTCATATATTAATGCAGTGCTTGCTTATGTTCAGACACATTGATATGTACATTTGTATGTACATCTATTTCACAACAGGCAGTGAGGGGAGCAGTAATAATTGCTTTTATCTTTGTGGGTTAAGTCATATTCACCTCTGAAGACAGAGAGGCAATTTTGGATTTCAGCTCTTTCTCTTGTTGGATTCTTGTAAAATTAAAGTAGAAAAAAAAATGTGATTCAAATCAGTTTTACATATCCTAATTTCCAACTGAGAGTTTGTTTTTAGTACTAAATATTTTGTTTCATAATAGTAAGTCCCAATGGGTAGCTGCTAAATCCCCAAACCAGAAGCAACTATATTTTAGGAAAACATTTATATCTAGTACCAAATTTATTTTTATCTTAATAAATGATAAAATGTCTCTCCTATCCTTTTGTTTTCTCAATGCTCTTTTCTTTCCATTTTGGCATGTGAACTTGTAGCTACAGCCAAAGACAGTGGTTGAGAGTCAGTACTCACTGAAATAGCTGGGCAGGAACATGGCACGAAGCTTAGCCAGCCCCCTTCACTAGTCAACGCTCCTCGAGCTCTCCCCACTCAAGTTCTTGTTCTTGGTCCCACTCGATCCAAACAGCCTGTTCTAATTAACCCTTCCACAACCCAGTTGTCTTAAATGATATGGCAAAATCTACCAGCAGGCCCATTTGGGCTTAAATCTGTAGAACTTTCTTTACAACCACAGCTGTCTAATAACTGGGACTGTTTACTTCATCAAGTAGTAACTCCCCTCACCTATGTCTGCTGAGCACCAGACTACTAGCTGGATAATCAATCAAGATGCCATAGAAGTGACAAGTGGTTTCCATGGAGGAAAGTAGCCAGAGGGATCTAGCTTCAACCACACCCCACCTCCCCAATCCTAAAATCACCTTTACATCAGGATGGAGGTTTCCTGTCTGCCCAGCTGTGTCATGAGGCCCCCCTAGTTCCAGTAACGAGATGACTTAACAGTGGTGCCTTTCAGACACACATCTTATTTCATCTTCACAGAAGTGCAATGATGTTATTCCCAGACAAGAAATAGATGCTCAGAGACTTAATTTACTTGTCCAAAGTCACACAAGCAGGAGTGCGAGAGCAGGAACCAGAACACAGGGTCTAATTAGTCCCTGGGGGGTCACGTGCTCCAGAAGGGCAATGGCTCAGGAAATGTCTCAAAAAGATTCTGGGACAGGCTGCATGAAAATCATTATGGGTAATTTTAAGGAATGCATATTCCTCAATCCCGGCCAAGAGCCATCAATTAGATTCTTGGGAGGTAGGGCCAAGAATCTGCATTTCAGTAAGCTCTCTGGATATTTCTTATTCAAAGGAGAGTCAGAGAACTGCTAATCTAAGTCTTTTCTTCTATCTCTAAACTTTGGAGGCTTAGCTTTTCATTAGGGACGCTCCTGAGATTTTTTTATTCATCATTTGGATATATTTTACGAACAAGCCACAGCCCAGCCCTGGTCTTCCTAGTCTCACATTTTTTTAAAAAAATTTTTTAACTGACACTTATATATTATTATTTACTACATGGTAGACCCTATTGAATGATGATTAAATTCTCGCCACAATCTTATGTGCTAGATAATATTATAATATTCATGTTATAAATGAGAAAATTTATGCACAGAGAGGCTAGAGTTTCGCCTCAAGGGTCCCAAGATGTGATTCTAGGCTGTCTGGCTTGAGGTCATGTGTCAACCACTACACTGTGCTTCCAACAAAGACCTGAAGCTTCCAACAAAGATTTACAACTGTCATGCGAAGTGCTAGAAGAACGCTGCTTCCCAGCCCTTGGATTTGAGCTCTGTGGAAGGGCTTAGAGTTCCTTCAAGATGTCCTCCTGCTCCCTATCCTTGGGCCTTCACATGCTCTGCTCTCTCCGCTAACATGCCCCCCATCCCTTCCACACACGGCTCATTCCTCCTCATGTGACAAATCTAGATACTATTGCTGGACGTCCAGGATGAGTTAGATTCCTGTCTTCTTCACTCCCAGGGTGCAGGGCTCTCTGGCCCCATGGCGCTAATTACCCACAGCTCTGCTCCCACCTTCCACGGGAGACTGTGAACCCCTGGAGGGCATATGCTGGGACTTATTTATTTTCTGCTCCAGGTGTCCAGTGATGAGAAGGTGCTCTATAGATGCTTGCGGCAGAAATGAATGGTTGTGTACAATGTAAGGGAGGGTTATTCGCTTTATGATAGAATTTACCAAAGGTTTCCAAACCCCTGTGTTCATTTACATATCATTAATTTCTGGACAGAAAGCCTGGAGGGTAGAAAGTTAAAGTCACTGCCAACTGGAAAGCAATCCAAATTCCAGATAAAATGTCTCTGAAATTATAATTTAAGTCAGTGGGAAATCTACTATTGATCTATGAAAATGTGAATTAGACACAGGTTTTCAGGGACACTCCTGCTGCATAAAGGGAGGTGCACACATTAAAGTGTGTTGGCTTTGGTGCTATAAATGTGTAAGCAGATGGGGGAAGTGAAGCTTGGCTTGTGAATTTAGTCCTTTCCTCTCCAGCTGGCAGAAGTAAGAAATTTTGAGAGCTCTGCTCTCCTGACTACCGAAGAAGGATCAAGTTTCCCTGCTCTGCAATGACCACTGAAGCCGTCTGGGGAAAACAAAATTCTTTCACACAAGAAGAACATAAGGAACAATGGGGAAGCTGCAAGACTTTGGCTTTTCAGCTCCTGCTTCTAGAAAAGTCTAGCTGGTGTTTTATCTAACTTGTATCTAAGTGGCCCAGTAAATCAAACAGGATAGTTGAAAATGTTCTACAGTCTTGGGGTAAGAATTTCTTACATGCCCAGAAAGCCACGAGTGTTATAATTAAATTCCTCAAACAAGCAAAGCCGCCCCAAACATAGAATATAGCTTCCCCATCTCATGCAGCTTACATTCTTGAGATTGTGTACATGCTAAACAGACTTGCTCACATTTTTCTTCCTTTAAAAGAGATTTAGACATTTTCCCTAACATCAAAGAAAGTATATCAAAAAACACGAAACGGAATTTGTGATTAGGAGAAACAGACCATATTAATTTTTCCTTCTAAACAAAACCCTAAGAGGAAAGCAGGCTAAACCCATTATGCTAATTCAGTGATGGAACACTCAGATTAAACCACAAAAATAAACAATGTGCTTCAGATAAAACACACTGTGCTGCATCTTACAATTATATTTCATGGTAAAAAATAGGTTTATGAAAGTTTTGGCCTGGTGATTTTAGGAAAATGCCCTATATGCTTCACATGAAACATGCAGTTCTATGAAACCCATATTTTAGGAAAGCAAGCCCAGTCAGTGTTTTTGACCAAAAGTTTAGGAGTGAGTGCCTCCTGGTCAATGAATGCAGCGTTACTTCCCTGCAAAACTGAGCCTATGGGACAAGCCAGGAAGCCTCATGCGTGATCAGAGAGAGAGAGCATCCCCAAACAAAACCAATGGAAACAATGCATTCCTCTCCAAGGAGAACTCATCAATCCTATGAATAAGTTTTCCTTTTTCTTTATTTTTATTTTGATTTTTTTAAATTTTATTTATTTGACAGAGAGAGAGAGAGATCACAAGCAGGCAGAGAGGCAGGCAGAGAGAGAAGGGGAAGCAGTCTCCCCGCTGAGCAGAGAGCCCGATGCGGGACTCAATCCCAGGACCCTGAGATCATGACCTGAGCCAAAGGCAGAGGCTTTAACCCACTGAGCCACCCAGGCACCCCTCCTTTTCCTTTAAATGCCTCCTTCCCCCACCCCCTTCATTTACTTCCTTTTCAGGAAATGCACTGTGAGATCTGATCTAAGCCAATCGGATCACTCCTCAGTATGCGGTTCCTTCTGGTAGGTGGGACCCGGAGGTCTCCTCTCCCATAAGCTTGGTGCCCAACTGTGCCACACTCCCTGAAACACATTCTGCACATATTAGTGAGCAGGCGTGAAAACAGTTACGCCAACAGCTCCCTGAGAAGTTCCTCTCTGCTATTTTCAGCATTCCATCAGCATTTTGGATGAAAAGTTTGGTGCAGACAGATATGATCTTCTAATACAACATTCTGCTCTCTTTAAGTTAGTTTAGGATGACAGTCTTGCACCCAGGATGGTCCAGAACTATAAACCTAGGGTCATCTTCAAAAGGGGACTGGGTTCCCCACACTTGGTTCACTAGATCTTAACATCATGCTCATGCCATGGTACAGAATCCACAAATCTTAAACTCCATTCATTTCCACCACTGTGGGAAATAATAATTCTAAATCTCCCTTGTTGATCAGAAACAAAGATCGCTGAAGCATTTATTGTAACCATCTCATGAATCTTTCAAATACTAGCTAAACACCCTGAACTAAATATTCTCAATTAGGTGTTGCAGATATTAGTTTGCCATCTTTGAGATGCAGATTAATTCACATGCAACACACATACCCTACAGTGTCTACGCTGAAGAATTTTAAAGTAAATTACAGAAAACATAATCAAGTGAAATCTCCATTCATTTTAACATCCTTTTTATTAAATTTAAGATTGACGTTAGTGATTCTAGGCGGTACACGACAAAATTCTCCCTTACTGATCTTATCTCCTTTCCACTGACTAACAATGACTGGGGGGCCCAAGAGGACATGGGTGGAGAACACCAAAAGCCTGGGTACTAGTTCCACATATGCACATAACTATGTGATTCCTTTTAGTTAGGAACCTCGGTACTAAAATTTCCCTAAAAGGTATTGTCAGAGCAATTGAGATGCATAATAATTCATACCAAGACAAGTGTAACAGAATAAGTTAAATTCAATAATGTTACTTAACACATGTGTGTGTTTCTCCCAATTCAACCATCTACCCTATATACCCACCTCTGACCCCTTAGCCTACAGCACTGCATTAATCATATGCCAATTTGAAAAAACTTATCTGCCTACTAATAAGGAACAGATTCTCTGGCCTAAGAACAAAACTTCAACCTATCTCCAAAGCCTAACTGGCCACCACTTTGACCATTTCTTCCCATTTCCTACCTCTGTACTTGCCTCAGTTCCAGCTGTTCCCAGCACCTGAAATGCCCTTCCATGCCCTCTCCAGGATCCCCCTCTACCTACCTCTGAGGCTGTCATAAATTCATCTCTGTTTCCGCATAGCACCTAGCAGAAAGCCTACACTGGGCACTTGGCTGGCCGCCAGACAAACTGGGCCAGGGAAAGCAAAGACCGGGAGACCCCAGACCACAAAGCCGATCCTCAGAGCAGGCCTTAGGGAGAGAGAAGGGAGTTAGTCAGCAAGAGGAAGCAGAACTAAGCCTAGGAAGTCCGAGGAATCCTTCATCCCATATGATCTAGCTTGTGCCATATCCCACCCGCCTGGAGGTCCCAGACTCGTACCCAATGCCCTTGTCTTCTATACAAGCCACCTTTTCTCTCCATGCCCTTGACTTAGACGAGAGGAGTGGATCCTGACTTCCAGTGGGTTCAGTGTTCCTCCTAGGCCCCCAGCGATACGCACGCTATCACCATCCCTGAACATGTACACTGCCTGTTTGAGGGCCTACTCGGGTGTCTGCCTCCCCACGGAGCTGTGAGCTTCCTGAAATAGCAGGGACCTCATTCATCTTCGTGTTCTCAGAACCCTGCAGAGCACTTACCCCACAGTAAATGCTTTTTTAAAAGTTTATCGAAAAATTGAATAAGTGACCTCTAGTTTAGAAATGTGACTGTGCCTACTGACGGACTGCTCCCCTAGCTTAGTGATCTGATTTTCTCCCAATGACCCTGGACAATACTCATCCTTTTACTAATTCTCCCATAGCAGGTCAGAAGCAAGTCCTAGAGCTGCCTCTCCAGCAACCTTTGCTGGAAGGTTCTTCGCTGGTATTGTCCCTGGTTATTGTCTATATCCCCCATGTATGATGGTCACCCTGCACACACACAGGATCTTAATGTTCCAATTATCTTACTAGTGAATTACCTAAAGTAAAAGGCAGTTTTTTTTAAAGGATTTCATAATTACATTTTATTTAAATTTTGAAAAGTTCTCTAATACCACTGCTACTGTCTGAATGTTTGTGCCCCTCCAAAATGCATTAAGTTGGAACCTAATGCCCAACGCGATGGTGTCAAGAGGTAGGGCCTCTGCGAGGTGACTAGGTCACAAAAGGCAAAGCCCTCATGAATGAGATTAGTGCCCTATGAAAGAAAGATCCATTGCCCCTCTGCCATGTGAGGTTATAGCGAAAAGACAACAGAAAACTGAGCCCTCAGTAGACACAGAAATCTGTGAGTGCCTTGATCTTGGGCTGCCCAGCCTCCAGAACTGTGAGAAAGGCATTTCCGTTGTCTTTAAGCCGGTCGATGTTATGGTATTTGTGTGATAGATAGCGGCATGCACAGACTAAAATAATTACTAACAAATACTGGCTTAATCTCCTATGTGCAAGAAACCATGCAAGAAACTAGCTAAGTGGGGTCTAAAAATGATAAGACGTCATCTTTCTTTTCACAGGGCCTTGCAGGTCAAGGAAGCGATTGCAAGCAGGATGCTCTGTGGGCAGGAAGAGGCCGGGGGCGGGCTCTGTGTCAGGATCCACGGAATCACGGAATCCCGGGAGCAGGCTCACCCCGGGGCACCGACTGTCACTCTTTAAAGGCAATCTTTTCATGAACCCTCTTCCTCTTTAGACATCAGGATAAAAAACCAAAACAAACAGAACAAAACAAAACAACAATTTACTAAACTGAGACAGCTAACAAATATTCTAAGCTGCTGAAAACTTTTCAGTGTGGCATTTTTCTATTGGAGAAAAAAAGAAAAACACCAACTGAGCGGAAGTGGAGTTGCGAGCACCGCCACGGAGGAGCCCCAAATGGCCAACGGCTGCAGCAAACACCTTAGAAGACGATCAATGACAAAGGACCATATGTAAGTGTGAAGGGCACAACCATGTAATGTGGCAGAGCTCTATGCTTTCCCAAAGATAATCTCCGACCATGTCTAACTGCACATTCCCATTCTTTAGAAATTCAGTTTTAAAGGTCTAAACTACCGCATCTCTTTTCATAGACACATTATAAGAAAATAGCATAGTATCTGAACTTTAGTTAAAATTAAATGACTTTCTCCAACACAGAAACCTACATTTTCCCCTTTATTATCTGCAGAGGGTATGCACATCATTTCTAAACTCAACAGGAGATCTTTCCTACTCAAAAAAAAAAAATATGTCATATTAATTCAGGGAGTTGAAATACAAAGGCTGCACCTACTAACCACAACTTAGAAAGAATGCAGCCACTCCCTTTCTCTAACTTATAATCAGACCAGGTGAGAGAAAGGGAGGGAAAAGCAACTTACTGGTTACCTTATTTAATGCCTACAACCCTGTAAGAATTTTGACTATCTTCATTTTAACAGATGAAGGAAGTGAGGCTAGAGTAAGTTGCCCAAGGCCACGGAACTAATACGCAGTAGAGTTAGGACTCAATCCCACCTCGAGTCCAGAAACTCTCAGGTCCTTGTTCACAAGCAAACAGGAGCCAAGCACCTTGCTATGCTTGGTGGATGATGTAGGAAACAGGGAGGGATGTCATGTGTATAGGGATTAGCAATAAGGCTATAATTATACCTGTGAATGCCATTTTTATTTTTATTTACTTATTTTTAAAGATTTTATTTATTTATTTGACAGAGAGAGAGAGAGACAGCGAGAGAGGGAACACAAGCAGGGGGAGAGGGAGAAGCAGGCTTCCCACTGAGTAGGGAGCCCAATGTAGGACTCCATCCCAGAACCCTGGGATCATGACCCAAGCCAACGGCAGACGCTTCATGACTGAGCCGCCCAGGCGCCCCCAGATACTGTTTTTGAAAACAGAATGTGATGTCAAATATCTCGCTGCAGAAAAACATAATTACTCAGTTAATTTGGCTCTCTGAAATTACCCAGGCTGTCAGATGTGGAGAGAAGGTGGGTCTCCTTCAGAAGAGCTTACTCATTCACTCCGTTGCTCCTCATTGACCCCCCAACTGTAGGAACAATAGCTCACTGCTTAGAATGGGAAGGAGGGAAGGAAGGAGTGAAGGAAGCTCTAGTGTATAAACTTCTAGGAATCTGGTAACGTATGTAACAACTTTGCCAGAGACAGATTTCCTTAACATAGGGACACATGAGAACAATTCACTATTTTCCAAACAAACCCCAGAAGTGTATGCTGTAACCCATTCTTTCCTTTGGAGCTTTGTGGAAAAGCAAGCATAATTTGAGGTTTGCCTAGACCTTTTGCAGGAGGAACGATGACTGGTTCACGCACGCTGTCTGGAAACAGGCTTTTTCTCTTCAAGAGAACAATTAAATTCCATATTTTATAGGTATATTATGAAAGACACAAATCGATAAACTCTAGTGTTTTACTGACATGACCAATTGAATAATAAAACATTTAGCATCGATTTTAGAACAATGGGACTTCCACCCTTGAAAACGCGTTTTGGTGCAGCCCAACGAGATGCTGCACACTGGGCGGGATCGGACAGGTTGTGTAGAGAGAAGCAGTCAGGACTGTCCTGACAGGGCCACCAGAGGCTCAGGCCAGTGCTCCCACTCCCGCCAGGAGCAGTGCCCAACTTCTCTTCCCCAGGAGACGCGTGACTAACCTCACCCGCACACAGAGGGCTGTAAAGCTTCCCTAAGCCCTATACAGCGGGCACACAAATTCAGTCCTTTGTGCCAAAGCAGCGCTCTGTTTCCGACGCCTACAAGGAATTCTTACGTGCCCCCTCCTGAAAAGGAAGGACAGAGAGCTGGGCTTCCCTGAGTAGCCTCTGCAGGTTGGGGGGCGGGGTGCTAAGTACACCTGTGACCTGAAAGTCCAGCCTGCACTAGAAGATACTTTGGCCTAAAAAACCATTGCTTGGGGGCACCTGAGTGGCTCAGTCAGTTAAATGTCTGCCTTCAGCTCAGGTTGGGATCCTGTGATCGAGCCCTGCATCGGGCTCCCCACTGCGCAGTGAGTCTGCTTCTCTCCCTCCCTCTGCCCCTCCCCCTGCTTGTGCATGCATGCGCCCGCGTGCTCTCTCTCAAATAAATAAAATCTTAAAAAAAACACTGCTTAGAGCAAACATGAATAGAAGTTTGAGTATGAAGACTGAAAATATAAACTTTCCACCACTGCATTTATACCACGTTATAATGATTCGTTTGTAAGCCTATCTGCTCTACCGGGTTGTGAGCTCCCCGAGTCTGGGGCTGTCCTCAAGGCCTGGCCCGCTGTTTGGCAGATTGTGCAGGCTCACTACGTGCTTGCTGAAGACGAGAAAAACATAAATGCTGCAAAGGCAAGAAAGTTGCCCCAAATGAAAATTTGAGTTTTAAAGCTCATGCAGCATTGAAGAATTTGTGAGAGCACAGAGACTGATTTGTATAGAATCATGAGTAGTATCAGATCCTGAATATCTGAAGATTTGTGGCTCAGAGGATTGGAGCACTACCGTGGATACCAAAATGGGTCCACCTGACAAGACAGAGATTGATGCTCAAAGACATACACCTCTCGGTCACATCCAGTTCCTGAACGAGGAGGAAAAACTCTATTCAGAAATAGGGAAATTGAAAAAAATGAGTCTTGCATTAACTAGATTCAGATAATTCAATATTTTCACTACTAAACCACAGAGATCTAGATTACTAGGGAATAGCAATTGCTTTGAATTAAATATCACTCTGGGTAAGCCAGTGTTGGCTTAATGAAGTTTTTGTGTACCAGGCTTAATAAGAAATTGTGTTAGTTGTTTCATACAAATATGGTAGAGTTGATGAATTACTCATAATGAAGGAAAATAACCCCTAATCCTTTTTAATAATTCCCTTATTTCAAAATAGAAATTTATCCTTAAGCATATAGAATCCTTGATGATGATATAGAGAAATGAAGTGATTTGCTAAAGTCACAGAACTAATTAATGATGGAGATAAGATTAGAATGTAGGTCTCACAACAAAGTGTCTGGAACACTTTCCATCACATCAGTGGTTTTCAATTAGTGCTCCACGGAGCCTGCTAGGCATCTGGACAGGGCATGGGGGCCTTGAAGGGCACAGTTTCACTGTTTGTCTCATGCTTTCTGCTCAGGTAGACACACTGGGCTTTAGTGCCTAGCTATCCAGATTTGCAGATTTTGTGCTATAAAGAAAAAAAAAAAAAACCTCACATACACTTACCATGATGTCATAAGACAAGGGATATTTTATTTAAACATTAAAAAACATTTTCAGAAGAGATATTTTAATACAAAGGATTTTTAGGAGGACAGAATCTCAATAGATGGCAATTCTTGATAAAACATAATGCTATCCCACTTTTTTCTCATGTCACTAAGGATCACAGAAAAAAGATCACATGGAAAGTCACTTTTCTGTGGATCTGAATTTGGGAAGCAATGGTTTTGTGGAAAGAACATAGAATTTAGGTCTCAAACACATCATAGTGACAGGACATCCTTAGGTGTGTCATTTTGATCTCTGTCTTTTATCCACAAAGTTCAGTAATTCCTGACCACCCACTGCTAGGGTTATTCCTTCACAAAAAAACGAGTTTGGTTATTCTCAAAATGTGGCCTCAGGACTCCCTGCATCAGAATCATATGAGGTACATATTACAAAGTCCAAGTTCCTTGGCCCACCCTGGATGCGGTTCTCAGGAATGGGGGCTAGTTCTAAGGATTGCAGCCTTCTAATTTTTCAAATGATGGTTGATAAAATCTGCTCTAATCTCCACGGAGGCTGGTGGTAAGATTACAAGGATAAGATTCCTTTGAGAATCTGCAGCAGCTGTAACAGCGGAAAAGAGGAGAACAAGAAAAGGAGAACAAGAGCAAAAAGGATGGGAATAAAGAGAATTATCTGAAGAAGGCAAATCACTTATTTTCACATTCTGCGTTCTCACCTGACAGACAAGGATTATGAACACGACTGGGGACTTTTTAATCCCCCTTAGCAGCTCAACTATTTTCGAGCAGTATCTTTTAAGGAAGCAGTATCTTTGGATGCACTCAGAGCTACTCTGATAGAAGTGACCAGGAGCCCTGTCCCTTCCGCACCCCTTTCTTTGATACCCTCCCACCTTCCAGGTAGCCTCTGAGATCCCCCATGCGAGACAACAACCTGGTCTTTGAGGCATCATTCTGGCCCCAGAGAAGGTAAATCATAGCCATGACACAGTCATCAAGCAACGCCACTGGTTTGAAGATCATTAGCACAGAACACGGAGCCACTTACTCACGACGCGGCTTGACAAGGGTTGCAGGTGTGCAAAGGGAAGCAGCGCGGTACACCACAAACAGAATCAATCAATCAAAAGAAATTACCCTTAACTTTTTTTGGTAACCCATTACCATTCTCAACGCAGACGTTCTAACCAAGTATTTTGCCTTCTTTCTTTCTTCATAGTACCTATGGAATCTGTCTTCCTTTCCATCCTTCATGGCTACAGGCACAGTACAAATCTCTAGAAACTGTCGGAGCCACTCAGCTGCCTTCCTCACCCTGTCCCAGCCTTCAGACCCCTTAGGTAACCACAAGCCTTCTTCCTAACTCATTGTCTTGATAACGACAAACCCAACTGTGATCAGGCTTAAAGTTCTTATCCCACAGCCTGCACAGAGATCCTTCACAGAGATACCTGCCCATCACCCACATTCCTTAGTAGCTTTCATTGACAAGCATCTTTGCCTAGTGCTCTTAATGAATAATCAGGCTCCAGCTTCTTTTCCCCCACCCTTGACATGTGTTTCACTCTGGGTCCTCATCTTGGTGGACAGAAGATTCCACCATTCACCTAGGCGAGGTGTTGAGGTCAAGTCTTTGGATTCATTCTTGACACATTTGCTGCCCTCACATCCTGACCAGCCCGAGTCCTGTCATAACCACGAAACACGGCCATTTCCCCCCTTGCGCAGCTTACTCTGCTCCAGATTTCTGGATTCCTTGCTGTCCTCAAGGACACCGAGCACATTCCAGATTCACAGCCTTTACAGCTGCTGGTTCCTCTACCTGGAATAATCTTCTCCTGGGTATCTGCATGGATGTATCATTCTTCTCATTCAGGTTTCTGTGTAAAGGTCATCTCTTCAGAAAAGTCTTAGCTAACCACCCTGTTTAAAATAGTGCTTCCATTTCTTTGTCTATTTTTTTCCATAATATTACCACCTGAAATTCAATTATGTATGCTTTAGTTGATATGTTTAGTATCTGGTTCCGCTCTCCTGAGTTATTCAGCAACATGAGTTCTGAGCTGTAACTTTGTTTTTAACCCAGTATCCCTGGTTTCAAGAGTAATATAGGACACTTAGAACGTGTCTGATAAATATTAGAAAAAAAGGAAGGAAAAATCTGATTTTATTCTTAAGGCCCTCATTTCATCAACTACCTATTCATATTCAATTTCAATGTACATATATTGACAATTTTTTAATTGTGGCGTTAAGTACATTCACGCTGTGGTGCAACCATCACCATTCTCTATCTCCTAAACTCTTCTCATTTTGCAAAGCTAAAACTTTGTAGCTATTTAAGAACAGCTCCCCATTTCTCCCACCTTCAGCCCCTGGAAACCATCATTCTACCTTGTTTCCATGAAGTTGCTTACTCTAAGTACCTCATACAAGGGGAATCATGCAGTATTTGTTTTCTTTGTGACTGGCATATTTCCCTGAGCATAAGGTCCTGAAGGTTCATCCACGTTGTAGCGTGTGTCCAAACTTCCTTCCTTCTTAAAGCTGAGTAATACTGCATGGTATGCACAGACCACAGTTTGTTTACTCATTCACGCCATCAGTAGACTACCAGGCTGCTTCCACCTTTTGGCTATTGCGAATAACGCTGCTGTGAACACGAGTGTACAAATATCTCTTTGAGACCCTGCTTTTAATTCTTTTGGATACAGACCCAGAAGTAGAATTGCTGGATCATATGGTAATTCTATTTTTACTTTTTTTGAGCATCTGCCATGCTGTTCTCTGTAGCAGCTGCATCATTTTATATTCCTACCAGCAGTGAACAAGTGTTCCCATTTCTCCCCATCCTCACCAATACTTGCCATTTTCTGTTTTTTGGATAGT
Organism: Potos flavus; assembly: GCA_028534135.1. Taxonomy (NCBI): domain Eukaryota; kingdom Metazoa; phylum Chordata; class Mammalia; order Carnivora; family Procyonidae; genus Potos; species Potos flavus. The sequence goes on from CM052883.1 coordinate 48,284,765, forward strand.
GGCCATCCTAAGGGGTGTGAGGAGGTAGCTCATTTGGTTTTTATTTGCATTTCTCTCATGAATAGTGATACTGGGCATCTTTCATATACCTGTTGGCCAGTTGTATATCTGGCTTTTTTAAAGATTTATTTATTTATTTGAGAGGGAAAGTACATGCAGTGGGAAGGGCAGAAGGAGAGGGAGAGAGAGAGAGAGAAAGAGTCCCAAGCAAACTCTGCACCGAGCATGGAGCACATTGTGGGGCTTGAGCCCACAACCCCACGATCGTGATCTGAGCTGAAACCAAGAGTCAGATGCTTAACCGACTGTGCCACCTGGGAGTCCCTGTATATCTTTTTTGGGGAAATGTCTCTTCCAGTACTTTACCCATTTTTGAAGTTGGGTTGGTTGGTTTTTGTTGTTGTTGAGTTGTAGGAGTTCTTTGTATATTCTGGTTATTAATCCCTTATCAGATGTATGATTTACAAATATTTTCTCCCATTCAGTGGGTTGCTAAATAATGTATATTTTTAATTTGTTGAATTTTTTGGTGTCCTCTTAACCTGTCCATTTTATTTTGGGTGGTGAACTCAAAGAGAGGTGGTACCCTGGTTTGACCCATGCACTTCTTAGCAAACAATGCCCTGTGTAGGCTTTCTGAGGATGATTACAGACAATGTAAGATACTATTTGGTATCACTTTTCTTTCAATAGTGGCCGACAAATGGAAGTACAACTGTTAATTAAAAGCGCATAATGTTGCCTGATTATGAATAAAATGTCCCCAGCTCACTAGAGCATAATTCCTACAGCATTAGTGAAGAATTAACTAGCTTTATTAAAGATTTGGAGGACTAGTCACTTTTTCATCATCCTTTAATTAAAACCTCTACATCTTGCACTTGAAAGCCTTTGTTTCTTACCCATTATTTTCATTCTTTATTCTGGCTTTAAAAAAATTAGGATGAAAAATAAAAAAAGCACAAAAGTTTTTAAATGAGCTTTTCATGCTCTGTAATAATAGAACGGCATAGTTTTCTAAAATATTGAGAAAAAACATACGATTTTTAATGTTCTTTGAACTAGAAGGCCAAGAAAAAAGAAGAAAAGCAGTTTGGTTAGCAGAACATTTGGATTTCAAGTTCTTTTATAGTCTAAAATAAATTTATATTAATATACAATTTCTTTCCACCTCCCTACCTACATTGAATTAAAGATACCATAGTTCAGAGGTACCAGTTCAAAGTCCGAAAGCAGAAAATTACCCAGTTATATAGCACACCTTACTTTACCTTCTTCTTCACTTGAAATAGTTATTTGCCCTCCGGAAATGGTATGGCAAGACAACTTCCCTCAACCTTGGTTCCTTTGCTCTCCTAAAGATCCACACGTGAGTGCATCACATAGTGCCAGACACCCAGAGACACTTGACAGAAGTTTGTGAAATAAATTAATACTTTAAATCTATTAACCAGTGCTTGTCGGGTATTATGTAGCAGGTTTCATGCTGTGTGCCACGCAGTCATGGTCTCACAATGCCATGGGCAACTCTTGTCACTTTGTGACCATGAAACTATTCTACACTCAATTCCACGTTCTTCACCATAAGCCCCCAGTTATGGACTTTTTCTCTTCTAAAAATTCTACTGTATGCTACTTGAGGAAAGGAGAACTTGCTTGGTATTTTTTTTATATTGATTTTGGGTTTCACATTTTTTTTTCTTTTTTTGGGGGGGTCTAACATTTCTAAATCCTTTTATACAAGTAGAGTTTATTACATAGCTAATTTCAGCCCAGCTGAGAAGAAATCTAAGAATAATATATTTTTGTTTCATCTTCTGTTACTGAATGTAGCCTGATGCATCTTGCAAGAAGAAAAAACAGATACCATGTATGTGATAAAGAGTATGAATGATAGAAAGCAATAAGAGAGCCAGCTAACTTTCTATACCAGAATTATTATTTGTATGATTAAAATATAAAGACACCTGAATTTATCTTTTCTGTTTACGCTGTTTGGGTCTCATTAAGTCTATGTTTCTGCTTTCTTCTAAATATTGTTTTCCATATTTCAAACATCTAACTAAGTAAACAATGCAAAGTGAGATGATATACTGTTTGGAAAACCATAAAATTATAGAGTAGATAGACTTCCATAATAACCCAATTTTCACTCTGTCATAATTTTCCAAAAGGGTTTCCTTTGGGGCTGAAACTTTCTAAGCTTGATTTCAGCTCAAAACTGAATGTCTTGATTCACCTGAATTTGGAAAAGGAGCCTTTTCTCTGTTGATCACATGAGTTTGTTTCCTATAAAAACAGATCAGGCTGAATCTCCTTTTGGATGATGTAGCCTCTGACAGATTTCAGAAGCCCCTTAATAACTTAACATAATTATTCAAGTCATGCAAGTGGTACAGAAGATGATGACATAATGATGAGATGGTGTTCTTTGCCCAGTCTTTGCCCAGGCCTAACCTTTGCACAACGTACACCCTAGTACAACACCCTTTCTATACATAGGAATACATACGTATTGTCTTATTATAGATACTTGGAACTGTTGTATCAAATGGAATGTGTATTTTATTTTTTTAAGGATTTCATTTATTTATTTGGGAGAGAGAGAACATGTGAGCATAAGCAGGGGAAGAGACAGAGGGAGAAGGAGAAGTAGACTCCTTCTGACCCGCAGAAGCGGGGAGACCAATGCAGGGCTCAATCCCAGGACCCTGGTATCAGGACCGGAGCTGAAGGCAGATGCATAATATATGCTGCCAAACTATCTTCCAAAATGACTGCGTGAAATTGGTATAATTTCACCTAAAGTAGATACATGAGAATACCTATTTCCCATATTCACCAACACTGAATATTATCATTCTCTTGGGTAAGAATTTCTATTATTTTAATATGAAATCCCAAAACTGCTATGAGCCTGCTAACATAATGCTCTTTCTTAGGTTGCTGCTTCTTCTTCTTCTTTTTTTTTTTGTGGAAACGGAATATTTTCTTTATCCAAGGAATTCTGAAATATCATCAAGATGCACCTCACTATGGGTTGTTTTCCTTTCATTGTGCTGGAAATCTGCCAAGCCATTTAATCTCAAAACACAACTCTATCTTTAACTTAGAGAATTATCTTCTGTCATTTCTTTGATAATTTCTTTGAAAATTTTCTTATCTACTTTCTCTGTTCCCTTCTAGAACTCCTAGTCAATAAATGTTTGACCTCTTGGATTGATTTTCCATGCCCCAGTTTTCTCTCATGTTTCCATCCTGCTTTCTTGCTGCTTTGTATTTTGGAGGACTGCCTGAGGTTCCCAAATCACCACTCTGGCATTCAGCATTTTCATTCTATTAATCAGCTGCCCCACTGATTCTTCTAATTTGGGAAGTTACACATGTACCAGTATCTTTTTCTTGTTCTCTGATTCTACCATTTCGATTCCTTTAGTTTTAAGTCTACACAGGATCATGTTGTCTTACACTTGAAACAGATCTTAATGAGGCTAGAGTATGCACAATTTGACTCCCAAACTATGGGTACTGTAATATGGCATTTGAGTGCAGGATGCTTAACACACAAATTTGGGGGCGTTGCTTAACATTATTGTGTGCTAACCGATATAAAGAATTATAGTACTACTATAAATAGTCCATATATGTTAAAAATTTCTTGCTTGTCTTATTTTAAATGTATTAACTCATTCAAACCTCATAGAAACTCTATTATTTCTGTTTAACAGATAAATATGTTGACTGAAAGTGGATAACTTTCCCAAAAGATACTATTAGAAGTGGAGGAGCTGGATTTAATCCCAACTTGAGTACCTCCAGTGCCCACTCAATTTAAAAAGCCAATATTCTAATAATTGTTTGCGCAACCATTAAAACAGCAAACTATTAATGTAGCTGTCACACTAAGCTGTCCAACCTGGAATTGTCTGAGTTTAGATGCCAAGAATGCCTCTGACTCAAGATCCCTCTGAATCAAATATTAAAGCTAGGATGACTCTCCTGTGTGTATGTTTTAATATTCATCTAATATTTCATGTGGCATGTGAGTTAATGAAGGTTATCTTGGAGAAGACAGGAAATAACTAAACAAAGCATCCTATGTTCATAGTATTTCAAACAATACCTATCAGCTTTCATAAATCATCTGTTTCAATGGAGTAACAAGCTTGACATAGATATTGTTAAGAACTGAAGTATATAATCAGAGTAGACAAGATGTCTGGGGGATTTACCTTGTGATAGACAGAAAGAGTAAAATTTCTCCAAAAAGAACTAAAGCTGAACAAAGGAAAGGTGCTGCCATTCAATTATTTCTTACTTATCACTTCTGATAGGAAGCCACCGGGGAGTGACCCTGCAGAGTCTACGTGTGTTCAAGTGCCCTCATCTAGAGCTCATCAGACAAGTGATGCTAAGAAATGAAAATTATATGGTTTAGGAAATGGTTGTAGCTGAAGGCCAACCAGCAGAAATCTCTCCTATGTAGACATAATGCAACACCAGAATTTAAAAATAGTTATTTCTCCATATTAGCCCTAAGTTGTATATGGAATAAACCAGGCTAAGAATGATTTAAATTAAAAGAGTATAGTTACGGGGCGCCTGGGTGGCTCAGTGGGTTAAAGCCTCTGCCTTCGGCTCAAGTCATGATCTCAGGGTCCTGAGGTCTGATCTCAGGGTCCTGGGATCAAGCCCCGCATCGGGCTCTCTGTTTGGCGGGGAGCCTGCTTCTTCCTCTCTCTCTGCCTACCTCTCTGCCTACTTGTGATCTCTCTCTGTCAAATAAATAAATAAAATCTTTAAAAAAAAAAAAAGAGTATAGTTAACAGCAACAATAACATTAAACAAAACTGCCTAAATTAAAGTATCTTTGGTTATTTTTAAATCTTTAAGAACAAACGGAAGCTTGCTAAATCATTAAAATCAAATTAGCATAATTTAAGATCTAAAATTATTAGAGTATTAATATAATGATTACATTTCTTTAAACCTAGTTAATGAAAAATCACCATTACTTCCTTTCAGAAAGAAATTACATTAACTAATAGCATTGGATACCATTGAGATTAGCCAGTTCATCACCATATGAGCCAAAATTTGTACCAGTAATTAGAATGCTAATATTTTATATATAATTATAACGAAAGCTTCTTGGCCATATGCAGTAATAAGTGGAAAAATGTATTTTCTACTACGCTATGAAAAACACTCTTCGAAATACAAATACAAATGAATAAAAACTAAAATGAACAAGAAGTAAAAACAAATAAGCTCTAGAGATCTATTGTATAATATTGTTTTTCTGTTGTATAATATTGTGTCTATAGTCAATAATGCTGTATCGTGCACTTTAAAATATGAGAGGGTAGATCTATGATAAGTGTTCTCATACCATAATAAAATAAAAAAAAACCAGTATTATTAGGGTAATGGGACTATAGGAGGTTTCGTAGTTTGCTTAAATTTTCAAAAACACTTGATTTCTAATATGTTAAAGACTGAATAAATAACTTTATCCTCTTGCAAAATATTTTCTGTACGAGATTCTATGAAATAAAAAGGAGAAGAAAATGAATTACCCATAATTCTTCTGTCCTGAAATATTATTATCGTTTAACAGTTTGATATACACTTTCAAGCTTTTAAATGGACTCTAAATATTTTTATTTAAAAAATGGAACACTTCTCTCCCTTTATTACTGAACAATATACTGTGGACTTTTTTCGGCATTTAAAAGTGGTCTTCCATAACCGCAATTCTTAAAGTATAGACTTCAAACTTAGATTTCCCTGAGATCCTTTCTTTGGGTCTGGGAGGTCAAATCTATTTTCTTAATAATATTAAAACATTATTTGCATTTTTCACCGTGTTGACATTTCCACTGATGAGTCAAAAGCAATGGTGGGTAAAAACACTGTAGCCTTAAAAAGAATCAAGGTAGTTTTTGCGTTCTGGGGCACAAAGAAAAATATCCACAATGGTCCAAAAAGGCTATTAAAATACTCCTCTCTTTACAGGACCTATATATTTGTGGAACTGGATTCTTTTCATTCTTCAGTTGAAACATATCAAAACAGATTGACTAGTGAAGCAGGGACGAGAATCCATATGTCTTACAAATGGCCAACAGACACATGAAAAAAACGCTCCACATCACTCGGCATCAGGGAAATACAAAACAAAACCACAATGAGATTCCACCTCACACCAGTCAGAATGGCTAAAATTAACAAAACGGGAAACAACAAATGTTGGAGAGGATGTGGAGAAAGGGGAACCCTCTGACACTGTTGGTGGGAATGCAAGCTGGTGCAGCCACTCTGGAAGACAATATAGAGGTTCCTCAAGATGTTAAGAATAGAGCTACCCTATGACCCAGCAATTTCAGTCCTAAGTATTTACCCCAAAGAAACAGACGCAGTGAAAAGAAGGGGCACGTGCACCCCAATGTTCAAAACAGCAGTGTCCACAATCCCAAACTGTGGAAGGAGCCGATATGCCCTTCCACAGATGAATGGATAAAGAAGATGTGGCACATATATACAATGGAATGTTATTCAGCCATCAGAAACAATGAATACCCACCATTTGCATGGACATGGATGGAACTGGAGGGGGGATTATGTTAAGTGAAGTAAGTCAAGCAGAGAAAGACAATTATCATATGGTTTCACTCATATGTGCAACATAAGCAATAGCATGGAGGATCATAGGGGAAGGGAGGGAAATCTGAAGGGGGAGAAATCAGTGGGGGAGATGAACCGTGAGAGACTATCGACCCCGAGAAACAATCTGGGGGTTTCAGAGGGGAGAAGGGTGGGGGAGAGGGTAACAAGGTGATGGGTATTGAGAAGGGCACGTGCTGTGATGAGCGCTGCTGTTATACTTAACTAATGAGTCATTGAACACTGCATCAATGACTAATTATGTACTATACAGTGGCTAACTGAACATAATAAAAAAAATAAAAAAAGAATCCATATGTCTTCTATTAAACCAGTCAAGTAAAATATTAAAAAGATTTACAAAAATGTCAAAGAACACTAAACTTCTCACTAATATTTTTTGTTTTGAAAAATACATGTTCTAAGAAGTATGTTATTTATGTTAGCAGGTAATATGTTTGCTGTTTTTAAATGGATAAATACATAAACATATTAAAATTTTCTATATAATTTCTAATACAGTAAATATTGTTAGATATAAACCACATGAATGAAAGCTATTTGGAAACTTCAATAAGTTTTAAGAAGTCTTGAGACCAAAAAGTTTGGGTTATGTTGTTTTATAACAGGACTTTATCAAACATATAATGGACATGCCTTAACTTATTTAACTCCAGAATATACAATTCTTGAAAGCAAACACAGCTATGTAAATCCTAACGTCCAGTAAAAGATCTGGTCCCAGTGAGTAAATGATTGAGTAATGCTCAATCAGGTTGAATCCTGACCACCTTAGTTGTTTTTTCCTCCCTTCCCATCCTCACTGCCTCTCAGTCAAATCAGTCAAATCAAATCGCTCAGTCAAATCACTGGAATCAAATCACTGGAGATCTGCATGGCCCTAAATGAGTTAGAAGTATTATTTAATCAGCCTTCATTTTTTTTTCAAGGTTAAGAATATATTTATAGAAGTAAAAACTCATGAACCGGTTTATTTCATAAATCTAGATTTTTCTTAAATCAGGATTATTTACACTAATGAACTGATTTTTAAAATTAACCTAGGATTAAAAAACAACAACAACATAGTCCGTGCAGTCCTAAAGCAGACGAATTCCATAAAATGCCATTCTCTCATGTATTAATGTTACTTTTTAATGAATTACATATATAGTTAGCCTCATTAAACTCGAACGGTCTCTGGGGGGCTTACCTAAATAACTTTAAACCAGACTATATTCTCTGGAACATTTTCCGCTGTACTTAGGAATTTTCATTGTCAGAGAGGCTCTTGAGTACCCGGTTTAAGCAGTCTAGGGTATCGTGCCAGAATGCTAAAGAGTAGAGCTAAATGACAGTACAATCGTGTAAGATTCTCAAAGTGTGAACACTGGAGTGCAGAGCCTGTATTTTAGTGCAGAATGAAGAGGAGAATCTTTATCAGTGATATTCAAATGCAAAAGCTGACTTTTTTCTCCAAAAATCTACACTGGCTTTTCCAGTTTTAAATTAAAACACACCCTCCTGGGTGTGCCTGGGTGGCTCAGTCAGTTAAGTGTCTGCCTTCGCTCAGGTCATGATCCCAGAGTCCCAGGATGGAGTCCTGCATTGGGCTCCCTGCTCAGCGGGGAGACTCCTTCTCCTCCTGCACCCTCACCCCACCACCCCGCTCACGAGGGCTCTCTCAAATAAATAAATAAACAAATAAATCTTTAAAAAATCCCACATGCTCCTGTCCAACATACCCTTTCTATTTTATGACTCAATCACAGACTTTGGGTCCTCAATAAATGGAGATTCTAAAGGAACAGGGTATGTAACCACCCGCCGGATCCTCTTCCCACCTCCCACTGGGCCTAGGACACAGGCTTGCATTCTCAAGACTCCGCTTAGTGTTGCTGCAACCCACGGATGACACTCTTGCCACCAGTATGACGTCCTTTGTCTATGGCCTTATTCTTCAATGTCACCCTTTTCCTCTCCCAGGATCAGAAAACAATTTTCTGGGGACAGATTCTTGTCATTTTCCTGGGACAATGTTTTTGCCTTCTCTCATCTTCTATAATAGAAGGAAAAAAAAAAAAAACCAGAAAAAAACAAAAATCAAAAAACTGTTCCCAACCCCATCCCCTAAGCCCTCGAGCGTGAAGACAGTATGAGCGTGAATCACAGCGGGCAGTAAATACACCTCAGGTAGATCGGTCAACGAACAGGTCTTGAAGCTGATGCTGTCATAATATTCCCAGATGACCGTAGTGGGAATTGGTGTGGCTCCAGTAGAAGCCTAAGGTGGCCTCCTTAGGTCCGCACTTCTAAACTGGCTGCAATTTTGCCCTCTGGAGATAATTTTGGTTGTTACAGCTTGGAGGGCAGGGACGCCCACTGGCATCTAGTGGGTAGAAGTTAAGGATATTGCTAAGCATCCTCCAAAGCAAAGGACAGCCCCCACAACAAAGTATTATCCAGCCCCAAATGTCAATGGGTTAGGAAACCCTGCCCTAGTCTAACACCAAACACAACACTTCAGGGGCCATCTATATAAATGGGAACACTGCTTTCGTTATAGTTCATTCAACTATTCGCACTTTTGTACCATTTTCGTTATTAGAGATATCCGATCCCCAGTTCTAACACTCATTAGTTGTGAGACCTTGAACAAGGAGCTTAAACTCTGCCCTTCATATACGAATGTTAAAAAGCAATGCCTCCACACAACTGTTGTGAAGATTGCTTTAGATAACACTTACAAAATGCTTCGTGATAAATGTTAGCTGCTGCTACCACCACCGGCAGCATCCTCCTCACCAAACACTTAGAGCTACCAGGTGCCCGACACTATGTTTGGATCTGAAAATACATGAAAGAATAAAGACTTGGAATCCCTCACGAAGGAGATCCCAGACACACCCAGCTAAGCAAAACGCAATAAAAGACGTATCTCACAGTTCTGAAATCCTGAAGAATTGCCCCCAAGCAAGCTGCAGCACTCCTCCGCCCCTTGACTGCTCAGGGAGACACACCTTTCCATTCTCCACTAGCCCCAGACAAAGCCATGCTTGTCCTAACTGGGCTTCCTCAGGCTCTGCTTCTCTGACACCTCTCCCTCCCACCAGAACCCCAGAGTCTCTGATTCGGGACCTCAGGTGTTTTGTGGTGGAAAGTTAAGCTCACGACAGAGAGCAAGTAGCAAGGAAATGAAATGATTTCCCATGGGCCTCGGAAAAGGGGAGGGTGAGCAGGGTCACCATTCGAAATTCGAGGGTCAAACTTTCAGCCCAGGAGGGGCATGTGGTCAGAACATACCATCAGGCTATCTGCTCCCTGTGGCATTTTTGGCATGTATCAGCCAGAAACTCTTAATTTAGCAGAAACGAGCCATCTTTTAAGGAAAAAATTCCCCTGGTTAAAAAATTCTTCTTAATCTATTTTCCTTATTGTATCAAGTGACTTTTACTTATCCCTCTTCTATCACCTGATACAGCTCTGCTCTTTGCTCTGTGCAAGAAAGTTATAATTTGCACGTGCACATTATAATTTGCAACTGTACAAATGACTGAGGTGTCACATTCACTAGAATAACGACCCGTAGCATAAATAAATGGAGGTTGTGAGGAGGGCATGTGCCTTGAGAGAATATCCTTTAAGCTCTGCAGTTCAGAAATGAAGTTCTGTCTTGCACCATTCCACACATTCAGCAGCATGAAAATTACTTGAAAGGTAAAAGCTCCATTTAGATGGCTGTATGTTTTTTTGGTTGATTTGGATTAAACCCAAATGATTATTTTTAAGTTAATGTAGAAACTCTGTGGAGAAATGAATCATGTTTTAATTGCTACAATGCTATCGTTTACTTACACTAGAAATGATTGGTGAATCTGGGTTGGGGGTACATCCTAAACAAGCCGATTAGTACACAGATTAACCTCTGTAATCACTCTCTAGCCAACTGCTTTCCATAATTTTTTCCATAGAATTTGTTTGCACTCTTGTTTCTTAATGAGGTAACTAGCCTTGCATTTCAGGAATCTGGTTTTCGAGCATAAAAAACCTTACATTATTTCCTTTGGAGAAATTTATTGCTGACTTACTTGCATGTAATACTAAAATCCTCTATTCTGCTAAAAGGTTTCAAACCATAAGAGGATACAAGATGGCTAATTTTTGGACTATTAGAAGAGAGTTTCGCTTTAAAAAAAAAACACAAAAACCCTTCACGGTTCCAACTCTGTAAACTTTTCTTTAAGAAAAATACACATTCCAAACCAGAATGATAAAAGAGGCAGAGACGTGTCTGCATGACAGCCTTCCTCCTTCAAAATATATCATCGCCTTTCATAACATCTATTACTCTGGTCATTCACAATCTTATATAATCAGGAAGGAATATTTTTTAAGATCTAATTGTAAAAAGCACTAAGGTGTTCTCTTTTTGTGAGGGGGGGGCAGCCCTAAGAGTATACTTATTTATGCCCCATATCTGAGCTGAAGCCCTATGTGTGCTCGGAGTCAGGTGTCGCTGTTATCTCTGGAGGACTGGGAGGTGGATTCTCTCTGAACTAACCTACACAAGGAGGAGCTTCTGAGGATAAAAATGGAAGGGAAAGTAGTGACAAGGAAGCAATTTTCTTCTAGGACAAGGAAGCATAATATAAGAAAAAAGAAGCGATGCTGAGAACCACAGAATGTCTACTCTTTGAATACAGGGAGGCTGCTCCAACAGGCACACAGGGGTCCGAGGTAGAAAAATTGCAATAAATTTAACACTGAAAAATAAGAGTGGTTTGTCTGAAATCTCAGCAGGGCACTAGAAGATATTAGTGTCCTTTGTCCAGTACCATTTCTCAATTTATGACACTCACTCTTGGGTGCACCTAGTTAACGCAATTGCCGATGTTAATATAGGTTTCCCCCACTATATGAAAGTAAAGCATTCCCACGAAAACTTTCCTGACCCAAAATGGTGTAAAGCAAAGAAGCATTTACCACTAATATATATGGAAAAAAAATTTTTTTTTTATATGGAAAATTTTTTAAGCATTCCCAGACCCAAATGTTTTCTGATACTGGAGGACACACCTTGCTAACATATGCACAAAATAAATCAAGATAAAGCACAGATGCTCACAGACAGAGTTCAAAGCTTGGTGGTGAGATGCTGAGCACAGTTCCCAGGGAAGGAGCATGACGGGGAGCCACTCTGCTTGGAGTGTGCGCTGCCCCAATAAGGGCTTGCTGTAGAAAATGCTATTTTTCACCTTTCACCTTTTTATATAAAGGCAGAAGTCCTCTCTGGATTTTTTTTTTTTTCCCAGTTAACAAAAACAGGTAGTAATGCAGCTTTTTCCTAAAAGTAAAGCGGCATAACACAAACTTAGGAAAATAAGGGGATTACCTGTATAGCCCTAGATGTGAGGTTCTGTCACCCTTGGATGGGTGCCAGTAGAACTCCCAGTTACCAGTGACATAGGGACTGCATGTGAAGTCACAGTGACTAGAAACCTCCCCCAGGATAAGGGGGGATCAGCTTGCTGGTGATGATCAGTCATCGGAAGACTCACTCACAGACCATGTGAGACACTCCCTGAGACTCCAAAGCTGTTTGGGAGGGACCTGGGACAGCTAGCTGGAGCCAAAGAAAGGCTATTGTGTAACTTTCGCTGTGATTTGTTTTCATTGCAAGCATGGAGCGGCTTGGGAAACACAGGAAACGTGCAGAAATAGAAATGATGACTATGATAGTAGCCACTTTATTTTCTATGTAATTGTCTGCCTTGTTTCTGTGAAACACGACAACTGTATCAAAATACTTCAGTGGAAATTAATGAGCATGCATGTTAAATTCCATGATGTGAGACACGATATCCAAAAGTACTGAACCAGATGGAGGAAACTGCTGTGAATCAATGTTCCCTCTACCTCCTCACGATGCTACACCATGGACAAGAACGTTCCCTGGTTTATTACCCTTTGTCCCCAAGGAGTAGAAGAACTAACTTAGCCTCTGTCCCCCAATCATACAATGGCCCTGTCTCTAAGTGAACTTGAATTTCCTGCACTCTGGATCCAGCCTCCAGGGATTTATGACCTCTCCTCATCCTCTCAGCATTAGCAGATGTCTCTCAGCTTGTCCTAGGGCTTGACCTTGACCTGTCTTCTGGCTCTGGCCTGCCCTGCCAATTCTGTGTTCCTGTTGATACTGGTAATCTTTTGCTTGAGAGAATGCCTAACTAAAAATCATATCGATATATTTAATCTACTCTTACCATTTTTATAGGCAATCCTGTATGGTTTCAGAAATAAAAATATTTCCTTCATTGTTCCTTTATTTCATCTTTTTTTTTTTTTTTAACAAAACCATAAAGAAGATGAGCAACTTAATGTGGAGAATGGCACAACACAGGTCAGCATGGGGCCAGAATGACCCCTGATAGGACACAGGCTTTAATTGTAGATTTGGGGTGCACATACATGAACTATACTGTAGATTTTGGCATAGATATCCTTTTTGGATTAAGAAAACTTTCTTCTCTTCCTGGTATATTAACAATTATTATCATGAACTAACATTGAATTTTAATAAATACTATATCAGTATATAATAAGGTAGTCATATGATTTTTCTTCTTTTATACAGTGTGAAAAATTACATTAAAGTAATCTTGTGTCTCTGGTTTAAAATCAATTTGCTCATGTAGGGGTACCTTGGGTGGCTCAATCAGTTAAACATCCAACTCTTGGTTTCGGCTCAGGTCATGATCTCAGCATTGTGGGATTAAACCCTGCATTGGGCCCGTGCTTCCCTCTCAGTACAGAGTCTGCTTGTCCCTCTCCCTTCCTGTCTCCTGCTCCCCCCAACCCTGCACTTGTACTCTCTCTCTCAAAAAAATAAATAAAAATTTTAAAATCAAATTTCTCATGTATTAATTTTTTAATATATTGACAACTTGCTAATATTGTCTTCAGAAATTTTATACTTTAGAGTTATTGATAATATCCTCTTACTATATTTTCAATGTCTGCAAGGAACTATAATGATATCGCCTTTTATCACTCCCACTGCCAGGTTATTTAATCTTTTTTCTTGTTTGAGCTTGCCAATTTTAATAGACTTTTCAAAGAACAAAATTTTGGCTTTGAAGATGGGCTCTGCTATGTATTTGTTTTTTGTTTTCTAATTTTATTTTCTGCTTTTCTTTTTTCTTACTTCTACTTTCTTTCAGTGCAGTTTTCCTTCCTTTTTTTCCTTCTTTTTTATCAATTTTTGAGATGGATGTTCAGTTCATTAATTTTCAGTTTTAACATGCATTTAAGGCTATAAATTTCCCTCAAATATGGCTTTAGTTGCATCTTATACATTTTGATATGTCAAAATTTCATTACCATTCAAGTAAAAATATTTTCTTATTGCAATTGTGATTTCTTTTTTGACTATGTATCTATTTAGAAGAATAATTCTTCATTTTTAAATATGAGAATATTCATGATTTTACTACTGTTCTCAATATTACTATTGCTGATTTATAGCTTAAATGAATAGTGATCAACTTTTAATTCTTTGTAAAATTTTAATCCTTTTAAATATTTTGAGACTGGCTTTTTGATTCAGTATCTGGTCAGTTGTTTTTCTTTTCTTTTCTTTTTTTAATATATATATATGTTCCTTATATACTAGGCAAAAAAGGTTTTCTGTGCTTGTTTTGTGTTCAGTGTTTTTTATGTGTCCTTACGTAAAGTTCGTCATCATACAGTTTAAATCTTAAAAATGCTTACTTTTTTGTCTCTCAATTTACTGAAAGAGATATATCATAATTTCTTCTTACTTACAAATTTTTCTATTTCTTCTCTTAGTTTTGTCAATTTTTAAAAATTGGTCATATGATTGTTTAAAATTTGAGGACTATTATAACTTCCAGGTGAATTAATTTTTACCACTGTAAAATATCCTCATTATATCTGATAATGTTTTTTGCTTTAAAAAGTCCTCTTAGTATTAACATAGCTACCACTGCTTTTTTTGAGCAGGGGGGCAAGCAGAGACATTGGTATTTGCATTTTATGGGTTTTTTTTCCCACTTTATTTCAAACTTTTTACATTCTTACATACTGATATATTTCTTGGGACAAGCATTAAGTTGGGCCTTACCCGATCTGATAATTTTTGTCCTTTAATTAGAGCACTATATCTATTTACAATTAACAACCATTGCTAATATATTTAAATTTAAATCTGCTACTCTACTATCTATTTAGTTTCTTTGAACATCAATATCAACTTCAAACATGGGTCTTACTAGAATTAAACAAAATTTAAATGAGAAGACTTGTACAAGTGCTTCAAGACTACAATGTTCTAAAACAAACTCAGTATATCACTAAATACCCTTCCACTGAAGATTTTCTCCAAAAAAACCCTGTAGGCTCTTGAATGCTGCTTCAGAGAAACTTAAAAAATACATCAAGTGATGGCAGCCTCATAAGAATATACCCACAGCTTCCTAATATGACTCCTTCAGAAGAAGCCAAGCTCATGATGTTTGGCTTGGGAAAGTATGTGGGAAGGATCTGAGGAGAGGGGCTCGGTAAGTTTGAGGGATGGAAAGGAGGCCAGTGTGGGAAGAAGGGGTGACTAGTGATGGGGTCATGAGTGAGATCCTGTAGAGCTTTATGGGGTTATTGACTGTGTTTTAAATGTACTTCCCAGTATATAGGACAATGTGGTCTGATTTATGTTTTTAATAGTTTACTTGGACAGTTACTGATTAGAGAAGGCAAGAATGGAAGTGCGGTGGATAAAGTAGCCATTTCAGAAAGTCTCCTAAAGACATCCCCGCCCTCCACAAAATGGGGTGGGACCTTTGACTTGAGAAAGAGAAGCAGGTGGACTTGAGGTATTTCTGAAGAGAGAATCGGTAGGACATAATAATGCCTTATGTGGAGAGTGAGGGAGAGTGTGGTGTTAAGGAGGATGTCATGATTCTGGCTCAAGCAACACATCCACGGCAAGTGTTTATAGTGAATTTATATCCACAATGAAGTCTAATACTTATAGACCAGTTACCAAATCTACTGCTTATCTTCTTTTCACTATCTTATTTCCATCATTTAATAAACTTTAAAAATCACAAGCTTATGGGGCGCCTGGGTGGCTCAGTGGGTTAAAGCCTCTGCCTTCGGCTCAGGTCATGATCTCAGGTCCTGAGATCGAGCCCTGCATTGGGCTCTCTGCTCAGCAGGGAGCCTGCTTCCCCCTCTCTCTCTGCCTGCCTTTCGGCCACTTGTGATCTCTCTCTCTGTAAAATAAATAAATAAAATCTTAAAAAAAAAAAATCGCAAGCTTGTGAATATCTCTTATAATTCCACAAACTCCAATCTCTCTGTAATATCTTTCCTTTGCAGTTTTGTGCCTAAAAATGATTCCAAATAAAACTGAATGGTGTACCACATACTATACTATATTACTCTTCTCACAAAAGACACTATAAGGTTTGGCCAAAAACCCTCAGTGGTTCAGACCAGGTTAACACTAACAACAACAAAAATCCACAAGTTCTATTGTATTTTTCAGGAGAAAACAAAGTATTTCAATACAATTCTGATGGAAGACAATCTGTTTTTCCTCAACATAAAACTTCAATACCATTACTTTAAAAAAAAAAGCATTTCTATTACAAAAACCAGCATATTTGTAATTGAAATGATAACCCTCCAATCATTCGTTGGGCCTACATTTCATTTAGGTTTCTAAGTTTTAGCCTCTCTCTCTAAAATAAAAAATTAAGTTCTTAATGGAATCATAAGATTGTTGAGTGACAAGATTTTCTTCTTTTTCTAGTTATAGAAGGTATGCTGAAAAGCATCCAAAATTGGAATGTTTTCTGACAACGAGAGAAGTGTCATTTACTGGGGGAAAAAAAATCCCTTCAGCAATCATACTCTGCAGAGCACCAATAACGAATGGGAACTTTCCCATCCGCAAAAAAGGACGGGGAAAGATACCAGCGGACCCTGGTGTTTGAAGCCCCAGTCTGTGTGGAGGGTGAGAGGAGGGGTGCCTGTGTTGAACAGGGGAATGTGGAACAAGGAAGTGGAGGGTAAAGGGTGTCAGTGTTTCTGTTTTTACCAGGGATGTTTCTCTTGGGGTTGAGGGATAAAGAGAGGAGAGGGAAAAAAATTGAGGGGTTAGATAGAGCTTTGTTTTTCAAACATCACACTGTGAGCCATCGGTGAGTGGATCGAGACCAGAATTTGTTTTATGAGCTAGAAGAGAAGATACCAGAGTATATTGTTTATAAGAGAGATAATATTTCACTAGACTCTGTTTCACATATATGTATGTTTTGTGGGATTATGTAAATATGTATATATTGATCTGTCATATAAAATGTTTCCAACTCTATAGTTTGCAGTAAAAAGTAAATCAGTGAGCTACAGTATTTAAGGTTCCCTGCCCTCTCCTTCTGACAAAAAGGACCTCTATATGAAAGACTTGTTCATTTTTCACTTGGGCTTTACACCTTCAAAACAAAATACGATGTTTCCCTTTTGTTTCTGTTTCCATTAATGGAACAAAGACAAAAACCTTGCTTCCGGGTCACCTGGGTGGCTCAGTGGGTTAAAGCCTCTGCCTTCGGCTCAGGTCATGATCTCAGGGTCCTGGGATTGAGCCCCGCATCGGGCTCTCTGCTTGGTGGGGGGCCTGCTTCCCCCCCCCCCACCGCCTGCCTCTCTGCCTCCTTGTGATCTCTCTCCTCTCCATCAAATAAATAAATAAAATCTTAAAAAAAAAAAAACAAAAAAAAAACCTTGCTTTCAACTTTTCAGAAATTATCTCTTCTTTGTCTCATTCGGTATCATGTGTTGATTCTCTGTTAAATAGTTCTCAAATCCTTCAGGCACAGTGGATCACTGAGCTTTGAAAGATTATGAAGATCATCTCTTTCCTTTGCTTATCTCTTCTGTAGATGATATTAAAAACTGGCATATGAGCTGGCTTCATTTATACATTCCTATCTAAATTACTGTCCAACGGAAAAAAAAGGGGGGATGAATCAGAATCACTTCCTTGCTGTATAAATTTGGAAAGTTATTCATCTTCTCAGCCTTAGTTTCTTTGGCTGTAAATTAAAGTTAATACTATCTCCTTAGCCAGATTGTTGCAAGGAGTAGAGATGATTCGTGCAAAATGTCTGACAGAAGTTAGGCATTCAATAAGTGACTATTTTGAATTATAATAAAACGAGAACGCAAGCACACAACTGTTTCTTATCCTTCTCATATATAAGTAGGCATCTTGTTCTCTGCCTTCCTGAAGAGCATATTTCATCTCTTTTCATCCCCTGAGTGCGACACATGGCCTGACACATAGTAGATGCTTGATAAAAGTTGACAGAATTGAATTAAGGAAAGGTGCTTTGTGTTTTCTTGATGAAGAGTATACTTATTGCAAAATAATTATAAAAGCCAATCTTTATGCCCATATTAGCTTGTGGGTTTTTTGGACTGGGAGTGTAATCCCAATAGGAAACACCCAACTCCCAAATGGCCCAACTACACAAGGAGCCAGAGTCAAGTTTCACCAGGTAGGCTACGCGTTCCCTGACAGGAATTTAAACGCGTCTCTCCACTCTGGGAAGAAGCCAGTAATTGAAAGCACCTGCCAGTCAAGACAAGCCAAGCACCTAGACTTGAGGAGACTGTGATATTTTTGCTTATCTTCAAAAGGGAAGAGCGAGCTGGTAAGATATAGAACAGTCATTTTGCTCTGAAACAAGCCTACAAAAAAAACATATTAAATAGAGACCGGTCCTTGTTTTCTTTTCAAAACTTCCCTTCTTCCGATTCCATCTATATAAACACACCTCGCACCCCTACACCCGCCACCACCTCTGTGCTTTAAATCCTTAGTCCCTTGAGGTGACAGGGCGTCTTTGCACACCTGACCAGCTGTCCTCACCAGGGGCCCACTCTGATGGCCAACCTATGTCTGAGAGAGGAGGGGAGCACGCTGTTCCACATTTCTTTGCCATCTCAGAGGAATTTCAGACACCATTAAAACCAAATGCCTGTGCCTCTGAATAAAACAGGTCATATATGTTTCAGTAAATGGGACAGTCATCTCTAAAGGACCCCTAGGTGCATGAAGCTACGGTGTTTTTCCCATCCTACCATCTTTAAAGTAACAATGAAAATGCAATTCTTATACATCTAGCCTTTCCAGCTGACCCTAGGGTGGCAGTCACTGTCTATTCTGCCATTAAGCTGCCTCACAAAAATAATCTTTTTGTCAGGTTTCTGTTTCTCCTCTTACACACATGAATAAGGGGCCCCAGGGGAGGAGGAATGTTAGGGTGGGGAGGGATGAAAGGGAATCCTGAGGACAGCCTCCGTCAGCAGGCCCCAGGTCCCTGCGAAAGATCCACTGGGAACGCCAAGCTCTTCCCCAGAACCTGCCTCTCTTCCTGCCAGGTGGCATGATCACACATTTCATAAAACAAATCCAAAGGTCACAGATGGAGAAATGGCAAGACACGTTCAAACGCTTGTTGATTTTTAAGAACTGACACGTGGGCCGTGTAGCCACGTGCAGGTTCTCTGGGGGCGGGGAGAGGGTGAGCCCCGTTTGCGTCCGGAAGATGCTTCAGGGGAACGTGTTCTCCCCCTTGCAAGTCACACACATTTCATTGTTAGCATCTACTGTTCTCGCTCTTCTTTTACCCAATAAAACTGACCGCCTTGTCTGAGCTACCAGGACCTCTCACAGGTGTGGGGTGGAGGGCGGTAAGAGGAGGTGCCATTTCAGGTGGCTGAAATTTCCCCCAAAATGGCAAGGGGCAACAGAACGGTTTACGTGTGGTACATATATAATAATAGATCAGACATCAAATAGGTCTAGAACACTCAAATGTTCATTGTTAATGGACCCTGTATATTGTACCAGATGATGCTTAAGGGCTGGGAATACAGTGGTAAACAAGGTCCCTCCCTCATGGAACATGAATTCTAGTGGGAAGAGATGGGAAACAGACAAGCTAAAAAATAATTTCAAATAGTGGTAAGTGCTATGAAGAAGGTAGAACATGTTCACTGTGTAGAGTGACTGAATATGGACTGGAGGTAATGTTAGGCAGGATTAGAGAAGGCCTCTTGGAGGAGCTGCCATGTAAGCGGGAAGCTGAAGGATCCAAAGGAGCTGCTGATACCTGATTCTGGTCAAGGGCATCACAGGTAGAAGATGCAAATGGCCTGTGGTGGCTGTGGAGGGGAGGCTGGTGGATCCAGAGCCTGCTAGCCAGTGGGCAAGTGGCATGAGCCAGAGGTCACAAGGCATCAGGGCCAGATCCCACAAGGGCCTGTGGATACTAGAAAGGAGTTCCTGTCACTCTAATAGCAAAGGGAAACCACTGGAAGGGAGCTAAACCCAAATAAATACCCTCTGCTTCTTCACTGCATGTCTCTAGCTCACTGCCTTCTAAGGATTCATGCCTTTCAGGCCTCTCCAGAATCAATAGCACAAAGATATATTCCCCATACCCCAATTTCTGCTTTATCATTATCGGTGACTCAACTGAGACTGAATTTTGATGACAAATTGCTTAATTTAAATAAACCTATCATTAAAGAAAGACCTCTCACCTACCACTTGTCATTCTTATACTTCACAATGACTTTTTAAAAAAGCTTTTATTTATTTATTTGAGAGTATGAGAAAGAGAGAAAGAGAGAGAGCAGGAGCAAGGTTGGGGGAGAAGCACAGGGCAAAGCAGCAGCAGACTCCCTGCTGAGCAGGAAGCCAGAGGACAGAGGACACTGGACTCAATCCCAGGGCCCTGAGATCATCATGACCTGAGCCGAAGACGGATACTTAAACCACTGAGCCACCCAGGCGTCCCCACAATGACTTGAACAGCAAGAAAGAGGAACCAGAAAATAGTCAACTGTACAAATGAATCTAAATTACCCTTCTCACCACATCCCTGAGAATGACTTGCCAAGTCCCACTGTCACATTGGATTCCCTGAAACTGAGCGCCTTCTGCAGTTTCTTAGGCACGGATAAGGGAGGCTGGGCTGAACTGCTTTTCTTCTCATATGAGTTGTCGACATCTCCCTTTGGACCAATCAAGGATTATTGTTTCAACAAGGCATGCAAGCTCGCTGTTTGTTGAGCTGCCTCAGCACACCATTAAATCATGCGAGAGGCAGGCCTGGCCCATCCTCTTGCCTCTGGCCTGGATCACAGTGAGCACCCTCCAAGAACATCCCCCCCATCCCCCCTACCCTCCCAGCTCTTGTCACCCAGGCCCACAGACCCACTGGGGCGGAAGGCTCTTCAGTGAATGTTTCCCTGAGAAAAGATGTCTCTAACACAATCAACTACTTTTGTCAAGTTAATGTTCTTAAGTCTGTATCTGCTTTGGTTTCCTTAATGAAAACAAAATAGAGACCAAAGTAAGGAAAGGAAGTGGTCTCAGACAGCCAGACAGCCCCTAGAAGAGCACGCTCACTTAATTTGTACTGCCAGATAAATGACAAGATAGGTGTACAGGGGAAGCCAACTTTTAAAAAATTCATTAATGATGTGTGAAGATAAAAGTTATCTTTGATTGGAAAAGGTAACTGATAAAGACATCAAAGAGGAAGATCTGCAAGTGCACTTGCTAAATAATCAGCAGATAAGACCGAGGTAGGCGCGATTTTGGTTTACTTTGGTGTGTAGGTCGAAAGGGAATGTTTTTCATTTTGAAATGGTGGTGAGCAAACAACTCGGGAAAGTCTACTAGTTGAAATGACTAGTTTTACAATAATGATCAGATAGTCTAAGACCATGTTCTTGCCCAAGTGTATCTGCATATCTTCAGGTGATTCACAAAACCCACAGTGAGACTAAATAAGAGACAATCTCCTCAGAGGCATCTCTGGAAGCTGGGCATCTCTGGCACAGAGATTGCAAACCCCAAAGAGAGGGAGATCTGGGACTCCATGTGCTGTCGGGCAAGGCAGGGATGGGCCCAGCATGGGTGTGCAGGATCGACCTCCCGCCGCTGGGGCACCATGTCCAGAAACCTAAATGCTCCCCACCAAGAGGGTGGCTAGAGAGTCTATAAACACACACAAAAACATTTTACATAAAATTAATGGCTTTCGAAAATGCCTAAAATTTGGGTAAAGCCTTCTTTTCTTTTGAGTGTAATCAACATAAAATGCTGCTCTGAAATAAGATAACAGTTTTATAATGGAGCGAAATTTTCCAATTCTTTGAACATATATTAGAAAGAAGAAGAAATAGGCTTCCCTTTCAGAGGAAGCACACTTATTTGGAAACTGCCACAGTTTCTCTTTAAGCCAAAACTAACAAAATGTTTTAAAAGCAAAACAATTTCTTCAAACAAACAAACAAACAAGCAAAAAAAACCCCAAAACACTTTATTAGAACTATTCAGGTTTTAAATGACAGAACCCAACTCAAGGTAGCTAACGTGCAAAAGGGAATTTATTGGTAGATTTAACTGAAAGGTCCAAGGGATAATGGATTTAGGTATGGATAAATCTAAGTGCTTAAATTATATTATCAGAAACTTTCTCCATCTCTTCATTCTGCTACCCTCTGCATTGGCTTCATTTTTAAGTAGGTTATCTTTACTAGAGGCAAAATGACCACCAGAAGCCCTAGATTTATGTTCTAACACTTAGCAACCGAAGTTAAAACAAAAACAAAAGCAAAAAGCAAAATGCCTTTTTCCACAAATTCAACAAATGTTTCAGGGTTGGGTCTCACTCATCTAGCTTAGTTCACATACTCTCTCTGTGGTCTGCAGGAGGAGAGAATAATACTCTCAACAGTCGAGTGAGTGGCCCAGGGGGTCAACCCTCCCATCCTCTAGCTGGAGGATGAGGGTAGCACCAGCTGAATTTCACAGGTTAAGAAGAGACCTGGTTCTCCAAGGAAAAGTTAGGTGCAGCTCCCCAGAGAGGAATGTGCACTGCTATGGGAGACCGACAGGTATTTACCATATCGTGTCCATGCTCCTCCCTCCCTTTACTTGTTTCCCTCCTCTTTTCATCAAAAGCCTATCAAAACTGAGTTCAAATATTCCCTTTTGCAAAACCCTCTCCCCAAACTCTGCTGAAATTTTCACTATAAAATGGTTAATTAAAACAAAAACAAGGTATCAAAAAGGTAGCCGCACCCCTACATTCATTGCAGCATTATTCACAACAGCCAAGACATGGAAACAAACCTAAGTGTCTATCCACGAATAAATGGATAAAGAAGATGTGATACACACACACACACACACACACACACACACACACACACATACACACGATGGAATATTATACAGTCATGAGAAAAAAGGAAATCCTGCTATTTGTGACAACATGGATGGACCTTGAGAGCACTCTGTTAAGCCAGGTAAGTCAGACAGAGAAAGACAAATACTATATGATAAAACTCACATATGGGGGGCACCTGGGTGGCTCAGTTGTTAAGCGTCTGCCTTCGGCCCGGGTCATGATCCCAGGGTCCTGGGATCGAGCCCCATATAGGGCTCTCTGCTCTGCGGGAAGCCTGCTTCTCCCTCTCCCACTCCCCCTGCTTGTGTTCCCTCTCTCGCTGTGTCTCTGTCAAATAAACAAATAAAATCTTTAAAAAAAAAACAAAACAAAACTCACATATGGAATCTAAAAAGCCCAACTCATAAAAATAGCAAGTAGATTGGTAGCTACCAGAGGTGGGGTGGAGAGTGGGAACACTGGAGAGATGTTCGAGGCTACTAACTTGCCACTAGTCTGTAATAAGTCCTGGAGATCTAGTGCACACTATGGTGATTATGGTTAATGATACTACATCATAAATGTCAAAGTTCTCACTACAAAAAAGAAACAATATATGATAATAGAGATGTTAGCTAACACTATAGTGGTAATCACATTATAATATATAAATGTATCAAAAAAACACATTGCATACCTGATACTTACAAAATGTTACAGGTCAATTATATCTCAATAAAAACAAAAAAACAAAAATGCAAAAAGCGAACAAACACCAAAATCTCTCCTCAGACTCTTCTCCTTTGGCTTAGGCGGCCCTTTCTGGTCTTCCCACAAACTCTGGGGCTTCCCGCTACTGCTGAGATTACTACACTTTTTGAAACGCTCTATTTATGTGTTTGTCTTAAATGTAACAAATTCCCAAAAGGCTTTTTATCCTTGTCACCTAGGACAGTCCTTAGCAGAAAATAGTAAAAATTTATGGAACTAGACTGTGGTTGCCAGGGCGGTTCTTCTCTTGAAGACTGATTGATCGGTCTATCAATCAGTCCACTGTAATACAAGTCACGCCGAATTTTTCTGAAATAACAATGAAAGAGTCTCTAGCAAAGCTTCCCTCTTTAGCGTCTCTATCTTCTCAACAGAAATTTGAAAATTCAGTTAAGTGAGAAATGCATTTTCACCTAGTCACTAAAGCCCAAACTCGGACAAGAACAACAAAACATTAACTGCCAAAGAGCTTTAAAATAATTCATTAGGAACTGCTAGTCCCTGTATTCAATCCAAAATCTAGTAAAATAACTTTAATTCATCTCTAACTCCATTTATATTTTCAGTTCATACTCTGACTTCACAAAAGCAGAAATTTTGTGTTTCACTGTGATGAAAGATGCTTCATGTAAAAATAGCCTATGGACTAGCAGTGCATGTTATTTTTAACATTACTTAAATTCACCATTACTTAAAATATAAGCGCATACGTAGATTCTAGAGGATACTTCTCTGTATCCTGCAAATGCTTATGTGCTCTGAGCCTAATTTTCTTGTATGTCTCCTCCTCAGTACCTGATGAAAATGAGTACCATCTCCCCCAGTTCTAACACCTCAGACTCCAGAACTATCCACTTCTAGTGGAACTCTCATGATCAAGGCCTTATAGGTATGCTAAGTCCCACTTTCAGGTCCTATTGACCAATTCCCAGGAAAGGACTGATACCAAGGCACTAGGGGCAAGGGAAAAGGAAACTAAGATGGCCTGTGAAAGACACAGTGCTGGAGATCTTACGCACATGTGAGGTCCACCATATGCAAGGTTTCATCCAACATGGTGTCTTCCTCCAGAGCTCGTCATTGGCAACCACCGGTCTCGTGCTAGAGGGATGATGGGCTCTGCAGGATGTCCCAAGGGATAGTACAAATAGGTGGAGAACCACATTTGCTGTTCTTTATGGAAGATTTAGGGGCATTGGAAAGAGTACTTTAGCGTACATATCTTTCTCAACTTGTACCTGATTGCAGATGATGTACATCTAATCCCAAATTGAAATAAGGTGCAACTCCAATGCTCAGAGCCTCAGTCAACCATCACAACAACTCTGAGAGTTAATTACTGGCCAGTTTATACATGAGAAAATGGAACCTCAGAGAGGTTGAGTAACTCTCCCATAATTGTGTGCTTTAAAAAACACACTTCTCCTTTTGGAGATTCTAAGGGCTATTCAGGATACTTGTAAAAGAGATGCACTTTGTACTGTGTTAAAAAAAAGTGTTAATCATTTTGGTGATGAACCTTCAGAGGTATTACAACAGTCATTTAAATCACCATTTTATCCTATTTAGGCAAGGGCCTCATATTACAAAATACGTCTCAAATTGTTTAAAAGCTTAGATCATAAATGACCCATATCTAGATCAAATCCCTAGTGTAACTATGTTTGTGCCCAGCAACATCTTTCAAATACTCTAATAACCCAAGAGACTTTAAAAACAACAACAACAACTTCAGATAATTCTTAAAAGAGACACACAATCCTAAATTTAATTTCAACTGGTTTTTAAAAATAAAATAAAAATTGCAGACGTTATCTCTGCCAGAAATGCTTTCTCAAATCCTCCTCCAAGCATAAAACACCCAACACAGAACACAGCTGACACTTGCCCATGGTGAGACCTCACAATGGAAAAATTAAATCAAGTGGTGGTGGGGGGGTATTTATCTTCTAAAAATTACATGACCTATTTCTGCTCCAGGAGGCCATTGAACTTTTAAAGCGATAAACCTTCTTTATATACCAAAAATATTTTTTTTTCTTAAAAGGTACATTACAATTGAGTCAGAATTGATGGTCCTAAGTTTAATGAGCCGAAACAGTTGATGACTGCATTTGATAACAGGATGGCGGCAAAGCAGAAGAACATTCGGTGTCTGAACACCACCCGGATTGCACGCGACACCGCAAGGGCACAGTCAGCCGCGAAGCCGTCCTAGCCTCCTCTCTCCTTCCGGGGAGGCGTTCACCGGGGCAGGAGAGGATGCACCCAACGCCGCCGGGTGTGGCGCCAACTCACACCAGGTCAGACTGTTTTGACTTAATGTGTGTGCAATAGGTCCAGTGTGCTTAGTTTCTCTTCACAAACACTTAACCCTACACACATACACAAACACACACACACACATGTTGCTTCTTCGGTTTAGAAAACGTTGATTTTTATCAGGAGCTGGGTTTTTGTTCTTTGCCCTTCTGCCGCCCTGCTCTGGTCTGTGCCTGATGCCTCAGTGCCTGAGGGGTCTGAACCTCTGCTAGGAGGGAGCAGGGACCTTCAGCCCTGCCACCCCGAGGGATTTTTGACCTCTTACTAACCTTCTTTTAGAGTTCTGGCTTAGGAAAGAAAATGCACAAGTATTTATTGGCGGCCTCAACTTCACTATGGGAGGCCTTCTCTGATGTCATGAAAGGAGTATGCCGGGGAAGCCACAGGCTGACTGCTTTTTTAAATTCCTAGAAGCCACAGAAGAGGGCTCACCTCTGCCCTAGGAGGTAAACAGCACATCCTCATGTATTTATTAACCAAAAGGCTTTTAGCTCAAAAATGAAGCCTTTTTTTTTACTGGATTTTCAGCACCTTTCTTCTTCCTCTTTCATTCCATGTGTTATTTCCTCCCTTTTTCATTCTCATTTATGTAGAATTTAAGAGTCAGAGGAGACCTTGAAGTTTAAAAGATTCGATTTTTATGGATGTACTTTCTCCTCCCTTTGTTTCTCGCTGCATCTCCATGCTCCAGCTTGCTTTCCCTCCTCTCTGTAACCATCCTTTCTCCTCCCATGTGCTCTGAAATTGCTGTTGTCCACAGGATCATGGCCACTGCTGGATTCAAACAGGAGAACCAAGACAAGCCGGACATCAGGGTCTAGCCAATGACATTAATTTAAGGTCCAGAATCAACACACCAAAAAGATCTATCTGACCTCATAGTCCTTCACCTGTATTAACACGTAAAGGTAAGACTAGGCATTCAATTTTCTGTTAACAAATCAAGAAATTATTGTTTCTCCAATAACATATATGAAGAAGATATTTTCCTTTAAAATGGAAACCCATCTGTAGGAGGATTAATGGAGGGCCTTCACTGGCCCTCCATTGTGACCTTAAGGTGTCACAATAAGATACCTTATTGTGAATTAATTTAATCCTACTACTTTTTTTCTAATTTAGCCAGCCATAATAAGAAAAACAAAATGGGAGTTTATAATGACACTGAGGAAGAGAAGGTAATGTTGGAGCCTGGGATATTTTGCAGGGAGGCAGGTGGAAGGGTGAAAGTGGGGGTTGAGAGGTCCTAAAACAAAATGGGAACTCAGTGCCATCAGAAGTAACCTGGGGATTGCATTAAAGGACACTAGTACATTGAGGACACTATGGGCACCTGAAGAGAAGTGGGAAGGGACACTGGGAGGTAGGAAAGGCATATAAAAATGAAAGATGGCAACAAAATTGTACATAAATATTACGATCGAGCTTAGGATCATACAGCTGCAATTACAACATCTATATATTGAATTGGGGAAACTTGCATTGAGCAGTCAAAGAAGAAGTCATGGCAAAAGTTAGTAGTGAATGGAGGACTACCACCATTCCATAACTATTTTAATTTTCCAAAACAAAACAAACACCAAAAAAACTCTAACCCATAAGATGGGCTGGACTTGACACTTGGCTGCCCTGATGATAAGATCTGAAGAGAAAGTCCACATTTCCCTGGGGCAAAGTACTTATCGATTCCTTAAAACTGGCTCACGTAAATCTATCTGCCTCCTTCCTTTTTGATGTCATTTGTAGGATTCAATTTTGCTTTGGTTTCTGGTTTTACAAATGGCTAGTTGCTGCAGATAATGACAAGTAGAGGGATGCAAGGAAGTGCAGGATAATGAACAAACAAAAGGCATGGCATAAATCAGGCATACGGTGATATTTACTTAAGGCAGATCTGCTGAAGTATTGGTCTGTTGTTGCTATTTCCACCCGAGGCCTGGAGTACTGTGGGAAAGCACAAAGCCTCTTTCCAAAAGCGTCATTGGTACTTGGGGAGAATACAGATAATTATAAGTGGGTCCTGGATAATGAGACATTCTTTGTTATTTCTCAAGGGATTCCATAATCTCTGGAAATTCCAAAGGGATTTTTCATCCTCTCCAGAATGTATATGGGATGACAAAGGCATGTATGTGAGGATCCAGTTACACTTCTAATCAGAAGGAACACCACACATCAAAACAGGAAGCAACGTTACTGACTCAACAGCAGTCTGGGTTGCAATACTACTTTTACCTACCTTTATTTCAAAAGAAATCCTTTACTGGCCTTTATGTAATTGCAAATGATTTTTTTTTAAAAAAAAGAGTTACATCAAAAATTATTAGAATAAAATAATTCTGTAAAGTCACAGGATACAAATTCAACATATGAAAGTTAGTTGCATTTCTATACACTAACAACAAATTATCTGAAAAAGAAATGAACAATCGATTAATAATAGCATCAAAAATAATACTTAGAAATAAATTTAACCAAGGAGATGAGAAATTGAAAATTATAAGGCACTGATGAAAGAAATGGAAGAAAACACAAATGAATGAAAAGAAACCCCCTGTTCATTGATTGGAAGATTTAATATTGTAAAGATATCAATACTACTCAAAGTGTTCTACAGATTTAACGCAATCCCTATCAAAATCTCAATGGTTTTTTTTTTTGCAGAAATGGAAAACTTTACTTTAAAATTCATAGAGAATCTCAAGGAACTTCGAGTACTCAAAACAGTCTTGGAAAAGAACAAAGTTAGAGGTCCCACACTCACTTCCTGATTTCAAAATGTCTGAATAAGCTATCGTAATCAAAATTGGATGGTACTGGCACAAAGACAGACATATAGACTAATGGAATAGAATGGAGAGCCCAGAAATAAACCCTTGCATACACAGTCAAATGATTTTCAACAAGGGTACCTAGACCACACAATGGGGAAAAGATGGTCTCTTCAACAAATGGGGCTGGAAAACTGGTTATTCACATGCAAAAGAGTGAGACTGGATGCCTATGTTACACATTCACAGAAATTAACTCAAAATAAAGACTTAAAGGTAAGACCTAAAACTATAAAACTATTTGATGAACACACAAGGTGTAAAGCTCCTCGACACTGGTCTTAGCAACAATTTTTTTGGACATGACCGAAAAGCACAAGCAACAAAAGCAAAAATCAACGTCGGACTACAAAGCTTCTGCATAGCAAAAGAAACAATCAGCAAGATGAAAAAGCAATCTCTATATTAAAAAAAAAAAGCAACCAACAAAATGGGAGACAATATTTACAAACCACCCATCTGATAAAGTATCCATAATGTATAAGGAACTCACTTAACTCAATAGCAAAAAAGTAAAGATTTGATTTAAAAATAGGTAGAGGACTTGAATAGACATTTTTCTCAGGAAGGCATATAAATGCCCAGCAGGTACATGAAAAGGGGCTTGAACTCACTGATCATTGGGAAAATTCAAATCCAAACCACAATAAAACATCACCTCACACCTGTTAGAATTGCTAATATCAAAAAGAGAAGAGACAAATGTTGGAAAAGATATGGAGAAGAGGGAACCCTGGAGAACTGTTGGTAGGGATGTAAACTGGTACAGCCACAAAGGAAAAGAGTATGGAGTTTCCTCAAGAAATTCAAAATAGAACTACTATATGATCCAGCAATCCCACTTATGGATATTTATCTGAAGGAAACGTAATTACTATCTCGAAGACTATCTGCACTCATTGCAGCATTATTCACAATAACCAAGACAGGGAAACAACCTAAATGTCCACCAATTCATGAACAGATAAAGAAAATGTGATATATATATATATGTGTATATATATATATATATATAATATTAATATATAATATAAAAACATAATGTATTATTTATGAATATATAGAGTATTATTCAGTCATAATGTAGAATGAAATTCTGCCTTTCTGACAACATGGATGGACCCTGAGGGCATTATGCTAAGTGAAATAAGTCAGATAGAGAAAAATAAATACTGTATGTTCTCATTTATACATAGAATCTAAAAAAGCTGAACTCATAGAAATAAAGAGTAGAATGGTGGTTGCCAGGGACTGGGAATGGGGGGATGGGGAGATGCTGATCAAAAGGTACAAATTCCAGGTATAAGATGAGTAAGTTCTGGGGATTTAATGCATAACATGGTGATTATAATTAGCAACACTGTATTAAATATTTGAAAGGTGTTGAGAGGAGGTCTTAAATGGTATCACTACATAAAAAATCGGTAATCATGTGAGGGATGGAATATTAACTAATCTATTGCGGTTATTACTTCAAAATACATATGCATATCATATAATCATGTTGTATACCTTAAATTTACATATGTTAGATGTCAATAATATTTCAATAAAGCTGGGGAAGGAAGGAAAAAAAGAGAGTCATATCTCTATGGTGTTTTGTAACTCACGAAGTAATTGGATATTCATTATCTCCCTTGATTCTTTTACACATATAAAAGAATAAATAAAACTTTAAATATATAGTTCTAGAATTAACTTATAAATATATACTTTTGAATCTATAGTTCCAAAATTATGAAACTGATGCCTAAAACCCCTGTGTCACCACTACAAGGATATACAATGACTTGTTACAAAGCCAGGAACTAAACTTGGTCTTCTGACTCCCAGCCCAATACAGCTCCTGTTACACCAGCCATGTTTTTCTTATTTTCAAAACTAGACTAACTATACCTTGAATGATAATTAAGACTTCTAAGATATTTTGAAAATGTAAAATAGCTTTATGTGTAACAAAATGGTACTCACATTGTAATGTAATTTTTCTACCCAAGAGCTCAAGTGTTCAATGATGTTCTCCTATCCATTGGTGTCTTGAGATACTAAATTCTAAAAAAGTGAATCTAAAATAAACCTGAAACCCACTAATATCCCAAAGCTTTCCTAAGTAAAAAGAAGTTATAGAGAAGCTATAGAGGAAAAGTGCTAGTATTACAACATCACCCTAGCTGTGTCCCAATCATCACATAAAAGACAACTGCCACTAGTAGTATGCGTGTCCTCAACCACTGGTGTTCTCAACCCTTGCCTCCTGGCATTGTACCTACCTTTGCTAATCTCTCCGTGCTATACGGTACTTCTTTACATTATACCTAGTACCCTATTTAGACATGTTGACTTCACTAATTAGTCTATAAATACTTCACTTTTACCCACTGCTTTGGTAAGTGAGATAATTGCAGAGGAAAGGCCAAAGCATTTATGGTCAATCAGATGACGAGGAAAGGAATATGGTCTCTTTCAGCTAAGTTAAGTGTAAAACATTATGTGGCAAGGCAGAAGCTATTAGCAGGATCAATATTTCTCCTAGTGCCTTAATAAATCATTATATCAGAGCTCTGACACTGGATGGGGAAAATCTCAGTCTACCTACATGGAAGCTTCCCAAATGGAAAATAAAATTCCATTTAAACTACAAAGACTTAATTGGTATATAAAGGAAATGACAAGTTACAAAACCAGTCTCCAAATTCGGGATGTGTTAAGACTTTTTGAATCATTAGTGCAGGAAGAAAGGAAGAAAGACAAAGAACATTGCTACTCTCCGGGCTGCACATTTATAATTTGCGACTGGTAAATATGTATGAATCTGTTCCGCTGCAGCTCGGGATGACATACTGCTTTACAGAGATAGCACAGAGCAGAGAAATCAAAGTCGAGGAAGGTTCAGCAGTTATAACCCACCTCCTCCCACGTTTAACAGTTTCCAATCTTCCCAAATCTCTCCTTACTTAAAATACTCTCCTCTGGGGATGGATTCCTAAAATGAAAAGTACTTTGATGCCAATGGACGTTCAAAGCATAGCAAAAAGTGTCTCGTGGTGAGCTCTAACTGTATCACGAGGCATAAATAATAGTATTTTTTCCCCTGAACTCTTAACTTCTCCCATTCTCTTTGATGATCCTTCCAGGAAAATAAGCAAGCAATTAAAAAATGTTACCAGACTTAGTTGTCCAATTGTTTTAACTCTAGAACTCATTATTTTTCTTTTCTAATATGTTGCAAAAGAGAAAAGAAACGTTTTGCAGTGATCGCTACCGGAGAACACGATGCTTTCCCTTAAGGACACCACATTGTCTTATTTATAGAGATGATAGTCAATATAGACACTATTATAACTCTGCTAACACCTTTTACTTTATACTTACAATGTTTAATTTAAAATATTTTTTCCTTATAAGCTCATATTACTTTACTGTAACTCTTTCAACCCTCATAGCAGGTTAAAGCTGAGTACTTAGAGGTCACATCAGGAAATTTGTTTATAAAGGTCACTGCTGGCAAGCTGGCAACAAAAGAAGGCAAGTCTCCCTAACATCTTTAAATATTTATTCATGATTGATTGCTTCTTTCATTCAACAAACACCAGACACTTAAATATCAGACACAGGTTTGATGATAATTATATTAAAGAAAGTTCCCAGAAGGTTCTACCCTCAAAGAGCTTGACAGTCAGAGTGGATATATAAGGAACACAACACTTAAAAAGTCAAATGGCACTACAAGCCTTAAATTTTAATAGAAAATAAATTGATTGTCATGAGCACTGAATATAATTATGTGCCAAGGCAAGGCTACACTTAAGATCTGAAGTAAGTCTCTACCGGCAGGAGTTTCCAGGGAAGGGGCTGAGGGAAGGGTGATGGGACAAGGGCAAGACAGGATCTGAGTAGGTGAAAAAGAAAATGACAAATATTCCAATTAGTAGAAAAAACAACGACAAGGAGGTGACAGCACACAGCCTCACATGAAAGCAAGAGACAGTTCCCACTGCGGACCAGTGGTGGGTAAGGGAGAGAAGTCCCACCTCAACAGCCGGGAAGGACTGTGGCAGGATTGCATAAAGCTCAAGGTGGGAAGGTTTTTACTGAAGGTGGAAGATGAAACAGACGGTCAGGAGAATGTTCACACCATCTCCAAGTCCGGGAGTATTTGGGATGGAGGCATTGTAAAGGAAGAATGTCTTCTACATACGAGGCATGGATGTAAGAGGCACATTCCATTCATGGCCAGAAGATGACAGGGATAGATAGAATCTATAAGGAAGTCTCTGGCTCTTAGGAAATTTGCTTTCTATAGAAAATAGGTTCCAGAAGACCTAGGAGTAAGCCATAATTTCAGGGAAGGGGCATTGGGAAGATGGTCCTGGTAGAAGAAACTCCCTGAAAGAAACAGAAATGAGAATATGAGAGAGGATGCCCTGTCTGGGAGGGCTTCCACATCCCGAGGGGCAAAGATGGCAAAGACAAACAGCCTGTAGCTTTGACTGATCTTCTGGTTCTGAATGGAATCTGGTGCTATGCGGGTTCAAGAGCCTCATTCCGTGCTAGAAATAGCACCCTCCTCTCACCTCACCTGTCGCTGGAAAGTATAATATCCTAAGATGCCTTACAGTTAAACCTGCTAGCTTCTAGCAGTTTAAAGACTTGGGCTGAAAGCGGGAGGTTTATTCTGTGGCTCAACGCAGGAAAAACAACAAAACAGGAATGG
This sequence comes from Potos flavus, assembly GCA_028534135.1. Lineage (NCBI taxonomy): Eukaryota > Metazoa > Chordata > Mammalia > Carnivora > Procyonidae > Potos > Potos flavus. The sequence goes on from CM052883.1 coordinate 48,318,343, forward strand.
TGAGAAACAAAGTATGGGAGATTTTTTGGTTGAAAGGTCACAGGTGATGGGTCCTATACAATGAAAAGTCTTCCACACTCATACTTACCTCCTGCCTGAGGGAGTTGAAGCTAATCTAGGCCCAGTCTCCCACCATGATAAACCACGACAAAGAGAGGTATCGGAGAGGGTCCCATCCATGAGAGCTGCACCATGAGCCCATGTTACCTGGAAGGGCTGCCTCTCTGGTACATTCTGAGAGCCGGGGAACCAACATGGCGCCGAGCCATCCAGAAGGCAGCGTCTGCCAATGTGGGTACCTCTGGGCGCGTCAAGCAACGTCTCTGCTAGGCTTCTGGATGGCAGCTGCCCCTTCCCGTCTCCATAAGCACCTCTGACCACTGTCAGTTTTTCAGCAGAAAGGCCATCAGCTGTGGTGTTGATGACAGGGCTTGACTGGCTGAAGAATTTTACAGTCTCCAGTGTGAACTGTGCCTCTGGGTGTCCCCTGCTCAAGTAGCAGTTAAGTTGAAAACAATTAGCCGGCTGCCCACTTCCTTTGAGGTGTAGGGAGGCTGGGTGGGCTCCTGGGCTGGACTGATTCCAGCACAACACTCAAGGAGCCAGAATGTTTCCAGGCCGGGTTCAAGTTTGGGTTGGCATCAAGGGAAGTTCAGCATTTCCACCACGGATCGCAACAAATGAGTCGCTGATCTGCCCTAGTCGTTCTGCTAGGTTCTCATTTATTTATATTCGTCTCTATGATAAGGAGATACTTCTATCTTTCAACACTAAACAGATCAGACAATTATTCAGTACTATTCATTCTTTTTATTTTTTCCACGCTCTTCTAGGTAAAGGGTAACATGGATCATTATGCCAAATTATAGATGGGAAATCAACAATAGATAAGATGATGAAAGAGAAGTAGATTTTTATAAGAAAGCTACTGAATGTGTTTTTTAAAATATTTTCATGTGGCAGACTTCCTTTTACCAGCTGGCCAATTGGGACTCTGGGAGTGAGACAGCTTTCTGATAAGAGTATTTCTTGTTTGCCACTTGAATGTCTACTTCTAACCTCGAACCACAATCACTCTGTCCCCTTAAAGAGGGCAAAAGCAACATGAGAAAACGCACCTCCTCTTTCTGCTTCCTGTCCTTTGACCCTCTTTTCTCTGCAAACCTTTTGGCTTCCACAACAAAAAAGGTACCACAAGCAGGGAAAAATATGTTCCTAGGGACGTTCTCAGTTCATTGCACCACTCACTCAGCTAAACCTGGCAAATTCGCACACATCTGGCCTACTGACAAGTCTCAGTAGAATTCAGCTGGTGCCTTCGCAAGGACCCAGGGGGATAACATTTAGTCAGACCAGCCCTCCGGCTTGATAATGCCTCCAATGTGCAAGGGTCACAGGCCACAAATAGCCCCTCCAAACACATGCACCCTTACTTGGCATTTTGACCTTTTTATTTTTTCTCTCATTTTCAGTGTTTAATTCTCTTTTTAAAAGCATTTTTGTCTTTTGACTCTTTATAAAAGGCACTGGAGTCCAGTGTTCTGTGCACCTTACTTTCTGCATAGCATGGAAGGGAGTGCAGGATTCCAGGGGACTTTGAATCTATAGACCCCAAACCCACTGCAGATTCTGTAGACTTAGACCTCGCGGTCTCTCAGGCAACTGAGATGACTTCTGAAAAGGAGTACTTATTGCAAATATGTTTCCTTTAATGTTCTTGGAGTATACATAAATTATCCCCAATCGTACATTGCCAAAACTATGAAAAGGAGCACAAGGATCATAACTGCAGAGAATGTGTGGAATTTCCTCCTTCACGTCAGTTGTCAAAGGTAACACAGCAGAAACGGAACCACCACAACAGTGATAACAGAATTATGGAAGAAGACAGCAAAATGCATGGTGTTTATAATTTATAACAAAGAAAACTTTAATTTCTAACAGGAATTACAACATGCCAGGAGCATGGACCACAAGGAAAATTATCTAATTTTTCAGGCTAACTCATCTTTTGGAAATGCCAAAACATATTCTCCTTTGGTAAAGGGCTTTAGATATACTCTAACTAGGGCTTCTCTTTAAAAGTAACATAAGAATAAAGCAAAAGTTTCAATGAGCTCAAAAGACTAAGCAAGAAATGCAGGCTTGCCTCCCACCACAGTCCCACTTTATAGAGCTAAGAACCATAAATAGTTTAATCTACAGGCCATGCACATAAAAGCAGGCATATCTGCATATTTATACACGTGCATATTTGCTGGTACATACTTAAACTCTAAGAAACATGCTATCTTATCGAAATGCGCTCCACCATATATAAAACTCTAGCAGCATAGTTCCATATCATTTGCACAGATTGACTTGCTTTTTTATTTATTTTAAAGATTTTATTATTTATTTATTTATCTGTCAGAGACAGAGTGAGCGCACAAGCAGGGGGAGCGGCAGGCAGAGGGAGAAGCAGGCGCCCCGCTGTGCAGGGAGTCTGATGCGGGACTCGATCCCAGGACTCTGGGATCATGACGTGAGCCGAAGGGAGACACTTAACCGACTGAGCCAGCCAGGTGCCCCTTGACTTGCTTTTTAAAAATGGCTACATTGCATCCTATTGAACAGGTCACCGTAGTACCTGTATCCCTACGGGTATATTTTTAGGCTACTTCCAACTTCTTAATGTTACAAAAGAAGATGCACTATGCTTTTCTATACTGGAGGCTAAATATCTTGCATAGACAGGACTAAATATCTTGCATAGACAGGACTAAAACAGGACTAAAACTTCTTAAAATAAAATATATTTCGCCAATCCACACTCCTTCCAGCAGTGAGAAAGCTCGCTATCACTGCTTAAATTGTTTTCAATTGACAAGTGAAAAATACTATCTTTTTTTTCTTTCATCATTAATGAGGCCACGTTTCTGAGAAGCCACTGGATTGTTCTTTCAACTGACCATTCATATTCTTTACTTATTTTCTTCTACTGGGTTGTTACGTTAATTGATCGATACAAATGAGCCACGTGTTTAGCAAGGAAATGAGCTCACCATCTATTGTATGTATTGCAAATACTTTTTCTGATTTTTCATTTGTCTGTGGCTTTTGCTTCTGCATTGGGATGGGGGACAGTCTTCTAGAAAAGATGACATTTTAAGCAATCCATCCATCAGTAACTGTAAGACACAGAATGCATGATGCCACCAACGACCTGCTCTGTTTGGGCATCACACTTATCTTAGGTGATAGGTCACCAGGACTAATCGGTGGAGACCCCCCCGCAAGTTTCACAGCCACGGAGCCACTTACAAAGTGTTCATTCTCACCTAGAAGCCTCTTGCCTCATTCTCAGTTGAGAACTGGACCCAAAAGTACTAGCTCCTCTTATCCAGAAGCCACTCAGAAGGCAGTAAACAAAATTTCTTTGCTCTTTTGTTTCCCCTTTCCCCTTACTAACAATTCTAAGCAGAGTAGAGGAGACTATAAAGTGTGCAACCAAAAGAAAGATCTAGAAAATTATTATTTCACTGATGAGAGAATTCGGCTAATTCCCAGGATTCCTTTTGCATGTTCACAGTGATTACCCCAGACCTTATATTTTGGGGGTTTTCATCCTACTCCTTACCATGATCATTAATGTACATTTATTGAGAATGTCCTCTGCGTAGGGCCCTGATAGGACTCAGCCCTAGCGCACAAAGAACATCGGGGCATGAGCACAGTGGACAACGAGCTCATCTGTCCTTGTACAGATGGAGAGCCAGCTGCAAGGTGCAAGGTGCAAATCCTACACCAGCCCCACCCCCAGCCTGCCAGACTCGATTCTGTATTACCCAGAGCCAGCTAACCTCCTGGGGCTGAGATTCCTTATCTGTGAGATTCAGAGGAGCAGCTACATTACAGGACGGCTGTGGAGTAAAAGGGGTTACTCAGTAAAGCAGTGTACATGGCCAGTTTTACATAAACATGGCCCCCAAATAATAATTAATACAGAAAGAAACGTAAGTGAGAGTGTGAGAGAGTCCAGTAAGTCCTCACAGTACTCCATACTGCGTAGCTGCAGAAAGGGGAGCCCTGAAGGAGCAGTCAGGAAGTGTGGCTAGCCAAAGGCAGGACATGAGCAGGAGGGCGTAGGGTGAGCAAAGACACAGGGGTGTCCGCAGGTGGGGAAGGGCCTGGGGGCCCAGGGCAGCACCGCAGCGACAATGAGCACGCTGGTGTGAGTACGACAGAGGGCTGCGTCTGGACGGAGGGAGGAAATAACTTTCAAAACATAGATGGCCAAGGACTTAACTAAACATTGAGCATCTCTCAAACATCTCAACTCTGTTTGTTTAACTAAGAAAATGTTTACTTGTTCTTTGCTCTCAGTTAATAAACGGAATCAGCTGTTATCACAGATGTAGAGCTAATCCCTAACTGAAGAAAGAAGAGTTGTGTTCCAAAACTTTCTCTCTAAGGCAGGTATTTGAGAAGAGAGCACCTGCCCCATAGACGCCCTGTTGTAGGGGATGGAGAACTTTCCCGGCTGGTGCCTGCACCTCTAAACCAAGAACGCTGCTGATACACTGTTAGAACACTATCGTCCTCTCATTCATTCGTTCCTTCCTCTGTTGGTTCCACATCCGATGAAGGCCCACCACCAGTGCCTCGCTGTCCTCAGACAGGGCAATGGTCGTGAGCCAGGAGAAGTGAGGTGCCTACTCTCATGAGGCTTGTATTTCAGGGTGAGGAAGGGGGGAGGCAAGGAACACAGAGCATAAAAATGAGTGAATAAAAGAATGAGATGACTTCACACCATGAAAAGTGCTGCAAAGAAAGTAGAAGCGAGTATTGTCAAGGGGCGGAAGGCCACTCCACGTAGAAGGAAGTGACATTGACGTGGTATCTGAATGACCAGACAGAAGACAAGTGGCAGGAACTTCCAGGCAGAGCAAACAGTGAGCACAAAGGTGCCACAGCTGGGAAGAGCTCGGAGTGTTCAGAGAACAAAATGGCAGCCAGTGAGGCTGGAGCAGAGGGAGGGGGAAAACGCCGGGGGCAGTGCTTCCTCAACAGGAAGAAATTCTGAATTCTAGCTTTGGGCACTAAACATACACATCTTCCTTCCTCCTTCCTTTTGTGGGCAGGGCCGGCCAGAGGTTGAGCACCTCAGCTCTTGACAGAAAATGCGGGAGGCTGGGGACCTCAGAAGCTCCCTGACCTAAGGCCTTGAGCTCCAGAGAGCACAGTGGGGGGAGAGTGGGAGGCTTGGGTGAGCCAAGTCTAACAAGGGGGAAGCAGCTCCAGTACCCACAAAGACACACTCCGGGGAGTGAGGGTAGGGGAATCTCAGTCCCTCTCCAGCAGAATTTTAGGGTATCTTGTTTAGTTAGGGGAAAGAGTTCTGCCTTTTGCTTACCTATTTTGTCTGTGAACTTCTGAATTAGCACTTTGGACAAAACTGGGAATAGCAGAAATTCCAAAGCTGAGCTATATATATGCCAGTCCCGACCAGGGGAACAAAGACAATTGCTGGTTTTACCTCTACCCTTTTAAGATTTATAAAACAAAAAAACAACAAACGAATCAACCATGCCATCCTAGTAAATGTCCCTTAGGATCTCTGTGAAAAGCAAAACAAAACCACTGATGGATAGAAAATGAGTCTCGCCTAATCGGACAATTTTTCCAGAGGTTTTTCTATTTTTTGTTGGCCTCACTTTTAAATGCTTAATCTTTATAATCACCATGCGTCTTATAGTATCAAAGTAACTTGTGACTGATGATAATTAAGAATAGGAAATTTCAGAAATGCCTGTTTTTCTAAGCCAAGTTTCAACTAGATGTTTTTGCTACTAAAATTATGCTTTCTTATACAAATGTTGACTATAACTAAGTTTCTTTGGAGATGTTGAGGTTTATATTTTTTCTCACTTCTTATTTTTTAGCCTGGATTAATATGCCAGTTTATATTTGACACTAGATTTCTTTATTCTTAAAATAATGAGACCACATTTCTCTATGAGGTCATACTGTTTTCTTGAAATGGATAACTATTCCACAGTCATAAAGGGTAAAAACTCAGTGACCCTAGCCACAACCATCAGTGCATAGATCAAAGAATTTTATACTTATTATATCACACGAATTCTATTCTACTACTATTTCTAAGGAAGATGAACCCCCAGAGTGAATAAATGTATTTTATTTCTGGGTTTGGAATATACAAATTGTTATTCTCAATGGCAACAGCATATCCATCTTCTGCTAGAATGTGATTTTTTTGAGGGATGCCTGAGAGGCTCAGTCAGTTAAGCATCTGCCTTTGGCTCAGGTCATGATCCCGGGGTCCTGGGATCCAGCTTCCTGTCCTTCTTGCTCTCTGCTCAGCAGGAATCCTGCATCTCCCTCTCCCTCTGCCTCTCCCCTGCTCGAGCTCTCTTTTGCATCTCTCTCTCTCTCTCAAATTAATAAATAAAATCTTAAAAAAAGCAATGTTATTTTCTGTTTAAGTCCTTTTATCTGCAGCAAAACAGAAGGAGTACTGGTTATTTGAGGAATAAAGTATTATTTCTGAAAGACAAAGCGCTAAGACTAGAAGCTAAGAACACTAAGAACCTAGTATTATCTGGACTGGCATCATTTGATAGAATAGTTATAAGACATTGTGTCCACTCTCAGAAGAGTATAGATCTCTCAGAAGCTTAATAACTTACTGAACTGTACTTGTATTCTAAATCAAATGAATTTAAATGTTCATATGTGTGAAAATGATTTTCAAATTATAAAATACTGTAAAATGTAAGGGCATGCCATTCTTATTACTGGATTTGTTTTGTTATGCCAACTATTATGACAAAAGTCCTGTCATTATTTTTTCAGTGATCAGGTTCGGACCATCTTAAATTAGGATGTGCGGAACAGTTTACCCTCCTGAAATTAGAGATAGCCAATGGAAAATGTTATTCCATTCAATAAATCAATTTGTGTCCTCCTACTCTGAACAAAGTACCTTGCAGTCAATTTCTGAATGGTCTTTCCATGAACTTTTTTAAAACTCACCAGAACAGATGGAAAGAAAAATACAACTTACACCTGATAGCGTAATTAGTGGCCTGAAAGTCTGGAGTAAAAACCACATCATAACCAAACCCTTATCAGGAAGGTATCAGGGACACATTCCTTACACTTAACTCTTCGGAGTTATCAAAGTAACACATCAGCATCAAGTGTTTTCCTCCATATCAAAGTTCATTTGTAATCTTTCTGCCTCTATTATTGTTTTAAAAATCATGCCCTTTTCAGCCGAGTTCTATCACTTTTATCTAAACTTTTAAATGTTTATATGCTTCAAAACGGACACAATTATAACCATCAAATTAAAAAAAGATTAAAATTGACTAAAATAATAAACATAATTCCTAGAGAGCTAATTTTACCCTTGTCTAGAGATGGCCCAATGATTAATTCATTTTTGTATACCTAAGAAAAGTAGGAAAAGGAGGATCATAAATGTCTCTAAGACATTAGAGGAGAGAAACTGAGGTCAAGAGGGGTAACTACCTTGCAGAGGAAGGATGAGTACTTAGTCTACATGTCTACTCTCTTCCCTTCCCGCATTTAGAGCTGCAAGGAAGAGAAACAGAATTTGTAAAGTAAGATTTGTAAATCATGATAACATGAGTCAGGGTACAATTATGTAACTTTAAACATCGCTGAATTTAACAAGATAGAAACCCGGATCTTGATATTTATTGAATTACTTACATGCCTTTTCCTGGTTTCTTGTTTACAATAAATTTTATGGGAGGATATTTCATTTTATGACTTCTAGCCAGTCTGTTCTCTAATGAGACTACAGCTTGTTTGGGTTTTAAAGCTTTCTGACATTTAAAAGTGTTTACTTTGGGTCTCTAAAAGCCACAGAAAAGGATTTCCTACTATAAAAATGATGATCTGCTGCACTTTCAAAACATAATATGAAAAACCCCGAGGTGACAGATCTTTCTTTGTGACAGAATAACACTGTTTTCAAACCTTTGACAATTGGCACTATTACTTATAAACTTAAGTTAAACCGGATAGTATATGGCTACAGCCACAATATTTTGACCAAAAGTGTCAGATAAATGCTTTGCCTCCACGGATAATCCAGAAGCCCTCTCCTCCTTCCCTGACCTGCATGAAGCCTTCTGAAACAGCAGGCAGGTAGTGCACTGCCCAAGGAGAATGGCATGCGTGAAGAACACCCAATATATGAATTACAACTTCAGCTTTTAACAACAGAGTGTTGCCCTCAGCAAACATGTCGGGGTGCCTCTGGAAGAAAGTCAGACTCCACTGGCCATTTCAGACATTGAGAGAGAGAAATGTCATACTTTAACCCAACTGACATCAGCATGATAACCTCCTCCCAGAGACACTGTTTTAGATCTGCCCATTCTACCTAAGCTTCTAAGGGTCAAGTCAGATCACAAGTTGGGAGAAGAGAGAGCAGCACAAATAAGAAATAAGCAAGCTCCTCAAATAATGCGCCCAGATGATCACCAATCTAGCCTTAGCCGCTCTTTCACCCAGAGCAAGTCCTGAAACTTGTGTTTTTCTGGGTCTGCCAAAATTCAAGTTCCTACATTAATCTGTTGATTTCAGTCCATTAGTGTAATTATTATTTTCATCACTGCAATCATTAAGTTTTTAAGACTCATTGTATTGATGAGACTAGACAGAGAAAGGCAAACAGATTTCATTTTGAAAGCCAATTTTGATCTATTAGCAGTGGCTGGCTGGCTGAACTAAGAAGAATTCTGAGGCTGGTATGATGGGAAAGTGCAATCTAATGATTTCATGCCGTCCATTATGGATACAGGTCTGTCAAATCCCCAGGACTTACAGCACATGTGGGTAATCAATAAATGTTTAGTGAAACAATGATTTTATGCAATGTGGCTGAGTTCTCTTTGTCAGAGAAGCTTAAAACACACAAACACACACACACAAGTAACAGACCGTAAATAGCTGTATGCCCTTAGGTATAAATGTATTCCTTCATTTATTCATCCACTCATTTCACCTTGCATCTGGAATACTTCAATAGTTCCTTAAGGAGGCTTCTTGTCTCTACTGTCACCCCTTACTAAGCCACACTGCTATTAAAATGACCTTTTTCTATTATACTCTTAGATCATGCTTGCCCTTCTCATCCCTGGTTCTTCATTCTCATTGGGCTCACTTATGAAGTATGCCACACAAACATGTAAACGACCACAGCAGACAGAGAAATAAATTGGGTGGATGGCTGGATGGCTGACAGGAAGGGGGAGATGGAGAGATAGACAGACCCCAGATATTCAACCAGGACACTTTCATTAGTCAATTTACCAATTACTCTCTCTTTTCTGTTTCCCTGAATCCCTTTTGCTTTGGCTCACAGATCTTTTAAAAGCTCTGAATTCATAGAAATCTGTAAGCGTGGGTCAAGGCGGGAGGAGAGAGAGTTCCCCGGCATTTCTGCATGGAGAGACATTATTGAAACAATGCCTCTTCCTTCATGAAAATCTCTTACATGAGGGATGCAGGACAAGCTCCTTAGCAGTGCACAAATCGTCCTTCCCCATCTGGCCTTTTCTGCTGTGAGCTCTATCTGCAGCCAGTCCTCAGGCCCTAAGAGTGAGCGCCTTGTAGCTCCCTGACCACACCATGATGTTTCTAGTTCCAGGTCTTTTTACAGGGTGTTTTTGTTTGTTTGTCTGCTGGACGAACTCCAGTTTGGTTCCAGAAACCCAGTTCACAAATTACCCCACACCACACCCTGGAAAAAGCTAGTCATTCCCTTCTTTAGGTTAGCTCTGTACCTCTCCCATAAATATTTCATCATTGTACCAGTCACATGCTCTGTTAAGGAGTTTAAAGTAATATCTGAGAGTTGGTCGAAAGCAGGAACTTTGTCTTAATTTGTCTCTGTTTTCTTAGCCCCCAACACAGTTTAGGACACGCTGAATACAACGGAAGATACCTTCAAGGTTTTCAGTTTAGGAGGCAAAGGAAACAGTAATGACATTCACTGAGAGATGGGAAGAAACCAGAAGAAAGTCAAGAAGTCTAGACCTAGGGCTGGAGAAAGGGGTGGGAGCTGAAGGTAGTAGAGGTCATGGGTGGATAAGGAGGACCTAAGAAAAGACAAAGAAAAGAGGTAAGGAAAGAACCCTGCAGGAATGCTCTGGAGAATAAGATACCAAAGAAACTAGAGGCCAGAAGGAAGCCAAAGGCTGGAAAATTTCAATAAGAGAGGACCATGTTAGTGTCTCATAACGATCGAGGGGGATTAAAACCAAACACAGATGGTGGATTGGACAACTGAGAGGAGTGAGTACAGGGAAAAGTGAGACATCACGGAAAACAATTTCAGTGGAGGGAGGGGACCGGGAAAAACCAGACTGCAGTTGGTCAGAGTGAATGAGTGTCTTTCATCTAGATTCATTACAGAGATCAGGCGTTTGGATGAAAGACGGCTTGAGCAGGAAGCCGCCAGTGGCTGCCTGGGTGGGCAGCAGAGGGAAAGAGGGAATGGAGAGGCCTGGAGAGAAGGAATTACCAAATGAGCAAAGTGGGAAGGATTTTACTTTTCCCACTGCAATATGTTTCATATTTTATATTTTGGGCAAGATGTCCTTATGAAAATGGTTCCACAATTCCTACTGGGGATGAATGCTTACCCCCCCCCCCCCACCATTCCTTGTGTTTCCATAGAAGGGAAGGAACATCAACTTCACAAGAAGATATAATCTCTGTCTTCCTACTCACTTCTTCCGGGGAAGGGGTAATTTATCTAATTTTTAGTTTGGGAAAAGGGATTGAGCTTGTCCAGCTCATCACTCTCTTCCCTTAAATTCATACAAGGCCTGCCATGGCAGAGGGGGGCAGAGGTCGTCTAGCTCTGCCGGTACTTGAGGGGTCACTTTATACCAGAGGGGCTGGCACTGTATTAGGAAATCCGTGTGGTCTTAGATGTAAGCCATAGTCTCCAGCTCAGCCATACTGGTAATAAACCTATGGTGTGAGCTCCATTCACTGCCTCCAGACTTTGCTTCTCAACTAGATCTGAATTCAAGGGGGAGAGTCCACACTGTAAAACTACAAAGGAGATTATTAAAGAAGAAATATAGAAATACAAGAGCTTTAATTCGTTGCTGGAGATTTGAAGGGGTGGAAGTGGATAATCTCTCAAGTATCCTTCAGCAACCTCTAAACGTGTTGTCCATGTGCATATCAGACAAGTAAGAGGAACTATGAGTCAGAAACTTCTCAGAAGCAAAAGGGAGTATTTCAAGTAGAAGCAGGTGGTCAGCAGTGCAATACAGCAGTAAAGTCTCCTGGGATGAAGACAATTTAAGAGACCATAGGATACGTTATCAAGAGCCTTCTCTGAGTCAGGAAGAGATCAATACAATGAAGATTTATATGCATAAATAAAATAAACTGTATTTATAGTAATAAAACATATATGCACCGATAGACGTACAAAGATACAGACAAACAATAACAACAACAAAATATAGAATCAAGCTGGAGGAAAGTCCAATTCCACCAGCTGGAAATCTATGCTTTTATAAGCTTCTTCCTCAACTAGATGATAAGACTGTACTTTTGCACCTAAATTTGCCCAGAGAAAAAACAAGTAGCTACAACATGCTTAAAAGCAAACGCTAAAAACTGTTTGGCTCAACGAACAGAACAGCTTTTAACCAAGCTGAAGACAGCAGAACATTACTTTGCTCTCTTGTCCCTTGGAAGCGTTGAGACCTTTCCAGTTGCAACATTCCACATACCAAGGGGCTGAGGGGAGGAGGGTCTCCAGGCTCTGAGCTCAAGGAAAACAATGACGATCCAGGGCGGGGTCCTGGCACTCCTGGTTTAAGGAGTAATGGATTTTATCTGATTAATCAGTGAGCACCTTAGGAAAGAGAGGAGAGAAAGCAGTTTTTTGCATTTTGGGGTTTTGGGGTTTTTTGTTTTGCTTTGTTTTGTTCTGTTTTCCCTCCACGGCTGCTGTAAACAGAAATCTCACTCAGCCCTGTCCCGAATTCTTGCACGGGAAATCTCTGCTCACCTGCCTTTTGAGACCCAGGTCTCCAGCAGGCACTCTCCAGAGGCAGAAGTAAGACGTGTTCCGCACAGTGCAATCAGTGGCTATGTGTTCCAGTGTGGCAACCGGGATTCACAAGGGCAAAGCGGATCCACCGCAGCTTTGGGCTCTAATCCCCCTGGAATCTGGCCCTGCTGTTAGAGGGATAATTATCTGGTTATCCCTGAGGCCAGTTCTTACAGTTTTCACAAAAAAAATCACCTCTTGCATAAGACATGAAATTTAAAATCATCCCTTCACAGGTATCACTGAGTCACCCCATTACCTTTGGGACAGATATAAATTATGCATTCTTTGATTCTCTTTAAAATTTTAGAGGCGCATGGGGACAGGGAAGGATCTCATTGGTACTAAAAAATATAAGGCATTCCAGAAAGAAACAATAACTTGTGTGATATTAACTGCTACGAGGGTTCCAAAGGCTCCCTGCTTGGTCAAGGAAATCACATAAAGCATGAAAAACTAACAGCAGGCTTGCATGCTAATGACTGCTGGTGACAAGGACTCATTGAATGTCACTGCTTCATGTCCTCACGCTGCTCATTTTTCTTATCTCTGTGACTTCTCCTTCCACAAGACTGATGTACCCCTACGAATTAGCGTCCTTCTGGGTGTCTGCAACCAAGAAGGCACGCAGGAATGTCTGTGTTGGAACCCCATGCACTCCTAACACCTCTCCCTTCCCCCCGGGTTCCACTCCTTAATACTGACAGAATTATTTGTACCACGGAAACGGTGTCGTATGAATCCTCGGCAGCTAGTTTGGTTTTTAGCTCTAGATGCTGCCAAGGCTTTGCTATCACACATGTGTTCATATTTCAAAGAGGGGGTGACATTTTCGTAATTAGCATGAATAAAATGCAATGGCTGTCACTGAGAGAATATAGAAATTCATGTATTCTCATGCTCTGCTGCTGCGATGACCTATTTCACACCAGCATCTGTTCCCTACTGATGAATTGTTCCAGATGCGAGCTCGCAACCCGGCCCTGCAAGAATGTTACCCGCACAGACGTGGCTACGGATGTTTCTTTTCACAGTCCGCATTCTATATTAACCTCACTTTTCCCCATTATTATTCCATTAGAGGAACATGCCTTAAAGATTCAAACCCACAGTATACAGTTGGCCTCAGATACCTGAGAACTTTGGGAGAAATAAAAAGAATGGCATCCAAAAAAAAAAAAAAAATCAGTCATGTCACAGAAGTTCCTTCAATTGCTTGGTCCTCACAGCTGATGAGAGTTTGAGGAGTTCTCTGACTTATGGGAGAAGTGAGACAGACTTCAGTATCCTGCTTTAAAGGCTTTCCTGAAGCAAAATGCACTGAGCGATATTAATTTTTCAAGCTAAAAATTAGAGGTATTTGAAAACTATTGTTCCCCCCAAACAGGAAAGAAAACCGCTGTTGAGAGACTAAAATGTGTACCACTGTCACCAAAAACATATGCCAACTCTACACAAAATGCCTTTAAGCCCTTGACCTAATGAAGTTAGTGACAGGATATGGATGACTAGAACAGAAAACGAAACTCAGGAAGAATTTTGTTCACAAACTGCCATATTTCTCCTGTCTTTTAACCAATTTTCCTCCTCAAAATTAGAACATGGACTGCAAATCTCCACGGCTAATGCTGCATATGACAGGCTAAGTGCTATTTAAAATGAAATGTTATATGTGTCAATCTGGAAGGGAAAAACAAGAGCCCGTGTGAAGGACTTTTCAGATGGGTAAGGGTCTTAAAAGGTTATAAAGATGCCAATCAAGACAGTGAGCCACAAAACAGCCTTTCCCATCCAATTAGGAAACATGCAATATTATCCCCGAGTTCCACAAATATAAGAATCCTTTCAGCCTGGGCACTCGCTGGCATATTCCCACTCTATTAACTTGACCTCCAGTGTATAATACATCACTTTCTACTAAAATTAATGCTATGGGTTAAAATCAATGCTTGGAAGACATTAACGAAAACGATTTAATGGGTGCATCACGCACACTATTTCTGAAGTTTCTAATCTTTGTCATTCACTGTAAACCAAAATCATGAGTGGCGGAAGGACACTCAAGAGTTGTAACACTTCTGCTGTTGACTAAAACACACTCTTCTGTTTTCAACTTCGATCCCAGCCTGGGCGTCTGTGCTATCTACACACGGTCATGCTGGAGTTCTCGGCAAAGAGAAACCACTGGTTTCCTACAAACGTACTTTATCATAGTAGGGGACTTTCCTCCTCAAGAATCACTGCGTAGATATTCGCACGGATGCATGACAGGGACACAGGGTGTGGAAAATCCAGGTTATTCAAGATTCTTCCACAATGATTGGCCGCCCATGTTGAGAAACACTTAACTGCATTATGCGTACACCTACGTAATGCTTTAGAAACTAGACACCATGTTGAAATATGACAGAAAGGGAAATGGGCCAGTTAAAGCTGTATGTTCTTCCTTCCCTCATGGAAATTTCTGCAGGGTAGGGTCTGAAAATAGAGACAAGACTACAGGTTTGCCAAACTTAGACTGTTTTCATAAAACAAACAGGTGAATCACAGGTAACTGCACTACTGCTGTGTTCTTTCCCCCCGACCCTGCCCCTCCGAAAATGGAAAAATACATCAGCTCCTCTCTGGACAGACGCAACTGACACAGAAGACTTCACTAGGCGATATTCAGTCCATATCTTCCAATCATCTAAAATCAGCTTTATTCAACTGTTCCTAAGAAGTGCCTCTGCCTTCCTGTCGAACCACCAATCCTGAAACTCTTCTCAAGAGGCTCATGTTACAGGGTGTGTTAACACTGTGGTTACTGGCAAGTAACCGGCAGCTCAAAACTGCAGGACTAGGGTAGCAGGAGAATAAAACAGATTCCTCAGGAACTTAGCCAAGTGCTGCCTATGGTTCTCTTCACCCAGTGAGATGCCTGCCCAGCCATTTGGATTGTATGCCAGTTTCCTCATCTGTAAAATCAACCCACAGAGGACAAGGATGAGGAGTTACCGCTTGATGGAATCCAGAGGGTAATGACCTGGGCAGGGGAGAATTCAGAAAGCACATCCTAGGGGTGCCTGGGTGGCTTGGTCGGTTAAGTATCTGACTCATGATTCCGTCTCAGGTCATGATTCCTAGGTCCAGAGATCGAGCCCCGCATCAGGCTCTGCACTCAGCAGGGAGTCTGCTTGGGATTCTTCACCTTTCTCTCTGCCCCTCGCCCCACTCTCACACACACACTCTCTCTTTCTCGGTCCCTCAAATAAATAAACCTTAAAAAAAAAAAGAAAAAAAAAGAAAGCATATCCTAGAAATACACTGTAATATGCAAGTTCCTAAAGACTACAAAGAAAAAAAATGGAATAATTTACAGTCCACTGAAATATACCGACCTTGTGGTCTAATGGGGAACTTGTGAGAGAAGATAATGGAACACAAAATATTTTCTTCAATTTGAAAGACAAGTCAGATAAAAAAATGTTAAGAAGGAAGAAAACTTGATCTTGAAAGCAGTCAGGGTAATTCTCTAAGAATTGCATATCTAATCCCAACATTTCTGTACTTAGGCTGGCCCCAAATCCTTAACATGAACTGTTGTCACAGGATAATAGAAGCTACTTAAGGGTTTTAAACTGGGAGAGGAGGGGAGCGTATAATCTCTCTTTCTACTTGTAAGACCCAATCCACTTGTCATTCAGGTTACTGCTTTCTCTAGGAAACCTCCCCACACCTCACCGTGAGATCAGGGGCCTACCATATGATTTTGTAGGACCCTGTACTTGGTCTTGATATATCTCACACTTGTCATTATTTGTCCGTGTCTTTCTAGGCCCCCAGTGATCTGTGCTGTCCAATATGGTAGACACTGGCCACATGTGGCTACTGAGCACTTGAAGTATGGCTAATTCAAACGGAGATGTGTTTCTGTGTGAAACACATATCATATTTGGAAGACTTACTATGGATTTCTCCAGAAGGAAGGTAGCCCAGCTAACACTTTGATTTCAGCTCAGTATTCTGACCTTAGTACTCTAAGAGAATAAATGTAGGTTGTTTGAAGCCACTAAGTTTGTGATTGTTGTTACAGCAGTAGTAACAAATACATGTAGCTACTAGAAGGTTTCCATAATAAGGAATATATGGAAATATATATAAATATTTCTCTTGGACAGCGATGGGTTCAGTTGTAAACTCCAGGACGGTGGGGCCACGTCTGTTTCGTTCACATTCCACGACCTGCCCTCAGCACACTGCCTGGCTCCTGCCGCTCAGTCCCAAGTTGTGGGAATGAATGAAGCAGTTGAAATCAAGGCAGTTCCTCTCCTTTCAGAAAAGTGTAATCCATTCACTATTCTAATAAGCATTTATTAAGCACTTACTCTGAGCCAGGTACTATGCAAGGCGCTGAGGACACAAAAATAAACAAGAAGTGGCTGCCAGGAGCTGGGGGGAGGGAGGGGTGGGAGCAACTGCTTGACGGGTGTGGGGTTTCCTTTGGGGCTGATGAAAATATTCTGGAACTAGATAGCAGTGCTGGTTGCACAACACTGTGAATGCACTAAATGCTACTGAATTTAAAATGGTTATTTTTGTGTTATGTGAATTTCACCTCAATAAAAAAAATAAAATAAAATAAACAAGAAGATGGCACGGTCCCCTGGTCCCTGACCTCGAGGATCTCAGTGTAGCCCAGGGTTGTACGCATGTACGCATGTGCTTGCCAGAAAGCACTCGAGGTCTGATGCCACACGGCTGTATCCAGGACACAGCTGCTTCAGAGGGAGGCCAAGGGCAAGGAGGAGGATATGCCTAGATAAGGAAATGGGTGCCAGGAAAATCTTCTTGAAAACATGAAATGGGGGTGTTTGAGCTAAATCTTGAAAGATGAGTAGGGATTAAAACAAACAAACAAACAAACACAACCATGCAAACTATGGAAGGAGGAGTATTCCAGACAGAGAGCACAGACATTTATAGCATCTCTAGATAACTTTTCAAACTGCTGGCATTCTGCATCAATTGACAACTCCCTGCTTCCCTGTCCCTGTTCTAATTGAGAGTCCTTACAGAGTAAAGCTTCTGTAATCCACAAGCTACTGTACCCACAATCACAGAACCTAGAGAGCAAAAAGCTGTTTAAAATGGGAAACGATGGAGAAAGAAAATGGAAACCAGCAACTTCATCGACTTTATAGGTGATCCAATCAAATGTACATGTAATATATAAGTAGAGACAGGGGAAATAAAGGGGGAAAAAAACTAGTTTTGCTCAGAGTTTGTCTGACCACCCAAGACAGTCATTTGAAACCATCTGGCTTCTGATACGAACAAGATGTATAGACCTAAACATAATTTAGGAAGTACACTGAGAAGTTATCAAAATCACAGGATAGACATCAAGGAAAATGAGGCCTCTTGGCTTCTCTTCTGGTTGGGAAAGATTTAAATACAATAACGGGTATCTCAACTAAGAGCTGACTCAAACTCAACTGTATTCTGGATAAAGGAAAAGAGGTACATTGGGAAAAATGTATTATATTTATGCTATAGGAGGATTTTATTTTACTGTCAAAATTTCTGACACATTTGAAAACTTTAACTTCTGATTTTTTTTTTTACTTCTGATTCTATTTTATTTTATTCTATTCTATTCTATTCTATTCTATTCTATTCTATTCTATTCTATTTATTTGGCAGAGAGAGACACAGCAAGAGAGGGAACACAAGCAGAGGGAGTGGGAGAGGGAGAAGCAGGCTTCCCGCTGAGCAGGGAGCCCGATGCGGGGCTCGATCCCAGGACCCTGAGATCATGACCTGAGCTGAAGGCAGACGCTTAACGACTGAGCCACCCAGGCGCCCCTTTACTTCTGATTCTTAATAATAAATGAAATGCCAAATATTTGTTCTCAGTTCCAATGTTAACTCCTCAACAAGTAGAATACCTCCTGTTAAAAGGAGAATCACTCAACAGTTTCAATCAAATCACCTTGCCTGATTTCCCTCTGATCATTATGTGATACTTTCTGGTTTATATCTGCCTCCCCTCTCCAGAATGTATGCTCCATTAGGGTATGGCTGGTATGTCTTAGTCCCTGGATCATCTGCAGCATCTGTAAGGGGGCCAACCCTTAGTAGGTACATTTGTTGAATGAATAAATAAACAAGAAATTCAATATCATTCCCTGACTTAATTCCACATCCCATCTCCTCTCTCCAATGATTTAAAAACTTTATAACTAAAATATTTATTAATTTTATATCTATTCTAGAGATTATACTTGATGTATTGAATATTGTAGGGTCAATTAAGAGCATGGGACTAGAGATCCTAAAGATCCTATGGTCTAGATAGGAGTCCGAGTTCCTTCTAGTTGTGTGGCCTTGGGTAAACTACTTAACCTTTCTATAACTTGGTTTCTTCACTGGTAAGATCAAGTTATTAATATTAGCTATGTCATAAGGTTTTCTGAAGACTAAAAGTACACAGAATAGTGCCTGGGACCTACCAAGCACTCACTAAATATAAACTCTATAATGGGTTGAAGTCGCAGAGAAAAGAATAGTGGTTTAACAAAATGCAGAATTTTCTATCCTCACCATGTTTTAGGAGTGAGCTATCTGTACCCAGAAGTATTCAAACAGAGACTTAAGTACCCACTTGATTGAGATATTGAAGAGAGGATTTATGCATCATAAAATCATTTACATTAGATAACTTTTAACATTGCCCTTCCTTCTCTTCCAAACCTAAGATCCTGTGGTCACAACTAACACTATAAACTGAAATTAAGAAGTATATAACACAATTCCTAAATGCAAAAACAAGGACCATTTCAGCCTCCCATGTCCAGCAGATGCATTTGTACTAGTTTCACAAGAGAGTCGATCTCTTCTCTGGACACGGGGAACTTCCTGTTGACCTCTGACCCCTGACATCTACATTACTGATCTCCTCAGGCAACCACATGGAATTAGAGATGGATGAACATGGGAACTGGAGCCCAGGTGTTCCTGGAGACACAAAAAGTTAGGCGTGCCTAGAAGGCTCGTGTTAAAGAAAATTAAGAGCAAGCCTGAAGGAGAAAAACTGCAAATGAGCCAAAAAATAAACAAAAGACAAATAAACACTACAGTTCTTAAGAGGAGAGTAAAATTTAAATGTATCGAAATCCAACGAAGCCCATATCCTGACTGGAGATAGAGGGACAGGAAACTGTGAAAAGCTGACTTTTCCCAAAGAGGCCTCACGCATAGGGAAAAGTAGCTTCCAGGGGTTCTCTGAGAGGGCCACCCACAGGACTGGCACAGAAGGTGGGGATGGGCATCAAAAACACGCATCCAGATGCAAGGGGCTGGTGGTTGGGTCTTCTTAAAGGAAGAGGAGACCTGAGAAATCTAAATCCAGGCTCAGAGTGAAAGAATGAATCAGTGGGCTTCTTTCAAATTTGTGGTATCAGGACATAACCTGGGATACGTCCTTGAGATACAGAGAACCCTAAAGGGCCTGCTACACCAGAAAAGACCAATTAAATGGCATTCTGCATTTAATTTTCATGTGAAATGGATTTTTATCGTACTCTAGTTGGCTACAAATTAGGAGTCTGTGTGTGCTTAGTCAGCTGACCTTCGGCTTGTTTTTGTTTTTTTGTAAACAAGAATGGACCCTTTTAACAAACAAGTAATGTTATGAGCATTCACAGATATAGTATAACTTAATCCTCATCAGTGGTAGATTTAGAGCAGCTTCTCTGTGCGGTATTTTCAAGTGCTGACCAGAATAGCTGTACCAAGAACAGTTGCTGTATGCTCAGGTGAATACCTAAAAATACACACTTATTCTCCTTTCTATAGCAGTGAAAGTCATTTTCAGCAACCCTACAAAAGACTTTGATGTCAGTGTGTGTTAGCCTCAGCTAAGCTCTTTCAAATCCTATACACACATTGGGGCAGGGGGAGGGGCTTCTTTGAAAATTCCGAAGAGCTAGCCAAAAGTTGTTTTGAAATTACTCTACTTCTTCCACATTGTTTGCACACAATTTTCAGTAAGCCCATCTTCAGCTCAAAGAACTTTACTTTTACAGGTAAGGTTCTACTCTTTATCAATGGCATGCTGATTTTTTGTGTGTGTATGTATGCCATATGTACAGAAACTTGCTTGAGTATTTAAGAATTTAGTTTAGAACCTTGAGAAGTTTTAAATGTAATGTGTATACGTTATTTAGTATGCCATGTTTACATTCAAGAACTTGACAATTTAATATGGCTTGCCCTTTGGGAGATTAATTGCAGCAGATGGTAATAAAAGTTAGGACTCTGTGTTGAAATGTGATATATAGATTTATTTTAAGGCTATTGGAAGAGTTAGTTTATTTGGTAGACCTTGTAGTCTCTTGTACCCAAACATAGAGCAAAATATTGGAAGGGGAAGGGTTTGACCCAAATAACTAATAATCTCTAATTCCCCATGGTTCCTTCTGGCATCACTATTTCACTGGTTTCAGCCAATCCCCAGAGAGGAAACAAAACAACAGCAAAAAACAATTTCTTTCATACACAATTAAAAACAATTTTTAAAAAATTTTAAATTTGCTCACAAGTCATATAGAACTATCACAGAAATGGAGAAGAAAAGTTTAAAAGGCATATTTCCAACCATAAGTGGTTCTAAATTATAAATGATAGTGTCCCTAGCATCTTAGTGGGTGTGTTTGGTTATCACAATAAACTGGAGGACTCCACTGGCCTTTATTATGTAGGAGCCAAGAATGCTAATCATCTTGCAGTGCACAGGACAGCCATTCACCATGAAGAGCTGCCCCACCTAAACTGTCACATTGTAAGGGATACAAAGAGAAAATATAGGAAAATATAGAAAAGATGAAGAGCAGAAAATCATATCCTTCTGTTCATGATAAATCAAGTGGACATAAAAATATATAGTGATATAGCATATCATACCATAATGCCATAGATCTACCATAGAATACCATAACTAAAACCATAGATCTACTTCATTTATATATATATAAATATATATATATATATATATATATATATATATATCTTATATATATATCTTATCTGCACCCTGGAAACAGAGAAAGTATCTTTCCTTTCCAATATCTGTCAAACAGGCACAAAATTCAACAATGCTATGCCACAAATAAAACATCAATACATTCCCCCAAACGGGAAAGTATAGAAAACATTCTCTTATCATAATGCAATAAAACTAAAATTACTCACAAATCTAGAAAAAAAATATGTTCTGTCCTCTGAAAAATTTAAACCTGTCTCATAACTCTGGAGTCAAAAAAAGTAGAGCATCTAGAAAATAACTATGTAAAAAAAAATCCATGGAATAGCTAAAGTAGTGCTCAAAGGAAAATTCATAGACTTCAATAGTTTATTAATAAACAAGGAAGAATAAAATATAAAATAAGCATCTAAGTTAAGAAGTTAAAGGAAACAAAAACTACAGAAAGCAGAAAAAGGAATTAATATACATGTATAAATTAATTGGAAGAAAGGAGAGTAGAGAGTTAATAAATCAAAACGTGGGTACTTCGACTGTTAGCTAATCAAATCAACGGGGATGACGAAGGAGACTGATTCAATTAGACAAAATAAGAATCAATAAGAGGCAAATAACACCAATATAGAGGACATTTTAAAAATCTTAACAGATTTCTCTGCTCAACTCTGTGCAAATAAATTTCAAAACTTGGATGACAGAGATAATTTCTAGAACATATGGTATGCCAAACTGCTTCCAGAAGAGAGAAAAGATCTAATCAGACTATTACCATATAAATAAAGGAAGTTGTTAAATAGTTACCACCAAAACTGGGGACACACACACACACACACACACACACACACACACAGCCTAAATGGTTTCAAGGCACAGCTTGCCAAACCTTTAAAATACAGGTTAATTCCAAAAGCATTTAAACTATTCCAGGGTACCTGGGTGACTCAGTAGGTTAAACATCTGCCTTCAATTCAGGTCATGATCTCAGGGTCCTGGGATCGAGTCCTGCATTGGGCTCTCTCCTCAGTGGGGAGTCTCCTTCTTCTTCTGCCCCTCCCTCCTGCGCTTGCTCCTACATACTCTCTCTCTCAAAAATAAATAACATCTTAAAAAGAATTTAAAAAATAAACTCTTCTGGAGTTTACACAGCAATAGTAACATTGGTACCAAAACCTGACAGATTGCACCAAAAAGAAAATTATAGAGCAAACTCAGTTAGGACTAGCAATGCAAAAATCCTAAATTAAACACTGACAAATAGAATCCGATTTAAATAATAATGTGCCTGGCCAAATGGAATTTCTTTCAGGAGTGTAAAGAATAAAAATATTAAAAAAAAGAAAAAGATCAAAAACTTAAGAAAAAATATGTCAGCACCAAATCCCTCACTAGGACATTCAATGCCTTTTAGAGTATGATCGTTTTCATTTCCACATTAATGCTACCGGTCTGATGACAGTGCCATTCAGTCTCCTGCGTACGTACACTATGTGCTATCTCTTGACCTCTGCCAACTTTGCATCTGTGTTTGGAATGTCACGAGCCCAAAATTGCTCCCAGTTCTAACTGTCCTATCCCCCCATCAAAACCAAATTTAAACACTACCTCATAAGAAAAGCTTCCTTGATTCTCCCCACAATCAGAAACTTCTCTCCTTTTACGGAACAACTGAAAGCTTTCTCCCTCTTATGGCACCTGTTGCAGTTAACCCCGTATTACAGGGATCCGTGCAAAGCACTGCTTCTCCTATTAGACTAGAAACTTTTTTGAGCATAAGGGCCAAGTCTTATGTACCTTTGTAGTCCAATCACCGCAAGCACAGACCCTTACCTACTTTCATGTTTTGATGGGCAAACGCAAAAATCCAGGGTATAAAAGCAAGAGTAAGTGAAAGACTGATGGGTCGTGGTTTCCCTGTAAATGTTACTGTGTGTGCACAGAATGAAGGTTTGAATTGCACATCGGCAGGGCAGTGGCCACGCCTGCCCCACTACCGCCCTGCAGCTGGAGTCAGTGCAGCACCCGATGCGCTCCGGCTCCGAACTGAGAAACTCTAATTACCCTCGGCCTGCCAGTAAGCGGACAGCAGCAGCTATTGTAGAAGCCAGAGAGCAGCTAGAACCATCGATGCAGGGCATGGAGGTGACGGGGAGTAAAGAAGTCAGGATGGAATTGTTGGTTTCATTAGATGTTGGTTTGGAAGCAAGTGCTTCACGCACACATGCCGACCCCACCACACACACGCATCCTCTTCCTACTTCATTTTCCTGAAGTCCAAATAGTAACCCATGTCCTCAAATTTCACTGAAAATGAAAATAAGCTTGTGAGACAGTCATAGTGTCGAGTTGCAAAATGTATGTGTAATTTGTTATGCGCAGCCGGGTCAACAGTCCTATCAAAATTGCACTGGAAGGTTTGCTAAGAACAGAATATTAAACAGAGCGGAGACTATGGGATTTAACGTGAGAAACCGACATTAAGTTAAAACAGCACAAAAAGGCCACATTCCAACCATGGTTGATATACTTTTTGAGAACTGGACTTTCAATGCAAACCTGTTATTCTGGGAACAATTTCAAAAGCAATGAAATTCAATGAAATGATGAATTTCTAGTTCATTCTGAAGACAAGAGTTACAGTTTATTTTAAGGCCATCTCAACAAAGAAGCTGACATGGTTGACACTTTCCTGTAGGGAAATCTAGCAGTTGTTTTTTTCTCCTCTGTTCTTCTTGTTGCTTTGTCCCTCCTTTGGACTGTGCCCTTCGTAGATGTTCGAGACATGTGCCCCTGGTTTTCCTTCTACTTCTCTAATGTTCCTTCCTCTTTGCAGACTCTCCACCTGCCCTCATAGCTCAGTGGTTGTCAGACCTCCATATTCAGCTCTCATCTCATCCCACGCTATACACTTGGCCATTTTAGATCTCACGGCTATTCACGGCTTCAACACTAAACGGCAATCAAAGTCTTATGTCACCAAAACCTATCTCCAGATAAGAATCATATACCTAAGTGTCCTCAGCTCATCAGCCTCATATGCATAAATTATACTCACTTTCTCCATCCAAACTGGAGAGGCTAAAGGATAGTCTTCCAAAGATGTCCACATCCTCATTTCCAGAACCTTTGGTTATGTTACCTTACATGGCAAAAAGGATTTTGCAGATATAATTTAGTTAAGGGTCTTGAGATTATCCAGGTAGGTCAATGTAGTCACAGAAGTGCTTCCAAGAGTCAGTGTTAGAGTGATTCAGTGTGAGAAACACTTGACTGGCCATTGCTGGTTGTGAAGGTGGAAGGGAACCACAAAGCAAAGAATGTAAGGAGCCCTTAGGAGCTGGAAGAGGAAAGACGGATTCTCCTCTAGAATGTTCAGAGGGAGTGCAGCCATGCTATGCTGATAACTTGATTTTGGCCCAATGAAACCCATTTTAGACTTATTACATCCAGAACTGTAAGATAACAATGCTGTATTGTTTTAAGCCACTAAATTTGTGGTAATCTGTCACAACATCAATAAGGTACTAATACCGCCAATTTTCCCAATTGCCACTCTGCCACATGACTTGCCAAGACCTATTGATTCTTCCTTCCTTCCTGTTGATTGATTCTTTATGTTCCCTGACGCCCATTTGTTCTTACCTCTATAGGTACTCCCCGAGAAGGAAATGCATGCTGTGAGTCTTTGCTAGTCTTCCTGTGTCTACTCAGGGCACTGCCTCCCCCAACCCTAACCTGGGCAAGATCAGTCTTCAAACTGCCCCCGGAAGACCTTTACAAGACACAAATCTGATAGTCTCAAGCCAAATGGCTCGCTATTGACAACAGAGTGACAATAAGCTTCTTTACCAAATAAAAGGGCCTTCACACTTTGACACTTACCCAACCATCCAATTTTAATCTCTGTCCTCTGTCCAAACTTGGTGCTCTGCCCAGCATTTCATTCATACGTGGTACTTCATCTTCACTCTGTACAATGTTCTCACGACCTGTCTAACTGGCAAACTCCTGCAATACCTTTCAATACTGATTCAACTGTGTTGGCAAGTTCTCAAGAATGAGCCCCTTGAAGTCAGGGACCTCTCTCCATCTCTTTCCCCACAGTGCGCAGCCCAGCCCTCACTCTGAACAAACAGAAGGGACAAGTTTTCCCTTCACGTGACCTCTGGCATATGCCCGCTCTATCTTTCTCTTAGTTTTGGCTCATATTTGGCTTTGGAATTACTTTGAGAAACAACCCTATAAGACACCATGCCCTCATATGCCTACATTTTTCAAGGAGCAGGTGCTCGATTTGAGAATTGGTACTAGAACAACCAGCCGCCCTGGCATCATGGCCACTTCTTCCAGTGCTAAGAACTTCACCTTGAAAGACAGATTTAGGACAAGAGGCACCTGTCAGTCCCGATTCTTCTACAAATAAGACTGACTCAAAACTCTCATGCCACCCCTTCACTTCCCCTTCTTGGTGATAAAGAATTCCACTTTCAGTTCTTGGCATAGTAAGTTTTTGTACTTTCAAATCATTTCATTCCTTTTCTCTGGCCCATCTCCAATTTCCTAATATTGTGCTTAAAATATGGAGATGAAAATTAGACTCAAATATGGGCTTTATCAATGCCGAACACTGTGAGTGGATTATTTTATGATTCTTGTGTGTTACACTCTGGCTAATGAAACCCCAGATCATGTTCTCCTTTTTGATAGCAGCCCTATATATTGCTGACTCATATCCCTGAGTGACAGGGTGAGAATGGCTTTTTACCTGCAGAGTACATGTCAATTCCATTCTTTATGATGGCTAGGATAATCTATCAGTATTTTTCCCCAGAAATATAAAAACCTCACACTTTTGCAAAGAACTGCCTAATGCACTGACAGTAGAGCTCATCTTGACTTGGTGTTCCAATCTATAATTGGAACCATTAGATTCAAATCAAAGCCTCACAAAGTTCTCTGGCCATTTTCTTCATTTTTAAACATACGTTATATATTTATGTGGGTAACATTTTAGTTCAAAATAAAAACAAACACACTATTCTCTACCTGTCAGTTTAGAAGCCATACTTCATTTTAGAAGCCGTAAACACCAGAAATAACGAGTTAGACAGACCATGTGGAAGTAGTTTCAGGGGCTATCCTCTGATTCCATTAACTTCTGTGCATTTTTTTCTTTTAAATCTATGACTAGAAAGACACAGTTGAGAGCAGAGGATGCTTTTTAAGTTAATCTGCCTCTCTGATAAAGCCATGGAAATGGAGGCTCAAATTATGTTTCTGAAGTAAAATGGGACAAGATAAACAAAAAATTTCATCTTTAATTGGCTCCTGTAGAAAAAAATCTCAATGCAGATTAAGTATGTTTCTATTAATTTAAGTAAATTAGCTCATTTTACTTTCCCACATTGATGTGATAAAATTGAAGCACGCACATTTAAAATTTTTGACATACTTTAAAGATAGATTTACTATTATCTCATTAAAACGGATATATAAATGAGTGGATTTGGAGTGGAAAAATCTGGATCACAGTCTTGGCTTATTTGTTCACTATCAGATCAAAAAAGTCCCCTCACCCCTTCTAGATCTCCATTTCTTTTATTCAGTAATGGCGATCAGTAATCAGACTCACTAAGTTTACACCTTGTCTTTATTCCTCTCTTATGAGTATGGCTGAGAAACCCATACTACACTGAAAAGAATGAAGAATAAGATGAAAATACGAAGCTATAATGGGGACCAGTACAGGCTTTAGAAAAGGACCTCGCACTCCAATGTGGGGAAAGTGAAGTTGAAATTTGAAGCTGAAATTCTTACTTGCGCCCCATTTCTTTTTTTTTTTTTTGCTCCCCATTTCTTATGCCTCCTAGAGACAGGGCTTCTGAGCTATAGTCTCCTCATCAATCCATCACACTAATGGCACCCATTTCAAGACTTTGTTCTTACAGTGGAAAATCTACTCAGAATCTTAAAAGATAAATGATAAAAACAGGGCTACTCTAGTGATACCGATGTGTGGATGTAGGATCTTGCTCAGTCTAACTCAGCCTCAGATCCACATACAGCAAAATCTTAAAATCAACAAATGAGATTTAAATATTGTTGTTTCCAATACTGAGGTCTCAGTGTATCTAAACTTTGTGCACTTGTCCAATGTGGAAAGAGGAAGTGGTAGTTTAGATGCAAAGAGCACTGTGCCAGACTTGTATTTCCAACCATTGCTGGACTAAATATTCAGGAAAGCTATCCTGTCAGAAAACACCTACATGCTGGATAAACTATAACCAGCTCCCATATAAACACATTGCTGAGCTCACCAGAAAACAAGGGAAGCTAATAAAAAATGGGATACACAAACTAAAATCATAATGGTGAGAAAACCCTGAAGCTAAGCCTTCCCTGAGGACAAGTGACTAAACCAGGCACCCACGGCGTGAAAATTATTAATGGGAGAAGAGGAGGGCTATTAACCCTGAAACTCCTAAATTGAACTTGTACTTGAAGGAAACTCACCCTCAGTATGTGTGAGCACTAGAAGCTAACAAACCTGTAGCAGAGGAAACAGATAGAAAGCCTACCTGCCCCTGCCTGTTCCCAGGATAAAAAATGCAAAAATGAATATAATAATGTAATAGTCTTCCCTTAAAATCTACACCAGGAGACCAGATCTCACGTGGGTGTGGTGCTCAAATTTATATTATTTGGGCTTTCAGGAAAACCACAGCCCAGCTGAAGAACAGGCAAGTCTATGCCAGACACACAAACATGGTGAAGGTAAAACCCACAAAGGCTTTTAGTTAGCATACATAGAGAATGCCTCTCTATCAAAAGATAGATGACCCAACAGAAAAATGGACAAATGTCTGAAACAGATACTTTAAAGAAGAAGAAACACAAATGACCCATAAACTTGTGAACAGATGGTCAAATACTAACCAGAGAAATATAAAAGTAAACCATGAGATGCCAGTCAATACCCAAGATTGGAGGGGTGAAGGTTAGAAAACCTGTAGTTTCCAAATGTTGACAAGAACGCAGGACATTGAGAACCACCGTGAATTTACATTTGTACAACCACCTTTTTTTTTTTTTGGAGAGAGAGTGTGCGCACATGCGTGTAACTGGATGGTGGAGGGGCAGAGGGAGAGAGAGGGAGAGAGAGAGAGAGAATCTTAAGCATGCTCCATGCCCAGTGTAGAGCCTGATTCAGGGCTTGATCTCATGACACTGAGATCATGACCTGAGCTGAAAGCAAGAGTCCAGCACTTAACCAAGTGAGCCACCCATGTGCCCCAAATTTGTACAACCACTTTAGAAAATAATTTGGCATGACATTTGAAGATGCACATATCTGCTGACAAATCATTTCAACTGATTAAATCTATTTCCTAGAAAAACACTTGCACATATGAATCTGACTTGAGAAAGGTCAAAGGTCTTAGCAGCATTGTTAAAGCAAAAAGGAGGAGGAGGAGGAGAGGGAGGAGGAGGAAGAGAAGAAAGAAAAAGAAAGAAAGAAAGAAAAGAAAAGAAAAGAGAAGAGAAAGAGAAAGAAAGGAAGGAAGGAAAGAAGGAAGGAAGGAAGAAGAAAGAAAGAAAGAAAGAAAGAAAGAAAGAAAGAAAGAAAGAAAGAAAGGAAGGAAGGAAGGAAGGAAGGAAGGAAGGAAGGAAGGAAGGAAGGAAGGAAGAAAGAAAGAAAGAAAGAAAGAAAGAAAGAAAGAAAGAAAGAAAGAAAGAAAGAAAGAAAGAATCCAACTATGAGGAACTCAAATTAAGTCCACCAACAGATCATCAAAAACTTTTGGAATAGTCATAAAATAGAATATCTCACAGCGTGAAAATTAATGAATTGTAGCTACACTAATCAACATGGATACATCTCAGGAAAATAATGTTGAGTTAAAAAAAAAGGAAAACAGAGTTGACTCTATATAAACTTTGAAAACTTATAACAATATACTGTGTACCGATGCACGCATGTGTAGTAAAATCGTAAGACAGAACACCGTAATCACAGGGTGGTTTGGTGGGAGAGGGAGGCGAGAGAAACAAAGCGAAGATGGGGAGACTGGAGGCATTTGATTTATTGCTGATACTCCCTTTCTTCAGCTGTGAGGCACATGCACAAATGCTGTTTCATTCTTTTTTCATAACGTAAATAGATGTGATATATTTTTCATTACATGTATAAAATATTTCATGAAAATCCTAAAAAGAGCACTGAGGAAGGGGGTGAGCAGCAAACTGAGCAAATCTGGGGACCTGACCAGGTATGTCTTTGGTTTCCTCCCACCTCCGTCTTTTCTCAACCTTAAAGGCACATCTAATAGGTTCCACCCACAAATCCTGCCAAAGGATTACATGATAATCATGGTTTGTGCTAATAAAAGTTTGAGGTAACTCTTCCAAGGGAACCTTTGAAGTCAAAAGACCAGCTTGGGCTTTGAAGCCCTCCCCATCACCTGCCCATCTGCCGGGTGTCACCTTCCCTCCGCAGGTCCCACCACCACCGGGCTCTCAGTGGAGGGGACCGGAGGATTGGCCCGCAGACCACTTCAAACAGCTTCTTGGAGCTGATTCGAGATGACTAATTACTCCTAATTATCACAACGCTCTGTATGTATTTTTTACAGTATATGGTCGGCAAGTTTTTAATCATTCATCTTAGTGGGAAAAAAAAGGCACTTGAACATCTTTTGGAGTAGATATAAAACATGAAAGGACTCTAGGAAAGTGTATCAGTCCAACTTCTTGTAATTTGATTACCATTTAAACATAGTGACTTTCGGACTCAAGACTTTTGTTGCTGCACGTCAGCTAATCA
The DNA here is from genome assembly GCA_028534135.1 of Potos flavus. Classification (NCBI taxonomy): domain Eukaryota; kingdom Metazoa; phylum Chordata; class Mammalia; order Carnivora; family Procyonidae; genus Potos; species Potos flavus. Next base: position 48,348,313 of record CM052883.1, read on the forward strand.
ATGTTTCCTGAAACATTTAGTCTTTATAAACATAACTTACTATATATGTGGTAACAGACCATTTGGGACTGGTAAAAAAAAAAAGTGTGATTAACTTATGCGAACATTCATGTGGTTTTATTCACGGATGCTTTAAAATACAATTATTGTTGTACTTTTTAAAAATAAAAACAAATTCACACAGAATGGAAAAAGAAATCCCAGGGGAAAAAAACATTAAGGACTGGGCCATTTGATTTTTCTTGATTAACTTTTGTATTTAATAGAATATCAATATCTATTAGTAGTTGATATATATTAATTAATCAAATTATTTTGGTTGGATTTCCATTTTTGTATCAGAATGTAAAGCTTATTGGTATAGATTTTTCTATGCTGCAAATTTAATCTTAATAAAATATATTATGGAAGGGAGAAAGGAAGGGAGGAAAAGGAAGAATTTAAGACTTTTGCTAAAAACAGCCTTCGCAATTCAACTAAGCCAACTTGTGCATTGATATCAGACTGCTATCCTCCTCTGCAGTGGACAGGTCCTAAAAACACTACTGTTTTCACAAACTCTTCTAAAGTCAAATTTGGTTTTGATGAAGTCATTGATTATTCAACATTCTGAAAATCGATCTCAAGCAGTAGTTGCTCATAATGATTTCTTTGCCAGGTAACTACAGAAAAATAATTGCAGAAACTATTAAAATTTAATTTAATATTCTGTATCATCAAAGTCTCCAAAAACATCAGTAGCTATCATTATAGTTATTCAGTAATGATATTTGACTAGTATTTCATATATTAACATAATAAATGCCAACTAATTCCAAGAATTGCTAGTATAAAATTTTTGCTAATAATTATTTTAGAGGAGAATAACAGTCTAGGGTCTAATAGAGATGTGTCCTAGAATGACTTCCACGGAGTCTATTTATCTTCCTGTAGTTTTTGTGGATTACTTCATTGGCAACAAAGAGATTCTACTATTTTGCCCAAACTGCATGCTCAGGTCTCCACACATACAGGGAGAAGGACCAAAAGGAAAAAATGATTCCATAGCCTTACCTCCTGATGGGGTCAGAAATAAAATTCTTTGGGGATGGGGTAAGTGGGAGTCTGAGATTGCGTGAGGAAGCCCCTTCCAGATCTTCGGGGGTAGCTGCAAATTCCCCAACTTTGCTCTCTTGTTTCCCCTGCCTGTAGTGAAACCCTTAAAACAAAACAAAACAAAACAAAACAAAACAAATAAGCCCTTCAAAGCTTACGGGGGAGCCCCACTCAGCAGGAATAAGATGGGGGGGCAGCCTCACCCATGAAGACCCACTTGGATTTACAATTCTGCTGCTGTCTTCCACTGCCCCCAGCATATACTGGGACTCCTTCTGAAACAACTTATCAGCCTTCGCTCAGGAGAAGTTCTTGGACTATTTAAAACTCAACTCATAGTGAGGATGCTCAGTAAATATGAGTTTTCTTAACTCTTCCTCCTCCTTTCGTCAAATCAATGACCTATTTTGCACAGAGGAAGCTGAGTGAGTTCAAAAGTGCACTGAAGCCGGCATTTCAGCCAGTTGAATCTACTTGTGTTTTTGGACTCGAGTCCAGTCCTCCTGTCCTCTACAAGGTCATCCAGGAGCTGTGCCCTGATGTGCCCTCTTGTCTATGACTGAGTCCCACCCACACCAAGGCCCATTTGTGCTTGGGTGAATGAAAGTGTGTGGAATTGCAAGGAAAGGGGGCAGAAGAAATTCTCCCAAGATGCACAGATAATCTGCTCCTTCAGAAAGCTCTCCTCCCTCTGCCACCTGAAATGCACTATCCAGAAGTGTGGACAATTCTTTGAGGTGGGGACTCTGATTGTCAGCAAGTGAATGGCAGCCATGAAAACAGCAACGGGCCCGGGTCTACGAACAGAGGTCAAGTACTTCTTAGCTAGACTGTGCCTATCTGGTGTTAATAGTAGGAATAAAGAGTAATCTGTACACATATACACACACAATTCCTCAAATAGTATCTTCATATAAGTAGAGTTACATTTGTGTAAAACAAAGTATTTAAAGATTATAGGCAATGTAGCAACAATTCGTGCATGATCCTTTTGCTTAGTTAGTGCTTTAGTTCACAAGGCTAATTAGTATTTTGTTTAAGTTGTAGGAAGAGGCTGACATAGTACCCACACTATCTCATCTTTGGCTTATACAGTAGGTGGTTGGGACAGGCCAGGCACTGTCCTGCCTTCTATTTATTATCTCACTGCATTTTCTTTTTTTTTTTTCTTACTGAATTTTCACAACCTTGGGAAGTAGGTATTATTACGCCCATTTTACAAATGAAGAAACAAACGTTGAGAGAATTTAGATAACTGCTCATGGTCCCACAGCTAACTGTTAGTAGAGCTAACATTCAAACTCGGACCTACCTCTAAATCCTATACTGGAGTCTAAAGCACTAGTCATTGGGAAAAGGTGCATGTGGTGGACATGGAGGTGCCCCTCCCAGTCTCCCTTTAAGAGAAACCACTGCAGGGGCACAGCTGATAGAGAGTTGCTGTCCCTTTGCATGCACCATGGCTTTCCTCTGAGACCTTGGTTCCCTGGGGCTGAGCATGGCGTGGCGGCGGGGGAGGGGGGGTGGGGAGTACAAGAATTGGCCCATTCCTACTAGACCCTGGGATTGCCTCTAAGGTTGCAATATCCAATTTGGTAGCCACTAGCCTTATGTGGCTATTGAGCACCCAGAATGTGGTAGTGTCACTAAGGAACTGAATGCTTATTTTTATTTCATTTTAATTAATTTAAATCTAAGTAGCCCCAAGTGGCTCTTAGCTATCATGCTGGACAACACAAACATAAAACATTTCTGCCATTGCAGGAAGTTCTATTAATCTGTACTGCCCTGAAAGGACAACTTTTGCTGAGGGAGATCACTGGGGTGAACTCTATGCAGATCCAAAAGAGAGGGAAGAGAGACTTCCTTCAGAGGCACTTTCTTTTGCAACAGTGAGCAATGGACACCAAAAAGGCTGTCAGAGGAAGAGCTCAGGTGATCCCTCAGGAAGGTGGGTGGAGAGCAGAAAGGGAACAGGTAGGGCGACATGGATCCCAGATGACTCAGGGATGCCCAGCCTTCTCGGTCTGGACCCACAGCCAAGGACAAAGTGGTGCCACAGGTAGGGGAGAGTGGCATTCTCCATTAGAATGGGGCTTGATGGGAAGGATTTTATGTTGTGATTGAGTGAGATGGAAAACTAGGGCCCAGGTGAGTAAAGGTTTGAGAAGAATGGAGTTTTACAGAATATTGCCCGATAGGAGTTATTTACATTTTCCTCCTCTTCAGTTTCTCCTATGCTCTTCTTTGTCCTTCAGTATCTGACTCTGATCTCCTTATTAAAAAAAAAACAAAACAAAACCTTATTCTCCCTCTTTTTCTTTTACCCTCCAGTCACCAGAAAAAATATATAACTGCAATAAATATTTTATTTCGTCCATGTATAAGACTTTTATGTTCATTGCTCTTCACACAGATTAATTGAACATTAAAATTTTTCTTTCTTGAGAAGAGCTAACCGCTCTTTTAGCGTGTATTATGGCTCTCAGTTAACATTCCTTTATAGGGTCATTGGGTCAATGGCGAGGGGAGGTCACATTTTTTTACTTTCATCAAAGGTATTTTCATAGGAAAATATAGGCTAACATTAGTTTTCTTGTATAAAATAAAAATAAAATGCTAGCGAAAATCAAATATAAAATATGCATATAAAATTTCACTTACTGAAGAGCTAAAATCAAGGCAAAGGTTTTTTCTTGAAACAACCAACTTTAGGAGTCACTTGCAAATTAGTATCTCTTTTTTTCTTTACTGTAGCCCGAATGAGTACCCAGGCCATAACACAGGAAAATGAAAGATTCGTATTGACAGTTTTAAATTCTGTAGTCTCAATGATCAGATACGCTCTTATTAATGGGATCTATGAATTCCTTTTCAGAATGTGTGGAATTAATGAATTCGACTGGAAAGGCAACAGAGTGTTCATATATAGCTTGAAAATACCGATTTCAGAAACACAGACGTTCTACCAAATCCTCGCTTGCTTATTCTCAGCTAAATTCAACCTCTGAGCTTTAAAAAGATTTTCTAAACTGTTAAGGACCAAAAAATAAATAAACAAATAAATAAATGAAGACATTATGCATTCACATCTGGCTCTGTCACCATTTAGGGCATGCTATTACACACATTAAACATCTGGGCAGGGGGAAAGGATCTATTTGGGAGCTTCTGGCTACCATGACAATGGAAGGGCACTGTCTCTCAAAGTGTTCGGTCTCTGCTCCTCTACTTTTGACACCACTGCGGTCTTTCCATGTTTATTCCAAAAGCCGAGAGTAGGTGCCACTTTTTTTTTTTTTTTTTTTTTTGAGAGTAAGTGCCACTTTAAAACCACAATCATCACAGTAAGCAATATTGATGTGTGGAAGGTAAGTTCCTAGGGGATGCTTCTCTTGCTCCTGCACTAGTTCAATACTATGGATAAGGCAAATCCCTTCCATTTGCAGTAATGCAATTAAAATAATTTGGATTTTATGGCTTTTATACGTGGAAGTCTTCTATTTCTGAGTTAAGGGATGGCTCCTAGTGAAAAAGTCTTAATGGAAATGGTGAAAATTTGCCACTATTATTTTTCCTGTGAAGAAGCCTCCCTTGTGGATGTTCAAAACTTTATCAACATTTTAAATGGCATAGAATATGGACAATAATTACAGCTTCCACGTATTAACGTTTCCTGTACATTGAATGTATATTGCACCGTGGACACAGCATTTTTCCATTTATTCTCCCAAACTCAGTGTTATTATTTAGACCTCACAGTGTCAGAAACTGAACTATGGGGAAAGGTACGACAACATTCACCCAACAACTATTTACTTAGTACTGACTACAGGGCAGGCTCTGCTAGGCACCAGAAGCCTACCTTCCTTCAGGGGGCTTATCATCCATGGGCAAGATCTAGTCCAAAGGGAAACAAACAGCTAGGGAGGAACACAGGTGAAAGAGAACCTGAGTCTGACCTCAAAACAAAACACAAAAGCTCAAGTCTGACTGTCTGACTAGGATGCCAAGAGCCTCCGAGTCGTCTCTGACTCACCTCTTCCTGTCACATCACACATCCAATCCGCTGAGCAGATCACGTTGGCTCTGGCACGCAATAAACCCAGAAGACGACCCCATCAACCACCCAGGGCCAAATCACGACCGTCTCTCATCTGGGCTGTTTCATGGGCTCCTGGAGAATCTCCCAGTGTCTGGCCCTTTCTCCACTTACTGTCGAGACAGCAGCCACCCGGGTTCTTGCTGAAATGTTTAATCACACCACGTCATTCTTCTGCCCAAGACCCTCTCACTCGTTACTCAGAGGAAAAGCAAAGTCCTTGCGAATGCACGGCAGGGCCTGCTCAGGGTGGGTCCGTGTCTTGTCGTCTCCTGCCCCGCACTATCCCTGCTCATTCCTGTCCGGCCATGTGAGCTTCAGGGCTCCCCCCAAACATGTCCGGTGCCTTCGCACTTCACGGCCTCATACTTGCTGTTCCCTCCGTCTGAAACTCGCTTTCTAAGATGTTTGCCTTTGCTCTCTCACTTCCTCTGGCCTTTACCCAGTGTACTCATCTTCACAAGGCCTTCTCTGATCACCATCCTTAGGACTGCAACCTTCCCGAACATTCTCTATTCTCCCCTCCCTGCTTTATCATCCTCCATAGAACCTATCCTCACCTGACATGTTACACATTCTACTTATTTACTTTGTTTATTGGCTACCTCTCTTAGCTCCCCCTAGCTCCAGATAGTCTGAAATCAGACACTAATAATTAACCTTTCCCCCCAACCCCAGAGCCAAATGACTAGCATAACACTCTCCTAAAAATATCCGGCCCTCCCCCACAAAAAAAAAAACATGCTTCAGGAAGCAGAGTTTTTGTCTGTTTCGCTCAGAGCTTTCTCCACATGACATATAGTGCTTGGTACGTTGTAGGAGCTAAAAATTTGTTGAATGAATTAATATTTTACTGTATATCCTATACACAAGCCGACTAAAAGAGCACCAAACCTCTAAAATGCTATTTTCAGAAGTGCTATAAACACATTCTGTGGTTGGAAAAGCTTGTCCATTTCCCTGAGCCTACTTCATCTGTTCATAAAGGGGACTTCTCACCACCGGCATGGCTCACGAACAGAGGATACAGGGATTGCTAGTGAACCTTAGTCTCTGGAAATACTTCTAACTGACAAAAGGCAAATGGTAAATTGCAAAAAGCACGACACAGCTGGTTTTCATTTTTATTGTAACTTGTTAAATCAAATATTAAACTGTAGGTGATGCAGTGTCCTATGTATAAAATTGTAGGAAAGGGTCTGAGCCCCCTTAAAATAAACTGTTTAGAATGTGAAACCATTTTTTTAAGGATTCCAGGAGTAGTTTAACAGGACTTCTGAAGGAAACACCAAGCTGACAAGAACCTACAGAGGAAAAATGTTATTCTCTCTCTCACACTAAGGACAGCTCTGTGGTAAGTAAAACGTTGCTATCAGAGAGAACACTGCTGACCCACTTAAAAGTGTTGATGGATCTTGACTAGATTTAAGTGAAAATACTAGAGCGTTAGTGAGCTTACTGAATACCGGGGAGGCCGTCAGGATTCTGTTGAGAAAGTGGGAGAGTCTGCAACGAAGATAATAAAGTCAAAGTACTAGACTAACGAGGCCAATAGTATATGATCTGTGCTTCTTGTTTGAAGAACTTCCCTTCTTATGAATAACATTCTTTCTTTTCTTACTTTGGAGTTACCAATTTACCCTAAATAACTAATTTGTAACTGTATAGCTTATTAGTAAAACGTCCCTTATAACCTCCCTTACTTTTCAACCAGTACCAGCGGTAATAAGTTAATACATCCTTGGCAGCAAAGCTACCAAAAGTTGGTCTGGTCACAGGGAGAACTGTGGCCCAACGTGCATTTAGCACTTTGAAATCCCTCCAATGCCTCACACACATTATTTCGTATGGTCTGACCAAATATCCTATAGGGAAGATATTAGAATACTAATTTTATAATTAGGAAAACTGAAGCTCAAGAAGTTACAGCTCACCAGCTGGGGCAAACGTGGTCACTGAAATCCTAGCCCATGGAATCAAGAACCTACTGCTCTTTCTACCCCACAGCATGAATTCTCTCAAAGGAAAATTAGGTCTCTTTAGGGATGCATGTTAGGCCTAGGAAGAGATGAGGATACCCTGGCCAAACTTAAGGTAGAGATATCTTATGAAAGGGCTGTAGTCCTTGACCCTAACTTTTATCTGGCTAAGTCCCACCTTGAGCTTAGGGTATTATAGAGACTTGGGCTAGCAGCTTCCAAGTCACTGAGCTAAGAACCAGGCAGGCACAGGCATGAGTAGGAGAGCCTCTGCCTGGCACCTCTGATGCAGAACGGTAGAGAATAATTCCTTCAAGAGACACCACCCTAACAATATCTTCCCCTGTTCAACATTCCTAAAAAATGTCTTAGAGGGGACACCTGGGTGGCTCAGTTGGTTAAGCAGCTGCCTTCTGCTCAGGTCATGATCCCAGGGTCCTGGGATTGAGTCCCGCATCAGGCTCCTTGCTCGGCGGGGAGCCTGCTTCTCCCTCTGCCTCTGCCTGCCACTCTGCCTGCTTGTGCTCTCTCTCTCTGACAAATAAATAAATAAATAAATCTTTAAAAAAAAATGTCTTAGAGGCATATCCTCTTTGTTACTAGAGACACTTCTATAACCGAGTCCTTAATTCAATACATGAAAACATCATCTTATCTTGAGGATTGGGAATGGGCAGGAGTATGGGTAGGGCCAAATACCATTTCTGGTTGAGTACCCTGATAATAGGAATACTATATTTTAAACAATGCAAATCTCTTGCCCAAAACTTAAATTATTTCTATTCTGTTCAGTGTCACAAATATTTTACCTTCTATGTGAAAAACATTGTCCTAGGTGTCAAGGATATAAAAATGAGTAAGAGAAGATTTCTTACCCTCAAGCAATCATCAATCTCATGAAAAAAAAAAATAGAAATCTTTCTTGAATACATCGTACTTATATCTACCTTCTTTAAAAGGGTCTGTTGAATATTATATTGCATATTTCCTTGGTGACTTAGGGTCAGCATTATGAACATCAGCTGATGCCCTAGGCCACACGACACACACAGGTATATAGTTAGAAGCCAATGGGGCACAGACACTGAGAGCCCCTGATCATAGACATGAACCAAGAACTGTTAACTGTAGCAGTTACCTATACTGGTAAGTCCAACAAAAGTAACCAAGAACTGTCCATCTGTCCTCTGCCTTCTTGAATTGGGCAGATGGATGGATGGACAGGTAGATGGATGGAAGGAACAACAGACAGATGGATATAAATACCCCTGATGTCACTCTGCTTTCTGGTCTTTTCCTGTTTTTCCCATCCCAGATACAAACTAAAGCCTCGCTGTATGGAAAATGTGCTTTGAATAAGTATAAAACTGTCTTTAGTCGCCACTGAGGCACAGGAAGTGGCTGAAGCCTTCTGCTGAGCACCCTTCCTTCCAAGTGTCCAGAACTGGCCTGTTATTTCTTATTGCTAAGCCTCTTCTCTGACATTAGTGTCAGCTCCTCATCTCCTTTTTATCACTTGGATTTCCAGGAGGCTTGCACCAGCCCTTCTAATCTCTGTCCATTACTCGACTATTCATCATGCTCTTTGTTCTTCTCAAATTACAACATGCATTAAATGCCTAGCAGAGAGCTGTCACAGAGCGGGCGCTCAGGAAATGCAAGGACCCATTTCCCATTCACAGGCCAATCTTTGAGCTGATACTGCACTCCGTCTCTGAGACCATCAGGTTGATATGCATAGATACTGTGGTCAACAAACCGTGTGTTCACAATCCATCACTTTTTATTGGTGCGTATCTGTGAATAAAGTTTTGTTTTCTTTAACCCCTGCATAAGACAGTCATTATGCTTGTAATAACTCATTTGTAGCTGCACAGTCTGATAGCTTAGAAGTGCCTTATTGTTTTCATAAATTTTCTCGAGCCAGTGGTTCTCATTTAATAAAATAGTCACTTTTGCGTTATTTATATTTTTATAAATAGTTTGTGTTCTGGTGATAATGAATAACACTGGGTCTCAGTTATGTTAGCGTGGATATACAACTCAAGCTTTCTAGAAGCAGTATCACCACCATTCTGGTGCTGCTTCCTCTCATCTAAGGATGGCAAACCTATAGAGGAAAGGAAAGCCTAAGGTTCACGTCTAAAAGGCAAAGCAATCATAAAGTGTGGCACATGTGGAATCTGATTATTTCTCCCTATAGAACTCTACACTTGCAACTGAAAAAAAGCTCTTATTTGTAACATAAACCACGTCATGGAATCCTTTTATTTTCATCTCTTTGCAGGCTCTCATTAAAGCTAGCACACATAGTATAATAGCATTAAAAAGGGGTAACTATTACATTACTATGACACAAGAATTAATGGAAGGTGCCTCAACCCAAATATCAAAAATGACTGTTACTAACACAGAAAAACATTACTCCATCACACTCATTATGTCAAGATTTTTCCTAACTCCTCTTCATCCAGATAAAAGCCAGATAAATTAGTCTCTGATTCAAACATATCTTTTACTAGTAGCATTGTTTTCTCAGGAATTAACTTCCTATGATCCTTCCCCACACCGGTTCTGAAATTTTGCACCCTCTAATAAGTATATGAAAATCCTAGCATTTCACTTCGACCCATTTCAGATTTACATGGCAGAGGTCCAAATGCTGAGAACTGCAAAGTGCCCGTTCTTAACACCTGATATCAACCATCTGCCCTGGCCATCAGGACAGAGTCCAGATGCTTCTCCAATGTCATATTATAAAGGCAAAGTGCTTTTGGCATTTATGTCAGGTTTTTATGAAATTTGCAGGTGACAAATTCTAGCCTTCTCAAGCTGGAACCCATCTCACATGCATGTGAGTACTTTCCTTGTGCTGTGTATTCAACTCTGCATGCTTGTACTAGCTCACACATGCGACTCTGTCTCTGAAACACACACACACACACACACACACACACACAATCTGCCAAACAGAGACTGAATCATGGGAGTGTCCTCAGAAAGGCTAATTTGGTAACCATTCAAACCGTTATTTTTAAAGTATTACTGAACATTCATGAAGTGGAATTGGGGGAAAGTTATTTCGTATTAACAGAAGTGTGTATCTCTTTATAGTTGGTCTCTCATTACTAGACAGAATTAGTTATTCATACACACCAGGGTAATGGTAACATACACAGATATAGTTACAAAGTTACAAAATGGCTTTCAAAGTTCTTTTGTTCGTTTACTTTCATGTTGTTTTCATGTTGTCAAAACATTTTCCACTTTTCCATGGTCATTTTTTCAGTTCAGCTTTCTTTTACCATTTACAAAACCCAACAATTTCTTGGAAAGCACACTAACAACTTTTAGATAGTAAAAAAAAAAAAATGAATGTTATGGTGACTGTAGTTAATAATACTGTAATATATATTTGGGAGTTGCTAAGAGAGTACATCTTAAGTCTTCATCACAGGAAAAAAAATTGTAATTAAATATGTTAATAGATGTTAACTAGACTTATTATGGTGATCATTTTGCAATATAGGCACACAGAAAATCATTAAGTTGTATATCTGAAATTAATATAGTGTTACATGTCATAAAATTATATCTCAATAAAATGACATAAATGTTCAAAACCACTCATTTCTAATAAACAGACCTATACAAAATACCACTCAGCATAAGAATTACAACTAAGAATTGCCAAAATCAAGTGATTTTAACTTAGGATAGTGGTGTGGCTTGCCGTAACACTATGCAAAATATTCAATAGATACAATTCGGCAATGCCAAGAGTTTTTCATTATTGTTATGAAAATATTCAATAGAGATAGTTCAACAACGGCAAAAATTCTTACTGTTATCTTGGTCCCTGCCCCTGTGAGGGAGTTGGAATAAATATTATCTTACCAACTGCCTGAGAGTGACATGTAGAAATCTGAGCTGACAGGTGCCATGTTTACCGTCTATACTAATGATACTCCACTGGTACACAATGATGCCCGGGGAAGCTGCCATTCCCGAACCTAGCTCCGTGCACTCAGACACACACATGCTTCCACAGATCCATCTGTTAGGCATCAAGAATTACCATACTTAAGAAGAATAATCCTTCAGTCTAAATGTTTAAATGTTAGATGCTAAATGTACACTGAAGGATTTGAAGGAAGGAACGTGCAAATATGACTCAGTCACACATCTGGTCCAGCCCCGTCTGGATGTCGGAATGCATCAGTCATTTTGGATTTATTCATAATGAAAGAAATCAAGTCACAGCCCATGTGGTCTCAGAGGTCTACTTAGATGATGATGAAGACCTATGATACTTCCTGAAGTATGGCAGACTTTCCAAGCTTATTAAGAATATACGTTTCTGACATTCTAAATATCTTAAGTCAGTGATTTTAGCCACTTGGGAAAAACAATGTTGCAGCATGTAATTTAGATTATTTCAACAGAGCCAGTTCAATCTTAAATCATCATTTCTAATGCAACCCAGCATTGCTGCTTTTGTAAAGCCACTTTGTAAAGCAACCACAGAATGTGACTTAACAACCAATTACTTCGTACAGTGTGCAAAACAAGTACACCTCCCAGCAGTTAGGAGCTCTGCCCGGAGGCCTGGGCTTGCCCCTGGCATGGGACCTTGCTCTTCTTCACGAGTTTCAGCAATGTCACATTGCTTGCCAGCCTCATGCACTGGCCTCATAAACAGATTCCCTAAAATATCCCCAAGATTCTGATGTCACATTGGGGGGGGTGGGAGACACTTTCTTTTCCTTTTTGCCAATTCTGCATTATTTATTTTTTTTAGTCACTCATACCCAGTCAATCACTGTTAATAGCCATCCTCACATATGAATGTTATTACTCTTTTTATTTTTTTTTTGTGAAAGAGCTCTATTTTTAACATCTTCATTTTATTTTTTTCAGTGTTCCAAGATTCATTGTTTATGCACTACACCCAGTGCTCCATGTAATACGTGCCCTCCTCAATACCCACCACCAGGTGCACCCATCCTCCCACCCCTCTCCCCTCCAAAACCCTCAGTTTGTTTCTCAGAGGCCATAGCCTCTCATGTTTCATCTCCCCCTCCGATTTACCCGAAATCACCTTTTTTAAAAATTCTTGGTAATTTGTTTCATAGGAGAGGGTGACCATAGGAAGGCAAACCAAAGAAAACCCATTGCAACTACTCCAAGCTGACCTCTCTGAAACAGTGAGAGAGAAGAAACTAATGTCCCATGCAGGCTCGTTTTGAATAAGACAGTGTGTATTACAGCTAGGAAGGGCCAACAAAGTAAATCTCAGGGGCCGACCAGTTAACAGTAGCAGAAAATGTTAGAGGTGAAAACACAGATGTACCCCAAATGGATTACACTCATACTCTTGTAAGTTACTAGTGCGAGATTATCATATTTAAGGCACATCACCTCACACCTGTTAGGATGGCCATTATAAAATATAAACAAAATAGCAAGTGTTACTGTAAATGAATGTAAAATGGTGCAGCTGATGAGGAAAAGAGGATGTAGTTCCTCAAAAGATTAAAAACAGAACAACCCTATGACCAAACAATCCCATTTCTGGGTACGTATCCAGAACAACCGAAATCAGGATCTAAGAGAGATACCTGCACACCCATATTCTCAGCAATGTCATTCCCGATAGCCAAAAGGTGGAAACAACCTAGAGGTCCATCCACAGAGGAATGAATAAAGAAAATGTAGTATATACCCGCAATGGAGTATGACTTGGTTATAAAAAAGGAAATCCTGATCCATGCTACAATATGGATGAAACCTGAGGGCATAACGTTTCATGAAATAAACCACTCACAGAAAGACAAATGCTCCATGATTCCACTTCCATGCGGTATCTAAAGTAGTCTAACTCCAAGCAACAGAGAGTAGAATGGTGGTTGCCTGGGGGGAGGGGGGAAAGGAAACAGGGAGTTTCAAAGGGTATAGAATTTCAGTTTTAGAAGATGAATATAAAGTTGTAGAGACCTGTATAACATTGTACGGAGGGTCAATAGTACTGTACTGAACACTTCGGAGTGTTCTAAGAAGGCAAACATCATGTTATAGGTTTGTTTGTTTATACGACAGACAAAAATATGTGGATGAGCTCTCCCAGGGATGAAAAGTATCAAAATTAGGAACAACAGGGCATTTTATGCTTTCCTTAGTTTTCCTGACAGTCACAAGTCCTACGTCTGTGATCACGGAGTCGCGGGTACTGGAAAGCGCGCCTTCGGGGCTCTGCACCCCTGCACGAGCCACCAAGAATGTGCAGTGAGCTTCACGGCACAATGAGCGCAATGTCAAAAACACTATGCAAAGACTTTACCGTGGTGCGAGGAACGCGGGGAACACCGGACACGGTCAGCTTCTGAGGCTAATTCCCAGGAGAGGTCACAGGTCACAGGTGGGCCGGGCCGCTGCTGGGACGGCTGTCGCTACACACCGCATGCCCTAAACCCTGAAATGGAAGCAACCACATGTGTGTGACCAGAGCTGAACAATTCTGAGTCTCTTTCTCTAAACTCTTGAATTCCTACAAGACGATCTCCCCGCCTTCCCTGTGCTTCTGACAACAGGCTGAAGATAACAAGAGTCTGTCTTGTTTACTCGCGAACGCTTCCTCAAAGTAGCGCAGGAAGAGTTCCTTCGCACTGGGGCTCGCTTTAGGGCTCTCCTTCCTCCTCCGCTCACCCACTGTCCCCGGCTGTGTCAGGCGCTTCAAGTAATCCACGTCCTATAGTTGCATTCCCACTTATGTGCTCATCAGCCGCCCCTAAGAACCACTAGACTGGAATATTCCCCGGCAACTTCCATGTTGGGGGCATGGAGGTACCTTCCCGCTTCTCATGAGCGGATGCTGCAGGCAGGTTAGAAGGGGCGGGGCCTCGCGGTACACCAGGTGTGTGGTCTGTGGACCCGCAAGGGAGCCATCATGTGGAGCGTGCTGAACATGCAGGATGCTAGACCCTACTCCACACCTACTGAATCAGGACCTGCATTTCAGCAAGATCCCAACCTGAACTGAATGCTAAGTGTGCTTTCAAGTTTAGGAAGCTCTGAAGTGAAATCTGAATATATGTTGAAGCCAAATTTTAGAATTTGGGGGAGGGGTACAGTTTCTATAAGTGTGGGGTTATTTCTGGAATAAATAAATAAAGTAATCAAATACTTATTTCTTGAATTAATTATTTACTTTAAAATAGGAGAAATAGAAAAAGGAGCAAGATAGCGGAGGAGTAGGAGGCTGAGATAGTGTCAGATCCCAGAAGTTCAGCTAGATAGTTATCAAACCACGCTAAACACCTACAAACTCAATAGGAGATAGAAGAGAAGAAGAACAGCAATTCCAGGAACAGAAAATCGACCACTTTCCGGAAGGTAGGACGTGCAGAAAAGTGAATCCAAAGCGACGCGAAGATAGACCGCGGGGGGAGGGGCCGGCTCCCGGCAAGTCGCAGAGCAGCAGAGCACAAAATCGGAACTTTTAGAAATCTTCTCCACTGAAGGTCATCGCTCCAGAGGCTAAGCGGGGGGGTGGAGCCCTCGCGGGGACAGCGTGGTTTCAGGACCCACGGGGTCAGAGAAAAACCGGGGGTGTCTGAGGGTGGCAGAGCTCCCAGGTATCAGAACAGGGAAGCCAACGGCAGAGACCGAGCCAAACAGCAGGCTACCAGCTCGGGCTTCCCTTGAACCGTGATCCCGGCACAGTCAGGTCCCTGCTCTCCGAGCAGGGAACCCACAAAGGGCAGATCCGGAGAGACCCCCTCCTTCCTCCTCCGGGAGGAGCGGCGCGGTAGCTCGCGGCAGGAATCTGCTGGGTTTGGAGACTCCAAACGGCCGTGCTCCAGGGACAGAAACGCTCGGTCACAGGCCGGCTGAGCTCGGAGTGCGGCCGGAGACCAGGGAGACGGAAGGGACTGACTGCTTTTCTCTGAGCACGCACCGAGGAGTGGGGCCCTGAGCTCTCGGCTCCTATGGGCCGGAGACTGGGAGGCCGCCATTTTTATTCCCCTCCTACAAAGCTGTACGGAAAGCGTTCAGGGAACAAAAGCTCCCGAGAGCGAACCCGGGCAGATTACTTAGCCTGACCCCTGGCAAGGACGGTGCATTTCCGTCTCAGGCAAAGACATTTGAGAATCACTGCAACAGGCCTCTCCCCCAGAAGATCAGCAAGAATATCCAGCCAAGACCAAGTTCATCAATCAATGAAAACGGCGGAACTCCTGAGTTAGGAAAAAGCAACACATAAAATTAATGGCTTTTTTTCCCATGATCCTTTAGTCTTTCACAGTTAAA
>CM052883.1:48364298-48392395 GCA_028534135.1 Potos flavus
AAGTTGAAAATAGAGCTACCCTACGACTCAGCAATCGTACTACTGGGTATTTACCCTAATGTATACAAATGTAGTGATCTGAAGGGGCACGTGTACCCGAATGTTTATAGCAGCAATGTCCACGATAGCCAAACTATGGAAAGAACCTAGATGTCCATCAACAGATGAATGGATAAAGAAGATGTGATATATATATACAATGGAATACTATGCAGCCAGCAAGAGAAATGAAATCTTGCCATTTGCAATGACGTGGATGGAACTAGAAGGTATTATGCTAAGCTAAATAAGTCAATCAGAGAAAGACAATTATCATATGATCTCTCTGATATGAAGAATTTGAGAGGCAGGGCCAGGGGTCGTGGGGGGTGGGGGAAGGAAATGAAACAAGATGGGATCGGGAAGGAGACAAACCATAAGAGACTCCTAAACTCATGATAGGTAGGGATAGGTGTCTGGGTTATGGACATTGGGGAGGGTATGTGCTATGGTAAGTGCTGTGAAACGTGTAAGCCTGATGATTCACAGACATGTACACTGGGGCAAATAATACATTATGTGTTAATTTTAAAAAGGGGGGAATATTAAAAAATAAAAATAAAAATAATAAAAAATAAAGAAAGAAAAAAAATAGGAGAAATAAGTAAATCCAATTATTCTATGTATAGGGCCTTAAAGCATCAATAACTTAACAACCTTTCACAGTAAGACTTAAATATGTATTCTTTTCCTTTGTATTTTAATGAATCTGTCCACAAGACATCTTTAAATTGCATTAATAACAAATAGGTGTTTTGTCATAATTTAACAATATTGAGCAATCATTCCCCCTAAAAGGGAAACAGGGCATAAGAAAAGAAAGCTTATGTGTCTAAACAGGTGAATTTAACATGAAGTAAAAGGAACTTAAGTGCTAGGACCCTCCATTTCCACATGCCTTTCCAAGGGCCAGTAACTAACATTGTATTAAAAATTTTGTTCTTTTTCTTAAAGGCACACTCAAAAATTGTATACCTTTAAAACTCCATAAAACCTGGAACCATCCTGGTCTAATTAATCGTGAAAACTTTGCAATATACCACTTTTTAAGTTTTTCCAATATACTAGAAAATACTTAGAATTACATCATGATCATTTAATCTACAAATGAAAATAACTCTATTGAAGGATGACCTAGAAATAATTCTGCTCGTATGTAAGAGAAGTTCTTTGTAAGACTGTAAGATTCATATTTTTCAATGTTATCTTGTAACATGATTAAACTTAACAAATATACAGTTTATTTATATTTCTCTATCTTCCCTTCTTTTTCTCCCATTTGAACTAAAATCCTTGAATACTGCTGGGGGGAGGAGGATAACTCTAAGAAATATGCCAAAAGGCTGTTCTCGCATTTTTGTTTACTTTTGTTTTATTATTTTCTTCAGGTATTATAAAGTCATATCTCCCTAGCTTGCTTGCTTTTTTAGAAATACAAAAGATAAAACTGAAAAGAGAAAAAAAATACACAGAAAACCTGAGATAAATTCTGTTATCATTTTAATGACCAGTGTCTCAAACTATTTAGATATAGATGTTTTTTAAAATATGATTTTGAGTATGTGTATTTAAGTGTGTGTGTGAATGTTTTTACATGAGATGAAGAGATCTAAAATTGCTATTTCACTCACCAAACTATTCATATTGCATTCCACACAAAGAAAAATCTCTCTGCCTTGTATATCTAGCATAGCGATACATATTCCTTATGTATCATTATCAGTTAAATGATCTCTCAATGTTGGGCATTTAGTGTGCTTCTGATTTTTCATTTTTATAAATAAAGCTATTATGAAATCGTTATAGATGTTTCCTCTTACATGTTTCTCACTCTATTCTTAGGACAAATTCCCTTAATAGAAATTGTTAAATAAAATTTTGAAACACATCACCAGTTTGCCTTCTGAAAAGTTTTATCATTACAGCACCATCAAAAGACAACTTCATTAAAAAAATGTCTTCGCCAATATGAAAGTCAAAAAGTGTTATGTTTTTGTCTGTTTGTTTTTAAAACTATTTTTTTAAAGTAAAATATGCATACAGAATAGTATACAGCTTAATGACCTATCACAAAGCAAATACACCCCTGTACTACCACCTAAGATATGGAACATGAGCAGCATCAGGGAAGACGCCGCCTGTCCCCCTCCTGCCAGTCCCGACTCTATCATTCCTCTTGAAAATGAACCACCCTCCTGACATTTCATACCATGGACTGGTTTTGTAAATAGCTTCTTTGGCTCAACATTATATCCACAAAATTTATCCATGCTGCTCCTATAGTTCACTCATTTTTGTTGCTGTGTAGTATCTAATTATGTAAATATACCACAATTTATTTTCCCATTCTCTTCTTGAGGGGCAGCATCGTATCATTTGATGTAGTTTTATATATTTGGACACTGCTGTTTTAGTCATACAAAAGAATAAACTTATACATATTTAATATATATATTAAATCTGTCAATCTTTTTCCTTTGTGATTACATTGCTGGTGCTATGCTTTTAAAAAAAAAACTTCCTACCCCAAGATTTTGAAATGTTTATTTATATTTTCTTCTAATATTTTTTCCATTGTTTACATTTATATCTTCATGTCATTTGGAATTTATTTGGATGTAAAGAGTTAAGTAGTTGTATGACTGTTCATCCTTCCTCAATGGCTAGGCAGTTTTCCCAAGATCTTTCATGAAATAACCCATCTTTTCCCCCTACTGTCATAAAATGCTTCCTTTATTATATACTAAATTCCCATACACACACACACACACACACACACACACACACACACACTTGAGTCTCTTTCTGGATGTTCTCTTATTTTTTCAAAACGTGCTAATATATTCTTCAATTGGTCATATAAGTACAAAGTACAAAATTCAAGAGGAACAACAGAGTGTATACAGATAGTAAACAAGGTTTCATTCACACCTGCCCACCAGACACACAGCTCCTCAAGCTCACCCATGGTTTTGAGTCACTTGTCTACCATTCCAAAAGTAATCCCTGCATATAAAAATGTAAATATACACTCCTGGGTATATTAACATGTCTTTAAAATAACATATCAAAGTATAGTTTTGGAGTGTGCATTTCCATATGAATCAGTATATTTGTGCTATCTCATTCTTTGTAACATCTGCATTATATGAATTTATTTAAAACCTATACCCCCTGATGAACTAAAACACTCTGTAATCTTTTGCTATTATAGCTAGACCTGAAATGACGATCTATGGTTAAATCTCAGAAGTACAATTCAGGATGAAAGTATGTATGTATTTTTAAAACTACTTATTTTTAAGTAAGCATAGATACATGCCTTTGTAAGAAATAATACAGACATACACTGTACTCTTTACCTAGTTTCCCCCAATGGTAACATCTTGCAAAACTACAGTATAATATTACAACCAAGATATATTTTCATTGAGACTGTTAATATACAGAATTTGTCCATTACAAGAAATGTTCATGTTGCCCTTATATAGCCATACCCACTTATCTCTTTCTGTTATCCCATTCATAGCCCTGGGAACCCACTAGTCTATTCTCCATTTCTACAACCTTGTCATTTAAAGAATGAATGTTACAGGGACGCCTGGGTGGCTCAGTCGGTTAAGCGTCTGCCTTTAGCACAGATCTTGGAATCGAGCTCCACATCAGGCTGCTCCCTGCTCAGTGGGGAGTCTGCTTCTCCCTCTCCCTTGCCCCTCCCCCACTCATGCTCTCTCTCGCTAATAAATGAAATCTTTAAAAAAAATTAAATAAAAAATAAAAAATGAATGTCGCATAAATGGGAGTCATGTAGAATGTAACTTTTTGGGACTGGCACTTTTCACTCAGCATAATTCTCTGGGGATTCATCAAAGTTGTTGCCTGTATCAACAGTTCACTGCTTTCTATTGCTGAGTACTATTCCATGGCATGTATGTATCATGGTTCATTAACCATAGGGCCTTTCAAGGACATTTGGGTTGCTTCCAATTTTTTGGCTATTGCAGATAAACATGCTATAAACATTTGCCTATAGGTTTTTCTGTGATCATAAATCTTCATTTTTCTGGGATAGATGCCCAGTAATTCAATTGTTGGTTTGTATGGCAGTTGCAATGCTTAGTTTTTTAAGAAATCACCAAATTGTTTTTCCAAAGTGGCTGTACCATTTAACATCCCTACCAGGATTGTGTACGTGATTCAGTTTCTCTGCATCTTTGCCAGCATTTGATGTTGTCACTAGTTTTTATTTTAGCTATTTTAACAGGTTTATAGTGAAACGTCTTTGTGATTCTAATTTGCATTTCCATAATGACTAATGATGTCCAACATCTTTTCACATGCTTACTATCTACATATACTCGTTGGTAAAATGTCTCTTCATGTCTTTCCCCATTTTCTAATTGGATTGTTTTTTATTATTGACTTTTGAGAGTTCTTCATATATTCTAAGGTACTACTAGTTTTTTCTCAGATAAGTAGTTTGCAAATATTTTTCCCAGTCTGGAGCTTACATTTTCATCTTCCCAACACTCTTGCAGAGTTAAAAAAATTAATTATAATTAAGTCTGATATATTGATTTTTCTTTCTATGAATCATGCTTTTGGTGTTGAGTCTAAGAACTCTTTGTCTATTTCTAAATCCCCAAAATTTTCTATTTTAATCTAATAGTTTTATAGTTTTAAGTCTATGATCCATTTTGAGTTAATTTTTGCATAATGTGTTGAGACTGCAACTGAGGTTCATTTTTGCCTATGAGTTTCCAATTGCTTCAGCATGATTTATTAAAAAGGTATCTATCTCCACTGAATTTCATTTGAACCTCTGTCAAAAGTCAGTGGTGCATATTTGTGTGGGTCTTCATCTGGGTTTTCTTTTCTATTTTTTTTTTTTTAAAGATTTTATTTATTTATTTGACAGAGAGAGAGATCACAAGTAGGCAGAGAGACAGGCAGAGAGAGGGGGAAGCAGGCTCCCTGCTGAGCAGAGAGCCCGACATGGGGCTCGATCCCAGGACCCTGAGATCATGACCTGAGCCGAAGGCAGAGGCTTTAACCCACTGAGCCACCCAGGTGCCCCTTCATATGGGTTTTCTGTCCTCTTCCATTGATCTATCTATCCATCCCTCCACCAATACTCCAGTCTTGATTATAGTGGTTATAAAATAAAACATGGAATTAGGCAGACAGATTCCTCCCATTTTATTTCGCTTTTTTTTTTTTTAATTCTTAAACTAAACCAGTTCCTTTGCTTTTCCATACAAAACTTAGAATAATCCTGTCAACATCCACAAAAGTCTTCTTGAGCTTTTAAGAGGAAATTGCTATCAAAACTTCTATATCAACTTGGGGAGAATACAGATCTTCCACTCCATGAACATGGGATGTCTTTCCATTTAGTTAGAGCTTTTTTTCTTTCATAATAACTGTGAATTTTTCCGCATACAAGTCTTGTATGTGTTTTGTTCGGTTTATAACTAATTATTTCTCTTTTTTGAGCAATTGTGACATTGTATTTTTAAATTTCTATGTCAAAATATTCATTGCTAGTACACAAAAATAAAATTGATTTTTGTATGTTTAGCCTATATTCTGTGACCTTGCTGAACTCACTTATTAGTTCTGGGTTTTTTGTTTTACAAATTCTTAGATATTTACTGTGCACATAATCATATCATCTACAAATAAAGACAGTTTTATTCCTTCCTTCTCAATATGTGTGCCTTTTTCCCTTTGCTTGCCTTGTGCTACTGTTACATAAGAGTGCTGAAAGCAGATATCCTTGCCTTGTTTTCAACCTTAAAAAGCATTAAATCCTTCACCTTTAACTATAATGTTATCTGTAGCATTTATTTTGAAGATTGTTATATATTGAATTGAAGAAATCTCTTCTATTCTTGATTTTTTTATGAAAGTCTATTGTGAATAGATGTTGAATTTTGTCAAATGCTTTTTCTGTATCAGTTGATATGGTCATGTGTCTTCTCTTCTCTAACCTGTTCATACAGTGGATCACATAGGTTGAACCATCCTTGCATCCATGGAATGCATGCCACTAGGTCATGATTTATAATTCTTCTATATATTGCTGAATTTTATTTGCTACTATTTTGTTAAGGATTTTTGCATCTCTATTTATAAAAGATATTGGTATGGGGTTTTCTTTTTTGTACTGTTTTTGTCTGGTTTTGGTATTAGAGCAATACTAGCTCCATCTAATGAATTGAGAAGGCTTCCCTTCTGTTCTATTTTCTGGAAGAGACTGTGCAGAATTGTTATTATTTCTTTGAAGTGTGTAATAAAACTGTCCAGTGAAACCAACTGGGCCTGGAGAATTCTTTTGGGGAAGGTTTTAAATTATGAATCCTATTTCTTTAATAGTTACAGGGCTATTCAAATTATCTACATCATATAGGTGAGTTATAATTGTTTTTTTTAAGGAATTGATTTCTTCCATCTAAGTTGTTAAATTCATGTGGGTAAAATTGTTCAAATTACCTTTACTTCTTTTTAATGTCTGCAGGATCTGCAGTGATATCTGTTGTTTCAATCCTGATATTAATAATTTGTGTTTCTCTTTGTCATTCTTGCTAAAGGTTTGTCAATTATATTGATCTTTACAAAGAAGAAGTTTTTTGTTCCATTTACTGTACTGTTTCCCTGTTTTCAATTTCATTGATTTCTAATTTTGTTTTTATTATTTTCTTTCTTCTGATTGCTTTGGGTTTAGTCTGCTATTCTTTTTATAGGTTCTTGAGGTGGGAACTTAGATTATTGATTTAAGACATTTCTTCATTTTTTTTAAAGATTTTATTTATTTATTTATTTGACAGAGAGAGAGAGATCACAAGTAGGCAGAGAGTCAGGCAGAGAGAGGGGAGGGGGAAGCAGACTCCTCGCCAAGCAGAGAGCCCAATGCGGGACTCGATCCCAGGACCCTGAGATCATGACCTGAGCTGAAGGCAGAGGCTTAACCCACTGAGCCACCCAGGCGCCCTGACATTTCTTCATTTTTAATATATGAGTTTATTCCTATACATCTTCTTCTCACAACTGTCCTAGCTGCTATCCACAAATTTTGTTATGTGGTATTTTCATTTTCATTTAGTTCAATGTATTTTTTAATTTCCCTTGACACTTCTTTGACCCATGAATTATTTAGAAAAATGTCAGTTAGTTTCAAAGCATTATCATATTATCTTTCTGTTACTGATTTCTAGTTTAATTTTATGGGGGTCAGAGAACATCCTCTATATGGTATCAATTCTATTAAATTTGTAAGATTGTTTTATGATGCAGGATGAGGTCTTTCATGGTGTATGTTCAATGGGTACTTGAAAAGAATGTGTACTTTGCTATTGTTAGGTGGTGTGTTTTGTGAATGTCAATTAGATCCTGTTGGTTGATGGTGTTATGAATTTTTCTATCCTCTCTGATTTTATGTGTAGTTGTTTTATCAACTGTGGAGAAAGGGGTGTTGAAGTATCCACCTATAATTATGGATATATTGACTTCTCCCTTCAGTTCCATCAGTTTTTACTTCACATATTTTGTAGCTCTTTCGTTTGGTGCAGTTACATTTAGGATTGCTATGTCTTCTTGGTGGACTGATCCTTTTATATAATGTCTAACTCCGTCTCTGGCAATTTTCTTTGTCTGCATTATCTAATAATATAATCTTGAATTCCTTTAATGTTTGCATAATATATATGTAATTGCCTGATTTTATATGTACATTCCTGTACTTTTTACTTTCAACATGCCTGTATTGATATATTTGTTTTTTCATTGTTATATTTGAAGTCAGTTTCTTACAGATAGCATATAGTTGGTTTATATAATCTACCCTGAAAATTTAAGTCTCTGATGTTTTTAGATTATCTGCATTAATGTAATTATTGATATACTAGGACTTAGGTCTGCCATCTTATTTTTTATTTTCTGTTCCATTTTTCATTTCTGTTTTTTATTGTGTTACAAGTGGATTAGATGGTATTGGAGAATTCCAGTTTGATTCATCTAGTGTTTTGGAATGTATCGCTTTGTATAATCTTTTAGTGGCTGCTCTAGGTATTACACATATACATAACTTTTTTTGCCAATTCAAGTGAAGTACAGGAAACTTACCTACTTTTATGTCCCTTCCCCTTCTCTATTTAAAATATAATTATATTAAATATTTCTTCTATATTCATTTAGAACCTTCATCAGACAGTGTTATAATTTTCATTTCAACCACCAACTATAATTTAGAAACCTCAAGAGAAGGAAAGTCTAATGTATTTACCCATACTTTTGCCTACCATGTTTTCTTGATTTCCCAAAGTTCCTTTTTGTTGTTTCCTTTCTGTTCAGAGAACTTCCTCAAGCCACTTTTTGTTTTTAGGGAAGGTCTGATAATATCTAATTCTCTTAGTTTTCCTTTTCCTGAAAATGTCCTGAGAGCTTCTTCATTCCTAAAGGATATTTGCACTGGACTTAGGTTATGGGTTCACAGTTCTTTCAGCACTTCAAAAATACTGTGCCATTTCCTTCTGGCTCCCATTGTCTCTGATGAGAAATGTGCTGTACATCTGTTTGTCTCCTGTAGGTAAGGTGTCATTTCTCTCGCTGCTTTCAAGTTTACTTGACGGTAGTTTTCATACACTTAATAATAATATGGCTTGGTGTGGATTTATTTGATTATTCTGTTTGGGATTTTCTCAGCTTCTTGAATCTACGTTTATACCTCTTGCCAAATTTAGCGAGTTTTCAGCCATTGTAACTTTTTTTTTTCCCCTGTTATAATTTCAAGTACTTTTTTAGCACTGTCATCTTTCTCCTTTCCTTCTGGTACTTCAATGGCATATATATTAGGTTTCTATTATAATCCTACAAGTCCCTGAGACTGTGTTCCTTGATTTTTTATTCTATTTTCTCTGTGCTGTTGAGATGGAATTTGTTTCTCTCATTTTGTCTTCCACTTCACTAGTTCTTTCCTCCATCCTTTCCATTCTGCTGTTGAGCCCATCCTTATTTTAGGTTTTGTATTTTTAGTTCTAAAAACTCCCTACGGTTCTTCTCCATATTTTATTATTTCCTTACTGAGACTTTCTATTTCTTTGCTGGGGCCTTCTAATTTTTCATGTATTTCAAGCATGTTTGTAGTTACTTGTTGAAGCATTTTTATCATGGGTGCTTTAATCCTTGTCAGATAATTCTGACAGTCACCTCAATGTTGGCGTCTCTTGATTATCTTTTTTTCATACAATTTGAAATCTTCCTGATTCTTGGTATGAAGAGAAATTTCACTTGACACCTGCTCTGAGACTCTGGGTCTTATTTAAACCTCTGTTTTAATTGGCCTTCCCTGACACTGATCTGATAACACCTCATTATTGCTCCATTGAGATCCAAGTGGGAGTGTCTCATTACTGCTGGTCACACTTGAAGGTTCTGGTTCCCTACAAGGTCTCCTAAGACACTGAGCTGGGAGCAGCTTCATTACCACTGGGCAATGGTGAGTCTCTGCTAGGTCTCTTTGGTCACAATCTGAGCAGGAAGAGAGAGGGATGCCTAATTTTTTCCAGGTGGAAATGAAAGTCTAGACTCTTCAAGTGATCTCCATTGATTATGCAACAAGGAAGGGAAAAGGAGCAACTTATTACTGGCCAGTGGGGATGTGGGCCCTGGCTCCCTGTTTGGTCTCTGACAGCCCTTCATTAGGAGTATTGTTACAGCCTCTAGTGGGTGAAAGTCTAGATTCCCCACTCGGCCTCTCCTGGCATGGATCATGGTGAGGCTGGTTTTTTTCTGTATCGTTTGGAGGACTAAGGTGGTTATTGTGTAAAAGTGTTCTGTCTTATCTACTATTTCTTTCCTATCTTTCTGGATAAAAAGAGTAGACCACTGGGATTTCTTTTTTATCTGGGGCCATTAGCACTCCATGTTGCTGGCTTCTTCAGAATCCAGTCTTGGATATACGAGACAAGGAGAAAGTTTAGAGAATGCACCACTGGGTCACTTCTCTGGTCCTGACGTCCTCAACCAGTTTGCCTTCTTGTCTCCACTTTTCAGAACCTTGTGTACGTCCTATATATAATGTCCTTGGTTTTCAGTTGTACGCAGTGAGAGGAACAGGAAATAGTACATCTACTCCAATTACCCAAAAGTCTAAGTTTTTAATTTAGATTAGCATTTGCTGTTCCCTAATTGCCTTCCATAGATGTACCAATTTACATTTCTACAGAGTTGGGTCTTATTTTCTGCTATGGTTTTCACTGCAGAAATTGCTCTTTGTCATTTATTTTTGCCCTCACATCTAATCTGTACCTGCCATTTTAGAGCAAACTTAAGAATTTCTTAAAAGAAATTCTTCTTTATAGGGTGAAAAGACATAGGTACTGTCATTCAGAAGAAAGCTTTCCATAAATGGTCTCCTTCTTTCCTTTGCCTGCCTCCTATCCAGCCCTATTTCACCTGATTTGAAGACTGTTAGTGAAACTCTTCTAAACCTACTCCACCTACAGAAATAAACATTGCATGGAGTTCTGGGGAAATTTTATTCCAATTCCTGATGCCTTCTTTTCATTTATTCAAAATCAGAATGTATTTGGCAAAACTTCCTTGTTGCTTGTGGTATTGTATCAGGATAATTCCCTAGTCTCACCATTCCTTCCCACCCCTATGCATGCCTCTTATTGTCCATTTTCATCAGCATTTTGGAGAGTATGTGAACTGCCACCTTTCAGAGAAGCCTCAAGTGGACACTTTTTATAAGTAATTTTTTTCAGAGGCAGAAGTTACTAACATAGGTAAGAAAATTGAGGCTGGGCAACAGCAATTTTCATAGCTGGGTATCCATTTTCACTTGTTTGCCCTCACACTTGATTATACCCCATCTTTGTTTTCCAGACTTTTGTGCTTCGTAAGTCCGTAAATGCTACTTTCAACACTAGTACGAACAGCATATTCCAAGAAGAAGAAGGTGGCAATAAAGTGTGGAAGACTTATCATTTAAAACAGGAATACAATTAAAACATCTTCTCTCAGCTAAAATTTATTGCCTTTAATACAAAGTCCTCCAAGTGAGTTTTGCCTGTTGCCGTTTTTTTTAATTCAAAAGCTGAAGGTCCTGCTCTTCTCTACAAAGAAACATATACACATGAAATAAAAAGATTAACTCCTTGTGTACCTCAATGTAGTATATGATAAAATATTTGCTTCTGATAAAATATTTGCTCACAGTAAAATATTTGGAGCAGAAAAAAGAAATGCACAAAAATGTAACTCCACATAATACTATTTAGCTATAAACTTAAATTTCCTTTGGAATATTCCACTCTAGTTTCTTCCTATGCACTTTTTTCCCCTCCTTTTTATAAAATGGGCTCATACTATAAATACCATTTGAACCCTGCTTTATTCACTTAACACAATAATGTGTTTTCCCATTTGGTTAAATGGTCTTTAAAAACATGAGTCTTTAATAGCTATAATAATATTCTACCTTCATGAAGGTGCCATAATTTATTTAAACATTCTTCTATTTGAAGGTAAGCTTCTACATTTTTGCTGTTTTTAATAATGCTGCAATGCATATTACTTTACATAAATCTTTGATTTATTTTTTTTCTTAGGATAGACTGCTAGAATTTGGATTACTGAATTGCAGCCACTGGCAGCACAAGGCTCCCTCCTAGAGCAGGAAACACTGCAGTGGGTCAGGACCAAGTTCACTGCTGGTCACCGCACTGAAAAGAGATGGCAAATTCTGCAACCTTCTAGCAACATACTGTTGGGGTTCCCTTACAAGTACTTCTTTCCTGTGCAGGAAGTGTGGCCAGGCAAGCCTGAGGCTCCTCTAGCTTGCAAAAAGATTTACCTCCTCTGCTCCTTAGGAAAGCTGCTGGAAACCAGGGAAACTGAGTCCAAATGTGTGTTTTCTCTAGTTTGCATCCTGCTTCTTTCCACCACTGGAGTAGTAAGGACCAGAGGAGATTGTGAGTCAGCAGAAAGGTGAGACATTTTCTGCAGGAAGTCTCATCTACTGATTTATTTCAGGACAAATAGAAGAGTTTCCATGCTATAAGGACACAGTATTTTTAAAACAAAACTGAACACAATAACTATACATAAGTAGTCTTTTATTATTTAGTTGTCTTTTTTTTTTGTGGGTGGGAGTAAAATTTAGAAACTCTATGGTTTCACACTGTGTGACTATAATGGTATCTCTGATCACATTTTGCTTTCAATAAGGAACTTTTGAAGCTGTTTTCTTTTCCTTAATAAATCTTGTATAAGTTACTTAATTGTAAAAATGTGGCTTGTCATATACTACCTTCTAATATTACATTCTCTAAAACAAGAATGTTTTCTATTGCCGCCAACACAAATAGCAGTATCTTTACACAAAAGGAACTCTCATCTGTCAACTAACTTTGAAACACCCAATTTCCATCAGCTGTTTGCTCTTCTTGGAGCAGCCCTAGCAGGGAAAGATTTACATTTTATTTATTCATGCTCTTTGCTCATTTTTCTATTGAAGTGTTAGAGTTTTTTTTTTTTTCTTATGGATTTGAGAAATTCCTTTAAATATTGATGATATTAACCCTATGTCTCTCATATTTGTTGCAAATATTTTTCCTAGTTATCAGGGACATTTGATTTTGTAACCGGTGCCTGCCTCCCTCCCTCTTTCAGTCATTCTTTCTTTCTCTCTCTCTCTTTTTTTCTCATTCAGAGATGTTTAAATTTAGTATGTTAATGTGTCTTTTGCTTTAGCATTTTTTCTTCCTAAGTTTACACCTTCCCAAGTCTGAAATCACATGCATATTAAGGTATATTTTATTCTAGTTTTACTATGATTTTACTATTTTATTAGGACTTTTATTAGGACTTTACACAAAATGTTTTCGAGAAATCATTTGATTCATCATTGATTTAGATGCCATTTTTTTCATATACTAAATTATTTCATTTATGGCACATTTTATAGCCCTTCTAGTTTGCCACTGTGCTGCCTATTGATTCTTAGACTGTTTCCGAGGAGTGTATTGAATATCCTGAATATCTTTCAGTCTGTCTTCCACTGCCATTGACCTTTTCTTTTTTTCAAAATCTTAACTAAATCTTCAAAATCTTAACCATTTATTCTTCTAAATGAATTTTAGGATCAATAATTCAAAAGGAAAATCCACTTATATTTTAAACAGTAGACTTAAACTTTGTAATTATTAAAGATATTTATACCAGTAGAGACATAAAAAGGCATTTAATTTTATTACTAACCATAGCATAACAAGTAGATAAAAATTTTGAAGTTTGATAATGTCCAGTGTTGGCATAAATATGGGGAAAACGGTCATTTTCATAAACTACTGATAAGAAAGGAAATTGGTGGTTGTTTTAGAGGAAATGTGTAGTTATCAAAATGCAAAATGTGTATACTGTTTTTTGTTTGTTTGTTTTTAAAACTTTTATTTATTTATTTGACAGAGAGAAAGAGCACAAGTAGGGGGAGCAGCAGCCAGAGGGAGAAGCAGGATCCCCACTGAGCAGAGAGTTAGATGCAGAGCTCAGTCCCAGGACTGCTGGATTGTGACCTGAGCTGAAGGCAGATGCTTAATGACTGAGCCACCCAGGCGCCCCAAAATATGTATACTACTTGATCCAGCCATCCCCTTTCTAGGAACCTGTACCACAGACATTCTTACACATGTATACAAATATATGAGGCAGTTCATTGTACCATTGTTTGTAATAATCCCATGATGGAATTCACATAAAAGTCCACTTACAAGGGAATGGTAAACAACAGAGTATACGTACAATGGAATATTGTATAGCTGTGAAAAAGAATGAAGTATACCTATCTGCAATAATATGGAACAAAACCTGAGATATATTAAATAAAAAATAGGTTTCAGGGCAAATATGAGCAACATAATGCTGGTTATATTTTTAAGTCTCTGTCTTTGTGTGTGTAGGTAGATAGATAGTATATATACATATATATAAAAGGTATTTAGAAGGACGGTCACTAAAAGGGTAATTGTATTTAACGTTTAGGGAATTAAATGAGGTTAGAGAATAAAAAGAGATCATAATTTTTAATCTAAGTATTTCTATATTATTTTAATTATCCATTACAAGGTTGTGTTCTTGTACAACTTTAAATTAAAAAAAGTTATTTTTTTAAATAAAAAATTTTAAAAGCAACACATATTCTTATTAACACTACCTTCTCCTGGACCATCATTTTGGGTGTCCTCACTCTTGAACTAGAAGAAAATTATCCATACTTGAAGTTGGCCAACAGGTAATACATCTAACTCTTGGGTGGCAAGGCCCCTTGGGTGGTAGTTTCTGAACCCCCTCTGGGTCCTACCCTATGATACAAGTTGGTCTAGGCATTT
Organism: Potos flavus; assembly: GCA_028534135.1. NCBI lineage: Eukaryota > Metazoa > Chordata > Mammalia > Carnivora > Procyonidae > Potos > Potos flavus. The sequence continues at coordinate 48,378,731 of CM052883.1, forward strand.
TGGGTACTTAGCTAGCATTCATGGTGGACTACCCTAAGTGACCAAGGTAAGATTGTTTTCCCCCTGTCATTGCATATTTCTCTACCCCAAGTCCCATCAAAGAGTACCCAAAAAGTCACAGTCTACACACTCAATGCAAGACGAGCTCTTTCTGCCTTCACCTACATAGTCTCGATGGTGTGTTAGAGCAGGGAGGGAACTTAACCACCTGGGATGGATTTTATTCTCCCCCTCCCAACACCACCACCAAACAAGGAGGTACAGCCTATGAAGACATAAAAAAATTAATGCATAGGAGAGGATCTGCTTCAGTATTTTGTACATGTCAGAAAACATATGATCTACAGGAGACAGCTGCTCGGGTTTTCTGACTGGTACAGAAATCCAATATTAGCCAACAGTTCGTATTCTCAATTCAGCTCCATCAGCCTTGCGATCAGTGGAAATTCCTCCAAGAATCCTGCAAAAGGCTATCAGTCTTCTTTTCCACTGGGATTATGTTTTTACCTTTTTCTGTGTCACCATGGCTATTTAAATACAAAGTTGGGAGAGGCTGCTTCAAGGCCTATCAGCCGGATGACACCATAAACATGTTCTTTAGTAAGTAAAAGTTAAGTTCAAAACACAACATAATAATGCTAATGGGCAAAAGAGGCCATGAGCACAAAAGGTGCGTCTGTGGACGAACACAACCCTCAGAACACTTTTTTATACTACGGTGGGTGTATCTGCCACTTACTAATCAAGCTTGGTGGCTCTCCAGGGTATTAATTCTGGCAAGGACCAAATATCTGTTTATTGTGGTCTGTGTGTGTGTGTGTGTGTGTGTGTGTGTGTGTGTGTACGCGCCGAGAATGGGAAAGGTTTGTGGCAGCTGCTCTGAGGATCAGAAGCAAGGGGAGAAAAAGAAATAAAGGGGGAATTAAGGGACACACAGAGGCTGAAATCTGAGTGGGAATAAAGGTAGAAGCGGGCATCAATAGGGGATTAATACCTGTCTAGGGATGAAAAGGACAGAGTCCAAGAAAGGCTGCAAGAGAAAAACTCTATCAAATTATCCATGGGAAACGGAAAAGACATTCAGCTTAATTTTGGGGGGATTTAAAACTAGCATTTAGTAGCATCAGAAAATAGTAGGTAAGCATGAAAGCTGAGGTAACTGGTCATGGTTATCATTTCCACCGATAAGCATTTCTTTGTTTGAACAAATGCCCACTATAAAAAAAAATCGCAATGGAATTAACCTGGGTCACAGTGATTGTTCCCGGTAAGGAAAAAAACAAAACACAAAAAACAAAAAACTGGGGAAAAACTATACTGTAAAAACGGAATATACGATTTGTTGGGTCTTCTGACAGAGATAAATGTGCTAGAAGGGTTATCTTCCACTTTTTACTTTAAATGTAGAAATATATGTTCAGTTCATAATACTCCCTATAATTTCTACACGTGAGAAGTATCTAAAACTATCCCGTATCAGTAAAACCGGAGGTAGGCGAGGGTTTTGTCCGATCTTGTCAGGGACTCGTAGCCAGAGAAGGCAGCGAGGGAGAGAACGGAGCTCTGGGCGTGCAGCTGGACCCAGTGTGGGCACGGGGGGGGGGGGGGGAGGGCGAAGCCTGCTGTGCGCTCCGACTTCGGTTCAGGGCAGAACGGAAACGAGGGGGTGCCGGGACCCAGGGCAGTTCGCTCTAAGGGGGCCATTCAGCCTTGGACGGCCTCCTGCAGTGGTCGGCGGACACTTAGCTGTCACCGGGGGAGGCGGCAGGGCCCTGTCCCCGGGCCGCACCTGCGGGCTGGCACAGCCCCAACAGAGCCACGAGGGGAGCCAGCGGAGCCAGTCAGGGCCTCGGTCCTGCGAGGGAGACCAACTGACTGAATGAGAAGAGAGTTGCGACCTGGACCCCACGTGAGCTGCCTGAAGTTTCGGAAGTCAGGCACAGAGGTCTGCTACATGAAGAGGCATCCAGAAGGGTTAATGTCGAATGAGCGGACAGTGGGTCATGAGCACTGGGAACCCTGCCCGGGGTCAAGCACGTCACAGTGACACAGAGCAAACACTATAAAAGAGTCTCCTATTATTAACTGTAGCGTGACACCACATCCTACCTCAAATGATAGAATCTTCTCAAAGGAGAGATTCTGCATTTAAAGTCTGTGGTGAACACGGTTTCAGGGCATTGTGGGAAGAGACTATGGGAGAGCAGAGACCAGCAGCGCAGGCTCCCAGGCTGCTGCCATCTGTCTGGCCCCAGGGGGAATGTACCCTTTAACTCTGAGCATCACCAGTTAACCTTCCAGGGCCTCAGTATTCTCATCCCAACAGTCTCCATGGCCACCTTGGAAACTTGTTGAAGCCCGTCAATCTTGAGTATGAGGCTCCTGTTACAAATATTCTTAGTTAAAATTATCCTGTATTGTGACATTGGAATTACTCAACAAATCTAAAGGAAATAACCACACTCCAGGATGGATGTTCAGAACATCCCACCTTCTGTCACCAAAGCCCTTTGAAAAGTAGACAAGGTAACAAGCAAACCACAACCTGTAAGACTAGTAATGAAATATATTGTGTTAATCCTGGCTGTGTGCAGTCTCTCTCACCTTTCTGTGCCTTTCTCAGCCTTCCCTGGGGCAAGAGCTGGTATATTAGGAGTGGCTCTGTGCCATGGGTTGGGGCCATCGGTCCTGTCTCCCCTCTGCTTGCCGGGCACAGCTGTGGTGAGGCTGGGCAGTGGAACACTGCCGGCTTTCACGAGGCGGCAGAAAGGAGAGAGACTGCTCTTAGAGGCACCCAGAATGTGGCGCTGGGCTGGCTATGAGGGACGGGGAGCACAGAGCGTCTCATTCCCCCCATTAACTGCAGTGACAGGCCCGCAGGTGTGCCAAGGCAACCCAATCAGAAAGATTTCTCGGGGCGCCTGGGTGGCTCAGTCGTTAAGCGTCTGCCTTCAGCTCAGGTCGTGATCCCAAGGTCCTGGGATAGAGCCCCACATTGGGCTCCCTGCTCTGCGGGAAGCCTGCTTCTCCCTCTCCCACTCCCCCTGCTTGTGTTCCCTCTCTCGCTGTGTCTCGCTGTGTCAAATAAATAAATAAAACCTTTAAAAAAAAAAAAAAAGATTTCTCAACAAGACCCGAATTTCCTGGTATGGGTTTCTCCCAGTTCCCTCAGGTCAGCGCTACTTCAAACACAAGGGAAGACCTGACACCCCGGAGGCCTCTTCCAGGCCAGCAGCAGCCTGGATGGCTACATGAAGAATTTCCCAGGCCTAACTCAGTCATCATTTCACCACCATCTTGGCACCAAAAAGGGAAGACTGGAAAGAAAGGGGCAAGGTGGAGAGAAACTATTATGCTCTAGCTTTACGGAGAACAGCACAGCTTTCTAATGGTGCTGCAGGGGAGCCCCACTTGCTAAAGCCCAGAGTCCTCAGCCCACAGCCCCTCATCGTTCACGGAATCCCAACCCTGGCAGGACACTCATACCTGGAAGTTATTCAGAGCCAACTTCCCAAGAGCTCAAAATATTGCACGCAAGTATTCATTTTTATTAATCTACTAAATCTTCACAAAGTTCCTTTCCCTTTGGATAGAAATGAACAAAACGCAGGACTAATCTCTTAACATCTTTTTCAACTGGCGGAGCATGATTTAAAGAGAACAGACACTCTACCACAGGCGATATACAGAAAGTTAAGGACAATGCTCAGAAAAACTGGTGCCTAAAAAGAAAAAAAGAAAATCAACAGCACATCCACAAGCCTTTGCCCCTGACGCTCCACAGGCCACAAACATCCAGGAGGGGCCTGGCCCGCCCCCATCCCTTCCTAGTCTCACCCAGGAAGCGGGAGGCACGTTCGGAGCATTTACGGATTAGGTTGTTTTGACCTTGGGGGGCAGTTGCCACATGTGAATTCAAGTTGTTTAAGAACAACAGTAACAAATGCTCAGTGAGGATCTCGGCTTTATCTACAGAGATGTTCAAAACCACTCTTCATCTCCTGTTTCTCCCCACTCTCACAGTCTCCCCCAACACCTCCAGTGTCGTCCGTCTCTAATGGATCCTCAACAAATCAATGTGAAAATGGTAGGCACGTTGCACCTCTGTCCCACCAGGATTTCACAAGGTTGAGAATGCGGGTTTAGTCTGAAACGCATCATTACAAAACCGTCCTCATCTGGCAAAGGAAAAATCCCCAATCATAATTCTCTGCTGAGAGTCATTAGAGAAAGCCCAAGAAAGAACAGGGAGAAGGTTCAGAGGGCAACTCTTTAGCTTACAGAAGCACAGACCACTCTATTCAAGTCCTCCACTAACGAGGATATATATGGATAGGAGATTTTTATCACCACGGTTTCATTCTACAAAACAGCACTGCATTTGCTCCTCTTTCTGGATGGCCACGAAATAATGGTACATCTTGTAAATATAGGTTGGTTACTTCAGAGAGGGGGGTAGGAATTAATTTTAAACCTATCACATAGTTTCAAGTTATTTCCCATGAGATTTCACACCAGGCCACAGCACTGGAAGCCATAATTTCCATATTTATTGGAAACAGCATCTCAGCCAAAGTGGTGCATTGTGTTCTCAGTGAGACCTCACTGGGGGAAATAGAATTAACTCACACTATCATCATAAGTGTCTAGGGCCTTTTTTCAAAAAACTGTAACATTTGATCCCCTAATTCAGAGAAAGTTTCTTCGAATCCACTGCACTTTAGCCAAGACTGTAATTGGAGGAACAGATTTTAACCCTAATAAACTTCTTCGCCAACTTAACCAAAGAAGTTGAAATCTGTGTTATGCAAATGGCTGTCTTTTATTTTTGACTCAAATGTCTCCCAGCATTATTGCTTAGCTGGGTCTTTGTTTATGTGTTGTTATGTATTTTATGCTCCAAGTTTCACAATCTGTTAAAATAAATTTTTATATGAAAAAATCTGTTTTTACTATGTATTTTATATGTGAAAACTACATGTCCTCATGTGTGTGTCAATATGTGGGTAAGAGTGTACAGGCTCACATAAATTCAAACTGCAAAGAAACACCTCATGAATAAAGAATGCTATTATCTATCTATCTTCCTTCCTTCCTTCCTACCTACCTTCCTTCCTTTCTTTCTTTTTTTTTTTTTTTTAAGTAGGCTCCATGCTCAGCATGGAGCCCAATCCGGGGCTTGAACTCACAATTCCAAGATCAAGACCTTAGCTGAGACCAAGAGTTGGATGCTTAACCAACTGAGCCATCCAGGCACCCCTGGAATGCTATATATTTCACATGTACTATATCTGAATATTAGATTTTAAAATCACTGCTGGTTGTCATTAGGTTATTAATTCATTGAGGCTTGCAGCTCAGAATATAACTGTCTATAACTTCGGATTTTTAGTTTTAGTTTCCTTTGTTCCAGGAATATTAATACCTTTTTAGAAACTACAGACAGCATGGAGTGGGCATGAACATTAACACATTCACCACAAAAATTGCAACATACACAAACTCTTGCATGAAGAGAAAAAGTTTGAGAAATTAGGTAAAATCAGCTAAAGAGAACAGACTGGCTATGGTATAAAATAGTTAAGAACCCAGTATTTTCTTAAAAAGATTTGCACTAAGACCGTAGATTGGTATTAGTCTTAGATCACCAGTACCGATTCCGTCCATTCATGCTCATTAGTTGATCTTTTAATTAATTAATTAAACTGAAAATAAACAGCATTGATCCGGACAGTCTGAGTGAGGAACAAGCATTGACCTTTGGGGTTGAAAGTGGTACTCTCCATAATATATCCTATGGTAGTTAAGGAATCTGATCCAGCATGGTTTTTGTTTTTATGTTTTTAAAAATGCCTTTGACATCTATAAGTGGCTTATTTAGAAAATTTCCAATGCTGTTTTAAATAAAAATCTTTACTGTTATTTTTTATATAAAAATATTTTGTCAGTGTTGCAAAAATAATCTTAAAATACTTTCCAAAAAATTATTACAAAGTAGAGTATATATCCTCTAAAAAGACAGTATCTGTTTTTATCTCTTAGTAGTTGAAACCATGCAGTATGTTTATTCCCTACTTAAAAATGTCGTATTTCTAAGGAAAACAAATGAAGTTTTCAGGTTCATCATTAATCACATCTACTTCCACAGCTCCTCAATTCTAGGATGCATGTTTTTCTTTTTTTCACATTTAAGGTTTTTTGGGTGTTTTTTTTTTTTTTTAAGTAATTTATTTATTTTAGAGAGAGAGGGAGAGAGAGCTTGCAGGAGCACACACCAGTGGAGAGAGGGGCGGGCAGAGGGAGAAAATCCTCAAGGGGACTCCTGGCATCCCAAGGGTGGAGATGCTGGATCCGAGGACCCATGAGATCATGACCTGAAATGAAACTGAGTCCCACGCTCAATCGACTGAGCCACCCAGGTGTCCCCACATTTTAAGGTTTTTGAAAATGAGATACATCTTAAAATAATATCTAGATTTAGTGTGGGTATGCTTTTCTTTCTTTCTTTTTTTTTTTTATGCTTTTCTTTAAATTCCAAAACACTGTATTGAGTCTAGCAATCCACAGACTATTGTACATGTGAAAATACATGATTTTCCCCATAATTTTTCTACTGCAATTTTGTGCTAGATGCTTACTATAACAGTATTTCTAACACACAGAAATCCTAGAAGCAGATTTGATGATGGCCTAAGACCCACAGTCAACCCCCTTTTCCCTTGAGAGGACAAGTGGTGGCAGCGGCAGATACTAAAATGAATGGAAAAGTGAAATGTTTTCTCCAGCACACTCTTCAACAAGCAGTGGTCATGTGACCCGTTCTGGCCAATGGAGAGAAAGCTGGGACCTAGTAGTTCTAGGAAAGCTTGCATTTAACATAAAGAGAAGAAACTTGGCTGGTGTGTTCCCTTTTCCTCCCTTCTCACTGTCTTACCTTTCAAGGATGATGGTATCAAGGCTTAGAGAGGTTAAAATAAATCCCCCAAACCCTGTAGTTGGTAAGCAGCAGAGCCACAGGCAAATCAGCCTCAGGGCAGTAAGCCAATTCCTTCCCAGCCAATTTCTTTAAGGCGCTAAAATATGTTAGTCCAGTGATATGCACAAAGCAACTCAAATTTCATCATGCAACCCTTCATATAACTAGCAAAATATAAAAACAGCACTCTCAAATAGGAAAAAGTCTGTCTCTACCCACTCACCCACCCACCAAAAAAAACCTGCCCAGAATGGTCTGTCTTGTTGGAGGAACCCACTCTCATTGCCCGCTAAAATTCTGAGACCAAATAAGCACCACTGGTGTTCTTTGACTGAAGCAAGAGAGATATTTTATTTTCTAAAATGTCAATCTTTTAATATGCCTCCCAATTACTTGCTTGGTCTAGAAAACACACACATGCACACACATTCTAAAGTAAAATCAAGATAAAACAGAAAAACTTTCACCTTTCAGTATTTTTAACCACAGAGCATTGATCCTGGTTAGGCCAGAGAAAGTAAATAAATTAGTGGATCTGTTAATAAATTGTATTTTTATTTCTGAAAATCATTTTCCTTGTGCCTCCATTAAATACTGTTGAACAAATATTGAAAGAACACAGATTTGGTGGGAACCCCAGGTACCTTGGATCCAATCTCAGCAGGGCTGAAACTCAGATCTCAAGTCTTTCTGCCTCCAAATTTGGCTTTAGGACCTCAGAGATCCTGAGTCCAGAAAGGCGAACCAAGTAACCCCATAGTTAATAAGAAACAAGAACTAAATCCAGACCCAGATCATTGTCCAAATTTGTTGAGCACCTGCTGCGAGGTAAGTGCTTTCCTAGAGATGATGTACATAAGGATATAACATGTTCCTACTCTCAAGGCCCTCGAGCCTCTGAGACCATTGTGTGATCTAAATCAATTCAACGGAAATCAGAGACACCATCAGTAATAGAATATTTTTTAAAAGAAGTGCCTCTGAAGATATCTCAGAAGTAAAAAGAAGCTGACAAACCTCTAAAATATAAATAGTCAAGATAAAAATGGCCAGAATTATAATGGCCACAATGATAACATTCATTGTCGAGCATTTACTATGTACTAGGCAATATTTTAAATGCTTTTCAACTTTTAATACACAACTAGACCATTTAGATACTGGTATCCTAATTTTACAGATGAATAAACAAAAAAAGATTAGAGCATTACTTAATAACTTGCCCAAATTTACATATGCTAATAATCACTATGCAATTCAGCCTTCAATTTCAAAAGATTCTGCCACTTCCTATAAATAGTTTTTTAAAAAGGGATAACAACTGTCACACACACACACAGGGTTTTATCTGTCTCTATGGGTTTGTTTATTTTGAATATCTCAAAATGTAGTCAATATCAAGAAAAAAAGCTAGGACCTGGAAGCTGAAATACTGCCCGTTCAGAACTGGCTGTCTGTGGTAAATAAATCGGTATGGTGAAGAATACAAAGACTTTAAACAAGAGAATTTCCAACAATTTATGCTTTAATTAATTGTGAACTGAAGAAATTATTGGGACAAAAAGATGGTATTTTTAGAAAAGCAATTAAACTTAGCCTATGGGTGTCACTGACACTAAGGTCATCTCAACAAAAAGGATTTTCAAAGTAATAGAAGCAGATCTTAGGGAAGAGACACCCAAGAGATGGCTACTATAGAATCAAAGACCAGCTTGCCCCAATGTTCAAGGAGAAGAAAATATCGACCTCATTTCCCCAAGATTCCACTGGGATTGGATGTCTTTCCTTAATTAACTACTCATGCATGATACCATCTAAAAAATGCTGACCCTGCAGCTTTGTGCAGATAACTTGCTGTAGCCTCAACAACTCTATTTATTGGAATATCCATTTTCCTGTCTAATAGAGCCCAGAGTTTGAACTTCCTCCCCTTGAGCTGATATCCTACTTCTTCACTGATGTTACAGCTGCATTTGTACTAGAAGGTATGGGATATTTGTGTCCATGATTATATACAGTCAAAGGCAAAGAAAAATATAAGTAGAATATGAAAAGCAAGAAATACTCCAATTCCACTGTCTTTCAAAGTAAAACAGTTGTAATTATGTAGCAAAAAAAAAATACCTGTAAAAATTAACTCAGTTTATAGACAAAGAAAAATGATCACAAACAGATTTAAACGTGTACACGTGTCCTGTCTCACCAATGTGCACTTTTCCCTACCCTATCATTATCATAATGTTCTTGAGAGCAAGGGTTAGATTCAGAAGCCTCATCTCACATGGGATGCCAAGGCCTGAGGGTGGGTACGTAGTTTGTGTCCCTACTGCCTACATTCTGGCTGTGAATAAACTGAGGAGAGAAGCTAACAATCATAATCAGTTTAGTTACTACAGACCCTGGCTACGGTAAGAGCTTAAGAAATAATGTCATCATCCAGTTACCTCCATTAACAACCAATTGAGACTAGTTTTGATATATCTTGCAAATGGTTTATCCCCTCCCCCCTTAGAATAGCTACTATCTCAAAAGTTTAGGAATGTGGTAATACATAGCCAGAAAGAAAAGATTTGACCCAATCTCTACTAAGTAAAGCCTTTAACATTTTCTATGGAATCTGAAGACACACTGAATTTCTAAACATGACAGTTCCCCCTTATCTGCAGTTTTCCTTTCTCTGGTTTCAGTTACTTGTGGTCAACCATGGTCCAGAAGCAGATGGTCCTCCTTCTGATGTGTCATCAGAAAGTCATTAGTGCCTACACTACATCACGATACCGACGTCTTTCATCTTGCTTCATCTCATCACATAGACACCTGTCATCTCACATCATCACAAGACAAAAAGGGGGAGTACAGTATAATAAAATACTTCAAGAGAAACCACATTCACGTAACGTTTATTACGGTTTATATTCTCATAATCGTTCTATTTTATTATTATTGGTAATCTCTTACTGTGCCTCCTTCATAAATTAAATGTTATCATAGGTATGTATGAATAGGAAAAACAGTATAGATATATAGGATTTGGTATTATCTGAGGTTTTAGACATCCAGTGGGGTCTTGGAACGAATGCCCTGCAGATAAGGAGGGGACCACAGTACACACACACACATTTGGTATAAAGGCTGTTCTCATCATATAGTGCTTTTTTCTACATGTAGCAGTGAGTAGAGATCTACATATTCGGAGGAGGCAAGTGCCTTACCTTCGCCCCATCCGCTGCATACAATTTCCCCCTCTCTTGCTCCCTATCTCCTCGGTCTTGGCCACCTTTATATTCAGAACATAGTAGCTGCTTGTTTTAAAAAGTATAGAATTTTACTTAACTCTCTTCTGCTCGTTGTGCTTTCTCATTCCATTCCCATTGCAAAGCTCCTAAGTTGTTTGTCAAATCTAAAATATCTCTTCTACTTTTCATTGGAGAGATTGATTAAATTGATAAAAATAGAATCCCAAATTGTCACAGCTCTTTTAGGCATCTTAATTAATTGTAATTAGTTTTTTAAATATTCAGCTCCTGGTTCCCATAAAACTGAGGGCATCGCGCACACGTGAGCTGTCATTATTTCTTAATACCAGCACTGGTAATAGAAAGGTAATCGTCCATTCTTCCCTGTGGTCTCTCCTACTTACAACCCTGATTAGTATGTGTGTGGCTGGTAAATAATTGAATTAATTTTATAGGAGTGACATATTTTGAAATCTGCAAAGCATCATATTCTGGGAATTTAAGCCAACCCTTGCTTTTCCCTAGGTAGCTCTCTGTATGCCTTCAATAATAAGTTGGAGCAGATTCTTGACTTTCCCATTAGCATCTAGCAAGTTATGAGCATTTGATATCCATGGGATGATTTTTAAAGGATGATTTTAATTCCCTAATGCACCTAGATAACTAGAAAAATAATAGACAATAAATGAGTACTTTAGAGAAGAAATTTAACTAAGAATTTAAAGCTTCACCCAAGCTGAAAGTAATCAAAAAAAAACTTCGTAATGGTCCTGAACTGACTTCAATATTCCCTTTACATTATTAAAGGAATGTATCAGCTTTGAATAACTTATTTCATTTAGGCTGCACAACTACCCTACGAAGCAGCAGTCATTATCCACAATTTTTAGATGAGGAAACTGAGGCTCAGATATTATAGGTAAATTACAGAATTAGGAATTAGCAGAGCTGGAGTTCAATCCAGATCCAGCTGCATTTAAAGCCATATTCAGAGCACTACCCCAACCTCCAGGCAGAATGTGGGTCCTTGAATTTCCTGACATCTACAACACCATGTAGGCCCTTTGATCAAGTTTAAACCTAAAAATAGTCAAAGTTCACTTATTTCATGGATTTCATTTGGGTTTGATTTATCCCTGACTACATACTACGAAGGCAATGATAGGTCTATAATTTTTAAGCATGACCAAAAATAAAATTTAACAGATCTGGGGAATGACAAAATCAAATATAAAGAAACTTGTACATCAAATAATAATTCTCCCAATAAGAATCTGCCTAGGAAATGTAAGATTGGAATCAAAGAAAAAGCATGTGTTATTCTAAGCAAAAATCTTTGCCTAAATTCCTATCAGTATTATCCATTGCCAAAGCATAAAATTCTTACTTTTGTTACTCCTGTAACCAAAGTTGATCGAAGAGACAGTCAACCATATGCCCTCTGCATAGTCTACATAAACAGCTTTTAATTAAAATATCATTTGATTACCAATTCATTAGAAGTTCTGAATTCCATGGTAATTATTTAAGCAACAAGTTTGGCTGGATCACCATCCTACGATACTGAGTAGAACTCACTAGGTGAAGAGAATTAGAAATGGATTTTTTTTCTCAGAACGCAGATTGTATCCACTCACAGATACAATTCTGTACCTTTAAAGACAAATACCTTTTATAGGCCACGATTAGGAATTCAGCAGATTATGTATTAGTTTCTAATGGGAGACATTGCTACTCGTCGCATGACAGCTTTTATTCCAGACTCTCTTTTCAAGGATGTTTGTGAAGCAAATAACCTGGAATGATGAAGACAGTGTCTCCCTCCCAGAGAGAACAGATTTGTTTCCTGACCCGGATAATAAAGGCTGGGCAAGTTTGCCAGCAGCTCTTTGGAAGACTGGTGATTTCCTAAACTCTGTGTTCCTCAGCTGTGACACAGACCCACCACGGCCTGCTCTGAATTGTCCCCTCTGGAAGCTGGGGGGCAAGGGAAACCAATGGGAACAGGAAGCTGTATCATGAGGAACAAAGTCCTTTGCATCTGACCCAGGGATTTCGTGTCTTCGGCCAGCACACGGGAAGTCATGGAAGGCTCACTTACTCGCTTACGAGCAGGGTAAAATTAAAAGCCTTTGCAACTCTTGACAGTTGTGTATTACTGATTATTTGACTAAGTATTTTAAGAAGCTCACTAACTCCAAGGTAAATTTTTGTACCTCCCTCTGAAGCCTGGAACTCACAGCTGTCACTTGTGCTCAATTACATCAAACCCACTAAAGAATTCCACTTTAATGCAGGAAATTCTTGGAACTGTCTAGCCACACTCTAGCGACTACAATGAGGGGAGTAGACACGAGTTGAGGGAGGCCTCCCCTTCTGATGACCACTTTTGGGTTATTAGAGCCATCAGGACCATGGGTCTGGATACTAAAGACAAGCTAGCCTTCTTATGCCCTGATTGATGGCATGCTTTCACAGGCTGACCTGTAAATCCCTGCCATCAATCAGTCTGTCTCACAGAGGCCACGGGGAGAAGATGTCATGTCTTCCTCACACTCTCCAGTTTACCCTCCAGGGCAACACAAGCCAGACACATTTTGGGTGCTCATACATACTTCTTTTCCTCAGGTTGTTGTTTAGGCACGTGGACAGTAATCACCAGTCTTTACAGAATACTTCACAATAACAATTTGATCTTTCTCCCTCCCTGGAGATGTAGACAAAAAAGAATTTGCATTTTTTGCTTCACAGAGGCTCAGTGCGTCGACCCAGGCCTAGATCTGGTAACTGACGAAGCGGACACATAAACTCAGGGTTTCTGATTTGTCCTTCTGTTCCATTCCAGTCTTTGTACTTCATGAAACCCAGAAGCCCAACAGATGGTTCAGTCAGTCATATGGCAGATAATGTCTCTCACACCAACCGCTCAACAGGAACAGCCTGTGAGCTGCGAGGTTCTGCAACCTCCGGAGCATAGACAGCGTCTTTGCCTCTTCCCACTGCAAGTGGCTACACCGGACACACAGTACGGTCTTCCCCGAGCTTCCAAGGCAGAAACCACGAGGTCCAAACAACAAGCAGGCCTGCACACCTGCGTGGAAATGGAGGCTCTGCTCCCCAGCCCCCATGTCCGTCCTCTCACGGGCTCCTTCGGCCACTCTGTAATTGGCCCCATGAGAGGCAGGAGAGTACGGTGGGAGCAGAGTCTAGAGCCAGATGACCTGGGACTTTGAAGCCTGGCTCAATCGCTTATTAGTTTGGGGTTTTAGACCATTTATTTAACCTGTTTGTGCCTTAGTTTCATCAGCTGTAAAATCAGGACAATAATAGTACCTCTATCATAAGACTGTTGTAAACACTATTGGGTTTTTACATCAAAGATACAGATGTAGTGAAAAGAAGGGCCACATGTACCCCAATGTTCATAGCAGCAATGGCCAAAATCGCCAAACG
>CM052883.1:48392895-48493381 GCA_028534135.1 Potos flavus
GGTGGGTATTGAGGAGGGCACGTATTGCATGGAGCACTGGGTGTGGTACATGAACAACAAATCTTGGAACACTGAAAAAATAAAATTAAATAAATAAATAAAATTAAAAAAAAAAAGATTAGACCTGTACTCAATAAATGTTATCTGTCACCAGTGTTACCTGTTATCACTGTCAGCACTACTACGGCTGCTCTGAGTCCTCTTTGGGCACACTGATCCCATTCTAATTAGCAACCCAATCTCTATCAGGCCTGGTTCTGAATTCAGGCGAACTTCTGCAGGGTCTCCCAACCCAACAAAGCAGCAGGGTAGCCTGGCCCACCCCATCACCAGAAACAAAACTGTCAAGGAGAATATAATAAGCTCCACAAATATTTGTTGAATGAATAAAAGAGTTGGGAATTCTTTCTTCCACAATATATATTCTGGAAGAGAAATGAGACTGTCCCTCCACCTCTCTTGTAAGTAAATCCGTGTAGTGGACAGAATAATGGCACCTTTTCCCCCCACAAGATGTCCACATTGTATTCCCCGGAACCTGAACATGTTACCTAACGTGGCAAAGGAGACTTTACAGGAGTAATTAACATTAAGGACATTGAGATGAGAGGTTTTCCCAGATTATCCAAGTAAACTCAATTTAATCACATGAGTCCCTGAATCTTTGCTATGGAGAATCAGAGAGATGGCAGCATGAGAAAGACTCGACTGCTCTTGCTGGCTCTGAAGAAAGCTAAGGAATGTGTATGATTTCTAGAAGCTGAAAGAGGCAAGAAAACAAAATTTTCCCTGGAGCCTCCAGGAAGGAAAGCAGCCCTGCTGACACCTTGACTTTAGCCCAGTCCCCCTTGTGTTGGACTTCTGACTTCCAGAACCTCAAGATAAGAAATCTGCGCATTTAATTCACTAAGTTCATGGCAACCTGTTAGCGCCACAATACCCCTTTGGGTTCTTCTACCAGGGAAAGACTACCACCCAGTTTCTGGGCACTGTCCTGTGGGATGAAGCAGATTAAGCAACAGAAAAGCACATATTCACCCACTAAGTCATTCACTGACTGATTGACTCAGTGAATTTATGGAGCACATCCCATAGGTCAGGCACGGTTCTATGGGCGACAGAAAACAACAGTAAGCTAGAGAGTCCGGGTTGGCTTCTGTTCTCATGGAGCTTCTGTTCCAGGGGTAAGACAGAGAGACACTACACAGGCCAATAAATACATAAAATAATTGCAAACAGGGCTAAGTGCTGTGAAGGAAATAAAACAGGATGACAACGGGGATCACAAGAGGCAGAGCTGGGGGGAAAGGAAATTGAAGGCTCTCTAAGAAACGACAATTTAGTTGAAATCAAAGACGTACAAGAAGATAAAGATCCAAGTCAGCTCCCAAGCCAGTAACCCATGGCTGACCTGGCCTTCTTAAGGATACTGTAAGAGATGAAATACCCACTCTGAGAAATTGATAGGACCTGTTGCTCCGACGGAAAGTGCACTGTGTGAATTGCTACGCTCATTTTCCTGTCCTTACTCTTCATGAGCATGACTTTAAAGGCTTTATTTTTTAACATATTTTATGAGCAGTGTAAAGGCAGCATTATCCCAGAGTCCCTGGGTATCATTCTCCAGGAGAGCCCTGAGTGCTCTCCTTCTGTGAATGTGGATGTGGTTAGACTCCTGGAGACAGCAGGATTGCTGGTTTGTGATGGATCTCCCTGGGGCTGGTGGCTGCCTGTCTCTGGAACACTGGGGGCCTGGGACTAAATCCATTGCTCAGGTTCAGACCACGATGGAGAGCCACAGCCTGTGCAGACCACGGCCGGCTCCGCTACACCCTTCATCATAACAGACTATCAAAGTACGTAGGTGGTGGGCAAGTGTATAAAATCCTCTCTCGTACCTATCCTGTAGGAATGGCGGTCTTTGATATCTAAAACATACAGACACAGAACAAGTCACTCAATTTATCTATCACATAATGTCTCGCTCTGACATCTATCATAAAACTGAAAACAGCTCCAATGTGGGTAAGGGTTGTCACAGTGTCATTAATTATTTCTCGCAACTGTTCCCTTTATAGGTTCTTTCCGAAGGTCGAACTAGACTTCCAAGTAATCTGTCTCAACCCAGAGTTCCTAGAGTGTGCAAATGACCCCCAGACACCCCACTAAAAGCTTCTTCCACGTATACCTTCTCATGGAGAAGATGGCAAAGCTGAGGTACACAAAATCCAGCAGTTCTAGGGCTATTCCGCCATTTCTGTTGTTTTATATGGTAATACAATGAACTTACAAAGAGACTTTATATAAAGTGAGAAGGCTTTTGTGTTAACAGGGGAGTGGGGAGCAGAGACAACACTTGATAGTGATAATTCACTGACTCTGAGAAGGGAGCCCAGGTTTTAGAACCAGAGTATCTGGGTTTGATTTCCAACTCTGTTATGTAATAACTATATGACCTTGAACAGACACATCTCTGACCAAGCATCAGTGCTTTTTTTTCTCTATAGATTGAGGTCAAAAGCAACACCCTTCCTGTCTGCTTCAGAGGGTTTTCGCAATTACAAAATGAGACATACCTGAAGAACTATAGAATATAAGTACAAACCGAAAGTCCCCCAGGGCCTCCTTGTTCATGGTGCAGCAAATACGTTCGCTTAAGGCAACAAACGAAGTCCCAATTCTCTACACTGCACCCACGATTCCTCTCCTCAGTTACTCCCTCTGGGACGCCCTGAGGGTGGTGGGAATGCATGGCGACCACACACACAGACCTAAGGCCTGCCACCTGACAGCCCTCCTCTTCTTTGCTTTTCCTCTGCTCCACGGACCCGTCACTCTGCCATCCACAAGTCACAATTGACACTGCTGACAACATTCTCTGGACGAGTACCTTCCTCTAGAACACCAGCCTCGAGGCCCAGTCATCAGGGAGACCATTTCTACTCTTGGGCCTTGCTCTTTCAAAAAAAAAAGGGCTACTGAAAAAGAGCCATTTTGCCAATCAGTTCTTGGTAGAGGGCAGCAAGCATTACCTGTTAAGGGCCAGACAATAAATATTTGAGGCTTCAAAGGCCTAAATATTGTCTCTGGAGCACATTCCTCTTTGCTTTCTTTACAAGTGCTTTAAAAATTTGAAAACAATTCTTAGCCCTTTGTCCTTATAAAAACTGGCCATAGCCTGGATCTGTCCCAAGTCTGGGGTTTGCTGACCCCGGCTTTATGCTGTAGCCCTCACTCGTGCCACAACATACTTGTTTTTGTGTGTGCGAGGTGGGGTTTGCTCTTGGTAAGGGGAGTAGAGGGGGAGCCAGTTAGGTCAGAGAGGGTACCTGGAACCACTGTGCCCTCAAATATCCAGAGCCTGTCGCTCAGTCTCCTCCACTCTGGCAGATGTCTTCACTCATGGCTTTCTCTCAGGGTCCCCATCACTTCCCTCGACCCAGCCTCTTCTGGGGACTCCTAAGCCATGGGAGAGATCAGTACATGTATGAACTCCAAAAGGGTTCAGTTCTTGCACTCAGCCTCCTGAGCTTTACGTAAATTAAGCATGTAGCGTCCGCGTCCTTAAACATTCTATGACAGTTAGAAGCCACCACTCTGCCCACAGCGCACGGGACCTTGCACTGGCATTACCCAGGAGACAAACCAGCCTGGTAAAAATGCATCTCTGAGCCACCCAGGATGCTGCGTACATTTATTCGCTGCTATGCCCATTATCAAAAGAGGAAGAGGAGAAGGGGGAGAGGAAGTGAGGAAGAGAGAGAGGAGGAATGGAAAGAGAAACCACTGTAGAATATTTTCTCTGGACGTTTTAATGGTGACAAAATCATCTTTACCTGGCACTTACATCTGATCCATCACACACAGTCACATAATTCAAAAGCCAAAGCAAGGTCCCTGTCATTCATGGTTTGTAAAGGGGAGGGAGTAGATTTGGTTTTCCTTTTAATGTTTTCCCCTCTTAACAGAAAACTTCACTTTGTTTTGCCTTGATTTTCGCATACGGACCGTAAGTCCAGGTGTCTAAAAGCTTATAGGGTGTCCGACTGTGAATGATGTAAACGACGCCCTTGCAGCTCCCCGGTGGGTTCTGCTCTGTGTCTCTGTACGATTTGGCTAGCTGACGGTGCCTTTGTTGGGGAGAACTCGGGCGTGGAGGTCACCCCCTCACCTGGCCGATCCAGCTGTGGCCCAGGACACACAGTTTGGTGAGCAGAGCCAAGACGGATTCTCATCCCAGCCTGTGTCCTTTGCCAGGCTGCCCAATGCCACACAGAGGCCCTGACCTGGGTCTTGAGTCCAAGTCCACAAGCCTGATGAATTGAGTCCATTTTGTGCAGCTCTTGCTACAAAGCTTACACAGAGGTTACCGATGGTATTTATGGTGGTGGTCGTTGCCCCGATAAAACTTTTCAGCTAGAGAGTCTTTGCTCATTATCACTTAAGAGGGGCTGATTCTGAAGGGGAGGACGATGACTCAGGTCGAGGGGTCCGCGGGGTTGGCAAGGTGCGGGAGGAGGGGGACTAATGGTCCACGAAGATGTGTGGCTCAGACAGGACACAGAAGCAGACTGCTGAGCGTGGGAATGGGTGTCTGCTCCCCGCAAGGGATGCTGAACCAGCATGAGGTCTAAACTGAAAGACGTCCTTCGGTAGTGGGAAGGAAGGTTCGTGAAGCCTTGATGGAGCTGGACAGAAGAGGTAAGTAAGCAGCCGAGAAGCCACGGGGCCAGTGAGGAGGTTTCACTCGTCCCAGTGGGGAAAGGACAGAATGTGGTCATGGCCTGGAGATGTGCGAGGAAGAGACAATCCAAAGCCGCCTGGGAGCTGCCTGGCAGAATCCCACGACGGATTGGAAGGGGAGAGGAAAAGGTCGTGGCCGAGTCAAGGATGACGGGAGCTCCCTGCCTGAGGAAAGGACGGATGGCTGTGTGTAGGCTGCCAAGACGACAAGCCTAAATGGCAGCCCGAGAGGCGACAGAGTCTCTCTCTGGGATTCTCCCCTTCTTGGTTACGAAGTCCAGAACTGCTCTTCCACTTCAAAGTACAAAATGCCACTCGGTTACGTGAGGGGAGCTCGTCAGCTGAGACGACTCACCCCCAGGCGCACCGGAATGCTGCAGGCTGCAACCGTGCTTCAGAAACACGTGTTTTTCAGCACTGTTAATGGAAACAGACATCTGCAACACCTCATCCAAGCCCATTCATAGGAAAGATAAACACATAAAAACAGTCTAACCTTTAGCGTGATGCATAATTTCTTTAAACACGGAGAACTTTGCAGCGGCGATCTACCTTTCCAGGAGAGAATGCACTACATATTTTTCTCTGGAAACTAAAGATACTATATATAAATTTGAAAACATATATTTCTTCAAAGTATTAATTTTTAAAGCGGCCAAAATTGCTAACAACCAGGGAAAGTACCGATTTATAAATTATGTTCTTGGCATATAGTATACATTGTGAATTTGCATGCATATTAAATGCAAATAACCAGAAGAGCATAACATTTATATGGCTTTAAATTTATATGTGCAAAAGACAGTAAATTCTAACATTAAAATTCTTTCCAGAAAATATTAACTCCCCAAATCCCACGTGATTGTCACACAGCCAGTAGAGCAGTCTCACTGCAGGGCTCTAACCCCCGGGCCCACCCCCCCTTGCCAGGCAGAGCGGACAGGATCATTTGGCATCGTATAAGACGGAACAGAAGTGCTCTGACATTGCCCAGCTTTTCAAACAAGACTTTTTTTTTTTAAGATTTTATTTATTTATTTGACACACAGAGAGAGCGCGCACAAGCAGGGGGAGAGGCGGGCAAAGGGAGAGCAAAAAGCAGCCTCCACACTGAGCAAGGAGCCAGATGGGGGGCTCGATCCCAGGACCCTGAGCTCATGACCTGAGCCAAAGGCAGACGCTTAACTGACTGAGCCACCCAGGTGCCCCTCAAACAAAATGTCTAAAATAATTCAATGTAACAGAGGTACTATGAAACTGCCACCATAGAATCACTCAGAGAATCTTTTTCCAGTGTTAAGATTTCAAATTGAAGAAGTAGGGCAAAATACAGCTGACTCTGCTCTTTTGCTATGGTTAAAAATAAGAAACTTGTGATGGTAAAATTTTAGACATCAACTTGGTAGGCTGTGGTGCTCAGGTATGTGGTCCAACATTAGTACAGATGTTGCTCTAAAGGTATTTTGTAGATGTGATGAATATTATTCATCAACTGACCTTAGGTGGAGGAGATTACCCTGCATAATCGGAGTGGGCCTCATCCAATCAGTTGAAGGCCTTAGGCGCAAAAACTAAGTTTCCACAAGGAATTCTACCTGAAGACAATAAACGTCGAAATTCTGACTAAGTTTCCAGTGTGTCAACTTGTCCTGTAGATTCCAGACTCAAGGCTCCATCAACACCTGCCTGTCGGGCTGTGCTATGAGTTTCAGACTTGCCAGCTGCCACAATCACATGAATCGATTCCTTAAAATAAATCTCTTCATACATACTGTATACACACACACACACACACACACACACACACACACACACATATATATATACACCTATCTATTAATTCGGTTTCTCTGGAAAAGCCTGACATAAGATTCAAAAGCATTTCCAGTTTAAAGGACTAACCAAACGTACAGCATTCTAATCCATCCCAGTGGTAGGTGAGTGCTGGCTGATCTTCATTACAATGCAAAAGTTCATGCTTTCTCTTTTCAATTTTTTTAGTTGAGATGTAATTGATATTAGTTTCAGGTGAACAACATAAATCCTTCAATATACGAATATACTGTGAAACGATTACTGCAGTAAGGTCCAGTTAACATCGCTATACACAATTACGTATTTTTCTTCTTGTGAAGAGAACTTTAAAGATCTCCTTTCTTAGCAGTTTTCAAATATATACAATACAGTATTGTTAACACTGGTCACCATGCTGTTTGTGACGTCCCCAGGACATCTTCATTTTACAACTGGAAATTTGTACCTTTGACCGCCTCCACCCTCCTGGCTAAGTAGCTCCACCGCCGTGGAGCGCAGAATTTTCGTGAAAATTTCCCAATACCCACCTAAAGAATTCTCATGGTGCAGTCTCGGAAGAACGAGGGTGAACTGTATTTGTAAAGGAGTAGCAGCTCATGGAAATCTCTCTGGCAGCTGAACTTCTGCTTGGCCATGCTGCTTTAGGCATTTGCCTTGCTGAGTTTTTACTGTGAATTCTCTCTGGATGCTCAGTCTTGGGGGATGGAACCATCCTTTAATTTATGACCTAAGAGGCCGATTCATACTGTCGGCTCTAATGAAGCAAATATCTATTTCAAGTTTAGATCAAACAATTTCACGGGTTTGCTGCCACCCTGACCGCTCCTTCTCTGGCTTCTTTTCTCCCTTGGCCTTCTCACAAAGCATTCACAAAGTTTGCGTCCAAGCCTCTGCTCTTCCCTCTCTCCTCTGTGACATGCAATGCTTATCCACACACCCAGATCCAGTTACTGCGAATGCACCAAAGATCCGCAGGCCTGTGTTCCCTTCCCTGACTGCTAACTCTTAGCACACTCCTTTATTTACTGCTGCCTGGAGGATCTCCCGGGACCTGGTGGAATCAGGGGAAGGGTCGGAGTGCCTCCAAATGAGAACTGATCAACTTAAACTATCTTTCGCAATCTGTTCCATTTCCACTGTTCTGTGACTTGCAAGCTCAGAAGAGAACTGACACATTCCAGAAAGCATTTGGACATTTCTTTTGCATATCCTGCTTTTTTTTTGGACTTGTAGGGATGGGAAGAGTTCTCCAAGGCAGCAGCCTAGCCTTGACTAAAAGTTACCTGTAACTTCTCTTTCTCTTCCGTCTTCTCTGTGGATCTTGTCGCCAAGTCCAATCCCTTCTCCTTTTTCCTTCCTCAGAGGCAGTCCTCCTCATCATGCACCAGCCTTCTTCCTCTTCTGAGTTATTCTGTAACCCCAGAAAGAACCAACCTCCCCCAAATGGCATTTTGATCATGTCACTTGTTGCCAAGTGTTCCAAATGTTTCTTTTGAAATTAAATTCAACCCCAGATTTAAAAGTCCACCAGCTGACTCCCTTCTTTCCCTGACTCTCCTCCTTCCCAGCTGTGCCCGGCTCCCTTGCCTTAGTTAGACCTGTCTGTGCAGCCTCTGCTCTCCAGAGTGGGGCCAACACTTCCGTCCCACTATCCGTCCCCATAATACGTTCTTGCTCTCCTTTGAATCTCCACTTAGAACAGATTCCTCTGCTCATTTTTCACTGGGCAAATTCAAGAGCTGATGGGTTTCTTTGATCTCATATCCCAAAAAACTAACTCGCCATGGTTTTCCACTCTTTGATTCAGATCATAAGGCCTGGACTCACACCCAGCTCACATCCAGGAATCCTGGGGCAACAAGCTAGTAACCACCTGAGTAATAACTATCTTGACTTCATCCAAAAGCACCCCTGCTTTTACCATTCTCATAATGAAGTCTTAAATGAGAAATTTCACTCAAATTTCACCTTTCCTCTTGACAAATTCTCTTAGATATATAAACCTACCTACACAAGTATTATTAGGCAAGCATATCAGAATACATTTCCCATTGTGATTTATGCACGTTACATACAGGTATGGATATATGTTTGGAAAATTGTTTTTTAAATATTTAATCACCATTAAATGGGTAAAATAATACTCTGTTCCTTATGGAACAGTGAGAAGTCCTTCTAGCACTTTTTGCAAGTATTTGCAATTGTAATCAGTAACACGGGCAGAAAGAATGCCAATGTTTTTCAATCATCACTGGTAAAAATGTAAATTTTTAAAAATTAAGACTCTAAAGTTCACCTGAATTAATCTACTGCTAATGCAAGCCGGGACTATTTCCTAGGATTCTGAATGGCTTAACATCATCAAGACATGTCACAAGCTCCCTCCAAATTATTCAGTGCACACCATGCATTATTCTGAACCTCTCAGAAGATGAAACACAGAGAGGCAATGAGAGTGTCTGAAGAACAAAAGGAAAAATGAAGCACAGGGACCTCAGGCTAAAAGTATAAAACCCTTGAGAGGGTTTTAAGGACATATTAGATGTCTGAAAAATGAGCATAAATCAGCGGGCCCATTAACTGAGCAGCGAATTAAAGCACCATTGTTTCCAATTTCAGCCTTGAATATGGAGGGCACCAAATGGACCGCGCGCTCTGTGCCCTCTGCATTAGGAGAGAGAGTTCTCCACTACGCATTTTCAAGTGCGTTTCTTCTTTTCCAGCTAATTTAGTGAAAGAGTGACTATCCATTTCCTAACTCTTCTCCTAAAACGTTATTGCTAACTTCCCCAGAACAGCAGGAAAACAATCAACTAAAGATAGAAAACGCAAGCTGTATTCCCATTAATTTCAACTTTTCTTTCCCCCTTTATTAAAAAATGAAGTTTGCTATCCTCAGAGGTACTGTCTTTTCCCTTATCTAAATTTTTGAGAAAAATGGTGAAATACAGCATATAGATAATGTGTCGCCTCTAAAGTGTACCCCATTTTACAACTGCCTACATTTCACTCTCTCATCACATGAAAACAGAGGGGAAAGCACTTCTTCCCGATGCCTTGATAAGATAAAAAGTCTAGAAGATCTGGAACACATGAGAGATGTTTTTTAAAAAAATAGTTTGTATTTATACCCACTGATTCATAACCCGGCTTCAACCGTTAGGTCATATAGGTCCAGAGCGTAAGTGCTTTCAGCTCTCTAGGTCATTATTCCGGACTCGGCTTCCACAGCTGGAAATCAGCGCCCTCCGACTGGTAGCAGGTCCTGACACACTGCTGTGCTCTGAGTGGGTTCCAAGCTGGCCATGTGGTACTGATGTCCCTTGACCCCACAGAAGCACCTGGCACCTCTGCACAGGTGACAACTGGCCGTCAACTTTGCCAGAGAGCAAAGGCGTAGTACCTGCTGCTCGGTGAGAGGCACTAAACATGTCCGTGGACCCCCGCTTCAACAGCAGCCCGGCCCTTCGTGGAGAAGTGGCCCATGAAGCTAGTAAAAGAGCTTGGGGAGAGGGACCCAGTGGGCAAAGCTACAGAGGGGGCAGCTCCCCAAATTCTCTCCATAAGTGTTCCTGTTACCTCTTTCCATCTGGGGTTCATTTCTCTCTCATTGGCAACCAAGCTACCTACGGAGTGTCTGCTCCAACACTGAACATACATTTTACCAATCGGGACCTCATCATTATTTTTCATTATTTTATAGGAAAAAATTCAACGGGGGCTATCAGAGTAAGTAAAGTAAGAAAAAGGATTAAAGCTACTGATTTTTTTTAATTTTAACTTTTGTAAAATTTGGGATAGTGGTGAAATGGCTTGCAATTTTTTTTTTAATCACTGCTTGCGTAATATCAAAGGATGACTAACAAGAATTTAGAGAATCACTAAAATCTTGATAAAGAAATGTGTTTAGCTACTTTAGGCATGTATGCAATATTTAAAAAGTAATGTTTGTAAAAGCAAGCTCAGGTTTCTCCTTAGGAAATCTGAAAAGAGGGGCACCTGGGTGGCTCAGTGGGTTGAGTGTCTGCCTCTGGCTCAGGTCATGATCCCGGGGTCCTGGGATGGGCCCCACATCGAGCTCCCTGCTCAGTGGGGAGCTGCTTCTCCCTCTCCCTCGGCTCCCCCTGCTTGTGCTCTCTGTTGAATAAATAAATAAAGTCCTTAAAAAAATCTGTAAAGATTCTATCTGGAAGTTTCATATCTATACGATATGCTCCAAATGGATATCCTGAGCTTGCTGCATTATTAAGTATTAGTTTCTATGCGTGCTATAATGAGGCAAAATTGATAACTGATTTAAATAACATGCTTACAGTACCACTGCCAGGTGTCTCCATTTCCGGTACTACCTACTGGTTTCCCAGTGAGAAAGAGGAGGGTTAGCGTTCTTTCGCACACATAAACATGCCCCATGTCCCCATCCTCTCAGAATTCTACCACAATCTTGGTTACCTTAAACATCAATTTTTAGATTATTATAGCCATGGGGGGTACCATTAGTAGTTGAATCATGTAATACTCTATGATTATATCTCCGTTTCTTATTTTTTGTCTTTCCTGGAGTTAATCACTGTTACATTTAATTTGGGTTAGTTTCCTATATACTTATCATGAGGTTATCCCCAAGCTTCCCCAGACTTGTAACTCTCACCTCCACACAAACACAAGTTTTATCGGCTTCTCCATCTTGAGGAAGTCTCTCCCAAGCCCCTCTCCCTACCGCAGCTTCGATCAGAGGATTACCAGTCCCGCTGCACTCCTGGCACTTGTGTTGGTCCTGTCTCTGGGATCCTGGGTCTTCCGAAGGGCTCACCCTACCATTTACTGAAGCGCATCATCATTTTGTAAATTTCATGAACATGTATTGGCAATATCTTTTAATTAGAAACTCTTATCTTTGGTTGTGGGAAATTCTGTTAAATTATCTCTTTGATAGTTTTCTGTCCTCCATTTTCTACATTCATTCTCTCAATCTGGTGTTAACTATTTTTGCACATTGGACCTCATGGACCAATCCTACACATTTTCTATCTTTTTATATTATTTTCTATTCTTTTTCTTTTCACTCCACATTCTAGGAAGCTTGCTTAAATTTGTCTCCTAACCCTTATAAATTCTATTCCTCTTTCATGGTTTTAATACACACTTTATCCCTCAAAAGATACAGATGATTTCTTTTTTAAGATTTCTTCTTCCTGTAAAGGTTCGGTTTCCTCCAAGGTGCTTTTTTAAATGTTTGCCTGTTTTAGTTTTTCTCTCTCATGACACTTTTCTTAAATGTCTGATGATCTTTGGCTATGTGCTGATATTTAGAAGCGAGGAACTAGAAAGTCAACAGTAAGGTTGCAGGGGTACGTTTTTGCTTTGGGGTTTATTGTAGGATTGTTCTAGTTAGGCCTCTTCTTTGGGGGAACCCCTGCTGTCAATCTCCTTGAGTTTTATTTTTAGGTCCCACCCCCAGGGAAGTGTCCTGGAGCCTCCTTCAGGTGGGGTATCGTCCTGGCTGCCCTCAGGCTATGGGGCACAGAGAAGGTGGTTGTGATTCTCAGGATTTGATAAGTCAATACAATCTCCCTGATTTCAAGACTATATAATACCACTTTAAACTTCTCCTGATATCTGCAAATCCAGAAACCCATTTTATCATTTCTACAAAAAAAAAATAATAATCTCCATTCCTCTGTTGGGAGGGGAAGAGAGGAAGTTACCTGCTTGTATACAGTTGGGGAGCAGATCTGAACTTTCAACCAAATACTCCTATTGTTACCCCGATTTTCACTCTCATTTCTAAGGGGTTCTTGTTGCTAAAAATTCCTGAGCTTTTGCAGGTTTCGCTAGGGTAAACTGGGCTCCTCCTTCCTTTCTCCTCTGCCAAATTAAAATTCTGCTTTCTCAGGCCTGCTCCAGAAACCACTACTCATCCATCTGTATATCCCAGATTCCCAAATGCTATGGCTGTTGCCTTGTTTCTTCATTCTTATAGGTATGTGCCTTTAAAAAAATCCCTTAGAAGTCATTTTAATGGAGTTTCAGGAAGGGCCAGGAAGTAAATAAAACATGTACTCATCTTTAATCTGAAAACTATCAATCACTCTTCATCCTTTCACATTGAAATGGGCATTATTCAATTTTTCTTTACCATTAAGACAGTGACGTCCAATGTTCAGAAGGAACAGGAAGCAGGAAAGACAGAGATTGGGGTTTCGGTGGAACTGAATTTGATGGCAGCATGCTCTTCTAACAGAATGTATCTCACTGTCTTAACAATGTGTTGGGCGCTGTGGGAAATAAAAGTATGTCCCTATTTCAGAACAGCCTGTAAAAATTCTCAAAAAGGTTGACTATTTAAAGAGGTCCTTGAATTGATAATTAACCAAAATGAGAATATTCAGAGGGAAAACCGCCAGGCAAAGGAGTGGAATAGTCAGAGGCAAGCCCAATGGAGGAAACCGGGCTAAAACGTAGCTTTGAAAAATAAACGTTAGAAACATTTCTTTCGTGGAGTTTGCATAATGTATATTAGATATAAAGTGATCAATTGATTGAAGAATGAGATTTACTTTATGCAGACGAAGGCTGTTGGCATACAGAAAAAAAGAAGCTCTTCTGCTTACAATACAGCTGCTTGAAATCTTCACTCTGAATTTTTCACCATAGTGGGTCATAGAGATGTGAAATAATTTTTAAAAAATACCAGTTTAGTGCCCTGTAACCTTATGAAAAGAGATATAGCAAAACATATTTCTTCAGTGATGTGCTGGTTTTAAAGTTACAGTCTTCTACAGATTGAAAACACCATCATCATCATTATTATTATTGAAATAACTGCAGGTAAAACAACTTTGTTGCTGTGCACCTGCAACTCTCTAGTCCCTAACGCCATTTAGCCCACTGAAATAATTGTCTTCATAACATGGGTTCTGATAAGGCACAATTTTAAGGAATATAACTATTGCCTGAGGCAGAGCTCGCTCTTAATTGGATGCATACAGCTATGAGAGGAAGGACTCCAAGGAGAATATCGCACATGTTCGAAAACAAAGACAAATCTGTCCTCCCCATCGGATCTGGGTAGGAGGCGGTGGGAAGCGAAGTGTGGCTGAGAGGTGCAGATGTCTGAATGCAGAAGTTTCCCAAAGCCACAGAGTGCGGAAGGAACTCAGAAGTACAATGAGCCCAGCGGCACCTGGGGGGGTCAGTTGGTTAAGCGTCTGACTCCTGGCTTCAGCTCAGCTCATGACCTCAGGGTCTTGAGATCAAACCCCCTGTCAGGCTTCACACTCAGTAGGGAATCTGCTTGAGATTCTCTCTCCCTCCCCCCCTCCCCCCACTCGTGCATACGTTCTCTCTCTCTCTAAAAAAGTAAATAAATAAATCTTAAAAAAAGAAAGAAGTACAATGAGCCTGTAACTTTGCAGACAAAGAAGAGGCACTGAACAAGGAGTAACTTCATCAAAATGAGGTTTCAAAAAAATGTGATCTGCCGGTCCACTACGGGGCAGAAAGTCTAGCCCCAGAAAACAGGTCAGGCCCTAAGTCCTGCAGGGATCCCAGGTCATGTGAAGCTGGCCTGGATGGCTTGGCACTAGAAATGTGAGAGACTCACTTCACTGATCAATGAAATTGAGGGATCCACATTTACAGTCGTGTGGATAGAGTCAAGCAAAAAGAATGGACTGAATTAATACTGACGAAGGGGCTTACCTCATGGTATCTTTTGGTTTTTAATTCAAGAAACATTTACTGAGTATCTACGATGTGTAAGGCATACAGTCTTTTCTCATCATTTGTCTCATTATCTTATAAGCCAAATGTAAAAAAAAAATCCAGTTAATTGATTTCACAGACTGATTGATGTTCTTCTGTAAGAACAACAGATTGATTTTTTTATAGACAGCAATACTAATTCTTCCATTATGTCCTCCTCTTTCTGTGCACATGGTCCAATCGACTTTAGGGCCAACTCAATACAAAGAGCAGAAGAAAGGCATTAAGAGAACAAGGTCCATTAGGCCCAATATTGCCTCAATTACTTTAATTCCATTATTCCTGTTCATATTACTTCTTTAATCAATATCTCCTTTCAGTTATTCATGTTTACCCTTTTCAAAATCGCAAGTAATAGGATTATGGTCTTTTGAGCTCAGTAGCAACAGACTTTCATAAATATATTTCTGAATTTGTGATTGTCTCCAGATCTGCAACTGAGGAGTATTAAATTGAATCAGGTCTTCCAGAGGCCCTCTCATAGAAAGATGCAGAGCTTCTTAATGCAATATAGGTGCTTTTACCTGTTAGGCCATCTGTCACTCCCTGTCAAGACCACTCACATGGGCTTTAATGGCGTTCGAAGTTTCTTCTTCCCATGTCTAAGCTCCAGGGTCATGTAATTAGTTTTCAGAATGGATCTCTTTTCTGTACATATTCCTGCTTTTCATTGCACGTAATCCTTCTGCCTTCCACTGACAATTACTCTGCCCTGCAAGAGTTTCACCTGGACGTGACATGAACCATGGCCTCTCCCGCATGACAATTAATCAATCCCTCAGTTCCACCTCTGTAAGAGCCTTACAAATGAAAGGAACTCTGTTCCTCTCCATTCTTCTAACAAACATCAATGCAGCGCCTACTAGATGCGAGAAGTTGCTCTTTAGGCTCGGACGGGATCCGTAAGGGGCAGGTGGCCCTTCCCCGTAACACACGGCGGTCCTCCCAAAGTGCTGTCAAGAACGTGGGATTTGAAGAGGCATATGAAATTGTAATGTGAAGAGTCCCTCAGAAGTTCTCCCAGAGTTCAGAGGGAGTAAAACTGCATATGAGCAGAGAAAAGCTTCATAAAGGATATGAATTCGGGTGAGATCTTGGAGGATGGGAGGATTTTGAAAAGAGAAGCTAGGAAGAGAAAGGGACAAACTGTGTATGAAAAGTAATGCAGCAGATCTAGCTGGGGTCAATGATTTTCAGAGCAAATGCAAGAGAGAAATGGCTGAGATCCTCAAGGGACAGGTGAGGAAGGCCTGACTTCCCCTGGGAAGCTATGAGACCAGGGAGGCGCTGGGCGGGACACACTCTTCCTCATGCAGCCTCATCCCCACGTGCACGATGAACCGAAGGCAGCTGCTACTTGCAGACATGAGGCAGGAAGGCAGGCTCGGCAACATGCAAGGGGACCTCCGAGATGTGAATCCTGCCCGCCCTGCCTGGCCCCGCATCCTCTTTCCCACTTCCTGTTCCACCAACACCCAAACATCCAGGAGCGCACTCTCTGCTCTGCATAGCTCTGTGCTAAGCTGCCCTCCCTCTGTCTCTTTTGGAATGTTCTCTCTCCAGCACACTAGTCCATCTGGCAGTGTTTGACTCCTTCCAATCTCCACTCAAATGCTAACTTCTCTATAAGGCATTTCCTGACTGCCCCAAGCCAAATCGGTTGCTCCTTTCCCATGTGTAAGGTAAGCTACTATGTAGCTCCATCAGAGCAACCGTTTCTACACCATCATCTCCCAACTACATTGTAACACCCTTGATATTATCCCCAGAACAAATATTGGCACATGTGGGAAGGACAAAACATGAACGAATGAATGAATGACATGAATAGTCATATGATAAAAAAAAGAAAAAGAAGACTAGAAAGGGATGGCCATAGATGAAAAGGAAAAGGAAAGTAAAAATATGAAAGAATATAGAAACCTGAAGAGCTTAGTCATAACTAAATGTGGGGTACGCGAAACAAAGAGAATGCCAAACTTCTGAGTTCTAGGCCAGAAGCCCAATGCTCTTCTTCATTGCTTTTACATTATCAGCTTAGAAACACTGAACATAAACATGTGGATTTAAAAGAAACGAAGAAGGAACCACCAGGAGACAGAGGCAGGGAAGAACCTAGACAGAACAAACACTAAGATTCCTATTTTAACTTACTCAGGTGTAAACATTTTCTGAGAAAGTTTGATAGATTCTTCATTCGAAGTACAGTTTCTTTCATTAGAATGGTTTCCGTGTATCATAAATACACTCTAATTTCAGAGGCATAAAAAACTACCATGTTAATTATTAACTAAAGGGACGTGGAAAATCATTTCCCCTTTGTAAAAATCAGAGTTTAACAATGAGTATATTATTATCATCCCATAGAACTCTTATATCTGAATTTTCAGATATCTAAGATTAGTGAAATTAGAGAATGCAAAATGGAAGTGGGGAAAAAGCTAAGCAACAGTAAATGAGTTTTTAATTTTCAGGGCACCTGAGGTTTTATTTCTCATGTATTTTCTCTTTAATAGTAGAGAAGTTTTGGTACACATAAAATAACCTAATTATTAAAATGGGATTTATTAGAATGTTATAATTGTACTAACATATACCTTGGAGCGCCTGGGTGGCTCAGTCGTTAAGCATCTCCCTTTGGCTCAGGTCATGATCCCAGGGTCCTGGGATCGAGCCCCACATCGAGCTCCCTGCTCAGCGGGAAGCCTGCTTCTCCCTCTTCCAGGTCCCATGCTTGTGTTCCCTCTCTGGCTGTGTTTCTCTCTGTCAACTAAATAAATAAAATCTTAAAAAATTATTTAAAAAAAATAACACATACCTTGCTCACTGAACTCCACATGTAATTGTCAAAGGGCTATTTCATCATCACTCGGATTGATCATTGTGTGACGATATAAATTGGTTGTTTTAATTTCTTTTTCTTTCTTTCTTTCTTTTTTTTTTTATGTAGGCTCCACACCCAGCGGGGCCTGAACTCCCGACCCTGAGATCAAGACCTGAGCTGAGATCAAGAGCCGGCCACCCAACCGACAAAGCCATCCTGGCACCCTTGTTCTTTTCATTTCAGTGAAGCCCTGTAGACACTCTCACAAACCAAACAAGGAGATTCCCATGGTAAGTTACAGACGGCCTTTAGTTGAGGGTAGTAGTCTGTTGAACAAAATGGAAAAGAAAAGTAAGCAGCAGAGGCGCCAGGATGAAGTTATACATCCGTACACAGCATCTGGTGGAACTGTGCCTGCGTGCATCACACACTCCATAAATATTTTGTCATTTGATTTACCAATTTTCTTTGGACTAATGTCGGTGTGAAAAACGGTAAAATGAATTTTTATTTTCATTTTCATTTTCTACTGCCTGTCATCATCTTATAAATCCATGCTGTCTAGGCCAATGCTATCACTTGGCCATGACACAGGCTGCAGCTCCACCCCCAGGAACAGGAAAGCCTCCATGGGATTGAGAAGACTGTAAATAAATTATTCCAGCCCACCTGCTGTGCAGCTTTCCGGGAGGCCAGGGCCCAAGGCTCTCAGTCCCTCCTAGACCTTGGCCTGCCAACCCGTAGTAGCTAACACCAATGCACAGGCTCCTGAAGATGCTTACTTCACCTCCCCTCCCCTTCCCGGGGAGGAAATCCCTCCTGGCCTTTGACTTCTCTCAGCAGGAGGCTTCCCTTTGGTATAAAAAGGTAATCCTTTCCTGGAAGTAAGGTAGACATGGCCTAAAAGCTCTACCCTTACAGGAAACAGGGCTTTCTAAATAGACATCTCTAAAGAATGGCTTCATAGCAGCAATGTCCACAATTGCCAAACTGCGGAAAGAGCCAAGATGCCCTTCAACAGATGAATGGATAAAGACGATGTGGTCCATACACACAATGGAATATTACTCAGCCATCAGAAAGGATGAATACCCAACTTTTGCATCAGCATGGATGGGCCTGGAGGAGAGTATGCTGAGTGAAATAAGTCAAGCAGAGAAAGTCAATTATCATATGGTTTCACTTACTTGTGAAGCATAAGAAATAACATGGAGAACATTAGGAGAAGGAAAGGAAAAGTGAATTGGGGGAAATCGGAGAGAAAGATGAACCATGAGAGACTGTGGACTCAGAAACAAACTGAAGGTTTTAGAGGGGAGGGGGGGGTTGGGTGAGTCTGGTGGTGGGTAATAAAGGGGGCACATATTGCATGGAGCACTGGGTGTGGTACATGACCAGTGAATTTTGGAACACTGAAAAAATAAAATTAAATTAAAAAAAAAAAGAATGGATCATTTAGGTGCTACCTGGAGACCAGGATCCTCATATTTGATCAACGCGCAAATCTAAACAGTCAAAAGAGAACTTTTAATAATTTTGAGCTAAGGAAGCACAGAGGAGGGAGATGACACAAGAGCAGATCTGTCTCAGGATAGCCTTCATGGATTAGTGCTAGGGAGCACAACGCTACATTTAATAAGTGTGAGGCAATGCGGCAGGGAAGGAAGAATAGCCTGACTAAGTATGATTTAAGTGGTATTGAATTAGCTAGAAAGATATCTTGATGTACTGATAGGGGCCGCATGTAAATTGGCAGTTCAGCCTGAAATGAGAAGGCACGACTTGCTCACACAGAGGGCCTTACTTTATAGAAACTGCATTTGCTATTACTTTTGAAGGAAAAATCTTAGCACATTCATGACGTTGTTTAACTTGGACTATTCTGAAGGTAAGCGTTCACGGAAGCCAAGGGTCAGCATAAGGCCTGTCCATCTCTGATCACCGCAATTTATTTTTTCAATTTAAATTTGACCAGGGCCATTATGGTCTTTATCATTCACTCATTCAACCAATATTAAGCAACAGGCACTACGCTCGTTTCTTTAAGGGATACCAACATGAATTAAGTCTCCTTCCTTAGATGGTGTGATGGATTTTGAAATGTGTACTCTGAAGGGATGTTGAAGGCCTAATCTCTCAGGCATGTAAACGTGACCTGATTTAGAAGTAGGGTCTTTTTTAGAGGGTCAAGTTATGATGAAGTCATTTAAGTGGTCCCCAATCCATTGTGAAAGGTACCCTTATAAAAAGGGGAAATTTGAACAGAGAGAGAGACACGCACAGAAGGAAGGCAATGTGAAAACCCAGGGAGAAGGATGGCCATGCACACGCCAGAAACACCGAAGGTCACCCGAAGCTAGGAGAGAGCGTGGAAGAGCGTCTCCCTCACAGCTCTCAGAAGAAACCAACCTCACTGACACCTGGATTTCACACGTCTGGCCTCCGGAACCACACGACGGTAAGTGTGTGTTGTTTAAGCCACCCAGTTTGGGCTACTTTGGTAGAGCCGCCAGAGGAAACTAATATAAATTGGGTCACGAAAGAAGCAAGGCCAGTGACAAAACTGCCAGGCAACAGAACTCTCTGAGTGGGTCTTTCTACAGATGCGATGACTCAGTGAAAGCGGGCAGGTTCAGTCACTGGACCACAGGTCACCCCCTTCTACGGCAGTTCCATAAAGGCCATCAAAGAAAAAGACAATTTATATCCTATATAAAGGCTGACCCAATGGGAACTGTTTAATCCTCTAAAAAAGATGATTAGAAAGAAGAAGCAATAAAGGTTAATGGAAAATTAATCTTGGTGACCTATTTGGGCAAATCAAAGTTGTGGGACATGCATTTATTTAAAAGGAAAATGCAAAGAATATTTAGAACGGCAACTCCAGATAAGGGGACAGAGATAAGACTTTAATTAGAAGCGTTTCAATATTCACATATTTACAGAAATGTTGACAAGATAAAAGCCTTCTGATAGGGTAATAAAGATGAACAGTAGTAGTAATACTACGTTAACTCTGCAGAAAACGGAACTAGGGTTCTGGTGACTAGCCCTGCTTCCCCACTGGCTGTGTACAGAGGCCCTATGGTAGGGACTTTGAAGATGCTCCTCAAATGCACGCTAGTTCACTGAGCTCACCGAGGACAGGCCCTCTGCACCCCATGCGTAAGGGAGTGAAACACACATGAGAGAATGATGTCAATGGCATAATTAAGCTGAATCACCTCTCCCACAGTGACAAACGACATGACATTAGTGCTACTTGCTGCTCCCCGGACACACCATCCCTTTACCTGAGCGTGGTGAGCTCTCTCTTCCACGTCTTATAGGTATGATATCATGCTGGCTGCAAAGGACCTGAAAAACAAAGGCCATCTTGTTAGAAGAAACTCCAAACATCAAATTCAGAGAGCTGCTTGAACCTATGCGGGCAGATGCAAGGTTTCACTTGCAAAGTTTGAGCTGAACACTGCCCTTTCTTATTTCTAGCCATTCCAGCTGATTGCCCTTGGAGAACGTCTCTGCGTGGTGCTAACCTGGTAACAATCAATAAATGTGAAGGTCTTATCATAAACACAGCCCATGAACCGTCAATCTTCCAAAGAGTATTTCTGCTTTGAAGGTAGTCCTTGTTGCCAAAGTAGCTACGTCAGGGCCAAGGCTAGAGCCAGGGCCCCCCACATCTAAGAAAGCCTGAATAAATAAAGCTGTATGTTAATTAAAGGCAGTACAACCTAGAGTATCACTCCAAAGCAGTTCTGGGGGCTGACCGGTATAGGATTAGCATGTTTAAACGTGGGAAAGACTTCTTCCAAATTTCTAAGATAAAGTAGCAGATACTTAGAAGTTCTCTCATAGAATCTATTGTGGTGCAAACTATAAAAATGCATCTAGACATTTTCATAGGATAAATCCCAACTTGATTTTCTAGAAAGTATTTTAAAGTCCTCTTGCTCCAGCAGGATCCGCGGACCAGCAACATCAGCATCATCAGGGAGCCTGAAAGGCCGCACCTGAGAACCTACCTGACACCTACTGAAATGGAATCTGCATTTTACCGAGACCTTCAGGCGATTCCCATGGACATTCAAGTCTGAGAAGCATGGTTCTGAAATGCATTATGCTTCTGGCCTGTGATTACTCGAATCACAAGAACTAAGTCGCCTGAAACTTCTAAGACTGTCCTCTGGTATCCAGGAGTTAACGAAATCACAATCCCTTTACTATAGCTGCACGAATCTGGGAACCTATTAAACTCCCCAGAAGCCACTTCCTGCTGCCGACATCAACTTTTCCCTTCCAGAACATGTATGCTGATTATAAACTGATATCTTAAAGCATAACATTATTCTAGAAGGATTCTGTTTTACAGTCAAAAGACCAGCATCATAGGCCATTCATTCATTCTATAACCAGATAGTGAATACCTACTTAGGTGACGTATAATAACCAACATTGTGCAAAGACCCCAAAGTCTAGTGGAAGGAGAGAGATGTCAACATTGAATTATAGGTCTACTATGGAAAGGTCAGCACAGGAAACCAGGCTGCAGAGGTGGGCAGTGGTGCACACTTGGGAAGCTTCTGACCCAGACCTGGAATACTGGGAAGGCTTCCTGAGCTCAGATGTGGAAAAAAGAAAAAGATGAAAGATTTTTCAAGAAGCAGCCCACCTATAGGCACAGTGAGTATGGTATTAGGTTATGGCAAGTACCTAGACCAGCAATGAAAGACGCAACTACCTTACTTAGAAAAA
The DNA here is from genome assembly GCA_028534135.1 of Potos flavus. Lineage (NCBI taxonomy): Eukaryota > Metazoa > Chordata > Mammalia > Carnivora > Procyonidae > Potos > Potos flavus. The sequence goes on from CM052883.1 coordinate 48,414,800, forward strand.
ACATTGGATTGTGATTTTATAGGCTTTTTTTTCAAATGCTTTGAATATTTGTATGCATGAGCTATAAATGTGGCGGCCCTTAGGAACATTTTTTCCCTTTCAACTCTCCTACCTGCAGACAAGGAGGAATGGCAAATATCAAATGCAAGAAGCGCTAACTCAGAAGTCTGCGGAACACTGCAAGGGGGCAGGGATAACAGAACTGTGCCCTCCGCATTTGCTGTGTGATCACAGAGAGTGTCACCGAAAACACAACCAGCAATTCGGGGACCATAAAGAAAGTTGCGTTAAAGCTAATGCAAAAGTCAGGGAAATGTCTCAGGTGAGGGACACTGGCTATTTGGCAGGTGCCTGGCTGGGACCAACTGAAGGCTCTCAGTGTGACCACGGAGCGCACACCCCTCTCCATGCCTATCTCTTCTCTGCGCATTTAAATAGTTCTTATCCTGTCTCCTTCCCCCTCACTTACTCTTGTGATTTCTCTCGTTCATTTTCCTTCTCCTCTAGTACCAGGTGACCTCCGGTCTCTAATTCAACTCACATCTTTTTCCTTTCAATCGGCCTGCTTTTCCACACCCTCCTTTTGTGAGAAGGAGATAAGGGACAGAAGCGAGGACAACCAAACATCTTTCTATTCTCTTCCCTTGATCTCTCTTCCCTTTGCTCCACTAATATCCCCACACTTCCATTCCCCTCTTCTACGCTCGCTTTCTCTCCTAGAGTCGATCTCCGTTATCAGTATGTAGCCAGTTCTCCCAAGCTCAGAGCTCAGAAATGAGAGACCTGCGGGCCTCCTCTCCTGTCCCACTGTCACACTCAGGAGTGCCCAGATTGTCCTAACCTGCCAGGTCAACAGTTGAGAAGGAAAAAAATACTTTAATTCAGCATTTTCTTAGTTTTAAAATGTAGAACAATTCTGGATTATCCAGCTGCTATGCTGCATGGATAACAAAGGTATAAAATATACTAGGCAAAAGGGTTTCATTCTACCCCCGGTTCTCCTTAAGTGCATTCCCTCCAACCCACCATGAATCCAACCTTTTTATTACTCTTCTCCCTCTTTGTACAGATCCCCTACATCCTCCCGGAATGACTGAAATGTGCCTCATTACTAGCCCGAGGAAGATGAATGACACAGGTCAGAGTTAACGGAGTGCTTCTTGACAAAGACACAATGCGGCACACAAAAGGGCTCATTTAACGCCCCATCAGGAAGCCTTACAAGTTACAGCTTAATAAATATATGAAGATTATTGTAATACAGAAAATGTCTAGTACCGCTTCCCACGTGAAATGCACTTACAGAGAACTCTACGGAGCAGGCTGTTGATATGGCAATCTCACACATACTCTTTGAATTGCAGAAAAGCAATTTGGTTTTCTTTAGGCATTTCACTCTATTTTCAACCCCTGTGAACTATTTTCAACCCCTGTGAACTATCGGCAAAACTTTGTAGACAAATTCCCGTCTTTTATCCCTGTCCCTAGATGTAGCATATGCCCCTCACATATAATATGTGCTCCCAAAACATTTGATGAATGAACGAGTGAATTAATCAATCAACTGACCCATCAATATAAGCCTAAGACAAAACAGAGTTAAGTAGCCAGAGGAAAACACTATCACACACTAAAGCACTTTGAAAAATCCCAAGGTTTTGGCGTTGTCATCTAATCATATGGTCAACATAGGGTCTTGGGTGTAACTAGCCTCCAAGATCTAGTAAAGGGAAGAGGGGCTGATCAGGTGGGGACACTGAGTTGTCCGATGTGACGACCAACATTCTAATAGCAAACAAGCAGATATAAAAACTCTAAAAAGTGGACAAAAGTTCTCAAAAAAAATTAAAAAATACAGTTAGCTTGGGATAAATCAGTGAATCCTTCCATATGTTCCCATGATACACACCCTTTTATTACTGATGGTCTCATCACACCATTCGTTACCTCTCCTCAACAGTTTCTGTGTCACACGAGGGAGTGATCTGGGCATAGCCCCCCAAGATTTTCTAGACAAGCCAAGAAAGCTCCAGAATGGATTCACTGTAGGCTGTGCTCTTACCTTGGATAAGGGGAAGAGGAGACATGACAAGTGGAGCTGCGCCTAAACAGAACTCAAGAGTCCCCACCTCCGTGGATTCACCTCAGAATTAGTAGTTCCCCCAAACAGGGACTGCCAGTCACTCCTTATCAATCAAATAGGAGTTAGAAGCAGAGCTGGCCTGGCCTGCACTGGTAATTTGTTATATCTTGCTCTGTATCTCTTAGTAATTTCTTAAAAATCTATTTCATTATATATAATCAATAGTGTTCCAGAAACTGGAGTTCACTTTCTTCATGTTAACAACTGTGAGAGGGAAAAAAAACAAAACAAACCTGTAAGAGGTTCTTTTTAACATTAACACCATTAACATCATCAGACTGAGATTGTCACCCCTCCAGAAAAGAGGTGGGGTGACGCCTCAGAATCCCATCTAATCTCATCACACAGGAAGAACTCTCTGTGTTAACTTTCAACTCCATTGCGCCCTCAGACTTGAATCAATTTTAACAAATGTCCTTGCACTCACATCTGAAAAGAAGGATTTGACCCCTTGAAGAAAAAACTTTGACAGCTCTAGGACACATGTATTTTAATTTAAATCTGACCCAGAGTGAGGCATCTCAATGACCCATCGATGGAAAAAGACAAAAATATTTTAAAACAATCCCTAGTTATTACTTACATTACTACCTCTGCATATCATGAGACCCAGATGTGTTACCATTCAACAAAGTGTTTTCTAATAATAGGGAACTGAAGAAAAGATAGCATGTTTTAACTCTTTTTACCCCCTAAATTTCATTTTGAGCGTTCCAGCTATCTAGTTTCCTAGCAATATAAGAATCCCAGCTCTACGATTTCAGTCATATCTATACCGTATGATAAGCCTTTCCAGAAAGAAAAAAAATAGCTGTATTTGCCATCTGTACTCACTACCTTAAGTTCTACAGCTATGTTTTTGCACTGGGGTGTTAAGAACGGCAGAGAGAAGGGGGAGGAATCTGATCCCCCCCAAAGTCAGTTCTGAGTACTCCCCCTGTGATTCACATGATGTCTTTTCAACATCAATTCTCTGTTCAGTTTCACCGGTACCTCAACATCTTTGGATTTCTTCTATTCTCATCTCAATAAGCTAGTACCTTTGGGGACAATAAAAGAAAACTACTTCCACAACATTTGTGTCCGTGTGTGTATATACGTGGCCATCTGTCATATGATTTCCAAATCTGAACTAAAGACCAAATAGTCAAATAGTACATACCTAACAAGAGCTACGGAATGAAAACAGATCGGTGAAGGAGTACCCCTTGCCACCACTGCCACTTCGTCCCTGAAGGATATAATCTGGAAAAGCTACTTCCCAGGCCCTTGATGCAGCCAAGCCCTCCATTAAACAGACCTTCCAGACAAGAGGGGACTGGGTGAATGCCTCCATAAGAGATCACCACATATTTTCATAGTTTACAAGGATAAAGCAATTACAGCTTTAGTCGTTCATGAATAAAGCCTCTTTAACATTTTAATGAGAACATTAAACTCAGCTTCACTTGGTTTGGCCTCCCCAGAAAGTCTGTTAGCGTAAGAGAAAGTTTCTTTAAAAAGCAGTAATGAAATTGCAGGCCTGTCTGTGCCCCACAAGGCATGACTGGGCCACAAACACTGGCTGCGTTATTTCCCCCCCGGAACAAGCCTATATATTTTGATAAGACTACTGTTTGGGAAATGAGAGACGGCATCTGAAGAAATACCCTCCTCTCCACAGGACTGGTGTGCTTGTGTGTGCTCACTCATTTTATCTCTGACTTGTCTCCTAATTTGCTTTTATGTTATACACAGCTTTGACTACAATGTGTGACTCAATAAATGTTCAATCATACTTTTCTGCTATTTTCCCTTAATCATTTTCTACCGGCTCTGTTCTCTCCTGCAATGTGACTGATTCCCACCAAGGCTCCCCACTGCCGTTCGCCTGGAGACCCATTAAATTCAGCAGACAACCAAGAGAGCCTCAGAAGCCAAAGGTGAACAAGAAATCATTCTCAGACTCAGTGACTTAGCATGAATGTCTGCCTCTTTGTCTGAACAAAACCCGAAGCGGTGTAAGTGAAAGAGTTTGTCACCTTGAAAATCGAGCAGAAGAGATGAGGAAAGCCAAAGGGGCTTCATCTGCAGGTAATGCATGACGTTTCCTGAACACCTACCGTGGACTAAGAACTATTCTAGGTCCTGGGGGTACAGTCAGGAATAACACAGACAAGACCTCCATTCCCACTGAGCTTAAGATCTAGCTGGAGACACAGGCGGTAAACAAACAAACATGTTAGACAGTAATAAGGGCTATGAAGAGCATAGGACAGGGCGATGGGATAAGACAGACCAGTTAAATAGGGTGGACAGGAAAAGCCGAGCAGAGCAAAAAGCTAGAGCAAATCCTTAAGGTCATGAGAAGATGTGGAGGGACCTGAAATGCAGGTTACTAAGTGAAAGAAGGTAATTTGTATAATTTCAGCTATATGGCGTTCTGGAAAAGGCAAAACTCCGGTGGAGACAGTAAAAAGATCAATGGTTTCCAGGGGTTGGGGAAAGGAAGGGATGAACAGGCAGAGTACAGAGGACTTTTACACAGTGAAACTATTCTGTACAATACTTCATAATGGTAGATATACGTCATTATATAGTTGTCAAAAGCTATAAAATGTACAACAGTAAGAGTGAAGCCCAAAGTAAACTACAGGCTCTGGGTGGTAATGACACGTCGGTGTAGGAGCACAGTTGTAACAAAGGCATCACTCTGCTGTGGGATGTCCGTCGGGAAAGGACCGTGCGTGTGGTGGGGTGCGGGCAGGAGATACAGGAGAACTCTCTGTACTTCCCGTTCAGTTTTGCTGTGAATCTAAACTGCTCTAAAAAATAAAGGCTGTTTTTAAAAATCCTTAAGGTAAGAAAGAGTGTGGTGTGTGGAAGAACTGAAAGCAGTTCAGCTTCGCCGGAGTCTAGCGAACAAGGCAGAGAAGAATGACATCAGGGCGAGCCAAGAAGGTCCTGGTTAGAAGTCGGAGCTGCACTCTAAAAGCCCCAGGAGCCACTGTCTAGTTTCAGGCAGGGCCTGTTTTAATGTGTTTTACATTTCTGAAACGTCACTCTGGCTACTGTGTGGAAAACGGATTACAGAGAGCCAATCGACAGAGACTGATGACGGTGGTGTGGTCGCGGGTGGGAGAAATGGGCGGGTTTGGAAGTGCATTTGAAAGAGGAGCTGACAGGACTGGTGATGGAGAGACTGGATATGGGGGGTGAGGAAGAAAGAGAAATCAAAGAAGATGGCTCAGTGGGAGGAGACAGCCCTTCCTGAAATGGGGAAGATCCCTGGGGAACGACCTATGAGGACCGCACGAGGCGCCACATGCCCTGTGACAGACCAACAGAAGCCATGGGAGTGTCTGCGTCCACCAAAGACCTCGAGCTCTGCCTTCATGTGAAAAGCAAATGTATGTGTGTGCGAGTCACAGACACACATACGCTCGCGTATCCAGGGAGATATATGTGGATATATATAAAGTTTAGTAAATGGCTTCTGCAATTTAAAGCAAATGTAGAACCATTTCAAGAATCTTTCAAGGACTAAAGAGAAAGATAATTGGTATTTCCATTAATTTGTAAGGAAGCTGAGGGCAAATAACACGAAGGGTCTCGCTGAGGGTCACACAGCCACTGACCAGCAGAGCTGACGCTAGGAGCCAGGCTTCCGGGCGAATGGCACCATATGCACACCACACGCCCCTGTGTATCCTGCGGAACATGAGGACACACACGCTGGATGAGGGCGGGGTGCGGCCGCCGCCCTGCCTGCAGCTCAGCCTGTCTAGGTATTCTTTAAATAATCTGGAAAATGTGGCTGACAAAACTAAAAAAAAGTCGGGACCAAACCTTACACAGAGCAAATCAAACACTAAAGTGAAACGTGCCGCAGATTTTTAAATGGACGCCTCAACGACAAACACCGCAGTCTCCTGTGCACAAGCTCTTCAGGAGCCCTCCTCAGGGTTACACAGACGGAGCTTCCTCATAAATGGAAGACACGCACGTGCCCATGACTCACTTACATAACCTTATCTCCTCATACGCTTCATCTGGAATTCCTCTTCTATCCCGGTTTCTCAAAGGGCACCAACAGCCCGAACAAATTTTAGGAAAAGGGAAAACAAAAACACTAGAAGCCAAAGAACTGACAGGTCTGGTTTTTGTACCGTTACCTCAAAGAGTAAAATTCCGCCAATGAAATTACCACTAAAGTAAGTCAGACCACATTTAAAGAAGACAAACACCGGGGACAGGACTGGGAGGCCCGGACGTGCTGTTTAGTCTGCATACTACCTGTACAAGTTTTAAAAATAGGCTTCATTCCGCCATGCTCTCCCTCAGAAGCTGTGAGGACTCCCACCTCACAACATTAGAAGTCTGAAAGGGAAACAGTGAGGGGGTGTGTGCCTCTGTGTTTGTCTCTGTGAGTCAGACAGTCTCTGTTCTTACTGAATGTGGGTTGTTTGTTTTCTTGTTGATCTGCAGACTTCCTCTCTACTGCTTTTCTCTACTAATGTTTTTTCCAAAGGACCCCTCCGGAGCAAGAGCAGCCCACTAATGGACAACACGGCCACAGTTAGTGGTACTCACAAGGACTAGACTGAGAACACCCAAAGAAGGGGGTTCAGAAGAAAGAGTTTAAAACGCTTGGTCAGTTACACCCCATCCTCCAACCTGGAGATTGAGAAAATCATGTTTCAGGGCTAAAATCATGTATAAAGATGGGAACCACTCTCTCCGGCCAGTGATTTTCTTATCAAGCGCTTTCATGAACGTACACAAGGGATGTGCTCTCAGCACACGCAGAAGGACCGTTGACACTTGCCCTGTTGTAAGAGAAACACTCAGGGGGCTCACTCTGAAACTCCCCACAGGCTCTCACCGAGCTTCCATTCACATCAAGATGCTCCACCCAGGCCTCATCTAGTCCTGTCCATTCCGCTCTATGGAATGCTTTTTACGTAGGACACATCATCCTCTCCTATCATTCGATTTTTTTTTCCTTTTTGGGCAGGATGGTAATTGAGATTTGCAAAGAGGGATCAGGAAAGACAAGACGGCAAGAGTCAAGGCAAAATGGGGGTAATTCATAGGAACCTGACTCACAGAGCCTGCTCCTGGGAAGGGCCTAAGCCGGTGATCAAGATGGAGGCCTGGGGAGTGCAGACAAATACACCAGCAGCAGTGACTGGGAAAAAGCAGTGGATTGGAAACCACGGAGGTATGCAAGATGGTGGCCACTGTAAGACATCTTAGAGGCAACTCCAGGGGCCAGGAGCAGAGGCTGCAAGGATGCCAGTGGCACCTGTTACAGGAAATGGGGAGGAATCGAGCGGGCAAAAACCAGGTAAATATTGATACTCTTTCCCCTTCGTAGTCAAAACCACCTCGTTCCATTTATTTTTCTATATTCTTCCTTCCTTCACAACCTGATTCCAATGTTTAATGTCGTATTGTCTTCACATAACACCTGAAACCCTGGCCTGCCAATAATCATAGTGAGGACCCTATGAAGATCTGTGCACAAGCACACACTGTAACTTTCCTTGCAAAGCACCTTTCACTTCTATCATGTCATTTAATTCCCACAACACTATGTGATACAATCACTTAAATTAATAGATTATCTTGCACAAGAGTAAGAATCTTCATTCAAACCCAGATCTTTTTTTTTTCAAAGATTTTATTCATTTATTTGAGAGAGAGAGGGAGAGAGAGTGCAAGCGCATGCATGTAGGAAAGGGCAGGGGGAACAGAGAAAAAATCTGAGGCAGACTCTGTACTGAGTGCGTAGCCAACATGGGACTCAATCCCACCACCGCGAGATCATGACCTGAGCCGAAACCAAGCGTCAGACACTTAACTGACTGAGCCACCCGGGTGCCCCCAAACCCAAATCTTGTGACTTGAGATCCCATGCTTCTAGAATATGCTGTTAGCGTATTTCTTGTACTCTAAATCTAAGTGCTATAAATTACATTATTGTAGATGTCACAGATTCAGAACTGGTGAGGCAATAAACTATCATCATTTGGTACCCCACTTACTTGGGAATTTGGGATATGCTATGGTAAGTGTTGTGCCTACAATATAGGTACAGGATGTCGGATGGGGCAGCTGTCCTGCACCCTGAAGGTGCAAAAAAAAGAAAGTCTGCCTTCGTTTAGTCAATCTAAGCCAATATCACAAACTTAGCACCAACATACAATTTGAAAAAAAAAGTGGGGGCGCCTGGGTAGCTCAGTCTGTTAAGCATCAATTCTGCTCATGATCATTTCAGGGTCGTGAGATTAAGCCCTGCTTTGGGCTCCACGCTGGATGTGAAGCCTGCTGAAGATTCTCTCCCTCTTTCCTCCCCTGCATCCCTGCCCTGTTGGCATTCACTCTCTCTTTAAAAAAAAAAAAGTTCTAACTACAAATGATATTAAGTCTGTGCTCAAGGCTAATCAATGTGTTTTTTTTTTTAATTTCAAAAAAAAAAAATCCCCTAAATATAAAAGTTATGATCTTAAATAGCACTGGGTCCATAGGCTAAAACAGAAAACAAGCACCCTCATATGACTTTGTCAAGTACCTTCGTCATGTCTTGTTTTATCCTGTAGTTCAAATTTTCTCTTAATTCATATCTGGCTCTCCTCAACAATTGCAGCATAAAGCTGGTTTTCAAATATTTGTTGAATGGAGGGATGGAAGGGCACAGAAATGAAAGAATTCAGGTGTCCACCAAGCTACACTCCGTGTCAGGTGAAGGGTGAAATGCCACTTGAGTCAGATGCAGCAGACCAAACCAGGGCTTTGCAATCACGGAGATCCAGACTCAAACCCTGCTGTTTGCCAACTGTAGCACTGTGAGGAAATTCACCTCTTGATTCTAGGCTTCCTCATGAGCAAGATGGGAAGAGCCCTGAGCACCATGCAGAACTGGTGCACGAGTTAAATGAAGTCACAGATTTGGCCACTGTTTATGCGGCAGAAGTTCCTACAGCTTAGGAATCCTCCCCTCTCTCTCTATCCCACATTTACCGTGACCCCTAGCATACCAGCCTTCATAATAGTGCTTCTATACACAAAACCCTCTTGTAAAGCTAATGGCTAAATATCAACTTTATTTACAATGATGGTCAATTTCCCCTCCATGAACGTCAAACTTTTCTATTCATGGTCTAGAGATAAACGGCGCATCATTGATGTTCAACAAATTTTGATGCCTTTTGAGTAAATGTCCCAGAGATGTGAAGCTCACCTTTTATACACCAATAGTCTATATCTGAAAGCTTTCTAAAATGTATTGCACACTTAACTACTTAGCTAAAAGAGCATCTTGAAAGAACTTAAACCTTTGTTTTGACTCAGGGTTTACTGTCATAAACTTAAGACATAGCACTGGCATGAAAATTTTTAATTTTTTGGAGGCTTTTATTTAGGTCTGTAGATTTACTCATACTAAATATTCCCAGATTCCTACACTGGGTTCATTGCTTTCATTTCTTCCTGTGGTCAGCAGCTTCATCTCCTGGAAGGCATGAGACACTGTGGAATTTACAGAACAAAGTCCCTGTCATCTTCAAAGAGTTCACCAGGAATCATTCTCAGATATTATCATCTGTGGCCTCATGAACATATGTTTGGGAAGAGCTTCAAGGAAGGCCTACATATTTCCTTGTCTAAGACAGACTGGTTTATCCCTAATGTCTTACACATTATAAGGTACTCAACAAATAGTTATAAAATGAATTAACAGAGTTAACAGTATGCAACCTTTGTAATTACTGTTTTCTATTCAAGACTTTGTTCTAATCCACATCTAGGTCCCTTACCCATCTGAAGTTGTATTTTTTTTTTTTTAAGATTTTATTTATTTAGGGGCGCCTGGGTGGCTCAGTCGTTAAGTGTCTGCCTTCGGCTCGGGTCATGATCCCAGGGTTCTGGGATCGAGTCCCACATTGGGCTCCCTGCTCAGTGGGAAGCCTGCTTCTCCCTCTCCCACTCCCCCTGGTTGTGTTCCTCTCTTGCTGTCTCTGTCAAATAAATAAATAAAATCTTAAAAAAAAGATTTTATTTATTTATTTATTTGACAGAGCACACGCGTAAGAGAGAGAGCATGAGAAGCACACTTCCCGCTAAGCAGGGAGTCTGATAGGGGGCTCGATCCGAGGACCCTGAGATCATGATCAGAAGTGAAGGCAGTCACCCACCAACTGAGCCACTCAGGCACCCCTGGGACTGTACGTTTTTAGCTGCAAAATAAGAAAATTGGGGTAAATTATCCCTAAGGTTCTTTCCAATATTAGTCTCCCACGATCCTATCCTTCTAGGCACATATATGTGTTCTATAAGAACTGCTGGAAATCTGACCACAAGAGAAGTGAAACCTTAGAGGACATGGTGAATAAACAATGCATCCTTTGCCCTGTAAACCAGAAACCCTAGCAAGAAGGCACTTATCCTTATACCATGGCAGCAGATATAGAAAGAATGAACTGTCTTACTCATTTCTCCCACCATTAATATCATATACAGGACTAGAAATATTGAACTTGGGAGTGTAAACATATTGATTTGTGTGTGTGTGTGTCAAATGTTCATAAGTGAAAAACCTAGTATTTCTCAAAAGAAGTCAACTGCAACCAGGCAAATAAAACTTTAACGGAAATTTTTTTCAAACGACTGTATCTAGGGCTTCCATTGACCCTTTGTTCCAAGCTATTTCTTCAAATACCACTTCATTCATAAACTAACTTATCAGCTACATTTGTTTAAATAATACTACAGTTTCACTATTTGCACAGAAATTCAATTCAACTTCCTTAAACTACAGTCTAACTTTCTCTGTTAAAACCAAAATCTCCAAATTAAAGGAGTTCATGGGTTTTACCCAGAAAGGAAGTAGATGTAAAAGTCAAACGTTTATCCACAAGCACACTTGGGAAGGCACTGGGAACACAACTTTTCCCCTGGAGGCCCAAGGCACAGAAGCCATGGACAGCTTTCTCTTCTGGGCAGGATGGTGTTCCTTTAATTCAATTCTACATGAATTCAAGGTATACTTTCCTCAAGCACTGCACCAAATTCTCAAGAGAATACAGAAAATGAATAAAATATATCATATCTGCCTCAGAGGAGATGCAGCAAAGCCGAACCCATAAGAGGAGTAACACTGGAAAAGGAATGCGTAGGACAGAATCCCAACTTTTCCATAATTAGCCGTGAAACTTGGACAAGTGACTTTACCTTTCTGATGCAGTGTCTTTATCTACATAACGGTGATGATAACGGAACTCACCTCACAGTGTTGGGGTGAGGATTATTACATAAGTCATTACGCCTAAGGCATTAAGAACAGCTCCTGGCACACAGGAAGCACTCAGAGTTAGTATCATCATCGTGACTATCATCACTGTCATTATAAACATATAATCCATGAGCGAAAATTTTTCATTTTTTTATTTAATAAAATTGAAGCTATAACAAACTCTAGGAAATGAAAGGGAAAAAAGAACTGAGAAACTATTTTTCCAACAAGCTGCTTCATTATCCTTGTGTCTTCCTGACAAACCCTAACTACACCTTCTTCTCAGAGAGATGTAAAGACGGTGGTGAGTGAGGCTGTGGAGAGAGAGTAAAGAAACAAAGAAACATGACAAAGAGGAGCGAAAAGGAGAGAGAAAGAAAGGGTGCAGATGGAGGGGCATTTCTGAGTTCTTTAAAGATTTATTTTTAAGCGAGGGTGCAGGAGGGAGGGGCAGAGGGAGAGAGTCCAAAGCAGACTCTGCCGGGAGCCCTACACAGGGCTCAATCCCACAACCCTGAGATCACAACCTGAGCTGCTCAACTGCCTCTGCCACCCGGGGACCCCACATTTCTGAGTTCTTTAAAGCCACCAGATAGGCAGGAGTTGAATTGGAGAGAGAGAGAGAGAAGGAGAGAGAAGGGGACATTTGCTCAGCCCTGCTGGGACTCTTTCCCTTCTCTGCTCAGAAAATTCTTCCTCAAACGTTGAACTACCTCACTTAGCTTTTCCTTACCATTTCCATGCATTTCTTTCCACTGTTTACACTTTGTTTCACAAAATATTGGATGTATAAAGGACTTTAGAAGTCACTTAATCCAATTCTCTTGATTTTATACAGGAGAGAAACTGAGGGCCATTGTCCCTGGTGGTTCAAGTCTAAAACGGTACAAAATTAAAATGGGGCTCCCTGTGCCCCAGACCTGGGTTGTTTCCCTTAGGACAACAAGAGGAGTACATTTACCGAAAAGCAGTCTGGCTGGCCCTTGTTCCATTTGGCAGATACACAAATTTTTATCTTGGGAAGAAAATCTTGAGAAGTATTTTTAAACGAATTAACAAGAATCATACTGTTTTTAATTCAATAGACATGTTTTATTGTTAACTTTATTGCCTGCTAAGCCTGAAATTAGGTTTTTCTATGCTTGGGCAGGTCCTGCCTAACCAATAACAGGACAATCAGATTTCAATTAAACAGATATTCCCACTTGGGCCATACACATAAACACATACACACACACACACACACACACAATCAAGAGGCACTTAATCAAAACAAAGTTTGAGCCCATTCTTGTCATTCTCCTGGCCTATGTTTAGGAAAAGAAGATATCAAATATTTTAAGATAAGGCTCTCCTGATATAGAAATTTCATATCATTTATTTTCCAAAAGAGGACCAAGTTTCTTGCTATTGCTCCATATTCTATTTCTAAACCAACAACAGAAGGCAGCCTAACCACAGCCTTCAACACGCTTTCACATCTGGCTTCCGAATGTCTTCCGTATGGTTTGCCCAACCAGGTCAATAGTCTCCAAAATATTAAATTTCCTCACTCCCAGCTTTCAACTCCACAATGGAAGACCGAAGCTCTAAAACCAGAGTCTTTCAATGCCCTTTAATAACGTATTTAAAAATAGACGTTACATGTATTTTCCTGTTGTTTATCTCAAACCTTCAAGTATCTGGCTAAGACATACACTTTGAAACCAGAGTGGGAAAAAAAAAGACTTTCTCTTTCCCCTCTATCTGAGCAGCATCTTCGGTCTCATTTGCTTCACTGTGTGGGGTTTCAAAGGTATGATCTCACTGTGATTAAGGGAAAGATTCAGGCATTCTTCTCACAGCTGTTTAGACTCCAGGAACATCTGAATCTGGGCCACTAAAAATAACTCAGCCCTGCTGTCTAAATAGGTGTTTACCTTTAGTAGCCTTAGACACGTATACGGCTGATTTATTAGCACTGTGTTGGGTAAGTATTATTTACACGGATCTATGCTCTACTACTACTATGTGTTTTCTTTCTCTTTTCTCTTCTCCTTTCACAGTAGATAGAGGCTGGCCACCATAGCTGGTGGCAGCTGTGGCTGCCATTCTCGCTCATATGACATGCAACCATGGGAAAAACAGAAGCCAACATTACAAAAACAAATTGCAGACATCAAACGCTCAAGCTCAGGAAGAACTGAACAAAGATTTGAAAGTTTCCAAGGTAGAAAAAGAAAAAGTGGTCGCATCCTCCCACCCTGCATGCCAACTAGCAGTGGCCGTTCAGTCTCTCCAGATGCCTCGCAAAGAAAGAAACCCACAAATGTAATGGGAGAGGAGATCCTGGGGGAGCCAATTAGATTTAAGCTGCTTTCAAAATTATGTAAAAAAAAAAATGGGATTAGAAAAGAAACTTGGCACTTGAAATGACATTTCATGTGTGCTGCTTAGGGCCTGTGGAATACTACTCATATAATGACTAGTTGTCACACTTATAAAATAAACCTTGGGTTTCTAATATCATGGAATAAAGTCATTAGCTGGTGAAACAAACCTAGCTTCAGAGGAAGAATGTGGCACATCAAATCTAATAGGTACCTCATCCTTCATTTTTGGAATTACCAGGCAAAACATGACAAATTAGGCCAAGGTCAATGGCAGGTAACAGTGGAGAAACTCCTCCAATGGCTGGCTGTGTATTCCTCTGAAGTTCCTGCAATTGTCTAGCAAAGCTAGGGTCGGGGAAGACCAGTCAGAGAGAAGGGATTTTCAGATTCCATGCCTTGCCCACAGTATAAGCTCAATGGCCTTTTGATCACCTGTGGCAGGAGAGGCTGGGGCTGGGGAAAAGGAGGAGCTCTCAGAAAAATGGTAAGTGTCTCCACAGTTGCAGAGTTAGCTGGAGACACTGAACTATCACTGCTAAAGGCAGGCAGCTTAGGAAAATACAGCAGTGTTTTGTTTTTGTTTTTCCTTCCTTAGAAATTTTCAAGTCTTGGTTCAATTCTTCTCAGTGTTAAGCATTTGATTTTTTGCAATTGTTTTTGTACACTGAGTTCTGCTCGGTTGGGTTTCAGCTATTGGTGGGAACAGAGAACCTGGTGTCCCTTGACTCCTGACCTCTCCAGAACTCAATACACTAATTTGACGGCTATTTGTGAATCAGGTATAAACTTTCTTAATTAGATGCATAGCAGATGTGTCAAAGACAACAGAATCAGGCAAAAAGATAGTAATACTTAAAACAGCCACCTTCAATTGGGTTTCTGGGATGGTTTCTCTTTATTCAAGGATGAAGTGGCCACAGATCCATCTCCAAAGATTATTTTATAAAAGCAGACTCTACCCCTGAGGCCCTCATTCACTCCTTTACTTCTCTAATGCAACATCAAAGTAACTGAGTCTAAGAAGCCCACAAAGAGGTAAAGGAAAACGTACCCTCTTGGAAAACATTCCAGGGCTCCTGGGCAAGGATACACTTTTGTTCTACGATGTGGTGGAATGTTTAGGGTCCATCACCTCAATCCTTCTCCTCCTAGAAGGGATGCGTATTTCATTGTCTCTGGTGAAAAATATGGATTAGGCACCTAGTCTGTGTCAAGCACTGAACCATATGTCAGGAAGGACAACAGGAGAAAAGAACTCATATTCTGCCTCCACAGGGACTGTTCTAAGCTAATGAAGATGTATATGCCTCTTGGAGATCAGGCTTAGCAACATATTTCTTGATATGTCTTCTCAGGGAAGCAAAAATGAAAATAAACTACATCAAACTAAAAAGCTTTTTTGCGCAGAGAAGGAAGCCATCAACAAAACGAAGACAACCTACTGAAAGGTAGAAGATATCTGCAAGTGATAAATTCAATAAGGGGATAATATCCAAAATATACAAGGAACTCATACAACTCAACACCAAAAAAACCCAAATAATCCAATTAAAAAATAGGCAGGGACCTGAATAGACATTTTTCCAAATAAGACATGCAGATGGCCAAAGACACTCGGAAAGATGCTCAACATCACTAATCATCAAGGTTATGCAAGTCAAAATCACAATATCACCTCCAACCAGTAAGAATGGCTAGTATCAAAAAGATAAGAACGAGTGGGGAGGATGTGGAAAAAAGGGACCCCTTGTGCACTGCTGGTAAGATGTAAATTCATACAGCCACTATAGAGAACAGTATGAACATTCCAACAAAATTAAAAATAGAACTACCTTATGATCCAGAAATTCCCCTTCTATTTAATCAAAGAAAACAAAAACACTAATTTGAAAAGATATATGCACCCCTGTGTTTACTGCAGCATTATTTACAGTAGCCAAGGTATGCAAGCAACCTAAGGGTCCACTGACGGATGAATGGATAAAGCAGATGTCTTATATATATATACGCAGTGGAATATTAACCATAATAAAGAATGAAATCTTGCCATACATGACAACAGGGATGGACCTAGAGCATATTATGCTACATAAATCAGACAGAGAAAGACAATACCATATGATTTCTCTTATATATGGAATCTAAAAAAAATAAAATAAAATAAAACCCAGAGAACAGAAACAGACCCATAAATACAGAGAACAAACTGGTAGTTGCCAGAGAGGAAAGGGTGGGGGGAATGGGCAAAATAGGTGAAGAGGATTAAAAGGTACAAACTTCTAGTTACAAAGTAACTAAGTCATGGGATGAAGAGAACAACATAGGGAACATAGTCAATAATATTGTAATAAGGCTGTATGGTGACAGAAGGTGACTATACTTACGGTGTTGAGCACTGCGTAATGGATAGAACTGCTGAACCACTGTGTTGTATGGACATCTAAAACTAACATAACATCGCAGGTCCACTGTGCTTCAATTAAAAAAATGTGCATGTCTCTTGTGTCTGTGCAAGGGGCAACTCACCTTTCAAAACTGATCTGTTTCAAGTTCTACCTTAAATATAACCTATTCCATGAGATTGTTCTGAGGTTCTAACCAGAAATAACATCTCCCTTCCTTGAGCTCCTCTATCTTTTTCTATTTTGTATTTTAACTGTTTATGTAACTATCTTATGACCCCCTTAAATTCTTTAAACATTATTTTATTTTATTTATTTATTTTTTTAAAGATTTTATTTATTTATTTGACAGAGAGAGAGAGATTACAAACAGGCAGAGAGGCAGGCAGAGAAGAGAGGAGGGAAGCAGGCTCCCTGCTGAGCAGAGAGCCCGATGCGGGGCTTGATCCCAGGACCCCGAGATCATGACCTGAGCTGAAGGCCTCAACCCACTCAGCCACCCAGGCGCCCCTAAACATTATTTTAATGACTGGAAAAAACAAAGTATGTCAGTAAACGTCAAGTTCTTGAATGTATAATAAAGATGTGTGTCTTTAGTTACTCAAGTCAGAAAAGACTTCACCCAGCTGGTACTCAACAGGACACTAGAGTTGAATCACCAAAGAGAAGAAAGAGCATATCTACACTAAGGAAGAAAATAAGCAAAAGCCTGACGTCCTAGGATGTCTCTCTTTTTCTTTTTCTTTTTTTTCCCTAGGATGTCTCTTAACACAGACATTTAAAATGGGGCAGGTTCTGAAGACCCTCTGAGTGGCCATGAGGGGCAATCAAAGTCCTTTTAAGATGGGATCATTAATCCCATGACAGCGCTCCTACTCCACACCAGTGGCTGGGGAATAATAGTATCTTTGTTTTTGAGGCCCTGGAACTCCTCTGAGAACCATCACCCTGCAGAGAACAGGTAATCTCCAGAAACAATTGAATTCCCCTGTTTGCATTTACCACACTGAATGATATGACCTCTTTGGAGAGAAGGAAGGATTAAGAACTTAATTAAACCAACTCTCTGTTATGCACAACAGCTACAGCCAATCACTGACAGTGACCAGCTTTGTCTTTCTATGGACTTTTTGGAACAGGATTTTCCCTAGATAATTACAAAATGGGAACACATACATTGTATCAGCCAAATCCAAACATTTCATGATCATAACTAAATAGTATCAATACAAATATTTGAGCTGTGGAATGGTTTTCAAAGAAAGAACATTTAGAATGTCTCTTTAGAGCGGACAGTCTTTAGAAATCACCGTTCCTTAAGCACTTACTTTCTTTTTGGCTTTCTTGTGTAAATCATGCTGCTGTTCCTCAACTTCCCAGGATCCCCAAGGTCATTCTCTACGGTGTTTGCTTTAAACGCAACTTGGTGCCAAGATTCCGCCTCAGCTCTCAGATTCACTTGGATGACCCTTTCCCACACTGAGTCTCTCCATACTTCCCTACAACCAGATCTAGTTGATCTGCATTTTCTGCAAAAAGTTTCACTTCCCACTAACTGCAATCTGCCTCTTGCATAGTTTCCTTCCATTCCCCTGGGTAGGTCGCTGCCAGGAAGGCGGAGAGGAGGAGCTCTTTGATGGTAATGAGGCCTCCTCGCAGGACTCCAAGCTAACGGTGAATAGCCCAGTATGGGACTTCCCTAGGGAGCCCAGGTGACTGCAAGTGTAAGGGCACAGCTGAGAGTCACTTGAGCACCTTGCTGTTAGTCTAAAACAGGTATTCCAACATCTGAGCAGTGACCTGTAAATGGCTTACATAATGAAGAAATGAGTCAGTGTACTTGGCAATTCAGACCTGAACTACATAAGGTATTAATTCAAAAGGAAACCTGAGGGGCGCCTGGGTGGCTCAGTTGTTTAGCGGCTGCCTTCGGCTCAGCTCAGGCCCTGATCCCAGGGTCCTGGGATTGAGCCCCGCATCGGGCTCCCTGCTCGGCGGGAAGCCTGCTTTCCCTCTCCCACTCCCCCTGCTCGTGTTCCTGCTCTCGCTCTCTCTCGCTGTCAAATAAATAAAATCTTTAAAAAAAAAAAAAAAAGGAAACCTGAGAACTGTTAAATGGTGACAGATTTTTTTTTCTTTGAGGTGCTGGTGGTAGAATAAGGATTCATAAATTATGGACATCTGAATTCTGCTGTGTTCCATCGTTGTGAACTTTTAGAGGAGTGTGAGGTCCACACTGAGCCCAGCTAGTCTTGCCTCCTGGGCATGATGGGGAATGAGAGCACCATGGCCTGCTGCAAGCCATACTCATTATTATCAGATTAGCCCACCTCTGGAATTGAAGAAACTTGCTCAGCCTTTTAGAAGACCTGTGGGGAGGTGGGGGGAGTTCATGGCATGGCTTTAAATACTGAGAAATCTCCTAAAATAAGTTAAGTCTCGGCCAGCACACACCAACCAAGGAGTCAGAGTCACATATGAGAACTTAGGGTAATCTTTCAGTGTGCTCTTGCCACTGTCATGGTTGCAATGACAAAGGAAAAGTGCCTGACATTCTAAACAGAGAGGAAACATAGGCAAGGCTTACCTTTGGGACCTAATGACAAACCTTTAAGGAGCTCTTAAGATATAATACCAGGAATGTATTTGCATTATCTCATTTAATCTTCATAATGCTCATTTTTAAAAAAAGATTTTTACTTTTTTGAGAGAGAGAGAGAGAACAAGAAGGGGGGAAGGACAGTGGGAGAAGCAAGCTCCCTGTTGCGCAGGGAGCCCGACGCAGGGCTTGATCCCAGGACTCTAAGATCATGACCTGAACTGAAGGCAGATGCTTAACCAATGACCCAGCCCGGTGCCCAATATTCTCATTTTTAAGATAGGGAAACTGAGGCTTAGCGAGCTTAATTAAGTAAATCATCCAAGTCTCCTCAATTAATAAGTGGCAAGGATGGGATGTAGATCCATGCTATCAATTACTAACACTATCAGTAGCCAGGGAATTTTTCTATCACAATTCTGTGAGCAGAAAAAAACAAGAATTCCTCAACAACAGCAACCGCAGGACTCCAGCAAGAAAAAAAAAAAAAACCTGAGGAAAACTCGGCATTTCTGCAACTACACTGTCAGTTTCTTTCTCCATTATCTGGCTTCTCAAGGCAAAGGGAGATTCTGAAGTTGAAGCATACAAACGTTTGCCCACAAAGACAGGTTTGCTCTTAGCCAACCGAGGCGTCTGTTAACGTTTCCCACGTAGACTCAAACCTCACTCACATGGTATCACTCTTATTCAAGGATGATTTGTCCCCATTTGGCTATTTCAAGCGGTCAACGCCCAGGAACCGAGTTTTTCCTACTGTGTCTCCTCCTTGGGGAGGCTGGGGAGAGGTGGTGACATCATGGGAACAATCTCTGTCCTCTGTGCTATGACTCAAACTGAATATGTCAGATCAATGTTACTGCTAGTCCCGCAGCGATGCATGAATTATTCCATCTGCCAAGCAAATTCACGTGGAAAACAACATACTCTCTCCAGCCCAGCCCTGAAGAAAAGGGGAGAAAGGCAGCAATAAGAAACTACTCGAGCAAAACTACACAAGCGAAGTGAGCTTTACCCACTCTCTTCACGCCTCACACACAGAAGGGGCACATACAACATTTCCATTTCATATCACCAGGAACAGGTAAAAACAGAATCTGCTTCCTCCCCTGTGCTCTCATACTACTCTGTACAAATTGCTAAATTATAGTGCTCATCGTATTGTCCTGTAATTATATTTTAAGTGTCTGCCTTTCCACTAATGTAATAGCTCCCTTTTTCCCCTTAATATCTGTATCCAATGCATCTGGTATGAGGCTGAACAAAAATTTGTTAAACAAACAAATGAAAGATTGAATGTAACAATGAATGAATGACAACTTGCTCAAAGGCTCTCTTTAACTAGAGCAAAAAGGAATGTTCTCTCTGCTCTTTATGACTGAAAATGGTTGACACCATCGCAATTAGACTGGGCGGTGGATCATGCCTGTTTGTAGTATTAGGTTTCTGGGATATTCCCTCTGGCACTTACTGAATGTATGTGTGTGTGTGTGTGTGTGTGTGTGTGTGTGTGTGTGCACGTGTGCTGCAGGCTCCTCTGCTCCTATATTCTATACAATTCATCTCTCCAACCTTAACACCTACCAAGCCTACCTATTTCATTACTTGCTCCCTTAATCACTGGTTTTCTTTGAACCTAACTAATTGAATTAGAATCATTACTCAAAAAAAAAAAAAGCATTCTGACTAAGTTCTTATTGTAAGTTCCTGGAAAGAGGAAAGGGCAGCAAATGTGAATTGGTATTATCCCACATTGCTGCCCGCAACCTGCCAGCCACGTCCCAAGTATGATGGATGCTGGATATTCGGCAAGACTCACTACAGACACAGCCCTGCCTCTTGCAGTATTTACAGTCAGTGGGAAGAAGAAAGATAAATAATAAGGTGAGTAAAGTATAGTCACTGTAATGACAGAGGAAACACAGGGTGTTATGGGAGCAGATAGGAAGGAGATCGGGCCTCATTTGGAGATCAGGAAGGGCCTCCTAGACAAAGTATCTTTTACGTTTTGGCCTGGGTAGATAAATGAGATTTAACCAGGTAAAAGGGGAATGTGGGAAAGAGAAGAAGGCCCAGAGACAAGGGAGAACACAATAAACCGAAACACTGAAAGAAGGAAAGAATGTTTAAGTGAAGGGGCAAGGCTGGGCCTCAGCTATTTTATTCTAAAGGCAATGGGAAGCCACTGAAGGATTTTTTTTTTTTAAGATTTTATTTATTTATTTGTCAGAGAGGGAGAGAGAGAGAGGGCGCACAAGCAGGCAGAGGCGGAGAGAGACGCAGGCTCCCCACTGAGCAAGGAGTCCGATGAGGGACTCGATCCCAGGACCCTGGGATCATGACCTGAGCTGAAGGCAGCCGCTTAACCGACTGAGCCACCCAGGCGTCCCGCCACTGAAGGATTTTAACCAAGGTGGTGATATTTGAATCTGAGTTTAAAGAGAGAGACTTGGGTTGCGGGTAAAGACACATAAGTTTAAGAGTTGTGTTAGTAGAGTAGGCTAAGAGAAACAATTAATGGATCTTCAACAGTTCCCATGGAGCAAGATGACTTTGGCTGCCATTTGGAGGATGGATTATAAAACTGTGAGACAAGATACACAGAAACAGTGGTCCACACGAGGATAGGAATGGCAGTGGCAATGGAAAGAAGTGGATGGGTTCAAAAGAATATTAAGAAGACAGAATTAACAGACTCTGGCAACTGACTAAACCAGGGTTGGCAAAACTTTCTGTAAAGGGGCAGATCAACAAAGTTTAGGCTTTGCCAGCCATATGGTTTCTGCCACAATTACTCAAATTTGGTGTTTTGGTGAGAAAGAAGACACAGACAACACGTAAGTGAATGAGTGTCACTGCATACCAAAATTTGTTTATTATAAAGAAAAGCAGGCAAACAGGCCAAATTTAGCCTGAGACTGAAATTTGCTGACCCCTAGACTGAGGGATGCAGCAGTAAGAGCAGTCAAAAATAACTCGCAAGTATGTCAGTTGGTATCTGGTTGGCTGGGCTTACCATTTACAGAGAAAGCAATAGTGGAAAAGGGATGGGATCAGAGAGAGGGAGGTAGTGGTCAGGTTTTAGACAAGCTGAGTTTAAGGTACCTGGAGGACATTACCCACGACATGTCTAGTAAGCAGTTAGATGTTTGGATCTCAGTTAGGAAAAAGACCTGGGCTGCTCTAGGTAAAGACATAGAGGTCTGAGAATTGTCTTAGTTAGGGCAGACTAAATGTTATTAACAGACCACCAAAAATCAGTGGCTTTAGTGAGAAGTTTCTCCCATGGTGATACAAGGAACTCAGATGGGGGTGGGAAGACAGTCATTCCAAGAGTCTATCCAATAGCATCCATCCCACTTAGCCAGAGGAGGAAGGTTCAGAGAGAAGTCCCTGTAGGGCGTTCCATGGGCCAGCTCTAGAAAGGGCATGCACCACGTCTACTCACATTCCCCTGGAGAGATCTCACTCACGTGGCCCCCTACCTACCAACAAGGCTGGGAAATGCACTAGGGCCGTGTGTGTCTAGGACAAGGGTGGAATGGATTTTGGTGGGTAGCTATCAGGATCCACCACAAGAGTCAAAATTACACAATAGACCAGGAAGGCAAGAAGATAAATAAAAGTGACTCAGACCACTGTGAAGAGTGAGGACAAGTTCAGAGCTCTGAAGAATGCAAATGTTAGAAGATGATCTGAGGAGGAAGAAGATCCAGCAAAACAGGAGAAAGACAAAATGAAAATTCAACTGGAAGATGGTGTTAGATATTTAATGCACATAGGTAGAAAGTGCAAATTTAATTACTAAGTATTGATCCTATCTCTGACAAGCTGACACTTATCTGGTACCACTGATATCATGAAAAAAAAATGGTATGAAATGGGAGCCAAATTGCATTTAAAAGAAAATGACAAAATCAGATCCTCAAAAGGGCCAGATTTTCATTACCATTCAGATGGACTGCTTTACGGGTATGTGTTGCAATATTCATTTTTTTCATTCACTTTTTTGTCTGTAAATCAACCTATATAAGTAAAACGTATATTCTGCATCAAAATTTTTTTGTGATCTTATACGCACATGAACATATTGATATAAATATGAATATATAGCTGCATATACATACATACTTGGCACTCACGGGATATATTACCACAATGTATTTGTTTTGCTTCCATTTTTTGCAATTCTGCATGCTTTCTGCTTTGTTCAAGGCTTCTCCTACAACTCCCATCCCACTTGTTTGTGTGTCTATTCCTGGCTCCCGATGAGAAGACCAAGAAAACAGTTGGATTCTACCCTGACAACACTTCATGCACTACTTCACTATTACAGAATACGACACAGCCTGTAGCTTAAACAAACAAACAAACAAAACAAACAAACAAAATCCAGGCCAGAACATTCATGCTCCCTTTCTTGGCAATTCTGCATCAAACGGACTTCAGCTAGGAAGAGAAGAACCTGAGATTGAGCAGAGCTATCAACCAATCTACCCTCTTCTCTCTCTTTGGAATGTAAAGGCTTTGGGGAAAGGAAGGGGATTCTGAGGGTTTTACATCTGGAACACTCTTTTCAGCAGAAGAGCCAGCCTTGCTTATAAATAAGTTAAAAAAAAAAAAAAAGACAAGCAGATTTTTAAAAAAAATGATCTGCCCAGGAGGTACACAGATGGTAAAGAAAACAAAATTAGTAACCTCTTCTACTTGCTCAGCATAAATTATTAGTGTACTCAACCTGACCAAGTGACTATTTATAAGCCTGACCTCGAACACTGTGGCACTCAATAAATATAAATTGAGGATGGTGACAATGCTCCCCATATTTCCTTACTTAATGACACAGAGTTGGCAGTTCAGTGGCACAAATCATATGCATTTTATTCTTCTTCTACTGCTCTTCACATTGTAACTCATATCAAGTGTGAATCTATCAGAAATAGTCTTCCAATTAGCAAAATTAATTCTTCCTTTGATTTGAGAGAGGCCAACTAGTGCGTCCAAGTAAAGAAAAATTTTGCAAGGAGCATTTTGTCCCTGGCTTCTGTGAGGAGATTTTCTGTCAGCTTCGACAAGTCCTCCCTATTGCTACTTTTACAGGGTCATCATTATTCAAAGTCGGCTAGCTTCAAATATCATCTGCAAAGCACATCTAGAAATTTATCTGCTGATGCAGATAATGTACGAAACTGAGAAACTGCAACTTGTCTCACACTGGCTAGGTTAAATGTGGAGCCGAAAAAAAAATTCTAGACTCCTAGCTCGTCCACAGGGGGGTTAGAGCAGAAGGGCAGGAGTTTGCCACCATGATGTGTATATAACCTGTGGAAAAGCCAGAGGCGTTTGTTCAGAAAGAATCCGGGAATGTGAAACTCACAGCGGAAACACCCTGTCTGTGGCCCTCAAATGGCGTCTGCTGCTGGAGGCCCATCAGTTTTGTCAGGTCAGATGGTTCCCTCATCCCTGTCAGTCTCCTAAAGCCACCAAGTTACTCTGCCATCTCCTCCTCTTCACAAGGCAGTCTCGTCTCCTCTGCATCTAGAAATTTAAGGCCATTCACCAATGCTGGGCAACCGGGAGCTAATTTTCACTCTTCCATGAACATCATCCACCATGCTTCATGTAGCTCACCAAAACAGACCTCTCATCTGACCCTCTTCTCTCTCTCTGCAATGCCACCTCGGTAGATTCAGGTCCCTGTCACCCCTTATTTGGATGACTACAGAAATGTCTAGCGATCTCTTCACCTATAGGCTGATTTCTCTAGAAGAGATCGTACGTGTGAAAAGAGAAAGAAAATCTCTCTAAAACTCAAACCAGTGTCAGGCCTCTGCTTAAAACACCCTAACAATCTAAATTTCTTACGTGGTTGAAAGAACCCCAAGTATTAGGCCCTGACCATGGCTACGACTTCATTTCTCATGACATCTGACTCACATGTCACACAACACCCACGTGCGCATGCGCACACACGCGCCGTGCTACTTCTCACCTCTGAGGCCGTTCACGCTGACATCTCTGCCTGGACTGCACTTCCCCATTACCCCAACCTGTCCCTCACTTGGCTTACTCCTGCTACATCTTTATGGTTCATTCAGGGGTCACCTCCTGGAAGCCTTAGGAATCATTCTCAATACTCCTCAAAAACTCTCCACTGAACTCTGTGAGGGAAACTTCGCCCTGCTCCACGATCAAGTGTTTTTGCATCTCTGAGTTAGTATCATGGTAATCGATCTGTGGAACAGAACAGAGGAAGCAGAATTAGATCCAAAAACCCATGGGGACTTTGTGTATGATGAAAGTAGCAGGGGACTCTGAAATGCCAGTGCTGGGGGTAATGAGTTAAACATGGAGAAATCATAATTTTGGATCCTGACCAAGTATCTGTCCCCAAAATTAATTCCAGACAGATTAAATATTTAAATATTAAAGAAGTCACAGAAGAACTAAAAGAAAATTCAAGGAACAATTTCTATACTCTTGGTGGAAGAAGATTTTTCCAAGCATGATTTTAAAGCCAAAAACTATAAAGATTAAGACATTTGACTAAATAAATAAGTAGCCTTTTTTGGGAAGAAATACTATAAATCCAAAAGAAAAGACAATCAACAAATCGAGAAAAATGCATATTTGCCCCATTGCCTGGGACCTAATTTAAGTAAGTTGATTTATATGGCAGAGGGTTCATCTCCCTAATACATAAAGAACTCTTGTGAACCCATACAAAAATGCAAACCTCCTATGAGAAAAAGCAAAATAAACAACATGAACAGGTTCACAGAGTGCCTCTAAATTTATGTGAAGTTTCCAAACTCCCAAATCAAGGAAACTTAAACTTTAAATAGTATTTTGCATATCAGAATAACAAAAATTTCAAAAATACTCTGATATGAGAAAATGGGCACTGTTAAATACCATTGATAAGAAAGCCCTGGAAAGTAGTTTAACAGTATCAAAAATTACAACCCAGAATTTTCACCAGAATTTATCCTAAAGAGCACTTTAAATGTCCATCAACTGGGAGTTGCTTAATAAATTATAGTGGATCTTTATAGTGCAATACCATATACCCATCAAAATGAAAGCTATATACATACTTAATTTAACAGAAAGCTATGCATAACATGTTACAAAAGCTTCTAAAATTGGGTTAAAAACAATGTACCTGTGTTAAAATATATTTATTTATACGTACAGAAGGAAAAGAAAAAAAAAACAAAAAACAAGTACACACTTGGAAGCATATTTACCAAAATGGAAATAATCATTATCTCTGAGAAGTAGGACTATTATTTTTTTCTTCATACCTTTTCATATTATCCAATTTTTTTCCAAGAGCATGTGTACTTTTACAATTAAAAAATAATTACCAACAGTACGACTATTTCTATTACTGAAAAGAATGGATAAAATGGGGAAAGACAACGAAAACAATGTTCCTTGAATAGACTAAGAGAGCAGGGTCACGTGTCTAAAAGCCCGGCAACTGTAACTAAAGGCTCACAACCGCCAACTAGGAGCCCCAGTCAAGTTCATCTGCTCCAGGTCTGCCAAACCCAAATAAAGGCACACCAAAGAACCCCCGAAACTACTGACTGCACAATGCACACTATAAATTTACTTTTCCAAATCTTTCTCTTACACAGGACAAGCCATTGGCTATTCTGATTCCAGTGAGCATTAAAAAAAAGGATGAATTGTTAATTTTTATAATAGAGGAGGTAGGACTAATTTCTTCTCTCCTTCTCTCTGACAGTTTGCCTATTTTTAGTCAGGAAAAAAAGCTGAAAGACCTTTCGGCTGTGAGGATAAACCCATGAATAGGTTACCAGAACATGCTGCAAGTCTTTACGTATGTTTCTTTTATTTTTTTTTAATGTCTATGATTAGCTAATAGTTCTCACAAAACAGATGGAAATCAGAATACGGTTAGAAAAATGCAACAAACAAAATGTCAACTAACTAAACTTTAAATTCTACAGATTTTATCAGCCAATATTTGTTTAAGCCCATCATTTTAAAAGAGGGCCTTTCAACCACGGAGAGCAGGACAAAGCTAGGACTGCCTGACTGGTCTTTCTGAAAACAAAAGAAATAAAAGTTATTTATAGTGACCTTTTAATGTTTACCTTAGAGCTGACTAATCAGATGTAAATTGTCACCCATGGGTATGCATAATCAACTTTATTCCCTCTGCTAATTGAGAAATAGAGCTGTTAATGTCAAAAAACATTTGAAAAATGCACCAAGCTTGCTCAGTGGAGCAAGTTCTTTATAAAAGTCAGAGTTTCCATATGGTAAAATCATGGAAATTAGGCTAAGGGGAAAAAAAACCCCACTAGGAAAGACTAATTTGTTATTGAGCTAGTCTGTGCTGGAACAAAATCAGTCTTAACGACCCTAAATGTGGGATTTTTTACCACTTTTATGTTCAAAAATAGCTCCGTCAGCCCTTATGAAAAATCATTCCATCACCTTAGTCCAGAGTTCTTCTCCTGCTGAGTTTATGCCTTTCAAGCTGGCTGTGGCTCTGGCTTAGCAGGCACGTTGTGGATATACCTGCTCACCTACCGGACTTGGTTCGCACAAGTCAGCCCCTTCCTCTTCTTGAACTCTCCTGACACCTTCTAGTTTCTTTTAAAACTGACTACCAACAGGTACAGGAGTCTCCCTTAAATTGTTGTAAAAAGAAAACAATGTATCACCTTAAGTAACACTTCAAGATTGCTTCCATTTTAATAATACCAGCAGAAGTATGCATCATTTTAAGTTATTGATGATGTTGGAAAAGACAGGGCTGAAGCAGTGGCTAACCACAAAGGACCACCCTGACTTCTCCTGTTCTGAGACAAGACCCACTTCCACACTTATTCACCGACTCCCTTGTCTCATGAAACCCAAGTGTTCTTCCTCTTCAGACAGTCCTCATTAATGAACATTCTTTTGCAAGAGCTTCAGTAAAATCCTCTCCTGAATAGTCTGGTGCATTTTGTCTTTCATGTAGTGCTTTTAAGAAATTATGGACACCCCTAACCATAGGCCCCAACCATTGTCCTTTCACAGAGATGACCAATATCCACTCTGTTTCGAGTAAAGAAAATACAGGAACATAGGAAGCTGATCACAGGCATTAATAGCACACACATCTATAGCACTATTTAAGGCCCTAGAAGGCAGACAAGGGCCGGGGGGGGGGGGTGTTTTAAGTTCAGACTTCAAACTAACCGTCACCAAGCCTCCTTGAGTGATATGTTTACTAGACACATCTCATATCAGGTGTATGCTCTTCTGAGAAGGTAACGAGTGGAATAAGCATGTGTTTTGAATAATGATTCCTTCAGTCATTCCCACCACACACTACGAAATGTTAAGTGGGTTAATTTCTCTGAGCCTTCATTTCCTCATCTCACCAGCCTAACCAGTCAGAGGACCCACCTTGGTTCAATGAAACATATTCAAACCCTTTCTCCTTCTACTTTTAAATTCTCTAATCTTTTCTTCTTCTTCTTTTTTAAGATTTTATTTATTTGAGAGAGAGAGATGGGGAGAGAGAGTGAGTGAGCAGGGGGGAGGGGCAGAGAGAGAGGAGAAGCAGGCTCCCCACTGAGCAAGGAGCCCAAAGTGGGGCTTGATCCCGGGACTCCAAGATCATGACCTGAGCCGAAGGCAGACAGTTAACCAACTGAGCCCCTCAGGCGCCCCTCTCTTTTTTTTTTAAATAATAGCTTTACTAAGGTATAATTCACATGCCATGAAAATTTAACCATTTAAAATGTATAATTTAGTGGATTTTAGTATTTTCAGGGTTATGTAACTATTACTACTATCTAATCCCAGAACACTTTCATAATCCCCCAAAGAAAACCCTTAACCATCAGCGGTCACTTGCCATAGTTCCATCACAACCCATGGCAGCCACTAATGTATTTTCTGTTTCTAAGGATTTGCCTACTGTGCATATTTCGTATAAAGAGAATCAGTAAGTGGCCTCTGTGGCTGGCTTCTGTGAAAGAATTCAGTGAATGAGCATAATGTCTTCAAGGTTCATCCTTGTTCTAGCATGTGTCAGTACTTCATTCCTTTTTATAGCTGAATAAAACTCCACCGTATGGATATACTAGTTTTTATTTATCCACTCATCAGCTGATGGACATTTGGATTGTTTCCATTTTTTCGCTATTATGAATAATGCTGTTACGGACGTTTGTGTGTAGGTATTCGTGGAGACACATATTTTCATTTCTCCCGGGTACAGACCTAAGAGAAAAACTGCTCCGTCATATCGTAACTGTACGTCTAAACTTCTGAGGAACCAAACTTCTTTCCAAACTCGTTAGACCATTTTCTTTGCTTTTTGACTTCTTTTGGTTCCTTCTGTGTCAGCTTTCTGGTTGTTTGAGCTCAGCTGGGAAAATAATTGGGGTGATTATAAAGACATTTTCTACAGAATGGGCAATTTTTGGCCATTGCAGGTAAACACAAACACAACAAGGTAGTTGATGTGAGTCTGGGGAAAACATAAAGTAGTGCTAGAGAGCACACAGACAGGATATCCGCGGCAGGCAGCAATGAGGCCTGCAGTGCAAGAACCAACTCGGGACGTTCTGAGAGGGTTTGGATACAGTTTAAATTTTTATGCTCTAGACTTATGATGATAAACCACATAAATATAAGCACACCCCTATCTTTATCTCAGGTGCTTACAATAGAAAAATACAATAGGAAAATAAATAATGACAAATATGTTTTTTTAAAACTAATATATGAGAGATTAATTCATCAGGGAAGATTATTTTGGAAAGGGAAGCATCTTTACTAGCCATTAAAGGATACCCAGGTTTTAAAAAAGCAAAAGTGAGGAGAAACTGCATTTCAAACAGAAGAAATAGAATAAGCAAAAAAGTACAGGGTGAAGGAGAAAGAACAAAGAGTTAGAAAAGCAGAGGAAAAACAACGAAGCAGAACTGCTGTTTTGGCAGCTGGCGAAATGTGAAGTGAGGTAGAAGGGGCAAGAGAAGATGACCCCCGGCTACAGCAAAAGCTGTTCTAGGAGGGAAGATTCTAGCGACACAGGCCTACCTCAAGAAGCAAGAAAATGCTCAAACAACTTAACCTTACACCCAAAGGACTTAGAAAAAGAAGAATAAACAAGACCCAAGACCAGCAGAAGGAAAGAAATAATAAAGATTAGAGCAGAAATAAGTGATGTAGAAACTGAAAAGTAATAGAATCAATCAATGTGGGGCGGCTGGGTGGCACAGTTAGTTAAGTGTCTGACTCTTGATTTTGGCTCAGGTCATGATCACAGGGTTGTGAGATCGAGCCCCATGTCAGGCTCCATGCTGGGTGTGAAGCCTGCTTTGATTCTCTCTCTCCCTCTCCCTCTGCTCCTCCCCCTCCCCCAAAATGAGAACCAATCAATGAAACCAGGAGTTGGTTCTTTGAAAAGATAGACAAAATTGATAAACCTCTAGCCAGATTCATTATGAAAAAAAAAAAAAAAAGAGAGAGAGGACACAAATCAACAAAAACAGAAATGAAAGAAGAGAAATAACAACTGACATCACAGAAATACAAATGACTGTAAGATAATATTGTGAAAAATTATATGCCAAAAATTGGACAACCTAGAAGAAATGGATAAATTCCTATAAATATAACCTACCAAAACTGAAGCAGGAAGAAACAGAAAGTTTGAATAGACTGATTATCAGCAATTAAATTGAATCAGTAACCAAAAAACTCCCAATAAACAAAAGTCCAGGACCAGATGGCTTCACAGATGAATTCTACAAACATTGAAAGAAGAGTTAATACCTATTCTTCTTGAACTTTCCCCAAAAATAGAAGAGGAAAGAAAACTTCCAAATACATTCAATGATGCCAGAATTACCTTGATTCTAAAACCAGACAAAGACACCACACACACACATACACACAAAGAACTACAGGCCATTATCTCTAATAAACAATGATGCAAAAATCCTCAGCAAAATATTAGCAAATTGAATCCAGTGACACATTAAAAAAAAATTCATCACCATCAAGAAGGATTTATTCCCGGGATGCAAAGGAGGTTCAATAGTCGCAAATCAATCAATGGGATACACATCACATCAATGAGGGAAAAGATGAAAACCATCTGATCATTTCAACAGATGTAGAAAAAGCGTATGACAAAATACAACATCCACTCATGATAAAAACCCTCAACAAAGTATGTTTAGAGGGAACACACCTCAACAAAATAAAGGCCATATATGAAAAACCCATAGGAGCATTACACTCAATGGCGAAAAACTGAGAGCTTCCCCCCTAAAGTCAGGAATAGGACAAGGATGTCCACTCTCACCACTTTCATTAAACATAGTACTGGGAGTCCTACCCACAGCGATCAGACAACAAAAAGAAATAAATGTTATCCACATCAGTAAGGAAGAAGTAAAACTTTCACTAGTTGTAGATGACATGATACGATATAGAGAAAATCCTAAAGACTCCACCAAAAGATTACTAGAACTGATAAACGAATTCAGTAAGGTGGCAGGATACAAAATCAGTGTACAGAAATCCATTGCATTTCCATACACTAATAATGAAGCAGCAGAAGGAGAAATTATGAAAACAATCCCATTTACAGTTATGCCAAAAATAATGAAATACTTAGGAATAAATTTAACCGAAGAAGTGAAAGACCTATACTCTGAAAACCATAAAACATCAATAAAAAACCTGAAATGACACAAAGAAATGGAAAGACATTCCATGCTCATGGACTGGAAGAACAAATATTGTTATAATGTCAATACTACCCAAAACAGTCTGCAGATTTATTACAATCCCTATCAAAACACCAACAGCATTTTTCACAGAAGTAGAGGAAACAATCCTAAAATTTCTGTGAGACCACAAAAGACCGTGAATAGCCAAAGCAATCTTGAAAACAAACAAACAAACCTAGAAGTATCACAGTCTCAGACATCAAGCTCTATTACAAAACTGTATTAATCAAAACAGTATGGTACTGGGACAAAAACAGACACATGAATCAACAGAACAAAACAGGAAGTCCAGAAATGCACCCACAATTGTAAGGTCAATTAATCTTCAACAAAGGAGGTAAGAATAGGCAATGGGAAAAAGACAGCCTCTTCGACAAATGGTGTTGGGAAAACTGTAGAGCTGTGTGCAAAAGAATGAAACTGGACCACTTTTTTACGCCATACACAAAAATAAACTCGAAATGGGTTAAAGATCCTAATGTGAGACCTGAAACCATAAAGCACAGGCAATAACTTCTCTGACATCACCCATAGCAAAGTTTTTCTAGATAAGTCTCCTGAGGCAACGGAAACAAAAGTAAAAATAAACTATTGGTACTACATCAAAATAAAAAGCTTCAGCACAGCAAAGGAAACAATCAATAAAGGTAAAAGGCAACCCACTGAATGGAAGAATATCTTTGCAAATGACATACCCGATATAGGGTTAGTATCCAAAATACATAAAGAACTTAAACAACTCAACACCCTAAAAACAAATAATCCAGTTAAAAAATGGGCAGAAGACATGAACAGATATCTCTCCAGAGAAGACATCCAGATGGCCAACAGACACATGAAAAGATGCTCAGTATCACTCATCGTCAGGGAAATGCAAATCAAAACCACATTGAGATATCACCTCATGAACCTGTTATGGCTAAAATCAACAACTCAAGGTAACAAGTATTGGTGAGGCATGGAGAAAAAGGAACCCTTGTGCACTGTTGGTGGGAATGCAAACTGGTACAACCACTGTGGAAAACAATATGGAGGTTTCTAAAAAAATCAAAAATAGAACTACCATATGATCCACTAATTCCACTCTTGGGTATTTACCCAAAGAATATGAAAATAGCAATTCAAAAGGATATATGTACCCCT
This sequence comes from Potos flavus, assembly GCA_028534135.1. NCBI lineage: Eukaryota > Metazoa > Chordata > Mammalia > Carnivora > Procyonidae > Potos > Potos flavus. Next base: position 48,447,515 of record CM052883.1, read on the forward strand.
ATGTTTATGACAGCATCATTTACAATAGGCAAGATACGGAAGCAGTCCCAAGTGTCCACTGAATGATGAATGGATAAAGAAGCCACACACACACACACACACGCACACACACACACACACAGACCCATGGAATATTATTCAGCCATGAGAAAGAATGAAATCTTGCCATTTGCAACAACATGACAGATCTAGAGAGTACAATGCTGAGTGAAATAGGTCAGTCAGAGAAAGACAAATACCATGTGACTTCACTCATATGTGGGATTTAAGAAACAAAGGAACAAAGGAAAAAAGAGAGAAATAAACCAAAAAACCAGACTCCTAATTACGGAGAACAAACTGATGGTTACCAGAGGGGAGGTGGATGGGGGGGATCGGTAAATTAGGCGACATGGATTAAGAGTGCATTTATCATTAAGAGTACAGAGTAATATATGCACCTTTTGAATCACTATATTGTACACCTGAAACTAATATAACACTATGTTAACTACACTAAAATTAAGGTAAAAATAAATATTCAAGAATAAATTTTTTTAAAATCAAAATTAAAAAAAAACCCGAAAGAAAGAAAATGACTCTCAGGGTTTTGGCATAGAAGACAAGATAGATGATAGTGCCATTAAAGGAAGTAACGGGAAAGCCTACTGGAAGAATTAGTATGAGTGGGAAGCAGAGTCCAATTTCAGACAGACATTGAGTTTAAAGTCAATGTCTTTAAGGACATTACATTTAGGAATGTAAGTAGGTGGGATCCACCCGGCAGATAAAAATACAGAATTGGAGCTTAGGAAATTCTTCCTAATGGAGATCACTGCTGAAGCCTTCAGAGTGGGTGAAGAGGGAGAGGGAGAAGGGCCTGTTTTAACTCCCACCCAACCAGGAAACTTCGTCCACTGGGGAAGCGAAGGTGGCCAGGACTACCTAGGGCCAGGGTTTGAGAAAGTGACCTAACTTTAGGTCTTAACCTTGAGGTTGCTCAACTACCAAGTTCTGAGGGACACAGCAAATTCAGGTTTACTTAGGCTACTGCTTTAACAGAAGGCATTTTCCATCAAAGAGTTTAGCCTATTAGAGCTGATCTCTGCCACTGACCGAAAAGCTGAAAGGCAGAGTCCAGCCTCTCGAGACAAGCAAGAGCTGGGCAAAATATCCAAAATATCCGAGTTCCATCCAAAGGAATGGGTCCAACGGAAGCTTGGTTCACACAGAAGGCACAGCAGCCTCTGGGGTAGGGATAGAGCTCGGTGCGGATGTGGGTCACCACAACTCGCCCTCGCTCCTCACTCCCCACACCTGGCTATCGCAGAGCAAGACTGATCTGGGGCCCCGTAGGCTACTGAAAATGAGGCTCCCATTGTTCTTTCTGCCCTGCTCAGGAAAGGCTCAGAAAGCAAGTAAAGCGGAGCTACAGACACTCAGTTACTCCAGAGTCAGGGTTGAGGCAAAGAACCGTAAAGAACATGCACATTTGGCAGGGCGAAGAAGGAAGAGGGAGAAAAAAGACAAGGGAGAGAAAACGTTCAGACAACTGCACAGCAGTACAGTGATGGTGAAGCCAACCAGGGAAATCCGAGGAGGAGACACTTGGAAGAAATGCATGGGTCACCAGGGAGCCCTACTGATCTCGCTGGTTTTCACCAAAATTTTCACTCCATGTCAGTGATGTGCTCTCACAAATAATGTTTTGTTGGTTGGCCCATTTTAAAAAGCTCCCCTTTCTGTTTTTGGCAACCAATATTTAAGAGTGGGAAGTCCTATATAAATACCTTTCAGTAAACACATGCAATCTTGACCTATGAGCTATTTTAAAAGCCAAGAAAAGATCAATAATAATATAAAATTGGAAATATGGACCTCTAAAGGCCCTAATTCCTAGAGTGGTGGGCAAAATATCAGAAATCCTGCAGAATGCCAAGTCATGGAGCAAATAACAAAACACAAAACTCAGTGGCTACAAAATAGATTGCAAGCCACACGTTAGAAAAATAAACTACATTATAAAAAGGCACCTTTGAATATTTAAAATATTACAATTTTAATACAAAACAACAAACTCATAAAAATGAATAGTTGGTTTTTTCCCCTTGTATTTTATTGAGGCAAAAAGTAAAACAAAAACTATCTTAACACCAAGACCAAAAATAGAAAATTTCAATCAACACCGCACTTTTCACAAAATTATAACAGGCTGCAAGCAGCAAGTAGCACATGTCAAGTCTTTTGCACATTTCACTAAAGATATATTTATTCAAAACAAAATGTCTCCCAATAATCCTGCTCTAGAAGGAACATGAGTCATCTATGCTGAGAAGCTCTCCTCACAGTTTTAACCTTTTGGGGGAAAAATGCAGAGCTTCCAACCCATACACTACTAAAGAGACCTGTGAAAAACAATTTCACAGTTTTAAAAAGCAAGACTCACTTTGGCACTTTGAGGCCTGATATCCAACATTTCAGATACAGAAGCAAAGAACTCATTACTGCCTTATAACTTGGGAAACAATTCCAAATGACTCATTCTGGAACCCGTACAGACACGGGGACAAATACCACAAAACTTGTCAGGGAGAAAAAAATCCCAGTGGAGAAGAAATCAACGTGGTCCTTCGGGACCTCCGTGTAACATCTCATGGAAAAGCTTGGTGACTCCTGGCATCACACTGGGGCATTTTAGAAAGGAGTTGATGGCAGAATGCCACCTCTGGAATGATCGGCAAGCCAAGCAAATCACTTCGTGTTTACACACGGTGGCTTCTGGTTCAGAGTTTTGATTTGAGGCTCTATAGAGGAACACACACACACACACACACACACACACACACACACACACACACAGCCAGGGAACAGCAGCAAAGAGATTTGTTTTCTCCTTCTCTGTTGGAGAAAGTGCCCCACTACAATAGCAATAGCTAGAGGGAAGATATGCTCCAGAGCTTTCTTAAAGTTACTCCTTTTCTGAATACTAAAGAACTTTTCTTAGGCTTTTGGAATGAGACGAAAACCAGTTTTGAAAGATAAGATATTAAACCATTTCTATAGGGAATAAGAACACTGGAGATTATTTACTTTGCTGTAATTACTCTGGCACATAGGGAGATTAGCTTTCAAATGCTACTAGGTTTGCATACAGAGATTTCAATAATGAAGAAAAATTAGTTCATGTTTTGAATATTTAGGGGCTTGAAGTATATATTACTACTAACGAGCGAACACTGGTTAATACCTGTGCAGTGAATAATAATTACCAAAACCACAACCAGACTTGTTCCTAAGTCTGAACTTCTTTCCCTCAAAACAATCACTTGTTTTTAAAAAGCACTTGATTTTATTAGAACCAATGGTAAATGAAAACGTATTTTTATATTCACAAATGAGTGCAAGTTTCATTAAGTTGGATTTTAAACCAGGAAGCAAGGCAGCCAACAATCTCATCCAGGAAGGGCAGAAATAAAATCTGCTTTTGAGTTCAAAAAAAAATAACCTTTAGCAAGAGAGAGATGAACTTTAAAAATTCATTCTTTACTAGGATATTTTCTTGGGTTTTCAAGATTCTTTGTGTCATGATTTGAGCTGAGACAAAATATATTACAGCAAAGTCTCTTATAGCATGTCCAGCTTTGTAAGTTCTAGCTCATTCTCCTGCTTGTTATCTTTTAGGTGAGGGGGAACTTAGATTAATTGACAGTATTTGCACAGTTTTTTTTTTTTTTACTTTTTACTTGAAATAATTATCAACTCACAGAAAATTATAAAAACAGTAGAGAGTTCTATGTACCTGTAGTAACATCTATGGTACAATATCAAATCCAGACAACTGCATTGGTATAGTACTCTTATTCAGGTCTTCTTCAGATTTTACCAGCTTTAACATGTGCTTGTGTGTGTGTCTACATATAATTTTCTCCCCTGTATAATTCATGTAACCTCCATGCCAGTCAAGATACAGAATTCTATCCCCACCACGGAACTCTCCTATCTGCTCCCCTCCCCCATCCCTGTCCCCGGTCACCATCAATGTACTCTCCAGCTCTAGCATTATGCCATTTCGAGAATGTTATATAAATAGAATCATATACTATATAACCTCCTAAGATGGGCTTTTTTCTCTCTCAGCATAATTCCCTTTAGATCCATCCAAATTGTTGCATGTATGAATAGTTTGCACTGTCTTTTAGTGCTTTAAAATACAGTTATCATTTTCATCAAAATACAAACTGACTGGGTACAAAAATACAATGTTAGATTTGCAAGGATTGACAAATACCACTCTGAAGTTCCAAACACAGTAAGAAGCCAAATGAAACAGATAAATAGGGGATAAAGATATCAGTGTTTTACTGTTCAATCTGATTGGAGAACATGGCTTCATTTGCACTTACCGTCAAAATGGCTGGCTAACATGCTACTGAAGGATTAAATTTACCCACTGGCATAGCTAGAAAACTACTGGTGGGAGATCTCAAAGTCAGGGGCATGCCCAGTTCCTACTCCCTAACAAACCTCTCAGAGAGCTTCAAACCCAGCAGAAGAGTAAGTGAGAAGACACAGTGAAATGGGTAGCACTCCTCCCATATTCTTCGTTGCTCAAGCAAGTGTACAAATGTACTCTTCTTTTTTTTTCCCCCAGATACTTTTATTTTATTTTTTCAGTGTTACAAGATTCATTGTTTATGTACCACACCCAGTGCTCCATGCAATACGTGCCCTCCTCAATACCCACCACCAGGCTCGCCCATCCCCCCACCGCCTCCCCTCCAAAAACAAATGTACTCTTCTACAGAACACAAAGAGTCTGGAATAATTGTTCCCACCCAACAATTTAATTTCTTTCTCTTGTTCCATTCACTTTCTTTTTACTTATCCCCTTCACTTATGGGTAACCAGAAATGTGGTTGTTCTCCTGAGTAGAGACCACTTATCAGGACCACGAATCCAGGTAGCTTTGGATGGTATTATCAGTTACTTCTTTTCGGCTTCTCCGGGAATGTTACTCATATTTCTTCTACTGTCAGAGAGCCCAGTGATGAGTCTATTCTTAACTGAGATCTATAGAATATCCCAACATTATTTCTCAATAGAGTTTTACTCAGTAGCTGAGAAACTCAAAGGAAAAGTTATAATAAACAGGTGATATGTTAGAAGTTAAGAGAATTTACCTTAAATTTAAAATGAAGATTCTGTTTTCTCCTAATGCTTGTTCAAAAAGGAATCACTGACTATAAAAAGTACACTATGTTTACAATTCTATATTGGCCTTCCTTTAGAAGCTGTTTCTTTATTAGTTTCTCAGTTTTACATTTTAAAAAATGACCCTGTATCTAATGGAATATATTTTATTTTTTAAAAGCTTTATGCAAAACGGTTAACTATTAAAGGCTATTGTATCCCTTCCCCACTCTCAAACCTGAAGAAAATATCCTTGAGAACTAAGAACTAAAATCCTAAAATACCAAAATGACAGGGATGGAGAAAAATACCAAAGATATATGTACTGTTCTACACTGCTTGATAGGGAAGATCATGGATAACAATGAAGATATTGATAGAAAAAAAAAGAAAAACAAGTTAAGGAAAATCACCTAATGAATAAAAATTGAGTAAATATTTTTTAAACAAACAAAAGAAAATTTGATACATTCAAAGGAAATTAGAAAAGAAGAGGGGTAAAACAAAAAGAAAAAAATAGTAAATATAAAATGTGAATATGATGGCAGAAATAAGTCCTGCTATAACAATAATTAAAATCATTGTAAATGGTTTAAACTCAGCAACCAAGACCTTCAGAAGAGTTCTGACTTCTAACAATGGTGGAGTAGCTCTTTTCAGACTAAACCTCCTGCTGAAAATAAGTACAAACTACACCAAATATAAAAACAACTCTTTGAAAGCACTGAAGAGAAACCAAACAAAGAGGAGAGCTGACCTTTGAAAGAAAAGAAACCACACCGGGTAAAATCTACTTTTATACATCTTTTCCCCTAGAGCAGTGTAGACAGAATTCAAGCAGAAATCCACAGTCTCATTAATCTGAGGAATCAGAAGACAGAGTCTGAAGCTGACAGAGCACTTTAAAAAGTGCCCAGGGTTGGAATGGGGATCCAGGAAACAAGAAATCCATAGAAGGAAAACATGAAACCTACAATCTGCATATAAACCCTTTGCTGATTACTTAATTTGCATGCATGGGGCAAGACTTCAAAAAGCACAGGGAAAACCAACCAATGGAACACAGAAGGAACCAAATAATAGATTTTGAAAGCTGCTCATCTCAAAGGAAACAAAATTTGCCATTCAAGACCTGCTAACTTAGGTCCCGATTGGGAAACAATTTGGGCTTTCCAGTGACACCACAGAAGAGTCACAACTCAGAAGAAAAAAATTCTTGTCCTATTTATCTGATTTGTCCTAGGACTAAAGGCAAAACCAATAGGCCTCACCTAACAAAGCCTAATACCAACCTCCAAAAGTTTACGTGATTATAATGAAACATAATTGGCTGCTCCAACACAATTCAGAAGTATTTAGAAGAAAATAATATAATTCAGAGTATCTACAATATATCCATGATATTAGTGTAACAGAAATCCACTAGACATAAAAATACGTAAGAAAATGTGACAGTCAAGAGAAAATTCAGGCAATAGAAACAACTTTGATGTTGGAATGAGCAAATAAAAAACTTTAAAATAACTATGATAAAGATGTTACAAGAGTTGTAAGAGAATTGATGTCTAAAGGATGATTGATTGGGAATAATAGGAAAGGTATAAAAACTGTAAAAACAGGACACATAGAAATCCTAAAATGAAAAACATAATATCTCAAATTAAAACTTGGAATTAACAGCAGACAGGCCACAAAAAAGAAATCAATAAACTTGAAATGAGGTCACCAGAAATCATCTAAACTAAAGCATAGAAATCAGAAATAAATACATTTATTATTATTACAGAGTCTCAACAGACTGAGGGTAATCACGAAGTAGTCTAACATACCTGCAACTGGAAACCTCAGATGAGCAAAGAGACACATTAGAACAGGAAAACTATCTACAGAAAAAACACTGACAGAAAATTTTAAAAATTTCATCAAAAACAACAATGGCAAATATAGTATAAATAAAAATATAACCACGGCTTGAAAAAAATCATATTCACACCATAAAAAAGGCAAATGAAATGAAAAACAGTCTACACACACACACACACACACACACACACACACACACACACGCAGACACACACAGAGGAAGAGAACAGAGAGGAGAGGAAAGGAGATGAGAGGAGAGAATGTTAACAGATCTACTGTGAGAAATAATGAAGGCCAGGAGACAATGAAATGACATTTTTTGAGTGCTGATAGGAAAACAACTAAAATTCTGTATTTGGGAAAAAATAGCTTTTCAGTACATTTCATTTCAAAAATGAAGGCAAAATGAAGATACTTTCCGATAAGCAAAAGCCATTTATAGCAGATCTGCATAACAACAAAGACTAACAACAACTATAACAGGAAGTTTTTTGGCTAAAGAGAAATGGTATGATACCATTTGAAATATGACATATTGGATATTGAAATCTATAGGAAAGAACAAAAAGACTGAAATAATATATGGATAAATATAAAATACTACCTCTTTAGATCAATTTTTAAGTCAGTTCACTAATGCAAAGCAATAGTATTATTCATTAATAGTGAAAGCAACATATTCTGTGTTTTAAAAGATAGAGAAGAAAAATATGAGACATCGATAGCACAAAGGCAAAGAGCGATGAAAATAGAAACATACTGCTACAAGGTCCTTCAATTCTATATGAATTTTATAACATTAATTGAAGGTAGTTTGTAATGAGATAAAACTAAATATTACAATCTCTAGAGCAACTATTAAAAATAATTCAAGAGATATAAATAAAAGAAAAGCTATCAAAAAAGAATGGAGATGATAGATAATGGAAGGATAGATGATAGATTTGGAAAGAAAATTAAAAGTTTATGCTTTACCGGGGCATTATTTAATTTATAGATATTCTCCAAATTTGTTTCTCCAAATCTCATACCTCTTTAGGAGTAAATGTTTCATTTTCACTGATTATTTCTGAAACATCTACTTTGAGGAACTAGAGGCATCTGGGGAATTGATATGACTTCCAATTACGAGTTTTCTATCACTTAAAAAAAAGTTGAGGATATAAAATGGGATATCAAAAATATTCAATTAACTAAAAAAGGACAAGAGAAAAGGAACAAGAAAACATAAGAGAGGGGGAGAAATAAAAACCAAATAGCAAGGTTTCACAAACACAAACATCAATAATTACATTAAATATACATAGAATAAATCATCAAATTACAAGGCACAGATTGTCAAACTAGATAAGGAAGAAAAAGATTATATGCTCTATAAAAAAGATGCACTTTAAATGTAAACACACAGGTTAAAAATACATATCATGTCATATGACGCATAAGAAAGCTAATGTGGCTATATAAATATCCAAGTACTTTAGTCAATGGATATTACTGATAAATTGAGTTATTTTAAGATTATAAAGGGTATGACAGAGGACCATTTCATTAATAAAAAATAACAATCCAAATATATATGTTCTTAATTTTATATACATGAAGTAAAAAACTGATAGAAATTCAGGGTAAAATGGAAAAATTCACACATAATTGGAGATTTATAAAATCTCTCAGAAGATGATAAAAATAGAGAAAAAACAGTATGTATACATAAAGTTTGAACAACAATATTTACCAAATTTAACTTAAAATATACATAGAATACTAAAATCAACAATGCAGAATTCACACATTATACATGCTTGCCAAGTACTTTAAAGAATATTCAATAAAATATGCCACATATTAGAACATAAAACAGATCTCAATAAATTTTGAAATATCATACAAAATATGTATGATACCTACATACAAATATTTGAAAGAATTTAAATTAGAAATCAATATTAAGAGGTCTAGGAATACCAATCCAATTATTTGGAAATTAAACGACACCTTTTTAAATAGTGTGAGTCCAAGGAAGAAATCTTAAGAGAAATCAGAAAATATTTATAACTTTATAATAATGAAAATACAACATATAAAAATTTGTGAAATTAAAGAGTGCTTAGAGAAAAATCTGTAGTTTTAAGAAAAGCTTAACTTAAAAAATAATAATGGTCTAAAATGAACAGCCTATGCTAAAAAAAAAAAAAAAGCTAGAAAATAATTTTTTAAAACTAACTAAGAAACTAGCTACCCACCCTAGAAACTGGGGAAGCTGGCAGATACATCTCTCGCCTTATCCCTCTAGCCAGCTCCAAGTTACTTGTATCTCCTTAGAAAGTCTTATACCCAAGTCTGGCATCTTAACTTTTGTGGCTACCGCCCAGGGAACAGAACCTGGACCACCTGACTCTGTGAGTCAATAGAGTTTGCATTAATGAGTCTATAGGACTGTAGCAAACAAAAGTTATTAATGGGCAACAGAAGTACCCCTACTCCCTGGCACCATACACTTGGACCCACTGCAGAAGGAGCAGGCAAAAACACTCATCTCCCAATTTGTCCCTAAAAAGGGCTTACCTATATACTTTCCTAGTTGCTACCTGAGGGTCCAGCTTTCTATTAGGTCCATCTAAGTACTGAATGTTTTCTTCCCCTTTGGGACACTGACAATTCTTAGTACACCCTTAACTGCTGGGAGTAACTAAGAACAAAGAAGGCAGCTTGTACAATCACAAAGGTTTAAGATACAACAAGGAGTTTGGGTCAGACTGATTGACAAGATTCACCTCTTACACAAGACCACTCTGTCAAGACTAGGAGAGGTGGATGCTTCATATAATGTGCAGAAACCAGGGCACCCAACAGGCTCAGTCGGCAGAGCAAGTGACTTGTGATCTCTAGGTTGTAAGTTCAAGCTCTACGTTGGGTGTAGAGATTACTTAAAATAAAATCTTAGGGGCACTTGGGTGGCTCAGTTGGTTAAAGCATCTGACACCTGATTTTGGTTCAGATCATGATCTCAGGGTCCTGAGACTTGAGCACCACATCAGGCTCCATGCTGAGCATGGAGGCTGCTTAAAATTCTCTCTCTCCCTCTCCCTCTGCCCCAATCCCCCAACCCTACTCACATGCTCCCCCTCAATAAATAAATAAATAATCTAAACTGAATAAACATAAAAATATGTTCCAAACTAAAGAATAAGATAAATTTCCAGAAACACATCTTAATGAAACAGAGATAAGTGATTTATCCGATAGAGTTCAAAATAGTGGTCATAAATATGCTAACCAAAGTCAAGAAAGTAATACATGAACAAAGTGAGAGGTTCAACAAAGATAGAATATATTAAAATGCACCAAATAGAAATCACAGAACTGAAGGATACAATAACTAAACTGAAAAATTCAATTGAGGGGTTCCATAGTAGACTAGATCAGGAAGAAGAAAGGATCAGTGAACTCAAAGACAAGGCTATATAAAACACAAAAAGATATAAATTGTATCTTATGGATGCACAAGATAAAAAGATATAAATTGTGATATCAAAAACACAAAACATGGGAAGGGGTTGAAAAAATGTAGAGCATTTGCATGCATTTGAAGTTAAGTTCTCATTAGCTTAAAGTAGAATGTTTTAAATATAACATGTTTTATGTAAGCCTCTGGTAACCACAAAACAAATACAGTAGATACAAAAAAATAATAATAAAGAGAAAAGGTTCAAAGCATACAGAAAATCATTAAATTACAAAGGAAGAAAGCAAAAAAGGAGTAAGAGGAACAAAGGAATCCCCAAACAACCAGAAAACAATTAATAAAATGGCAATCATATGTCTATACCTATTAATAATTAAATAAAAATGGACTAAATTCTCCAATTAAGAGACATAGAGTGACTGAATGGACCAAAAAGAAAAAGAAAAAAAAAAAAAAGACTCAACTATATGCTGCCTATGAGACACTTATTTCAGCTTTAAGGACACATAAACTGAAAGTGAAATGATAGAAAAAGATATTCCATGCAAATGAAAACCAAAAGAAAGCTGGAACAGCTATACTTATGTCAGACAAAACAGACTTTAAGCCAAAAACTGTAAGAAGAGACAAAGAAAGTCATTATATAATGATAAAGAGGCCAATTCATCAAGAGGATATAACATTAGCAAATATTTATGCACCCAATATAGGAGCATCTAATTATATAAAGCAAGTATTAACAGATCTGTAGTGGGAAATAGACAGCAATACAATAATAGTAGGGGACTTCAATACCCCTCTTTCAACAATAGATAGATCAACCAGACAGAAAATCAATAAGGAAACACTGGATTTAAACTACACATCTGATCTAATGATCAGATGGACCTAACATTCACAAAACATTTCATCTATCCAATAGTGGCAAAATACATTCAAGCACACATGGAACATTCTCCCAGATAGATCATATATTACGCCCCAAAGCAAGTCTTAATAAATTCAAGAAGGTTGAAATCATATCAAGTGTCTTTTTCAAACACAATGGTATGAAGCTAAAAATCAATTACAGAAAGAAAAATGGAACAAATATGTAGAGACTAAACAACATACTAGTGAACAACCAACAGATCAAAGAAGAAATCAAAGGATAAATAAAAATCTTAAGACAAATGAAAATTGAGACACAAGATACCAAAACTTACAAGATGCAGCAAAACAGTTCTAAGAGAAAAGTTTATAGCAATAAACATCTTCATTAAGAAAAAAGAATCTCAAATACCAATCTAACTTTGCACTTCATGGAATAAGAGAAAATAACAAATTAAGCCCAAAATTAGTAAAATAAAACATGTAACAAAGATCAGAGTAGAAATAGAAACTAAAAAGTAATTGAAATTAAGAGCTGGTTTTTTGAAAAGATAAAAAAAATAGACAAAATTAAGCTAGATTCACCAAGAAAAAAAGAGAAAGTACTCAAATAAAGGAAATTAGAAATGAAAGAGGAGACATTACAACTGATATCCAACAAATACAAAGGATTGTAAGAGACTACTAGGTACAATTATATGACAACAAATTAGGTTAACCTAGAAGAAAGGGATTAATTCTTAGAAACATACAACCTAATAAAACTGAATCATGAAGAAACGGAAAATCTGAACAGACCAATTACTAATAAGATTGAATCAGGAATTAAAAACCTCCCAACAAACAAAAGTCCAGGACCAGATGGCTTCACTGGTAAATTTTACCAAACATGTAAAGAAGAATTAATATTAATTCTTCTCAAACTCTTCCAAAAAAAAATGGAAGAGGAGAGAACATTTCCAAATTCATTTAACAAGGCCAGCGTTACCCTGATACTGAAGATAGACAAGAACACTACAAGAAAAGAAAATACAGGCCAATATCCCTGATGAACACAGATATACAAAAATCCTCAAAAAATATTAGCAAATTGAATTCCATAGTACATTGAAAGAATCATATACTATAATCAAGTGGGATTTATGCCAGGAATGGAAGGATGTTTCAATATCCACAAAACAATCAATCTACGTTAACAAAATGAAGTATAAAAAATCATATCTCAACAGATACATAAAAAGATTTGACAAAATTCAAGATTAATGATAAAATCTCAACAAACAGTGTAGACAGAATTTCCTTCATAAAAAAGGCGATATATGATGAGCCCACAGCTAACATTATACGTGATGGTGAAAAGCTAAAAGATTTTCCTCTAAGATCAGAAACAAAACAAGGATGCCTACTCTTGCCACTTCTATTTAAGATAGTACTAGAAGTCCTAGCCAGAGCAATTAGGCAAGAGAACGAAATAAAAGGTATCTAAATTAGAAAGGAAGAAGTAAAACTGTATCTATGGATGATACGATATTATACTGTATATAAAAACATACAGACTCCAACAAAAAACTATTAGAACTTACAAATGAATTCAGTAAAGTTTTAGGATACAAAATCAATATATAAAAATCAAGTGTATTTCTACACACAAACCATGAAGTATCAGAAAGATAGTAGGAAAACAATCTCATTTACAATAGCATTGAAAAGAATAAAATACTTAAGAATAAATGTAACCAAGGAGATGAAAGATCGATATACTAAAAACTGTAAGACATTGATGAAATAAATTGAAGAAGACACAAATAAAAAGAAATTCTGTGCTCACAGACTGGAAGAATTAATATTGTTAAGGTGTCCATACATTTTACAGATTCAATGTAATCCCTATCAAAATTCCAATGGTACTTTTCATAGAAATTTTTAAAAATCCTAAAATTTGTATGGTACATGAAAAGGTACTCAACATCGCTAATCATCAAGGAATGCAAATCAAAACCACAAGGAGATGTCACCTCACACCTCTTAGAATGGCCAATGATTAAGAATACAGGAGAAAACAAATGCTAGCAAGGATATGGAGAATCCCTGTACACTGTTCCTTAAGATTTCCTCTGTAAACAATCATGCTGTTTGGAGACAAAGAAACCATTTTACTTCACACACACACACACACACACACACACACTACTATAACTCAAAAATTCATTTAGCAAGGTCAGATGACAGTCACTACATAAAACTCAACTGTATATACCAGCAATGAATAATTGGAAGTGAAATTTGAAATAACACTTATAATAGCATCGTAAAACATTAATACTCAGGAATAAGTGTAATGAAAAATATGCAAGACCTCCATACTGAAAAAACAGAAAATATTGGAGAATAAAATAAAGACCTACATAAATGAAGAGATATATCATGCTGCACGCTCAGGAGCTGGAAGTCCCAATAACATTAAAATGTCAGATTACGCAAAGTTGATCTATAGATTCAATGTCATCCCAATCAAAATCTCAGCAGACTTTTTGTGGCAACTGACAGCTGATTCTAAAACTTGTATGAAAACATAACGGATTTATAGTCTTCAAAATAATCTTTAAAAGAAACAAAGTTGAAGAATTTACAGAACCTGATTTCAAATTTTTAAAAAATGCTACAGTGATCAAGAAAATAAGGTACTGATGTAAGGACAGATAAATAAATGAAACTGAATAAAGAATTGAGAAATATACGTGGACATATGTGACCAGTTAATTTCCAGTAAAGACACCAAAATAATTCAACAGAGAAAGTAGAATCTTTTTAAGAAGTGATGTTGAAACAACTATAAATCTGTAAGAATAAATGAGCCAAAACATATAGAAGAAGTAATCCAAGATGTTTCATAGACCTAAATATAAAAACCCAAACTGCAATGCTGTCAGCGGAAATACAAGACAATACCTTTAAGTCTTTCTGCACACAAACCCACTAAGGATTAAGCAAAAATTTCATCAAAATCAAAAGTTCTCTTCCTCAAAAGACATCATTAAGAAAATGAAAAGGCAAACCATAGATAGGAAAAAATATTCAAAACATACATACCTGACAAAGGACTTCTTTCTAACATATATTTTAAAATTCTGTAATTCAATAGTAATAAAGAAATAGACAATACGATAAAAAATGGACAAAATAATTAAAAAGAACCATGCATAAGAACATACAGATGTTAATTAGCACAGGTAAAGATATTCTTTTATACATCTATTAGATGTCTATACAAATTAAAATCACAAGGAGACCTACCTATTAGAATGGTAACTAAAAATGAGTGAGCATGTGAGCAACTAGAACCCTCAGACATTACTGATGGGAACATAAAATGGTATGACAACTTTAGGAAACCATACGGGGCACCTGAGTGGCTCAGTCAGTTATGCATCTGCCTTCAGCTTGGGTCATGATCTCAGGGTTCTGGGATTGAGTCCCGCATCGGGCTCCCTGCTCAGTGGAGATCCTGCTTCCCTCTCTCCCTCTGCTGCTCCCCCTGCTTGTGTGCTCTCTCTCTCTATCAAATAAAGAAAAAAAATCTTAAAAAAAAAAGAAAGAAAAGAAAACCATTTGGCAGTTTCTTATATACCTATGTCATGACTCAAAAACCCATTCCTAGGTATTTACACATTTCTCCCCCATCCAAAAAGGGATTGCATACACATATATAGCAGCTGTATTTATAAAGCCAGTTAATCAAAACAACTAAAAATTCCATCAGTAGGTTGATGGATGAACAAAGTGTGGTCTATCCATGCAAGCAAATACTGCACAATGAAAGAACGAGTTGCTGATTCTGACAACAGTCTGGAGAAGTCTCAAAAGAAGCCAGACATGAGTACGTAATGTAGGGGTGCGCAGCTGGCTCAGTTGGTTAAGTGTCTGACTTCAGCTCAGGTCATGATCCTGGGGTCCTGGAATCAAGCCCCGCGTCAGGCTCCCTGGTCAGTGGGAGTCTCTTGTCGCTCTCCCTCTGCCCCTCCTCCCACTCATGCTCAGACGCTCTCTCTCTCTCTCAAATAAATAAATAAATAAATAAAATCTTTAAAAAAAAAAACCCAGAACATAATGTATAATTTCATTTATATGCAGTTCTACAACAGGTCAAACTAAGGAAGATTGATAGATACGAGAAAAGTGATTGTATCTGTGCCTCACAGCAGAGTATGAAAAGTGACTGGAAAAAGGCACAAGGGATCATTCTGGGCAATTGGAATTCTCTATACTTTGATTGGAGTAGTGGTTACATAGGTATATACATTTGGCAAATTCATCGAACCATCCACAAAACCAGTGCAGTTTATTTGTGTTAGTTTTATCCTCCTCACCAAAAACAGAAATATTGCCTAAATGACTTTAAAAAGCAAACAATATCTTGTCTGTAAGAATCACAATTTTTAAAAAGGGATATAAATATAGAAACAAAGGGTATAAACCAAAAGAAAACTAGCATAACAATATTTGGCATAAAATAGAATTCAAGAAAAAATCCTAAGGGACAAAGAAATTACATATTAGGAAAAGGAACAGTAGGTTAAGACTATAAAACCATCATGTACATGAACACACCTAATAATTTTGCCTCAGAATATACAAAATAATAGATGGAAAATATGGAGAGAGGTGGATAAATCTAAAATCGTAGCTGTGATATTAACACACATTCTCAGAAACTGATGGATCAGACAATAAGGTAGCAAAACAATAGAATAGAATTACACAATGAATAAACCAAAATTAACAGATTTGGATAAGATACTGCATGAAAAAGAGAAATGTGCATTAGAACCTTCTCAAAAATTGATTTTGTAATAAGCCACAAGAAACAATAAATTCCAAAGGATAAACGTCATATAGAAAATGTTCTGTGACCATAATATGTAATAAAATCAGAAACTGATAATAAAGGGGAAGATAAAAACAAAGCAAAACAAAACAATCTATGTCTGGAAAATAAACAGCATACCACTGAATAACCATGATAGAGGAAATCTTAAGGCAAATTATAATTTTAAATATGTTTTTAAGCCAAGAAGAAATGCTGAAAGCAAACAAATTAAACATTCAACACAAGAATCTGAAAAGAGCAATTAACAAAATGAAGAACACAAAGAGGAAATAAGAATGATAAAGGCAAAAATTAATGCGAAAACCACTTATTTATAAAGGGAAGAGAAGGAAGATGGAAGAAGAAAAAGGGAAAGAAGATGATTGAAAAACCAAAGCTGATTGTTTGAAAAGATACCTAAGTTAAATACATCTCAGGCAAATCTAAATAAGATAAAATGATGGCTAATTAAATTTAAATTGAAAAAAAGAAAAAAAAGAGCGAAATCACAGATTAAAAAAAAAATAGAGGTGGAGGTGGACAAAATGGGTGAAGTGAGTTAAAAAGTACAAACTTCCAGTTAAAAAATAAGTAAGTCCTGGAGATGGAATGTATGGCATGGTTACTACAGCTAATAATATTGTACTGTATATCCGATAGTTGCTAAGACAGTAAGTTCTCATCACAAGAAAAAATTTGTAACTATGTATGGTAACAGGTGTTAATTAGACTTACAATGGTAATCATTTTACAATATATACATCAAATCATTATGTTGTACATCTGAAACTTATACAATGTTACATGCCAATTATACCTCAAATAAACACATATACAACTACAAACAGAAAAATTTAAATAAGAAAAAATATTCTTGAAGATATTAAGTGTCAAAATTGTTTGAGATGAAGTAGAAACCTTTACTTAAGTGATAATCATTTAAAAATAGAAATAATAATAATTTAAAAAATCTCTTCTACAACAAAAAAAGGAACTGATAATTTTACCAGTGAGCTCTACTTTCAAGGAACAGAAAACTCTTACATAAATTGTCAAAGTAAACAGGAAAAGAGGAAAAGCTGTCCAACTTACAGGGCGAGAACAGTCATTATCTTAAATATAAAACCTTATGAGGACAATGCAAGAAAATTCGTTAATCAACACAGATGCAAATATCCTAAAGCAAATATTGGCCAATCAAATCCAACAGAGCATTAAATAAATAAGGAGGTAGAGTTATCATGGTCAGATAGAATTTATCCTGATATCCACACATATTATATGTCTGGAAAATAAATATTCTGATAATTCAAGGGTAATGTAACATCAGAAAATCTATTGTAATCTATCACATTAACGGTTTAAATGATAAAATTACACAATTATCTCAATAAATGCAAAAAAAAATCTGAAAAAGTTTAAAAATGATTCATATTAAAAATTCTCAGACTACTAAAAATGAGGGTAATTTAAGATTATATACCAACGTTTACAGCAAACATCATAATCAAAAAACTTTAGATACCAAACGCTACCCACTCTTGCTACTTCTGGCAAATGTAATGAGACAGACATCAGAGGTGTATGACTGAAGGAGGAAAAAAAAAAACCGATTAGCAGAATTATGACTATCAAAACAGAAAAAGTACCACAATCTGGGGCGCCTGGGTGGCTCAGTGGGTTAAAGCCTCTGCCTTCAGCTCAGGTCGTGATCTCAGGGTCCTGGGATCGAGCCCCGCATCGGGCTCTCTGCTCAGCAGGGAGCCTGCTTCACCCTCTCTCTCTCTGCCTGCCTCTCTGACTACTTGTGATCTCTCTCTCTCTGTCAAATAAGTAAATAAAATCTTAAAAAAAAAAAAAAGAAAAAGTACCACAATCAATAGATAAATAGAAAATGTGAACATCAACATAAAAAAAAACCCAACAGATAAGAAATAACAGAATCAATATCTAAGTAGATTAAAAATAAAAAATAGTAAGATGAGAGCAAGGTGGTTACATTCAAGATTGGCTTACAAAAATCCAGGACACTGTTTACAAAATAATAACCAAATAGAAAATATAAAAGAAAATAAGATACATGCGATAGAACAAAATATATTTAACTTCAGCATGCACAAGTCTTCTATGAAGAAACTATAAAGCTAAGCTATGTTGAGATCGTCTATAATGGATACAATAGATTAATGGAGAAATATTCTGTATATAGGAAAAACATCGTTGTTAGCCTCTGATTTTTTTTTTTTCCTCTACCACTACCTTCCTTCACCTCCTCCTGCAGCCTCAGGGTCTAGTTCTAAGCTGATCTAGATATAAGGTGATTAATATTTAAGTTCCCACTGGCCATCCTTCCCTGAGGATCTGGAACTAGTCACCCTTCCAGATATTGGCTTTCGCCAAGATTCCTAAGCCTCATACACTGTCTATTGGAAGTCAGATGTCTTCAGTAGTGATAACCGCGTTCTTCTTCCCACAGAGCTGTAGCGCTCCACGCCTACCCACGGGTGCACACAGAAGGATGCACTCATTCACATACACGTGCACACATATGTTCAGGGTAAAGTTTGGGCTTTGGTTTCTATGACCTTGTCTTGCTCTAGCCTGCCTCTCAGCCTGGGAGCTGGAGCTATTCAATGCAGAGACTGAGCATTGAAGCTCCCCCCAGACCACCTGCCCCGAATCCTCCCAAAACCAATGGCAATGGCACAGTGGTTGGGAAGCTGTGAGATAAGGAGCAAACCACAAGTGAAAGGACTGGAAACTAGAAATGTGCCAAATCCCAAGGCATTCACAGACAAGACGCCGGAAGTAAGCCCCAACCACAACATAAGGAATCCAAAGCAGTCGCCACCAGAGAACCCAAACGCAGCTTACCGAGGATGGAGAGCCTCCTAAAATGCGACGGTACAGCCAAAACTCTGAGAGACAAGTTAGAATCCTAAAAGGGTTTCCCACACCCTTTGGCCATGGACCCATAGGGACCATACCATATCCCTAATCCTTAGTCTGTCCAGATGAGTAAGTCTCCTGCCCAGTTCTGAGCTCCTGTATCAGGCAGCTGGAGAAGGTATCAGAACTCACATGCTATCTCTCAGACAAGATAAAGGCAACATTTTAAAACTCACTGGAATTTTCACATATAGAGAAAGAAACCTACATCATGTTCACGTAATCCTTTCTTTAAGCAGATATACTTGAAAAAAATTCAAGATTTATATCTCTAACTGTAATCATTCTACAAGCGAGACAGAGAATTAATGGTGTTTCATTTTGGGGGGAAATTGTCTAAAGTTAATATAAATTACTTACATTATTATCAAAAAATCACATATATAAATCTGATGTTTCTCTTAGGACTATGTTTGCAGATTTATAGACCCTATGCAATATAAATGAGAATAAAGAAGTAAGGATCTTATTCAATTACTCTTGTGCCACACAGAGTAAATGTTCTATTAACCTACCATGTTCCCTTTGCTCAGGCCACCCCGGAATGTAGCTGCTCCCTGAATTTGAGCTCTGTACTTCCCTCCCCCCACGCCTTAGCACAAGTTTTCACTCCTGTAGAAACCCTTTTAATGTCTCTCTTTTTTTACTGAGCTATAATTGACATATAACATTACACTAGTTTTGGGTATCCAATATAATGATTGGATATGTGTATCTAGTGTGAAATGATCACCACGCCAGGTCTGATTAGCAGCCATCACCATGCAATTACAAAATTTTTTTCTTGTGATGAGAACTTAAAAGATCCACTCTCCTCACCACCTTTAAGCATACAATACAGCAGTGTTAACTGTCGTCGGTGCCTCTGTTTATCAAGGCAGTCTCTGGATGGCTACCCAAACGTCACCTTCTCCCTGAAACGCGCCAGTCTCGCCAGCGTGTAGAGCCGTCTCAGCTAGAGCTCAGCTTCCGAGATCTTGGATGAGATTCCTCTGTGTCCCCAGCAGGCAGGGCCAGCATTATGGACGTGCTACCTGTGGAGTCACACAGAGCCCTACTCTCAGAAGGGCCCACACTTGGTTTAATGCCCATCTGTCAACATCTTCAAATTCTCCATAATTTTTTCTTTGAAACGGCCTGTTACAAATGAAATCCAGTGAGACGATTGGATTGTATGCCCATAGTTCCTTTCCACCCCATTGCATGTAGCTTTCTCGACGCCCCATGAGAAGAGAATTCCAGGGGACCCACAATCAGTGGGAGTTTAGCAGGACTCCAGACAAGTACAAGGTAAGTGTGTTATGTTTATGACTGAGTAGCAAGTAAGCAGACCCACGGACAGCCCCGGATGGCCATGCTTTCCATTTGAACCAGAACTTGATTTGATTACAGAAAGAAGGCGATAACGTTCTAAATGTTAGCCAACTCTTTATGCTGAAAATAATGCCATAGAAAGAAAGGGGAAGAGAGGGTAACCCACAGTTTGTTTTCCTTCCAGTTCTTCCTTATTTATCGGTAAGCCAAAGTAGAGACTCTAAGTAGAATATGCATAAATCAAGAAATAGGGGCGCCTGGGTGGCTCAGTCAGCTGAGTGACCAACTCTTGGTTTCAGCTCAGGTCATGATCTCAGGGTCATGGGATCGTGCCTGCATCAGAGCTCCACACTCAGAGTGGAGTCTGAGATTCTCTCTCTCCCTCTCCCTCTGCCCCTCCCACTCATGTACTCTCTTGTTCCCCTTCTCTTTCACCCTAAAACTAGAATAAATAAATCTTTTTTAAAAACGGCAATAAAATAAAACCAAGGCAGTTTTGCAATGTTTCAATTGTTCTGGTTAAGAATGGAAAACATATGAATTGCATAATTTCAGTGATTCCACCTACAGGTTTAGTGACCTTATATTTGCATTTAAAACCAGCATTGCACAATATAAAGAGGAATGGTAAAGTTCATGCTAATAATCTAAATTTTTAAACATTCTTTGTTTAGAATGACATTAAATAGCAAGGAAAAAAAAAACATAAGTGAAGAGACCAAAGAAGAAAGAAAAAAACTTTGTTTTTTACACCTTTAAAGGCCCCTGTTTCCTCTGCTTTTCTGAACAAGGGGCCCCACATGTTTTATTGCTCTGGACCCCAGAACCAGCTCTGCCACTAAGAAAAAAGTTCTTCAGGGGCGCGGATTCTGCTTTATTCATGGCTATGTGATTGCAGCTCCTCAGCTGCTAGGTTGGAATCATTCCGTGTTCAATAAACATTTGTTGGATACGGAATGTGGTGGGTATGATAAATAACAAAAGACCACAGGGTCCCAAACTAGGAAAACAATAATCCTACTCTTTATTCTGTGCTGCACAGACAACACCTGGGGTACTAAGCTCAGTACCAGGGGCCACACTGGAAGAGGAATTTAGAGAAGAACTCATCAAAAGGTACTGGGTTCACATAATTTTGACATCCTATTAGCTACATAACCAAAAGGAAATTAATTCACCTTTGTGACCCTATTTTCTCTTTTGCAAAATATGGATAATAAGGTGTAAACAATACCTAGGAGGACTACAACTTTTGACTTCTAACAGCTGAATGTCTGTCACAGGGAAAATAGAAGAAGGTTTAAGACTCACAGGGAAGAGCACAGAAGGGACCACTGGGGACAAATGTATAAGAAGACAGAAAACCACTGTGAGGCAGAGTTTCCGAAGGAGGCAACATGGACCTGCCTGGGGACAGAGTAAGCTTCCTGTCCCTTAAGAGAGTAGAGAAGTATTTGAAAAAAAAACTTTAAGAAACATGTAATGTCAGATAAAGACTGGCCATTTTCATTATTTTGTAAAATAATGATGATAATCGTGGTGGCAGGTACTGTTCGTCGGTGCATGCTAAATGCCAGACATTATCAGAGGCAATTTATACGTATTATCTTATTAAATTATAACAGCCAATCCGTGAGTTGGGAGATATTCCTCTTACAGTTCTTATTCTTACTTGTCTTAAGTAATGTATTCAAGGTCACAAAGCTGGTATGTTCTGAAGCTAGCCACCTTTCACTGGATTCTCTTCAAACTCTGAGATTCAGAAATTTGGGGCAACATTTACCCAAATGCTGAAGGAAATAAGAGTCATTACAAATCCCCTGATCTGCTGGTAAAAGACTCCCAGAAGGGTCCCTTCAACTTCACACAAACAGGACAGTATTACCTGAATCCTTATGAGGCAACCTAAAAGATAGACTAAACCCGTTGGGGAGAATCACATCCTTATAAAACAGGGCTCTGAAAAATCAAGGAGCCAGAAAAGCTTCTCTTTCGTAGGGCATCATCACAGTGACTGAGTTTCCAGGCTTCCCCATACCGTTCCTCCGTCTGAAGAAACGAGAGGTTTTGGAGTTCTGTCACGATGCAGAAGATCCCTAAACACGGCCTCAGCCTCCACCTTGGCAAAGGCAATGAGAGCCTGGGCCTGCCAGACAGCAGCTTTGTCCCTTTTTAAGATAGGTTTTGTAGCTTTTTATACTTAAACATCTTGAAAACCACTCGAGGGACGCCATACTTGGCACTTGGAAGTCTAGCAGGTGTGAAATTCTCTCTGGGTGGGATACTGTTCGCTGTCTCTAGCTCGCCTCCTACCACTTCAGCCCCGAACATGACTGAAACCAACATCTGTAAAAACCAAAGCTGGGATTCTTGGTTAAAAGCTTCCATTTTCTAAAAATTACTCAGGAGCCATGTAAATGCTCTGTATTCTACCTGTTAGGATTGTTTTGAAATGACATCACCACAAATTTCAACTGAAAATTAAGAATTGGAAGACAGCCGGCTCTGCTATTCCTAAAAGCTCTTCAAATTCTTAATCTTCTTATATTCATTTCAAGTAGGTAACAAAGCACTCTCTGAGTACAAATGCATTTTTAACATACTTTTGCGAAAGAGAAAGCCCAGGACACAGTGGGAGTCACTGGAGGTACTCAGAGTTAGAAGAAAGTTGATACCAGAGCTATGAATGGGATCCAAGACTCTTCCCCAGGTGTTGTTCTCCTTCCAGTTGGTGGTGGTGCTTTAAACATCTCTACAAGTGTGTGGAGGAAAGAAAAAAAAAAAAAAAGACAAAAAAGGAAGGAAAAAAAATATATATATACACGCACATTTGTAAGGAAGAAGAATTGGACCACGTCTTTGAGGTACAAGTAGAAAAAAAGGAAATTAGACTCCTGAATGTTTCATTAGGATAAAAATGTCCAAATATAAGCTTTGCCACCAAAAACAGTTATTCTGGGCTATCTGATCAGCAGTACAACACCTTATCTCTTCACATCACTAGGCAGTTTTTATATTTGAAACTACATAATATATTACACTCTAATACCTATCTGCTTTGAACACAGTAGAAAAATACCTACACAGCATAAATCATACATGACATCACATTAGGTCTTTTAAATAATGCTGTGAACACCGGGAAAAGATTCTAGGGATCCATTTTTCATGTTCTTTTTGCTGTTGCCCGAATGGAAGTGCCTACTTTGCCTCTCCTTTAAATTCCATAAATCAAATGTATACAAAGGACTTTTCATGCATAAAAGGTAACACACGCTTCTGCACAAATAGGAACAGTGTATCTGTCTTCCCCAGGACCCCAAATGCCGGGTTCAGGCCTGATCTGTCCTCTATGTACCGAGCCCCGTATATGTCTGATACCTTGTTTCTCCTTCTGCCCTCCTTTTGACATCTCTGTTCCATCAATACCTCCAGCCCACGGATGCATGGACAGGAGAGGGAATCCTCGCAGCACGTATGCTCCGTCTCTCCTTGGCAGCGCTATCTACCACACTGATGAAATCATCTATTTGCCTGTACCTGAGCACAAGGGCTGTTGTAATCACTTGTGTATTCCCCCTCTCCAACCAGCACAAGAGTAGAAACCCAATAAACACCAAATACACATGCAAAGATTAAACAAAGCCAGTCAAGTTTGCCTTTGTATTGTAACCCTGGTAATAGATTTTGGAGGAAATTCAATTTTAAAAAAATGAACTTAAAGATTCTAGGTTGTTTTTAATTCATAATTATCTAATTCATCTTTCCTCAAAAAAAAAAAATCCTCCTCTCTTTCTCCTTCCCTCTCTCTTTACATACACAGCTTCTGTTTAAATCTATGCCTGAAATACACTTCTACGCTAGTTATTTAGTTACCCTGCTTCATCTTGCTCTGAATGCAGCCCACACGAGATAATCATAAAAGCCCAGTGATCTGCTTCTGTTATTCTCGCCATGAGAGCACAGACCCACGGGGACAAGGAGAAAGAGACAGCATGACTGCCACCACTGAATACCCTGCTGTCTGACACAACAAAACTAAGGTAACATTCTCTTGCATATCAGGAATTCAAATGTTATTCCACGAGATGTATGTCCCAACTTCCTTGATTATTAAGTTGTAATTCTAAAGCATTTGACTTTGGCAGGAAAAGATAAGCTAAGACTTTCCCGACTGGTATTTAGAAAGCATGATGGAAGTAGTTTATTCGTTAATTCTGTTTTTTTTTTATTAATTTTATTTTATTTTTTCAGTGTTCCAAGATTCATTGTTCATGCACCGCACCCAGTGCTCCATGCAATACGTGCCCTCCTCAATACCCACCACCAGGCTCACCCAAACCCCCTACCCCTCCCCTCCAAAACCCTCAGCTTGTTTCTAGAGTTCACAATCTCTCATGGTTTATCTCCCCCTCTGATTTCCCCCAATTCACCCTTCCTTTCCTTCTCCCAATAAACAACAAATGTTGGAGAGGATGTGGAGAAACGGGAACCCTCTTACACTGTTGGTGGGAATGTAAGCTGGTGCAGCCACTTTGGAAAACAGTGTGGAGATTCTTGAAGAAATTAAAAATAGAGCTACCCTATGGCCCTGCACTACTGGGTATTTACCCCAAAGATACACATATAGTGCAAAGAAGGGCCACATGTACCCCAATGTTCATAGAAGCAATGACCACAATCGCCAAACTGCGGAAAGAGCCAAGATGCCTTTCAACAGGCGAATGGATAAAGAAGATGTGGTCCATATAAACAATGGAATATTATGCCTCCATCCGAAAGGATGAATACCCAACTTTTGCATCAACATGGACGGGACTGGAGGAGATTATGCTGAGTGAAATAAGTCAAGCGGAGAGAGTCAGTTATCATATGGTTAATTCTGTTTTTATAAGGAAGTCAGATAAGGTCTCCTTTCCCACTGGGTAAGTAACGGATCAGCCAATCGGTCTGAGGCTGGTACAATGACTGTGAAGGACCCTGCTTCCCGAAATGCTTGAATGTTAAGGGATGAGGCCCCGGCTAAGTGGGCCTTGCTAATCACCACCAGTCTAAAGCGTATGGACTTCAGAAAGCACAAGTAGTGATGTTATTCTCGTGCTGTGAGGTGTCCCAGACAGAGGGCTCGAAAGAGCTAAACCTAGCGTCAGCCAGAGTCACGGGCAGGAACGGAGCAGCAAGAATTTTACAAATAAGAGCCTATCTTTTGTCTCCAGAGTCAAATTTATCTTGCAGAAATCTCTGCGGGAGGAGTGACTGCTGTTTTTTCCAGAGGCACCTTCTGTCCCTGACCGGCTAGGAGCCACTTAAAGTTAGTTCTGATTGCTCATAACTTTTTTGGTAACTAGATATGGTCCAATGATGACAATATTATTTTTCAAAGGAAACATAGCTTTTGAAGCAAACCTAGTCATACAACAAAGCAATGAAACAAGGTGTGGTCATGCAATGGAAAAAATGTAAACCCACAGAAAAGCACACACCAAAGGACAAAAAAAAATCTTAAGGCTTTCAACTCTGACTGCATGCTTCAACTTTATTCAGTGACCATTCTATGCATGAGATCTGCATGAGACTATTGGAGAAGACCTGACTCACTCGACAAATCATAAACACGCTCTAAACAATCACGAACAGTGAGAAGAACTGGCTTCGTGGGGAAGTAGAAATTATCCTCTCATCAGAATTCAGCCCTTAAGAGACTGAAGAAACATGCTGCTTCTTTTAAGCAGAAGTGTTTGAACTTTCCATTCGAGGCACACCCTGAAGTTCTCTGTGTTCCCCCCGCCCCACCCCCCACCCCCGGCCCCCGCTGCAGGTGTCAGTTCTGACGTTCCAGCTCTTTCCTGGAGCACTTTCACCATCTCAGACTCCAGAGCAAAGGCAGATGTCCCCCTGATCATTTTAATGGATTCAAGTTACATCCTTTTTTATGAGCATTCTGTGGCTAATTCCTCATTACATGTGTTAAACCAGATGGGAATGAAACAGCAACACCTTCTTCCAGGTCCAGCAGTAATGGGTAATTCTCCTCCTCCTCCTCTTCCTCCTCCTCCTCCACCACCACCACCACACACACACACACACACACACACACACACACACTGGAAGCTCTGCTTTGCAAGGACATCTAGGACTGGGCCATCCCTCACTCTCGGTAGACGACAGATTAAACAATCTAGACACAGATTAAAATGAATTCAACCCATATTCTTTTCCACTTGACTGGCAGACAACATAACTAGGCTGTCATTACAAAGTTGTTCTAGAAAGTTTGTTCTAGGCATGGGGGCTCCCCAGGGTCAAGGGGTTCACCACCAGGAGAACAAGGATAGCAAAAGATGGTACTGAAGTCCATGTGTGGATGCTGGAGGAGGAACAGGGGAGAGAGGAAAGAGGCAGAAAGAGGAGAAGGGGGTGGTCTGAATTCAGTATTATGCTAGATGGCCACGTGAAGACGGCATTAGGCAGCCTCTCTCTACTCTCCTTTCCATCCTCCTTCCCTATTGCCCCCACCTTCAATTAAATGCATGAAACCATTTGACAAATATTACCAACTTTGAGTTTTTTTAAGACTTTTGCTGCTAAAATTATTGCCATTATTATTAGGCATTTGCTTAGTCTTTCATTTTAAAGAAATCAAATCTTAAGGTCTGCCGTGGATGCAAAATAACTACATTAACATATCTGGTATAAATACTGGTATCACCAATCCAGAACAAGAAATCATTCTAAATTTAAAACAAAAGCTCCCTCAACACTGGTTTCTACTACAGAACATATCCAATAGTCTAAATATACTAACGGCTGTGGCGCCAGCTGCCAGAATTTAATACCCCTTGGGCTGTTATA
Source organism: Potos flavus (assembly GCA_028534135.1). Lineage (NCBI taxonomy): Eukaryota > Metazoa > Chordata > Mammalia > Carnivora > Procyonidae > Potos > Potos flavus. The sequence goes on from CM052883.1 coordinate 48,474,865, forward strand.
AATCTAACCCCCCGCCTCTTATTTTCCCTTCCTCTTTTTTTCTTCTTCTCTTGAGAGGGGTGAAAGGACAGGAATGAGGTGAGGATAGGGCAAGTGACATGGGAATCAATCAGCTGAACTTTCACAAGTCAGGGCACATTCTTTTTCTAGGAATGTCCTCACAATAAAAGAAAAAAAGTGAAAACCTCAAATTCTGAAGTTGTAGTTCAACTCTCTTGCTTATGGACTTAAAGACTATTTGAACAAAATGGCAGCACTTGTCAGTTTAAAGACTTTGAGGGGGAAAAAACATTAGTTTATTTCTTTCCACATCTATTTTCCAAGGCTCTTTCAATTGTAAGAATTCACAGGGTGGGGAGAGGCATTTGAATCTAGCCCAGCATCATCTATCTGGTGGTGTACGCTCTATCCCCTTAGCAAACATTCAGAGCGCTTGGGCAAAGACATCATTGTTTCCCATAAAGTGTACTGAGATCAGTGGCTTTCTGGGAAGGCAACACATTCTTAGTAAAATAGGAACTAATGAATTCATTTGAGAACTATTAGTCTAAAAAAATGTATTTGCTTACAGGAGAACTTCTTGAAGAATTTGAGATGCATTGGGAGTTCCTAAGAGGGGGGAATAGGAAGTATTCTGACTCAATCTGATGTATCTGACCACAAATTCCTTTGGGGTTACATGTCACTGATCAATGTTTTATAGAACACGTGTTGAAGACAAAATGGGCCACATATTTACAATCCAATCATACACATTTGTAAAATATTTTGTCTACAGTATTTTTTTTAATTTAATTTTTTCAGTGTTCCAAGATTCATTGTTAAATGGCAGGTAAAGGTGTAGAGAGCATCATAAGAGACTGATGATATTTCTTCCCTTTCTTTGGCCAGGTAAGCTCCCAGTGAGTTCCTTGGCACACGGCTGCCTTCTAACTCAACTTGAGCCCCTCTTTCAGCTTTATTTATTCAATCAGGAATAATAATCATAATAACCAAAAAAGCCACTGACTTAGTCCAGACCTTTTGTTTTATACGTGAGAAGACTGAGGACCAAAGAAGTTATCTACTTTGCTTAAGGTCATTCAGTAAGAAAGCAGCAGAACTTGGAAGAGAAAATCCAATATTCTACCATATCCAACATTCCCTCAAATTATATTTACTCCATATATACTATAGTTATATATACTTAGATAAAGTACACAATCTAAATATATATCTATTTAACTCAGATTAAAATGGTACTCTTTTGATTAAAGTACAATAAAACCTCTTAACTATACTCTGCAAATTTGGCATTTGGGATAATGCAGCTAGGCCTAGGTAAACATTTCCCTTTCATTATTTATGAAGAAGACACATGTCTAATGTAAATATGATCAGCACTGGAAACATTTAATTAATATATGATAGACAAAAGATGATTTTTCAAACATCTTAATAGTAACCCACCAGAAACTCATGTTTTTACATCTATTTGTTAAAACATTTTTGTAACATTGTTTGCGTCGTTTTTATCTTGATAAATAAATTGACAGTAAAAATATTCTGAGGACAGTCCTAGGTAAACCTGTATATTCTCTGCTGTCTCTCCCCATCACCTTCCAGAAGTCATTATTTTGATCAAAGAGGAATCAAAAAAATTTTTGAGAGACAGTCAGATGTGGGGGGGGGGGGCAGGGGTAGAGGGAAGGATAGAGAGAGAGAATCTGAAGCAGACTCCACACTCAGCATGGAGAACGATACGGGGCTAGATATCACGAACCCAAGATCATGACCTGAGCCGAAACCAAGAGTTGGACACTTAACTTACTGAGCCACCCAGGCGCCCCGGAAGGTGGAATCAACCTTTACAAGTTAATATATTAAAGGCTATTTCTGACCTCAGTGCTTTTACTCTGTGCTCTACCCTCATCCTCACCTTCATCCTGCAGGATTCAGCTCAGGCAGCACCTCCTCCAGGAAGCATCCCCTGGCTCCCAGTCTAGACCACAGCTATCCATTCTCAGTACTTCTCTGATACCCTGTAAACTGCCACCACTCTTTAACATGGCTTCCTAACTCTCTGTGGTGTGTCTCATCCTTGAGGGCAAAAGCAGTGCCTTACTCATCCGTGTCTGCCCAATCCTAGTACAGTACCAATTATATAAAGGTGACCAGTAAATGTCTACTGAATGAATAAAACAAGAAATCAGTTATGACAAACACATACCCACCAATCCCACCTTGTGTCTGAGTTCCTCCCCACTTCTCAGAACCCCTGCCAACTTCTAGGCAATGGTCCTGGGTAATCGCATCAATTTGTCATACACTAGAGATTACTCTAATATAAACTTCGCTAATTTGGCTGGCCTTTCCAAGTCAATTTTAATTAGTGAGTTTTTTCTCTGTTGAGATATTTCACATAGAGTGTTTTTGAACTGAATTATTCCGATATGTCCCTCATTTCTCTGTCACTTTCCATGGACAGTAAATGACAGAGTTTACAGTGTTTTAAAAGTTCCTATTAAAGATATTCCTAGGCAGAATATTATAGCCACCTGTTTGCACTCAATCATAACTCCCTTGCTCAGCCAAACCTCTTTAAGCTTGGTTCCAGTCTTTTTTTTTCTTTCTTTCTTTAGGAATAATTTGAGAAAAAAATCCACTTAGCCATTCTGGAGTGAGAGGAGATAGAAAATGATTAAAACATACTTTACATCAAAGGTGTAACTGCTTTTGGCTCAGAATAACCAACATAATTCAAAAATATATTCAAACTACATTTCAATTTAGTACCTAACTTAGTCTCCCTTATAAAATCACTGTCTAACCAGCTTAAAGCAAAATAAAATATTTTCAAGCTAAAAAGGACTAAAGCTACCACTTCTGAGTAAATGCAACCAGCAAAATATTTTACCAGAACATCATGATTATTTTAAGACACAATAATAATAAACATTTCTGCCATTGGGGTCCTCCACGCTGCAGAGAAAAGAAAAGCAGCTTACCCCATGGGCTTTATAGTCTAAATTAAACAAGCAATCTGAGTCACACAAGTTTCACAGGTAAGAGTTCATTAACATTTTATCCCAAGCAGAGAAGGAAAAGGGAAAGAAAATTAAAATCAATATTAACAGCACCAGAATTCACTTCAACCCTTATAGGAGTCGTCTGTAATGTGAATATAATTTAAGAGGCTTACATAACCAGCAAGCCCAGCCCGATATGCTCTTGCTCTTACAGCTAACCCTTATAAAAACGGCATATGCGCAAGGCTGATTCCTGCACAGCCTCGCACAGCCAAGGGCAGACCTGCCTGAAGACACAGGACACAGACCTGCCTGGACACACAGATAAGATAAACTCCAGGGACCTACTGCTGTGTTACGACTCAATAAAGTTCTCTTCGTTTTTTGTCTTCCCCTTCTCCCTGCGACTAAGCATCCAATGACAGAAAACAGTGACCCTGTATCTACCTCATACTGAGGTTATTCATAAGTACACACCCTCAAACCCTTATTACTATTCAAACTGATGTAAGCCTCTGGAATTTACATCCATTTCCATAAAGTTAGCTTCCTTTTCTACCAAGTCACTGGAACACACATACTAAATAAGGATGAATGCCTGATCAGCCCCCTACTATTTAAAAAATAGTAATAATAAGTCAATTAGTTTCCACTGCTAAGCACTAAAGAACCAATACCAAACAGTTGCCCTTAAAAAAAAAAGACAATGTGCTATTAGATGAAAGAATACTAAGACGTATTCACCTTAAATCTTACTCCGAGATGTTCATAAATGAGAATCTCCAAAAGAATTAAGTTGGTGTATTCAAAAAGCTCAGACAGTAAAGCATAGGTTCGGGCAGCATTGCCTATTATTTTTTTTTTTTTTTTTTTCAGTTTACTGGCCCTCAGCCCTCACTGGGTCCTCTCTGGCCTTCACTCTGCCCAGAAGGGAAGACAAAGCAAATTCCCCACCTGTCTCTCAGCCTATGGATGTAGTAAAATCAGCAGCCAGGCTGCACACAGTGATGGCTCACATCACTGACACAAATTAGATCTAATTGCATAGGGACACAGAGTAATAGACAGCCCATACCCTACAGGCTGGGCCAGTCACAAGATACACCTCACTATTAACTAGTCTCTTCCTGAAACCCCCCCTCTGTACTTGGTAAAGGGTAAACCTCTTTGCAAGCTACACATTTGTACCTGGATGACCAGATCCCATTCTGCACAAAAATTTTATGTATTGTGGGGGATGGGGAATAAAAACATACGAATTTCCTACACCCTAAATAATTGTACACCATCTACATAGGGGAGCAATAACAACAACAAAATATAACAAATGGTATATAAAATACCTCTTGTAGCAAGAAAAGAGCAAACAAAGACAGCGATTGCTATGTGAAAGGTCCAGTAACTGTGTGATTGGAAAACATCATCAGCTCAGTTCTTTCCCACACAAAGGACTGAAAGATAATAACCTCTATGCACAATCGAGTCTTGGGCTTTGCAAACATGTCAAAAGCATCAAAAGGCATTAGAGTAAGCCACATCCATGTGGTGATTTATCCTTGACTTTGTCTAATGCTCCAAAGAAACACAGAGACCCAGTTTTTCAATGCACCAAAAGCACTATCTTTTAAAAACCTTTCTCATCTTTCCTCATATCAGAGACTTGTTTTCCAACTTCAATTGTTTGGATTACTGATCTTCAGGTTGACCCCTCACCAAGAGGCTCTCTGCATGTTAGACATGAAAAAAAAAAAAAAAAAAAAGCTTCAGGATTGTTACAGGCTGACTTGTGTCCTCCAAAATGGCATGTCCAAATGTCCAGTGTCTCCCAAATGTCCAGTACTGGGATCCTGATCTTATTTGGAAACAGGGACTTTGAAGCCCTGATCAAGTTGGGAATGAGGTGATTCGGGCGGCCTCTCACCCCGCACAAGGGATACCTTCATAAGAAGCAAACAGACACCTACACGCGATGGCGGGACACCACGTGACCACACAGGGAGAGGCTAACGAGCGGCAGCGTGTGCTGGGGAGGGCCTCGTACTGCCAACAGATCATCAGAAGCTAGAAAGAGGCAAAGGGTTCTCTCCCACGGGTGTCAGAGGGGGCATGGCCAACCAATCCCTTGATTTCAGATTTCTGGCTCCTGAACGAGGAGATGGTAAACTGTCTTTTGAAGCTCCCTTGTTTATGGTTGTTACAGCAGCCCTAGGAAACGAATACAAGGGTCATCTCTTCCATTCTTTTACCTTCCAGCTGGACTTCATGGAAATTAATCCTTATGGGTAGACTAAGTTAAAGCCATAGAACCCCCCCTACCCCATAATCTAGCCCAACGGATAAAATTCCCTGAAACCAGAAATTAGTATCTGTAGCTCAAAGAGAATTGAAAACACATTACTGCCACTCGCCACCTTCCAACCTGAAAGTATCTCTGGAAACTGCAGAGGTCACTTAGCCTTCCTATCCTAAGGGAGTCATCCTGCAGAAGGCAATGAGGCAAATCCAGGAGCACCTGCAGTCAACTTCTGACCCTTGTTATTTGCTTTTCAGAATGCTCAGATCTAAAGGACCTTTAATAATTTGATGTTCTAGCATGTTCGGGTATGGGCACACAGATGACGGCAGCCTTATACCATTTAATGCAATCATGGCACGCGCCACCAGCAACTGGGAAAATGGAGCATTCCTGTTGAAAAGACTATAATAAAAATGTGATGCAAGCGAGATTCCAGTTTGCTCTGTTTGGGACAAAGATACATGATATACATTCACAAGAACACAGGACAGCTCTGGAAGAATCAGAGAACTTATTGTTGGAGCTAGTTGTTTTTTTAGAGATCTCATATCATAATTCTATAGATAAGAAAAGTCATGTTGAAGGTATATTTTGAGGATACCGCTGCCAACCCGGGGCCAGGCAGACCTTCCACCACATGGCAATCAGTCTGCTTCTCTATCTCCAAAGAAGAGAGTGATAGTTATTTATTCATAATATGCTTTTAGATGTCCCAGCTCAAGCCAATTTTGTGTCAGAAAGCAAGCAAGCAAGCAAGGCCTACCATTTTAAAGTGGAAAATGGGCTTAGGAAAATAGAGAACATATTCCTATGCTATAAAAATTAATCAAAATACTCACTGTTGAAATATATCAGAAAGCATGACATTTAAGGTGACAATCTAGTAACTGAGCCTCTAAAGACCACAATTACAACTTGGCTTTTCTGAACAGACATAAAAAATTCCTCCCTGCTATATATAAGAAAACAATAATATAATCAATGAAACACATTACAGTATTTACCAAACTGAAACAAACAATAAAATTTACTACCAGTCATTTTAAATAATACAAATACTTGTGGAATTGAGAGGCATGAAAGGAAAAGGCAAACTTGGAGCAAAATTAAAATGTAAAAGATGAAAGGCCAGGGAGAAAAATAATTCGCAACCTCCCAGGTAGAAGGACAGTTAATACACAAATATCTAATTGACCAGAAGGTCGTTCAAGGTGAAGCCTTAAAACAGCATAGAGCTTCCTTTTAGTACTGACCACAGCACCAGACAATGATGGGAAGAATCCTTGCTTCCTCAGCCTTCCCATAAAAGTACAACATTATAGAAGGTAAAGTGAGCGATAAAGAATGATGATCAAAACCCATTTTTAGGACTAACTCCTTCCATTTTCCTCCTTTCATTGATTTTTTTTTTAAACCCACTTTGCACTCTCTCAGTCAGCTTGGTTGTAGGGAACATCATTTAATGTACCTTATTGATTCAATCATACACATTTATACTTGCGTAGAAACTTTTGGTACACTGCATTTATTGATCTTTTAATTATTAATGTAGGCCAGGAAATCTGAAGAGTTTTATTATAAATATTTTTTTATTTCTCAAATTATGGCAAGAAAATTATCAAAAATTTCAGCAAATGAATCATGGTAGTTTGCTTATTTCCTCTAAAAGTGCTAGTCAACGGGTTATGTTTCAGAGGTGCTGTCGATAAGAATTTTTGGGGGGCGCCTGGGTGGCTCAGTCATCAAGCGTCTGCCTTCAGCTCAGGTCATGATCCCACGGATCGATCCTGGGATCGAGCCCCACATCGGGCTCCCTGCTCAGCAGGAAGCCTGATTCTCCCTCTCCCACTCCCCCTGCTTGTGTTCCCTCTCTCACTCCCTCTCTCTCTCTCTGACAAATAAATAAATATCTTTAAAAAAAATTTTTTTTTCTCAAAGTCAGAATTACACAAGAATGAAAAATTCATTGGATGAAAATATGTTGGTTGTTGTTGTTGCTGTTTTAATTTCTAGAAATATGACTGACGTGCCCTTAATTTGGTTCTGGGAATGGCAAGCAAGTGTTCCACTTCAGTGTAGCCATATTTAGAGGACACAGAGCTCATCACAGGGGCATGGTTTTTCAGGCAAAATGACCACAAGGATAAGATCCTGTGCTAAGAGTTTTAAAGTGGCATGTATTGTCTGGTGAACTATTTGAATACATTTGCCTTCATTCTTAACATTTTGTCTCTAGTCTACAGTATGGTCCTTTACTCCCAGGGAAAGACTCATTTTCACCCAGATACTTGGCACTGGGTTAAAAACAAACATGAAGGGGACTGTCCAAGTGAGGAACTCTGCAGAACCAGCCGCAAGGCTATAATGAAAGGTGGTTTCTGGAGCCTTTCACAGGAATGGAGAAAATGGTGGAGAGCCCTTACTGACGACCGTGGGAAGCAGCAAAGGTTTAAGCTGAAAAAGAAATGAAACACTGGCTTGTCATCCTTTCCTACCCAAGTCCCACTTCAGGTAGTTTTACACATCATCAACTTAAACTTGGATGAATCAAGTGAACCAGAAGATATGGTCCTAATGCAGGCCAGGTCTAATTTCACTCTGCCATAGATTTCTGGTGGAAGGCAGCGTTAGACTTAGATTTTTTCTTTTTCCGAATGTTGACCAACAAATACTTTCCCCTTGCACCTTGCCCTTGCCATCATCATGGCAATGATGTGTGTATTAAAATTGAGTATAACCCTTAAGGGACACCCCCAGAATCATGGATCAAATGTGAAAAAATAATTTAAATTTGTATTGCTATATATATATCATTGTCCTTTAGGTTTCCCCAGTCCTAGAAAACAGCAGGAAGATTGGCCACTTTTGGCCTAATGGTCCTGAAGATTAACGAAGGGGCTACATATCTTGGAGTATTCATAGTTATTACCAGAAAGCCTGGGCACTGGTCTAGTGACTGATGCAGATTTCCTCAAGCAAATGTTGGTCTGGACGTGTGGGAAATCTCTGCACTGCTCAGCAGTGGCAATGGATGCTTAACTAGTCTGATGGGTTCTAGTGTCTTCTGAGCTTCACTGTTCTGAGCGTGGAATGCTCCTTCCATTTGGCTCAAACTTTTACTGACCTATTCTAGATAGGAACCTTTCCTCAGAACTAATCTCACTGGCCAAGGACACCACCCATTTGCATAAGTTATATACATTACCCAGAACCCATATCTAATATATTTATATATCATGAGTGAAAAGCAGGATAATATATTCAACAAGAAAGGAAATGAGATTTGTCCTCCCAGAGAGGATCAATTGGATCATTTGATTAAAGGTCTAGTATCCACAAATATCAGTGTTATCAAGCAAATCATAATTTGTGAATATTAAGAATATACATTGCCTTTTATTAGTTAAAATTCATGTATAGCTAATTTGCCAATCACACTGAAAATACAATGGGCCCTTACATAGCAAACATACATAAGAATGTAGGGTCTAATTCTTCTGCTCCCCGCCCACATAGGGGATCAGCCTCACTGGAACCAATTTCGACTGGAGAACTGGGGCTGTGATTTTAAATCATTTTTCTCTTCCTTCTATAGAATTCTTTAACTTAAACCTGAAAGCATCCCCAATTAGTTTCCCTGAAAATTCTGTGTATTTTAAATAAATATGTGTAGGAAATGTTATTAATAAGATGGTATTCTCCAAATATTATTTTAAAGCACTGGGAATGTTATATTCTTTATTTTATATTATGAATACTTTCAAAAGACTTTTAAACCAAGCTCAGAGAGCACACAGTATATGATATAACCCAGAGGAAAATAATCTTATACATTAGGCCATAGTATTTTAAATATGAGTCTTTTAACAGTTTTTCAACATTACAATATGTAGTTATACTGTCAAGTATATAGTCAAACAATCCAATGATTTAAGCAAAACCTCTATGACATTAAATGAAAAAGAAAAAAATATCTTATACCAAAAGTATCTGTTCTGTGGTTAACTGCTTTTTCCTGGTGCCATATACAGAATTACAGTGGAACTAGTTCTTAAGTTATCAATTAAAAAGGTTATTCGATTAAGATAATATTAATTCACTCTATTTAAATGACCCATCTCTCATCCACGTTTAAATAGAAACAATGCTTTCATCTACTACATTTCAGAGAAGTGCCTTCCAAAAAATAATCCTTTAATTACATACCATTAGAGGTATTTAAAAAAAAATAGAGTAAGTTTAACATCCAACAGATAGACCAAGATGGCAATTGATTCTTCTTGGGTTATGTCTGCTCAGTTCCTTTTCATAATATCTGGTGAAAACAAGTATATCTTGATGACTGTTTGCCTCAAAAACTCAGAAACCACCTCATCTAATCACACTGGTTTTGCTCATCAGTAGCTCAATTCTTAAGAAGGTCCACACTCACCCTGACTGAAGCTGAAAAAGGAAGCAGCATTGCCTTCAACCCAGACCTTTGGTGCGTTAGTAGTCCTTCCAGCCTCTCTCTCCTCCGAAACTTCTTTTAAAGACCCTCACCTTCCACATCCATGGCAGTATTCATCATTTTGAACTTTAACCAGTCTTCAAAAGCACATTTTTAAAAAATCTATCCTATCTTCCATTTCTTCTGCCTCCTACTGTTTCTGAGGTTCCAACCAGCTGATCGGATTAGTTGATTAACAATTGTTCACTAGCAATTGTATACTGATTCATTCGTTCAACAAATATCCACTGAGCACTGACTATATGACAGCACCCTTCTGGTGCTGGGGACATACTGGTCAATGATACCAGACCAAAATTCTTGCCTTCATGAGAGACTAACACAATACATCAATAAGTTAAGTGATTAATGATAAATACATATATATGCATATATGTGCACATATATATTCAGTTCAATGGCTCTAAGAGGAATAAAGAAAAAATAACATAAAAGGAGAACTGTTGCAGTGGAGCTGCATTTTAAGAGATGGTTAGATAAGCTATTGGAGGGCTCATTATTTTTAAAGCATCTGTATTGAGATACAATTGACATACATCAACCCATTCACAAAGTGTACAATTCAATAATTTTTAGTGTATTCACAGAATTGTGAAATCAACACCACAGTCAACCTTAGGACACTGTTGTCACTCCAAAAAGAAGCCCTGCATGCCTCAGCAGTCACTCCCCATCCTCCAAACTCCCAGCTTTAGGTAAGCACTACTACATTCTCTGTATCTATAGATTTTCCTATTCTGGACATCTCATATAAATGGCTTCATGCAATATATGGTCTTTTGTGATCAGCCTCTTTCACTTAAGTGTATCCCTGAAACCACAAGCTTCATCCCTGTTGTAGTACAGGTCAGTATGTCACTTCTTTGTATTGCTAAGTAACATTCCATCGCGTGAATATACCATATGTTGCATATCCATTCATCATGTGATAGACATCTGGGTTGTTTCCACTTATTAGCTATTACAATTGATGCTTTTATGAACATTTGCATACTAGTTTTTTTTTTTTAAAGATTTTATTTATTTATTTGACAGAGAGGAGAGAGATCACAAGTAGGCAGAGAGGCAGGCAGAGAGAGCAGGGGAAGCAGGCTCCCTGCTGAGCAGAGAGCCCAATGTGGGGCTCGATCCCAGGACCCTGAGATCATGACCTGAGCCGAAGGCAGAGGCTTAACCCACTGAGCCACCCAGGCGCCCCGCGTACTAGTTTTTATGCAGACATATATATTTCTCTTAGGTAAATACATATGAGTAGAATTGGTGGATTACATGGTAACTCTATGTCTAACATTTTGAGGAACTGCTCAACTATTTTCCAAAGTAGCTGAACCTTTTTATATTCCACCAGCAGTATATGAGGGTTCCAACTTCTCCATATCCTCAACACTTGGAGTTATCTGTCTTTTTGATCACAGCCATCTAAGTTGGTATGAAGTGACATCCCACTCTGGTCTTGATTTGCATCTCACAGATGGCTAATAATACTGAGCATCTTTTTTATGTGCTTAGTGACCATTTGTATTTCTTTTTCAGAGAAATGCCTATTCGAATCCTTTGCTCATTTTTTAATTAGGTTATGTCTTTTCATTACTGAGTTTGTAATAGTTCTTTATATATACTAGATGCAAGTCCCTTATCAGATATCTGATTTGGAAATATCTTCCACCATCTTGTGGGTTGTCTTTTCACTTCTTTATGATATGCTTCGAAATACAAACATTTTTTAATTTTGATGATGTCCAAATTACCTATCTTTTTTCTTCCGACACTTGTGTTTTTGGTGTCATATCTTAGAAAGTACTGCCTAGTCCAAGATCATGAAATTTACACCTGTGTCTTCTTCTAAGCATTCTATAGCTTTAGCTCTTACTTTTAGGTTTTTAATCCATTTTGAATTAATATGCATATGTGGTGTGAGACAAGGAGGTATAACTTTATTCTTTTGCATGTAGAAATCCAGTTGTCCCCAGCACCACTGTTTGAAAAGACTATTCTTTCCCCACTGAACTATCTTGGCACCTTTGTTGAACTAAATTAATTTTAACAGGATTTGTCTAGCTGATGTACTAAAACTACACCAGATGAGCAAGAGTAGAAACAGAGAGCAATTAGGAGGCTATTGTCATAACCACGTAAGAGATAATGGTGGCTCAACCATGAGGGGGATAACAGAAGTGGTAAGACCTGGTTGAATCCTGGATATGCTTTGAAAGTTGAGCTGATAGAATCTTCTTAGAGATTGAATGTGGATATGAGAAAGACAGGGCTCAAAGCCGACTCTGATATTTTTGGTTTTGAAGTGGAACAGACTACAATTTTGGAAGACTGACTTGATCACCCAGACGGATGTTTTAAAATTAGATGGTAAAGGGATGCGAACAGAAGCAGAGGGATCAGTGAGAAGGCTACGATGATAATCCCTCTTTGGACTTATTTGAGTTGTCATTAGTACTTCTTAAGAGATGCAATGACAAAATTCAAACAAATAATTAATTGTCATGACTACAAATCTCAACAAAGGTCAGTAGAGAAGATATTATAGGCTTGGTGGGATTTTAGGCACCCTTCAAATCACACTCCTCCAGAACATTTTCACTGGAAGACAAGAAAGCCTCATTTCCTATTAACTCAGAAATTCTTTCAAGCAGCTTTTGTAGTGGACTCTGTCATAGGTCCAGTTCAGGGGGTTCTCGGGCATAAATCCTCAAGTTCTAGTAAAGCCTCTTGAGAAGATGGTCAAGGCACAACTAAAATAGCTCATACCACTGCACTGGGAGAAAAAAAAGCGCTGCAGCTCTAGTGTCCCTTGAAGAGACTTAATCTTCCTCCCCTGGCCTCAGGAGAGGCAGGTGAAGCAGGGTAAGTACTGTAACACACAGGGAGGAAATAGGAGCATTTAAGCTGTCTCTTTCTGCATAAAAACAGGGTGATTTTCTTCTGGATTTAGCAGCTTTCCTCTCTTCTCTCCTAGACAAGATTTCCGTTTCAGTGAAAATCTACTGTGTCCACAGGGCACAAGGGATAGCTAGCATCCCTTTCAAGAGAAAGTATGAGACTTTGAGGCTTCTCTGAAAACAAGTTCTGGGCAACTCTGAACTAGTTCTGAAAACCTGTTATACAGACAAAAAGAGCACAGTTCAAGATCCTAATAAGCCCCTCAAGTCATTTTTTTTTTTCAGTGAACCACAGCTAATGAGGAAGCAGTGCCTCTCAGCACTGGAGATATTCAGAGGAAAGGAGGCCAGGGTACCATGTCAAGGATTTCCAAGGCACACAAAGGAAAATGTAAATCTGTCCCCAGGCCTGGAGACAAGACAAAGACCAAATGGAATCCTGGAATAGGCTGCTAAGCAGTTATGTGTAGAGGAATGGAAGACATGTGATGATCCACTCCAAGAACTGATAATAAAACAAACAACCCAAATGTAAATATGAAGACTATTTGCTTCAATTAAGTCTAAGCTACAGAAGTGTGAACTTTAATATTTCCTCAGTGTACAGCTCTACCAGTGCCTTCACCATTATTAAAGTGTGTTTATACAGGGTTTGGCTTTTCATCTATTATGGAAAAATTACATCTTGCCAACAGCACTACAGAGGCCTAAACACAGTAAATCCTCCACTGACCTTGAACCCAAGCTAAAGCAAATAGTCACTCTCCTTGGTGCTGAACTGCCTAAATAAAGCACCGCATAAATGGCTGTGAATATAAATTACACCTACAATGCGTCTTAGCATTTATGGATTACCAACAGGGTACATGTTTTCCCAAAAGGTAGTATTTGTAGAGGTACCGCAACATGAAGAAAACTCTTAGGGAGATAATTGAGAAGGCACTCCTTCGCAAAAGATGGTCATGTATTTATGGAGCACTAAGAGTGGTGCTGGGTCTTGAGCCTCACAGAGGAGGTAGCAAAGCTGCAGACACCTCTGGTCAGAAGGTTTCACAAGAGTGGAGGGAGAAGAAGCTGCTTAACAAAGGATACACAAGAAAAGAAGCCACTGCAGTAGAAAGCCTGGACTGGTAAAGCGTCATGAGATGGAACAGAAAGCAGAAGAGCAGAAGATGACAGAAACATCAGAGTATCAATATAATGGAAAATGATATTTCTGTTAGAACCACCAAGAAAATTTATCAACATGGAGAAATGTTTATAAAATGATTCTAAATGAAAAAAAGCAACATATAATATGATGAATACACTGTGATTAAAATCGTGTATACAAAAAGCTGAAGTCTGGAAGGGAATAAAGAAAACTCGAAATCTCTAGATGAGAGGTGAATTGTGGACATATCAGTTCACTTATGAAATTTCCTTTAATCTTATTGTCAAAACACATATGTACACATACATACTCTATTTTTATAGGCAATTAAGAGTATATGCGAATATTTACTGCAGCTCTGTGATGGTTAAAAAATGATACACAACTCAGATATCCATCTATAAGGGACAGGTTACGTAAGTCCTGACGTAGACATTAAGATGATCTCCTACACCACTTTAGGGGTGCCTGGCTCAATTAGCAGAACACACGACTCCTGATCTTGGGATCACGAGTTTGAGCCCCACATTGGGTGTTGAGATTACTTAAAAACAAAAAATCTTTAAAAAAAAATCTCCTACACCACTTTAAAAATTGAGGTATATCTATTCCTATTGACATGAAGATAGGTGTACGGATTATGGCCAAGTAATATTTTTAAAAAGAAACTTGTAGAAAAATATGTATGTCATAATCACATTCATATAAAATAAATAACTCTATTAATATATGTGGGTATAGACTCAGGAAAGACTGGAGTAATAGACCCTAAATGCAGGGAAAATTATGGGATCACGTATTTTCACTTCCTATGTTTATCTATTTCTGTAATGTTTGCATTTTGTGTAACCTTGTATTACATGTGTTATTGGAAAAAACATTTTAAGGAGTAAAAATCGAATTAAAAAATTTTGAAACTAGTGTATGGGGACGAATTTTAGAAGTTTATCTTTGGGACATGAGGGGTAAAATCTAAGAGGAGTTTTGAAGAGCAGAGGGTGATTGGGGATAGAGCAGTATATGGAAAGACAGCGCAACTAAGGGAATGAAAATAAATGGTCGCGCTGACCTCTCTAACTTGGGCAGAATTTACCAATGACCCTAAGTTGAAGGATAGCAGGAATGAGAAAACCATCTGAAAAGAAAGTTAGGGAGAAGGTTTTCACAGGGTACAAAGGACTGACTGTTCCTTCTGAGTCCTGAGCAAAAGTGATGGGGAATTTCAGAAAGGTAGAAGGGAAGAGGTGGCAAAAAACATGGAAAAGAGAGGCTGAGAATGAAGGGGTGACGGTGAATAAAACAGCACAGGAGAAAAACGGGAGGAGAGCAAACAGAATTTATGAGGAGACTCGTAACATATGGCCGATTTACCAAAAGCCAGTCAAGCACAAAGTAATCCAGCTTCAAACCCATTAACCTGAAACCTGCTTTCTTGCCTCCACACAGAAATCTGAACCTCAAAATACAGTTTGTCTGCCCTTAACAAGTTCAGCAAATTTCAGTTGAAAATCCCCGTTCCTATATATCACGTTAGTCTGTGTCACCAAGTCTCAGATGTTCTTGGGATCTGGGGCAGCTAATATGTTCAGGCTGGGAGAGCTGACAAGTGTATATGGTACCACTTGGTACAAAAAGCAAAATGATTGGCTCCACTATTTACAAGCACATTAAAATGACTACATGCTTTAGATTCCTAGTCTAAAAAACGGGTATAATTTCAAAGAACTATGAGCTTCAAATGATAGAAAAATGATAACTCAGTGCCTGGGACACAGCAGACACACAATAAATATTTCTGAATGAACGCATGAACCAATGTAGTGGGGACCATACAGTACTATTCCTGTGCACAGAAAGATAGTATGGGAAAGGTAAAATCCTTCTGGATTCCATCTCTGCACTGAGGTCCAGCCACTTCCTTTTAACAGTAAAGTCTCCCATTTACTGCTTCTTTTACAGTGACTGGCCTTCATAAGCAAACTTCCTGGGCATCTGTAACCTCTTCTCTACTTTGAAAGTGTATTTCTGTGCTTTTTGCCTTCTCTCTTCAGAACTATAAAATCTAAAATGGTGACGGCTGTGTCCTTATACTTCAAGAGCAGGCAAATAACCAACTGGCACTAGAAAGCCAGGAAGAGAAGGAAGTATTTCTAAGCCTTCCTCAGATCCAGGGCGAACCCGCCGGGGCCGCTCTATATGTGGGGGCAGTGCAGGGAATCCCAGATCATCTGCCAATGTTGAGGCAAAACGATTTTGAGGTCCTAGTTGTGAACAGCACATCAAAAGGAATATCTTTCACTTGAAAGGTGTAACATTAAGCAATACTCTCTGGACTAGGGTTTGCTCATCTAGGTCCATGGATCCCAAAGAGGTCCATGGACAGAATTCATGAAGGTACCTAAACTCAGATGGGAAAACATTAGATCTGTATTTTCACCAACTTCTAGCTAAAATGTAGCATTTGCTTCCATTATGAATTTAGGCAACAAATCATGGTAGCATTAGTGGTACTTCTACATTTGTTACAACAGAAGTGATAGATATTTTCATATCTCATTGTAATTGTGGCTGATATTTCAAAATGTCATCTATATTATCACTTATAACCAGCTTGAAATTACAGTGGTCATTATACCGTATGCTGCTAGACTGAATACAACGGGTTAATTAGTAAAGCATATGTGTTACTACAAAACAAATTTGTTTTTAATTTAATAACTACACTTGGGACAAGAATCCGATTCAATCAAGATTCGGAATTGGTTCCTTCTCATTTTGTGTATTTTATTTCATGCATTCACATGCTTTACTGTCCTGAGAAGCAGGACATAGACTCCACCAAACTATGAACGATGTCCATTACATGAAAAAGGTAAAGAGAATGTGGCTCTAGGTTTTCAATTGTCCAACAACTGAAAGCATTACATATGCCCCAATCCCATTGCTTGAAACATTTTTAAATGTGAAGACAAAAACATTTGAGAATCTGCTACCATTCCGGTATGTAGGACTTATTTATATTGACTAAAAAGTTCAAAATTAATGGCATGAATTACATAATACAGCAGCCTATGAATGAGACAAGCCCATCTGAATACTTTTTATTGCCTTTAAGCATAGGGTTAAAAACACAAGTATTTGAGTCAAGGACTTGGCTTTGAATCCTATTTCAAATTTACTATCTGGCCTGGGGCAGGCCAGTAAACCTCTCTAAGTCTCATTTTTCTCATCCACAAAATGTGAATGATAATGCCTGTCTCAAAGCATTATTAAAAGGATTAACTAGTACAACAAAACACTACATAATGCATGCAAAGAACTTAGCCCAGTACCTGACATAGTAAGTACTCAATAAATTGTAGTAATGGTACTGTTTTAGTTTAGTTATTAATGCCATTTAAGTCATAATTTATATTGAGTCTTTAAGATTTCTTTACAAGATTATGTAATTAAGAGGCAATATAATATACTGCTTCAGAACACAGACCCCAGCAACAGACTGCCTAGGTTTGAACTTTCCTCCACCATTTACAAGCTATGTAACTCTAAGTTACTTCATTTCTGAGATTCAGTTTCCAGATCTGTAAAATAGGAAAAATTAAAGTATCTACCTAGGAGGATTGTTAAAAGGACCAAACTTGTAACCATATGTGAAGCTCATTAAAAAATGCCTGGCACATAGTAAATACTTTGTAATTATCAGCCGTTTGTATCATCATCAATAGTTATTATATAATGGCTTCTCATCAAATTATGGTCAAGAACCCTTTCTCCCTCCCATCTGAATTTCAATGAAGATTTATTAGAAACGAAGTAGAATTAGTCTCATTTAAAGGATAGTATTTACATGACTCTATTTTGATGTTAATAAGAACAAGGCAGGGAACAAATTCAGCTACAATTATGTCCTAGGGAGGATAAGAAAGACCCCACTTCCCATGGTTTTGTTACCAAGTCAGAGCTTACACGATAAAGATTTTTTTAAAGTCTGAAATGCTTCTTTTATGGCAACAGATCTGTATCATACAGGGACAAACATAACTTTGCTTCTGTACCTTTAAACAGGTGCAGAGAGGGGCCTCTGTGGCCCAGGCTGGAGCTCACCTTGGAGAAAGGAGCCATGGAAATGCTGGGCTCAGTGACAACAGCAAGGACCACGTCAGCATCACGGGAACAGAGATGCACCTGTTTCCCAGCGGGGGACCGGCCTTGCTCCCCACCTGGCAATTAGTAGGCTTTGACTTAACTTAAATCCTACACAAACCACTGATCTGAGAATGTGAGAATGTGACTGATGTTATTTTCTGAACTAAGAGTAACAGTAAAAACAACAATAATGATATTAAACACAGCCACTTCTCCCCATCTTTTAAGGTAGTTGAACAATTAGTAACTCAACAATTAGTAATCACAGCAAAATTATAGAGCACATGAAATTATTCTCACCATCATTTTATTTCACTGTTTTTTACTTAAGAGCTTTAAGAATTCAGGGTTCTTTGCTAAATATAATACTAACCCTCCCAGTATGGAAGATAAAGAATACTAAAACCAAGTTATAGTACATATCACAATAATTGTAACATACGGTAAAATTAATGCTCATCACCATCCCCAGTACTCTACAAAAATGTTAAGTGCTAGATCTGATTAAAA
>CM052883.1:48503158-48572771 GCA_028534135.1 Potos flavus
TGTGGGGGGTGGGAGAGGGAAATGAAACAAGAGGGGATCAGGAAGGAGACAAACCATAAGAGACTCCTAAACTCATGAAACAAACCGAGGGTGGCTGGGGGGTAGGGGCGGGTAGGGATAAGGTGGTTGGGTTACGGACACTGAGGAGGGCATGTGCTATGGTAAGTGCTGTGAAATGTGTAAACCTGAGGATCCACAGACATGTACCCTGGGGCAAATAATACATTATGCTTTAATTAAAAAATTAAAAAAAAAATTAAAAATTAAAAAAAAATGTTTAAGGGACTTAAACAGTTGTTAAATGGAAGAGCTGGGCCTTAATCTAACTATTCCAACGGACATCATGAAGAAAGAGCCATGAGGACCATATTCAAAAGAAGTCTGAAAACCAATTAGCTGCCTTAGTTAGTGTCTTCCCTCCCTACCCCATCCTTTGTTGAACCCTCAGGACTTCCTCTCCAAAATACCAGCAGCAAAATGCCTCCTGAGAATCTCCTATGTACAGTCTCAGATTTATTTGATGCTCCAAATTTAAAGAGGACTTAACGTCCTTTTATTCTGCCATGGTTGTTGATTGTTACCTTCACGAGGAAGTAATTCCCAGTAGGACTTAAAGAAAGTTTTATTGAAAATTGCTAGCTCACAAATAAGCAAAATGCTTTTATAAGTCAATAATGCAAGGAGGATAACATAACAACTTAAAAATAGAATGTGAATACCATCTAGAAGTAGAGAGTTACATATATCATCACAGTAGATAAGACTCAGAGAATTGTGTCCTAACCATATGAGAATTTATCCTGTTCTTGAAGAACTTCAAAGATTCCCCAGCTTTTCACAACATTCTCTAGCAGCACATTTTAATGTTTACCTCTGTCACCACCATCATAAAACACCCATTTAAAACCTACCTACTGCACCTTGATAGGCACAGTGTTTATAGTAATTTTGCCAAAATGAGGTCGCTGAAGATAGAAACATGGGCCTCCCAAGTCTCACCCAGGATGGAAGAAAAAGTTCCCCAAACCTGCCTCTCCTTAATCCCAGCCCACACCCCGAACTATCTATGAAAACATTTTTAAACATAAAAAAATTAAAATGACTGAGAAAGTTAGACAAAGCCATAGATGTTTTGTGAAAAAAAAGAACACTACTGGCACAGAAGGCCTTGCATTCCTCATAAACTCGGCTGAGAAAGGAGCTCCCTTACAACACCACGACCAGGAGCCAGGATAATTACAATAGAAACACTTTATTTCAAATCATGAAAAGAGTTACACTTGATCTTCTTGTTAGCAGGGGCTGTGCAGACAGCAACATTTACTGTGAAATGTAAGGGCAGATAACAGCCAATTTGAAAGGGGATTGTGTAAATCTAGTTAAAGAGCAACTTTAGAAGATTATTTTCAATTACTGAGATAACATCATGGTTCTCAGAAAAAAAAATGGAAAGGTTTGTTCTTTACACCACATACAGTGTACAAAATCTAACAAAACTGCCTGCTTTCAAGCAATAACATCAGCCAGCCGCTAATATGCCTTACCTCCACTTTACCCTCCTTCTTCAAGTCATTTTCAATTATTTCTAGCACTTACTCAGCTCTGTGAACAAAAAGTCATTTTCAACCAGAGAAACAGCTTCAAAAAACCAAACCCTTGCAAATAATTACTAAAGCCTTTAGATTTCCAAGTGCCGAATACACATAACCCGGGAGACCTCCAAACTGGGCTGGGGTCATGTAGCAAAAATGCATCAGTCTGTGGCTGATAAAATGGCATTTGCTTCTCCTGTCAGAACATTTAACTGAGACTGTCTGGGCCTCAGTCGCCAGTCACTTCACCTTAATACATAAGATGACACACGTATTCATACACTGACCAAAAGACAAGCTACGCCTCTTAAGCCACATGACATAACCTTGTCATGTGAAATCTCTAGTTGTCATATCTTCAACGCGGTTTGTGTAGAGGGTGTCAGTGATGTATTTAGAAAAAAAAAAGAGAACTTAAACAAGCAACAAAGAACCTAATGTAAAGGAGAAACATCATTCTAGGAAGCAGAAAGCCCTGCCCACTTCTGGCTCTGTCATTTACAAGTTATGTGACCTTTCCAACCTCACGCCCTCTGCTTATTCTCAATGCTCCAGCCACTTCACACCCTCTCCCTGGGCACACCGCGCTCTTCCATGCCTCTGTGTCTCAGCTTTGGATGACCTTCCCTACCTGGAGAACCCCTCTGAAGCCTCGTTTAATTTTCATTCCTACAAATGGTACCCTCAGTTCCCTCATCTGAATGAAACGCACCTTGCTGTGGGAACCTTGAACACTATCTGTGACCAAACGCTGACCATACAGCGCTCTCTGTGCCTGTCTACCCACTTCCCGGACATTGTCTCTGCTCCTCAAGGGCAGGGAGCATCTCATCTTTGTACATTCAGAACTGTCAAACATTGAGAAGCGCTCAGTATAAGTCTGTGAAATAAAGGATGGATCAATGAAGGGATGAACAACAAACTGCATCAAATTTCATCACCTTTAAAACAGGGATAATAGGGGCGCCTGAGTGGCTCAGTCAGTTAAATGTCTGCCTTCGGCTCAGGTCATGGTCCCAGGGTCCTGCGATGGAGCCCCCGTCGAGCTCCCTGCTCAGGGGGGAGCCTGCTTCTCTCTCTCCCTCTGCCTCTCTCCCTGCTTGTGCACGCTCTCTCTCACTCGCTCTCTCTCAAATAAATAAAATCTTTTAATAAATAAATACATAAATAAAATCAGGGATAATAATGGTTACCCAGTTCATTCAGAAGTCATGATGATCAAAAGATGAGCTGGTGCTTTACACTTTGCTGGGTGCGGTACAAACGTAGTGATTATGATAAAAATGGTAATATTAAAAAGCCATAATGTACGAATACAGTATGAGGGCTTCACATACGATAAAAAAAATGATTATCCATATATACCACATACCTAGGCTCGACTGAGTTTTGATTTTTTTTCAGAAAGAGATACTAAAAATTTAGCAAAAAGGAAACTTCACTGTCCAAAAACTGTTCTTATGAACTAAAAGCAAATATCAAAACTCAGAGAATCACATTACATATGGTTCTCTTCCTATTAATTATGCACATTTGTCCGCATGGACGTGTGAGCAGACGCAGATTCCGCTCTGTGATGTAAACTGAAAACCCCATATTCCACTCCCATGCGGCCATCTCAAAACATTTTATAAGCGAGACTGCTTTCCTCTGGAAAAACAGGTCCATGATGCACCAAAGGGTTGGGGCATCTCTTTAAAGAGAAAAAGATAACTGAGGGATTCTGAAAGTGAGCAGCAGCAGGATAACGCTCTCCTCTTCCAGCAGTAGGTAACTGAGGATTGTAGTTCAACATTTCTCTTCAAACATCTCTGTTCTTTCTAACCAAAATACTCTCTTATCATAGAGAAAGAATGCTCGCATTTAATCAAGACCACTGCTGTGACAATAATACATTCTAGAGCAGTTTCATGAGCTTGAGGAAGCCCAGTAGCTATCCTACCCATGCGCTCAGTCCAAAGTACCGCGTCTTCTCAGGCCCTAGGACAATGGGGCATTATCCCTGGAATAGCTCAATTGTAGAAAGACCAGCTCCGGTACACCGAAGTCTAAAAACTATTTAATTTCCATGTCATGATTATTCTAAGATGACAGATTACTGTAAAATTATGTTCAAACCCCACTGTTCCCATTATGGAGAAGACCTAAAACACATTTAGTTCCTAAACGTTTAGACACAGACAAGGTCCAGCTCTGGCCAGTCCAAATCCTGCAAGACAGTTCAATTAATCTCATCGTCAGCCAGAAGGATGGGAACTGAGAGTTCTCACTAAAAGGACGAAAAGCCTGTCCCAGCTGCAAGTTATCATAAGCTACTTGGCCCGTCATCTGTGGCCAACTCAGTTCACCCAAAGAGATTCACACTCTCGTGGTGCCAAAATGAGAGTCTCTCTTTAAAAAAAAAAAAAAAAATGCCCAATTGAAAATAACTCTCTAATCTGCCTCCTTTCAATAGAACTGAAGTGCACTTTACCAACACGGAGCACGGGCATCTTGAATTAGCAGAGAACTATTTTTAACACATGAAGGATAAGATATGAAATTAGTTTCACGGGGAATGAGAACCTTGGAGATTATTTACTTTGCCTTAATTACTTTGACTCACCATTAATTTAGCTTTCCTAGGGTACTAAATATTTCACGCTAAGATTCTGAGACTAAAGAAACTTGAGCACAGATTCGGAGCTTTGGAAGTCGGCTTCAACATCCCCAACGCTGAGGCACGGATGCCCCCGTTGGGCACCGAAGTTTATTCACGTCACGCTGCTCAATGACGTTTTTGGTTGCTGTTTCTGTATTGTTTTAACCCTGGGACTCGAAGCTCTGCCCTGACTATACAGGGAGCCAAACCTTATTCAGCTTCTGTTTAACTCCTCAGCCAATAACATCACTGGGGCTCACAGCTACTCTCGCAACTGCCAAATAGGGCGAGTAGCAATTGCCTCGAGCCAAGGAGAGAAAAGTTTAGACTGCACACTTCAAATTTTTAATGATCAGTGCAATTGGGCAACAGAATCAACTCCCAGTAAAGGTGACTAAGGAGACACGAGAGCAGATACTCTGTAATGGGTTCATTACAGCCTCAGTGGGGAAGAACGCACTTGGGGCCCACTAAAGCACCTATAGCGAGCAGGGGCTGCCATGGACAGCTGGCCATTTGCCAAGGCCCTGTACTCGCCCCCATGGCTCTTAATGGGTTGTCCACTGGCAGACACCACAGACAACGGGCAGGGCAGAGCAGCCGGCAGGAGCCCAAGGACAGCAATGCACTTGTTGCCAGATGCAACACGAGACTCGCTAGGCCCACTCAATCTGTCAGTGCCCTCCAGCTCCACCTGGCATTCGGCAATTTGAGGCGGAGGGGGGTGGCGAGAGGCTGAGAGAGCTGGAGCTCTCCCTTTGGCCCCTGCCCACAAAGAACTCTTCCTTATTCTAACTGGCAGAAAAACCGACCCCACGTTACATAATTCCATTCCTGTGAGTTTAAGCCATCACTTTTCTCCACTAAATACGCTATACCCTAACAGTTTCTTTTTTTAATAGAAATGAATTTTTGCTCTCTATTTATAAGTTGCCCTTTTTTTTCTTCTTCTTTTTTTTTTTCAAATGTACACAGTATTTTTTTTCTTCTTCTTGGTCAGGATATTGTTTGGCTTCATTGAGCCATATCCGTCTGGTATTCTCAACTCAAACAGAGCAGCCAAGTTCGCATATCCCCAAAACTCTACTACTTCTCTACTTCGTAATAAAATTCCATCATGAGGGGTGCCTGGGTGGCTCAGTCATTAAGTGTCTGCCTTCGGCTCAGGTCGGGGATCAAGCCCCGCATCGGGCTCCCTGCTCAGCGGGAAGCCTGCTTCTCCCTCTCCCACTCCCCCTGCTTGTGTTCCCTCTCTCGCTGTCTCTCTCTCTGTCAAATAAATAAATAAAATCTTTTCAAAATAAATAAATAAATAAATAAATAAATAAAATAAAATTCCATCATGAAAATGGGCTTCCATAATAAACATTTCTAATTCAACAATAATGTCTACTTCGTTAGCATATTCGTAGCTTTAGAACATGCTCACATATCCCACACACTTTACCTATTTTTACCATTGGGCCTCTTTCCTCATGTCTCAAGCTCATGGGAGTCCCTACTTGCAGCACCCACAGGTTAGCCTGCTCCCTCTGTCACTATTGATCCAATTTCCTTGTTTTCTACGTCACACACCTCATGTGGGCCATTTGCACTCTGGGCTCATTTTTACCACTTACAATTTTTTTAAAAAGATTTTATTTATTTGTTTGACAGAGAGAGAGAGATCACAAGTAGGCAGAGAGGCAGGCAGAGAGAGAGGGGGAAGTAGGATCCCCGCTGAGCAGAGAGCCCGATGCGGGACTCGATCCCAGGACCCTGAGATCATGACCTGAGCCAAAGGCAGGCTTTAACCCCCTGAGCCACCCAGGTGCCCCACCACTTCAATTTTAAGGTGAATCTCTTCAATGCCATCTTAATTTTAATACTATACACTATACTCCTTCTTTTGTATCATCAGTTAACATAAAACAAAGCAAGTTGTTATCAATAATTTCTATATGGGAGAGAAGGAGCATAGTAGAGCAAAATGTGGCAAGAGAAAGGGTTCAGAATTCTTGCTTCTTCTGCACACTAACTAGGCAGCGGACTAGTTAATCTTTCTGAGTTTCAGTTTCCTCTTACTATTGACATAAAAAAGGTCATTATGAGGATTAAACAGGATGGCATCTACCATTGTGCCAAAAATACTCAAAAGACGTTCTCCACAACCCTGAGATTCTCTGCTATGTTTCCATTCAAATGCCCTTCTCATTCACATTAATAAAGGCCATCCTGACAAATAGCATCTCTCTGCCATTGGTTCCCTGAAAGTGTGTAATCCATGAGCTTTCCCATTCACTTCCTCAAAAGGATGACCAAGGTCCTGCCATCCCAGAGATCACAGATTTCTAAGTTAGCTTTTACGACCAAATTCAACTGTAAGAATTTCCGAAGTACTATAGTTGAAAATGCAGACTAAACGCATGAGTGGCCCCTGTCTCCCAGCAATTCCAATTATGTTTGGCTGGTCTTTATGACATGCATGGGAACGAGGACGTAGATAATACAGAGTGACTGCAGGGCACATGCCAATGGGAACATACAGGTTGGCACTCGGGGCACCCAGTCTATTCCTGAGTCATCACCCACCAAACACTAGGCTTGTAGCTGGTAGAATACATCCCTCTCTATCCTTCCCTCTTTGCCTTCCTGGTGAAACATTTTCCGCACAGAAGCTTTGATTAACCTCGGATTATGTCATGTCAAATTTGCCTTGCTCAGAGAAATTGTGACACCTGAAATTCTGCTTCGATTCTGAAGTCTCTACTTAAAGATACAGAAGCAAAAAACAAAACAAAAAGAAAACCTCGCAGCAGGCAGTTGAAGGATTTCAAAATATAATTGGCAAGAATATGGTTTTACAGTTTAGGTGGCTTATGGCAATTAAAATGTAAAATGGACATATCTTTTGATTCAGCGATGCCTCTAATAAGAATTTATCAACATGAGATGACTGCACAAGAATAAAATGGTATATATGCAAGAACGCTTAGAGCTGCAATAATTTGCAGACTGAAAAGCAGGAAGCTTTAATGACTATCAGGAAGCCCAAAGTAAACTCTAACAGAAACCATTAGCTACCTCCACTATAAGCTGTTTCCTCTTCTTTTCTAGCAGAGCCCTGAGTTTCCTATTCATGAACTTTGGATGGGATTGGGATAAACTTCTACCCAAATCAGAAGCAATCAGAATAATGCCATTCCCCTGGTCACATTACCCCCAAGATAGTCCAAGTAGAAGCAGCCTCGGATCTTAGTTCAATGATTGACAGAGGCTCTCTTTTTCTGGGTAATGAGCCCTTAGAGCTGCAGCAATTTTGCTACCATGAGGAGCATGAAGAAGAAAATTATAAAGAAAAAAATCCTAAATCCTGATTAAATCATGTCTGAAGCCCCTACCCAGCGGATTTTTCAATATATTCTTATTAGTTTTAATTCTTGTCATTACTTTGTCCTGGGATTTATATTAATTGCATGAAAAGCATCCAATAAAAGCATTCAGTCGTTAAAAAGATAATATATATTTACTGAAATGGACAGCTGCCCACCACACGCTATTAGAGAAACATAGCAGATTACAGAATACCACATACAGCAAAATCGCATTTGATAACTTTATCCGTACATGGTGTGTTTGAGCAGACATAGACACACACACATATCTATCTAGAGAGAGAGAGAGAGAGAGAAAGAGAGAGAGAGAGAGAAAGAGACAGAGACAGAGGGCTATACTTGGAAAAAATTTATGAAAACGTCAGTAAGGGCTAACTCTAGTATTTCTGAGGAATTTTACTTTCCTTTTTGTATTCTTCCATAGTGTATGCTCTTGTACAACGACATGCATTTTTGCGGAACAGAAAAATTAAGCTTTAAAAAAAAGCTGGCTATTTACTGATTCTGTTTGTCTTTAGTGTAAAATAAATGGACAGCTTTGCCTCAGATCCCTCTCCAAACTTAAGTGGTCTAGGGAAAAAGATCAAAGCCAGGCGGGCACTCAAAATATTATTTCATTATAAAATTCTATGATGAAGCAATGAAACCACTCTAAGATCTGAATTTGTACATGCTGAAAAAGAAACACAGCCAGAGGTGCCCAAGTGTCTTTCTAGAAGACTGGAAATAATATTAATCAAAATGAGACATCTTGTAGAAGCTGAGCACTTCATAATTCAAAGAGAGAAGCTGCGGGGAAAGCACCATGCACGGCTGCCCGCAGGAAGGGCAGTGCACAGAGGCCAGTTAAAAGCTACACGGGGTTAGGGGGAGCTGGTCTGGGGTGCTATTAGGCTGGGTAGAGCAGTGGGCTTACCTCTTGACTGCTGCTGGATATTCACACTCTTTTCTCATGGAGACAAGTCCCCAAGGACCTAACACCGCTTCTTAGCAGGAGCCTTCTTTCAGTTACTTTCAAATCTCCAGAGGTCATAGTTTCAAAAACAACAACAGCAGAAAACTAGATTCTCTGTGACGTCTTTCAGTTCTAAAATTAAAATACAACCAAACATATTCCAGAAATGGTGGCGGGGGAGGGAATTATTTGAATGGGATAGAAACATCTCAGTGTCCCGGACTCTGGCTAGAAGTAATAGCTCTAAGAGGTAGTACTGGGTTAGAAAAACCTGCCAGAGGCAAACAGAAACCAGAAGGCAAAGAGAAAATCTGGATTTGTTGATTGGTGATTTTTTACCACAGTTTGAAGGATTTTCTGACTTTAAAGTCTCAAAAACCTGGCTTCTAAAATCAGTTAATTCAAGTGAACATCTCTAGTAGGAATCCTGTAGGTGTAAAGTAACTGCAAAAGTACTAGGATGGTTTGTTTTATCAGTTCACTTTCAGCAATTATAGGTTTCTTTTTACAATAAATTACTACAATGTACCTACATCATATTTCATGATAATGCCATTGTTCACAGTCAGTCACCGCTTGATTCTGGGAGAGTCACAATACTCCAACAAACAAAAGAATCAAAAACAAACACCACCCCATAAAACTGTTTCTATTACATATTTGTCTTTAGGATCAAATTAAAGTTGCATCTCCAAAAAGCACCCATCCCACTCAAAATTATGAGCATACACCAGGTTATCCATTTGTCTCATCTGCGTCTCATTCTAATTCATCTTTCCTTGATGGACTGTTGGCAGCCTGCAATCTTGAAGGGCATCCGAATGAGAAAGAAGACAATAGGTGGTTCTCAAACCTCAGTTCCGGGAAGAATCCCTTAGGGTCCCTCTCTAGTCCATTCGCATCGGTACTTTGACGTGGGCTTCAGTCTATACCTTTAACAAACAGCCTACCAGGTCTAAATAGGGGATGGACTACTCTTTGGGAAACAGTGATGTAGATAATTACAAGGTGACTAAGTCATTGAAAGGGATAATCAAACTTGCTTACATAACTCCATCTTGGATCATTGCACTCTTCTCCGAATCTATGGTCTCTATTCTTATCCCTTCTCCAGGAAGCCACCACCACCCTCTGTCTTGGGACTTGACCACTACTTCCAAGTCTGTTGTCTTGCTCCCACTCTTGCCTTCTCCAACCCCTACTCCAGAAACTTGCCAGAAATATCTTACATACTACAAGTCACACACAGCTCCCCTTAAAACTCTTCTATGATAACTGCTTAATAGGGATGGGTTTCCATTTGTGGTGATAAAAATGTTTTAGAACAGATACCGATGGTGGTTGTACAACATCATGAATGTATTAAATACCACTGAATTATTCACTTTAAAATGGTTCATGTTACGTGAGTTTCATCTCAATTTGAAAAAAGAAAAAGCAAAACCAAAAAAAAAAAAAAGGCCAAAAACCTTTCAATGGCTTCTTATTGCAGTTAAGATAAAATCCAAAGCACTCAACATGGCCTAGTAGGTCTGGCATAATCTGACCCTAAGCCACATCTCAGCAGCCTCATTCCCACCTACTGTCCATGCTCACTCTCTGCACTCCACCCACACTAGCGATCTTTCAATGGCTACAAAACCCAAGCTCTACCTCATGTGTGGGCTTCACAAATGGGACTCCCCACCTAGACAGCCCCAATCATTCTTCAGATCTTATAAATTATTTTCCGCCTATAAACCTCCTCTGATTATTTCATCCTTTCTACACCCTTTGAGAGAAACCTGTTCTTTTCCAAGTTCTCATCGAGAGTTCCAGTAACAGAATTATTTTGGGGTTACTTAATACCCTTTCCAGTAAACTGTGGGCTCCTAGAAGGACAGCAACAGTGATCATTTTTGTTCACTGCTATATTTCCAACACCTAGCATGAATTTGGCACAATAAATACCTATTCATTGGGCACAGGGAATATGTAGCATGCTTTCCTCCAAAAACATTAAATCTCTACTACAGAATGAGTATCAAGCTAGGTCACAGTATTATGTGAGGTTTAAAATACATCAGCCAACATTATTCTTTTAATAACTAAATGAGAAAAATCACAAACTACTTAGGGCCAACTCAATACAATAGAGCACACCAACCAATGCACAAAAAACAACTCCTCTCACTTCTAGTGCCTGCTCTGTGCTTCTTGATGGAATCAAGTCCCTACCACCCAAGAAAATTCCATTTAAAACCTCTTTCCTCGTGCCACTGCACATTACTGAGTGATAAGGAAAGAAACGGGGACTCTATCTTTGCAGAAAGATGCAACTGAGGTGAGTAAAAGTCCAGGATTCAGAAGGATGTCATGGGAAACCGTTAGCTGCTCTCACATGGGCACCACTTCCCAGAGTAAAAGCGTATAGAGCACTACCAGGGAAAAAGGACCTGAACCCAGCCAGTTCTGAGAGATGATGGGAAAAGGGACATAGAGGAGAAACTCACATAAGAGCAGGCATGACCGGTGTTTTGTTACTAAACTGTTCTTTAGTGATTATAGGTGAGCAAGTGATTTATTTTTTCCAATCTTGCACCTGTATTAACTAGAACCCTAATTTATCCATGAGGCTGAAGTATGTCTTAATTATTTGCCTTCAAAGCTTATGCCCATTTAAAAATAAGCTTATTTCTTTTCCATTATCAGCTTGCAAAGAGTCGCCTAACCTACAATTCTGCTGCCCAGCACTCACCACTTCTGATCATTATGGAGAGCAGAGGCAAGCAAGGAGCCTTACAGGCAGCTTCCAAAGAGGTCCATCTGTTCATAGATGTGTGCGCTAGCCCACAAAACCCTCCCCAGCCCTGTGTCCACCGCAAGGACAGGAGAACTCCAGTACCTGAACGCATCTATAGCCCATGCCGCAGGCTACTTTTCAATATTTAACGTCTTCTTTAGCAAAGCTTTGGATTTTCCCAGGCCCTAGTCCATCATCCCAGTAGTGGTTTGCATGGCTGTCCATCTAAAGAGCATCCCCACAGGGCGCCTGGGTGGATCAGTGGGTTAAGCCTCTGCCTTTGGCTCAAGTCATGATCTCAGGGTCCTGGGATCGAGCCCCGCATTGCATCGGGCTCTCTGCTCAGCGGGGAGCCTGCTTCCCCCTCTCTCTCTGCCTGCCTCTCTGCCTACTTGTGATCTCTCTCTGTCAAATAAATAAATAAAATTTAAAAAAATTTAAAAAATAAACAGCATCCCCACGTGTGCTGGAGTGCCTAAAGGTACTGTTCCTGGCCTTGTAAGCGAGGGCCACCTACAATCGCATTATTTGTGTGACCTTACGGACATCTCAGTCGGAGAGGGCTTGAAAGCTTTTTCGTTGCTCCAACTCCCAGCTCTCTCAGTTGGGGACCCCCTGGAGAAAAGGCAAAGCTGCCTGATGCACCCAACTATGAGACCAGTATGGTAGCAACCAGCAAGACTGCTCTCCAACAGGGGGAGAAACCTGCATGGTCACTGCACTGTCCTAACACCTTCCCCCAAGCATACTAAGTTTCCCCTTCATGCCCCTTCCTTAACGTAGCATGTGGCCATCACGGTGGCTCCCAGCTTTGCTTCCAATGACTTCTAAATGTGCTTTATACTGGAAGATTCTACTGAGTCCTCTTCCCTTCTCACAAAAGCATTCTTACTCCCATTGTTACCATTGTTTTTGTAACAGAATCACATATGCTTCTATAGGAGATGAGCTGGAGGAGCCGATAATACAAATAAACAGCATCCTTGTGCAGGAAAGTGATGTGCCAGCAAAACTAAGTCCTAGTACGGCAGACATAGGCCCCATAAACCAAAGTACATTCAGGAGTGAGTCACGAGACCGATATGTGAACATGGGCATAAGGGTATTACACATGGAGATGAGGTCAGTAAGAACTGCTAGCAGAAAACAATAGGGAAGGTTAGTAAGAGAGGGGCCCAAGGACAGAATTACAAAGGGGAAATTGTCAAAATTGTCAAATTTTGGAGGAAATTGTCAAAATCCCAAATATATCAGACAAAGGGAAATATATCAGACACTAGGGGAAATTGTCAAAATCCCAAATATATCAGACAAAGGGAAACATATCAGACACTAGGGGAAATTGTCAAAATCCCAAATATATCAGACAAAGGGAAATCAGTGTTGGAAATCCAGAGACTGGGAGCAGGTGAATAATCAATTGGTCAAGGAACTGAGGATCTAGGTGGGAGAGGTGAGATTACAAATGAAGGTGCTTTCTACCCTGACTGGAGCTAGCAAGATTTTCCAGTGGAAGAAGCCAGAATGACAGAAAAAGAAAACCTCATCAGATTTATACCATTTCCACGCTTTGAGGAATTGCAGGACATCTAACTAGGAAAACAGAAATCTCTCCAAGTATTTTTTTTTTACAAAGGAAATTTAATATAGAGAATTGGTTACTCAGGTGATGGTGGAACAGAAAGCCTAACAGGATAGTGAGGTAATCCAAAGATCATCGAGAGCAGGAAGCTGCGACCTCCCCAAGGCTGAAGAGACACTAGCAGGAGGTTATGTGTCTGGAGTCCATGGGCCGAGGTCACTTGTGAGCGGCTAGAACCAGAGCCAGTCTGTCAAGCATGAGTGGTGCTACAGCAGGAGGGATTCCCAGGGCCAGGGATGCCACATGCAGCTCAGGGACAGAAAAAAATACCCTAGCTTTGCCCTTCTCCCTTCCCTCTCTTACCAGTGTCTCCCATAGGCTGCACACAGCGAGCCAGCTAACTCAGAAATCTGGGAGAGCAGCCTGAAGGGATGAGTCCCCTCCAACACAGAGAGGAACAGGAGAGCGCAGGGAATGCTGGAAGGAAAGGACAGAAACTCTGGTACAAGGAAGATGAGTTACAATGAAATTTAATAAGCAAGCTTCGTTTGCAACAGACATACTTTTAAAAGGTTTGCTTATGGCCATATAATGGCGCCAATAAAAAAGTGGTCACCCAGTAATAAAGTGGTTGCTAAACCATGGCTTATTGACCTTCCTGACAGGTTAGGTGGCCCCTGAAGCCACTCTCCAGAATCCCAGAGTTAGAAGGGGTTTAGGGAATTTATTCTCTATTGCCCTTTCTTCAGTTACAAGTAAGCCAGGACTGGTCCAAACAAGCGAATTTTTTCTCAAAATTTTCTAATGAAAAAGACTCCTAAAAGTAAAAAATATCGTTAAGTATTGAATAGAAGAAAACTTTGCGTGCACATGTGCATGTGCACACCCAAATGATTACAAGTAAAACTGGGGAAATCTGAACAAGATTGATGGATTGTACTAACCAATAACCTGGTTATAATGTTGTGCTCTAGGTCTGCAAGATACTATCACTGGGGGGAAATGGGTAGAGTGTACACAGAATCTTTCTATGTTATTTCTCAAATTCCATATGAATCTAGAATGATCTCTAAATAAAAAATCTAATTAAAAATATCATAAATATGTGCATAATATTCCCCGTTAATAAGGCTGCATCCCTTCCATTGCGTTTCACCCGTGGTGTCTCCAGTATTTCCACTCCCATCATCTGTTCTGTCAAGCAAGGCCCAGTAAGCTCTTTGCTGACCCATTCTACTTATAATTCAGTCTTCTCCTTGCCACTGGCTCAGTGCTACTTTTGCAGAAATATGATGGTGTCAGGTTGCTCCTGTTTGATTAGTAAGCCTTTGCAGAGTGTTAGCATTTATATATGGGACAATTAGAAGGCTGCCTAATCTTATTTCATATCATCTAACAAGCTTTAACTTGTTAATTTCATGATTAAGCATTTAATTCAAAACAGCTCTCTCGACGGATTTATTCTTTCCTTCTCACACCCTCTGTACCCTTTGATCTCCTTCGGGAGCTGGTGGCCTAAGAACCGGCAGGAGAAACTGGAAAGAAAAGCCTGGCATTTTGACAGTGCAAGAGAAAAGAACCGGCCCCACCCCCAGCCACCACTCATTCACTTAGCTAAAATACAGGCTATCAGAGAAGCAGGGAAAACAACAGACATAAGTACATGCTAGGTCTTCCAGAAACCGATGGTAGATGAAAATCCCCTTAGTCTAGAGCATGGGGAAAATCACTATTCATCACAAAACGGACATGCGTCGCAGGCATCTCTGCAACTCTCCTACTCTATATAACTCCACAAATCCTTCCTATAAAATATAACTTTCTTCCTTTAATGATCAAGTAGTGAAGTATTTATATTCTTCAATTTATCTTCCTGTCTTCTTTTATTTATTTCCAGACTTGTGCTACTTAAGTCTAGAAAGGCTGACCAAGGTTACAGGCGAGGCACAGGAGTCTCTGTCCTCCAAGGGTGCCCAGCCTAATGCCCAGAGCAGGGCCATGGTGCTCGGCAGAGCAACGAAATCTCATTTTTGGAACAGCGGCCAGCTAAAGGGACCACACACTGCTGGCCCCCATGTCGTGACAGCTTTCCAGCAAAATCCATTTTGCGTCCCCACAGTTACTACCTTTGCTTTGGTGGGCATCATTGCTTGCCTGGGCACTGCCACCTCCAACTGATCTCCATGCTCCTAACTCTCCCTCCATCCATCCACTTGCCACGCACCTTGCCCTCCCAAGATGCAAATCAAAAGGGATGATGCCTACATCTTAATCCTTCAGTAGCCCTCTAGCATCACCTGAGACCAGGTCTCCCAAATTGGCCTCATTATAAAAAAACAGTGAGGGCATTAATAGAAAAATAAAAATAAAGCGGATTCTTCCATATCTTATGTTGGGTTCCTCCAGAAACAGGTCTGGAGACAGAATTTAAGTGCAAGTTATTTATTTAGAAGAGGATCCTTGGAAGCACTGGTAGAGGAAAGAGACGGCCAACAAAGCACAGGTATCTAGCACATGGCTGTTGTGGCAGAATTACCAGGGAATTTGGGGACACGGTGCAGAACACATGTCAGCGATTGTACCGGAGGGTCCAAGATGCTAGTGTATTACCTCCTAGCTCCCTTCTGTCATTGGCTTAGGTCCACTCCTGAGGCCATTAACTTCACTGCCCTACCAAGCTGCCCTGCATGCGGGAAAGAAAGCCTTCGGGCAGAGAACAGGAGGTGCTTGCAGAAGAATTCTGCAGACATATATTGGAGCAGTGGGCATTTGGGCAAATAAGTATGAAAGTGACCATGTCTGCTCACAGACACGTCCCTGAAGTTCTGATTCAGTGGGTTTGGGGTAGGACCCAGGGATCAGCAGCATAGCAAGTGTTTCATGGGATTGTGTTGAACAAGCAGATTGTAAAACACTGACTAATATCTTTAAGCTCGAAAGCTTTTCATTGTCTGTCTGCTATTCTGCTCTCCACACCTACTGACCCTCCTTCACAGTCACCTTTAAACCAAACCAAATTTGTGCACTTTCCTGCAAATAGCATTATCTCTTCCATGAGCAGGAACGGTGCCTTGAGAATCGTTATCATCCCCAGGGCCAAATACTGTACCATTCATATAGTAAATGCTCAATAAATAATTTATTTTTAAAGAAATAATCCTAAAAAGATATACTATTTAAGTGTTCCCTGGACAAAACTACCTTCCCTATGCATCAAAATAGTAGGTACAATTCTACTAGTGAAATTAAACAAATATTTATTGAGCACCTAATGTATGTAAGACACTCAGGAATCCCTCCAGAAAAGTACTGTAATGTTTTTATCAGTATACACCTTAACATCTTTTCCCCAACTAAAGGGGAGTCCTTTAATAGAGATGGGCAAACAGGTGACATGATTCGGTTCCCTCTCCCCAATCTGGTATGGCCCCAGGTGGGACATAGAGAGGTGTTTTTAAAAAACATGGCAGGACTAACTCTCCACTTTCACAGAAAAGGGGAACACAAGAAAGCAATCTGTTGGAGCTTTGCTGATATGAAACTATTAATGAATCCCTAACAAAGGAGATAACCAGCTAGTGAGTGGTGGAAAGGTAAAGGATGTTCAGGACTAATTGGAAGCATGTCGAACTTAACCTACCTTGTGCTTCTGCCAGGGTTGTCCATGGAGACACTATTACTCTCCATCTACTTCCAAAGATGGAGCGGGATAAAGAAGAAAGTCTTATTTCAATGTCACTGAACTCTTGGGATTATGACTTCTTTCAATGACCAAAAATTTGGTACCTAGGATCTAGATGGTAACTTTGGGCTCTACCCCTTAATTGCAAAAGAGCTGCTGTGGTTTTTAAGCTCCTAAAGGTGATCTCTTGCAAATGAGACCAAAGCAGAGGTCTGGCCACTCGTAGTCACTAAAGACCTCCTCCGCGGCTTTTTTCCCCACTGTTTGGGATGTTAACCACAGCCCCTTGGCCACATTCCAGTCTGGATAATTACATTGGGGCTAGCAAACTTCACCCTCCAGCTCCAACTAAATAAAGTATTCCTTTGGACTAGCTGCCATAACCTTTGTTCCGCTGCTGTGGGCTATTAAAGAGCTATTCTGTACTTAGGATGGCTGTATTTGTGAAAAATCAATACCCCTGGTATAACTTCCTGCACTGACAAGAAGTATATTCCACAATATCTCACTGGCTACGTTATTTTTTTAATATAGTGCCAGAAACAATTAGAAAACCAGAGTAATTTCTTCTCTATCTTCTCAACTTTTACTGTTCACACAGATACAGACTGAAATGTTTGCAACGTTATATAAAGAAGGAGGGCAGGTGTATATTCCACAAAATATACACTGAATGTCTACCACATGCTAGGCTCTGTTGTAGCTACTGGGTATTGTTGTAGAGGCCATGGGTTATGTTCTCAGCATAACTTGAGAATTTTCCGAAGGGAATAATTCAATTTAAATCTTCATATGCTACAGTATTTCCGAAAATCTGAATATATTCACTTTACTTAATGTATCAGCGTTACCATGCACAGGACTCCCAATAAAAACACTATTTCTGTCCACTCTTGAAAGGGTCTAACAGGACTGGGGCAGCTGGGTGGCTCAGTTGGTTAAATGCCCACCTCTTGACTTTGGCTCAGGTCATGATCTCAGGGTAATGAGATCGAGCTGGGTGTAGGGCTCAGCCTTGGGCGGGGAGCCTGCTTGGGATTCTCTCTCTTCTCTCTGCCTCTTCCCCCACTCACTCCCCCCCTCACTCTCATTCTCCCCCCACCAAAAAAAGAGTCTAGGGCCTTAAACTCAATGTGTATGTAGGTATGTGTGTGGAAGGATATGTATGTCTAAGGATGAGAAAATATGCTTTCCTGGTTAGCTTGGAGAATAGCAAATACTGCTTACATATATATTTATTTATTTGCTTGTTTTTTTTAGCAATCGTCCTACTTGTGTGGGTGAAGAGTTTACAGGTTATAACAGCAGAAGCAGACATAAGGAAATTGAAAACGTAAATATCTCGTTTAAAGCTTCTCTTTACTGTATGAAAAAAACATAAATCAAGTCTTTTAGTGTTCTACTACAAGGATGAAAACAACAGAAGGGTTTTTCGTAAGTATTGTGTGTTTGCACATTTACATACACACGTATTATCTTGTACATGAAGATGGGAGAGTGTCATTAATATCAAAATTCCAGTGGGATAAATTATGGATAACCAACAGAATATTTCACATCATTCCTCACTAAGAGAAATTATTCAGAAATAAAAAAATAATAATAACAACCTTAAAATTCAGATTAATTCTACAGGATCGAAAACAAGTACTTGCCCAGACAAACTATAACCAGACTGTGGAAAATGGTTTAAAAAATCGGTGAAGTTTACTTAAATCTGCCAAATTATTATTCTGTTTGAAAATCCTCCTAGCTAAAACAAGTTAATAGCCGGCTTCTAAAACTAGGTTAAACATGCTGTAAATCAATTTATTCCCCCCTACAAATCAGCTAAAGTGCATGCTTTTCTGGTGAAAATGGTTCTTCAATGGTACTTAATACTGTCACTTTATTGTTTCTCCAAGCAGTCCACTTCAAGTTTTTCTACCTAAGTTGTTACATTCAAGTTAAATGCCTATCTTAGACATAAATAATAAACAGTGAAATACACATCGTTTAAAATCACATAAGGAACCTCAAAATGTATCACACTGGCAATACATTTCCTATGTTTAGAAGAAATGCTTAATAATGCATATGTGATCCAAGTTTGCCACCCAATAATTTATTCATTATCATTTTATTGAGGTAAGAAACAATCGGCACTATTACCATCTCACACAGATAGATGACTCGTCCTCCACCAACACGCTTCCGGTAGCACCTTTGGCAAAACAGCTTTGATAAAAGACTGAAATGAATATTATGCAGAGACACAGTCTGCCCCATGTACTTTAAAGAGCCCAGATCACTACACCCACAGTATGTCTACCACGTTGCAGACAGAAGACCACAACAGGTGATTAATTAGCTGTAACGTTTAAACTCTCACCGGTATACAAGCTGACCAACACAATCTTCAATCTTATTCCCGTTTAAAATTCACACAGAGAATAATGGATTATTAAAGATTACATAAAGGTGTAAACACTTACCAAAGCAAGGGACAGGGCTTCCCCAGTTTGGAGAAAGAGGTGGGAGTCACAGGACTTCCATAGATGGGAGGCAGGATACAGGATATACAATGCATCTAACACCAAAATCTAGCTTGATGTCAATACTAAATGTTTATGCCCAAGTATTACTGTATTTTCTAAGTATCTTTATCAGGATAAAAATCTTTTGTTATATAAATTTTATGTAACTCAAGAACAAGAATGATTCCAGG
Organism: Potos flavus; assembly: GCA_028534135.1. Classification (NCBI taxonomy): domain Eukaryota; kingdom Metazoa; phylum Chordata; class Mammalia; order Carnivora; family Procyonidae; genus Potos; species Potos flavus. The sequence goes on from CM052883.1 coordinate 48,522,474, forward strand.
GAGGAAATGGAAAAAATTTCCAAGTGTGACCCAAGGGAAGACATTCTGGAGATGGCTCAGTCACCAGGGTCACATCACCTCACTGTGCCTCAGTGTCCCATAAAATGAGTTAGGCCACCACATGAATCTCTAAGTCCCTGCTAAGAGTAAAATCCAGCTAACTATTTAGGTATCATAGAGAACTCAAGTTTTTGTAAAATTCTAAGAGCACCTGACGACAGCAGAAAATGTGCTTACGGTGTTTAATGACTATAAAGGGAAGAGTGAGAAGGGTCTAAACAATCCTCCCAATCTTGCATTTTTCAATTTATACTATACTTAAGAGGGCAATTGAAATTAGATGCTTCATTTCATCCCACAATAACAATATAATTCTTATTATAATAAAAATTTTAAATACTCTTTTTAAAAACATCCCAAAAAAGAAACAGCTTCACCTTACTTAAATGAAACTTAGATCTGTCTCACTTGGAGGTTTCAATGCTTGAGCTACAGTATGGGTATCAGGATGTGGAAGCAGCTGTCACTGCTTTGTTTTTCATTCACAGTAGGTGGTTGCCAAGCAACAAAATACTATTGTCTGTTTCCATGATCTATTGGCCAATTCTACTCCTGGTAATGCTTTCTACAGTTTAAAACAGGGCCACCTTTTGGACAAGAAGAAATGAGAAAAAATTTTAAGAATGACAATAACATATATATAAATAAGTACACTGAATATACCACAAAATTATGTATGTACATATACAGCCGTGTGTGGATATACATACATATATTTTGCATTTATGCATATGTATATGTGTGACTATACATATTGCTTTTCTACCTACCTCAAAACCTATCTAAATTTGAGAGGCCAAAACTAGACTCTAAATCCCTTGAAGGCAAATCAAGGCATGACTTAGGAATATGAAAACATAGTAAGAATTATTTTTTCAACAATAGCAATAATTTCCAATTTGTCAGATGTATCAAATCTGTCCCTTGAATACAAAGTCCTACAGTCAGAAAGCAATTCTGTCTACTTACATAAAAATAATAATAAATGGAAAGACTTTACTATCTACTTTGGAATTACCTAAATATGTTAAACATGCTGTATGACTTATCATGTGCTACCACTGTGTACAAAGATAATAATTGAAATGGGAAAATTCGGTTGCTGTTTACACCCATGAATCTTAAAATGCATTAATTTTTAAAATAATTGAATTGTTCTCCCTGGAATAGCCTCATGTGATTCCCACTTTGTTTTGATATGGGTCCCTGGGGAATAACAGTCATGCTATGTTACTCTTGCATATTTCACTAGCTTGCAAATAAAATAACACACAGTGTACTCAATATAAAGTTGTCAACATTAACTTACATCAGTTGCTGTTTGTTTTGCATTGACAAGGCTTCTAAAGATAAGAATTACAATATTCTTAGATGTACAGACACAACATCAAAACAGCCTGAAGGAATTAAAGCCTGAAAATGCTAGAGGCAATCACGTTTTGAAATGAAGAAAAATCAGTATCATTTATGCATACATATATATTTCTGCAAAGGACCTAAATAACGCCATAACAATCTTTGGATTTTATGCAATGCTCATCCGTCTTCTTTCACAATATTTCAAAAGCACTTTGCCTTAACTATTTAGTACACCCCTCTAAAGGAACTTTTAAAATTCACTTTTTGAAATTCATTACCACTTGCAAATCTATATATTACAACCAACTGGAATAAGCAAAATCCATTACATGAATTGACATTATTACTATGAAGTCTGATATCAAAAGGACAGCGCTAGCAAAACAGAAACAAAGTGTGCTAATAATGAACTAAATATTATCCAAAACTACCCCTTTCTGGAACAAAGCCCTCTTCAGCAGAACCCACCCGCCCCCTGGGAGTGCCCATCCAGGTTTCTCCTTCACATTTCACCCCATAAGTGTCCCACTTTTTCTCCTTCAGCTTCCCAAGCTCGCCCACCTGTGTCCTTCCTTCTAACAAGGAACAAAATCCATCCCACTTTCTCCATCCTCTTCAGATCTCTTAGCCACCCATTACTTTCTCTGAACTACTGGACTCAAATCTGCAGCCCAGTTTGCCACGAACCTTCGCATACGCACTTGTTTCCCTCATTCTTCTAGATATGCTTTCAAAACCTCTACCACCGAACGAATGCAGTATTAATAAAAGCAGGGTTGCAAGCCAGTTTTTGTTTTGTTTTTGTTTTGTTTTTTACTTATAGCAGTAGACTGTTTAGAGATAGAAAGGGAGAAAAGCAGGAGCGTATTTGGAGGAAGGAGGGTGGGTGAGTGGCTACACACAGCGGTGTAGACGCGGGGATCCTATCCACAGGACTTCCCCACCTGTCGACCCCACTTCCCCCATGTGCGCGCCGCGGGATGACAACCACAACACTCCAGAACCACCCCCTCCGGAAAGGAGGCGGGGTTACGCTTTCAGCCAATCAAAACCCGCGAACTCCGGGTGTCCAACCTATGGGGTGGCCGTGGCCGTGCAGGGGGAGGACGTGGGGTGGTCGGGGAGGGGCCGCGTCCGTGGGAGGCGCGCACGTGTCGAGTCCAGGGCGGCAGGGAGGCGGAGAGGCGGCAGGCGTCCAGAACCTAAGGCGCGGGCTCTGCACCCCGGCAGCCACCGAGTCCAGCTGCCCAGTGCCTCCTCTGCCTCCTGCTCGGCGGGCCAGGACACGCTCCCGCCAAGGAAGACACGTCCAAGGTGTCTGAGTTCCCGCTGTTGGGGACAGTCACAAATAACAACACTACCTAGCGCAGAGAAGGGGAGTAAAGTTTCCGGCCCGCACCACAGCGGAGTCCGCCAAGACAGTGAGGACAAGGGATACAGGGCGGGAAGGTGACAATCTGGAAAGAGGAGGACAGCGGGAGGGCTGCGCGAGCAGGACGCCGTCCCGGGTGCTGTGCAGGGGGCTGCGGGCGGCTGGGTGCGCTGTCCAAGGTGCAGGGGAGGTGGGAAGCGCGCGGCGGGCGAGGAGCCCGGAGCCAACACCGGCTGGCGGCGGCGGGGAGAGCGGGGAACAACAGTCTGGGGCGCCGGGCACCCCCTGGCTCCTAAAAGTGACAGGGCTGGAGCTGGGATAGAGGGGGGAAGGGCGCAGGGGGCTGCGCGGAAGCCCCCAAGCTTCCACGCACCCCTCCCCACCAGCCTCACCTCTAGCTCCATTCCCCTTCCCCTCCCCGGAGCCCACTCCCCTTCAAGCCTCTGTCCCGGGGCCGTGGCGGGGGCGGGACCGGGGAACCCCGGCTCCAAGCCCGGACACCCCAGGGATGCTGCGGGCCCTGGAGCTGCTTGCTTACCTGGAGCCGCGGTACCGGGAGCGGGGGCAGCCCGCCGCGCGGAGCCGGGAGCCGGGCGCTGGGCGCGGCGCGGATCCTCCTTGCCTCGGCGTCCTCCTTCTCCGCTTTCTCCCGGACTCTGTCCCAGGCACGAAGCTGCAAGACGCGGCCAAGCTGCAGCTGCGGTTCCCACTGCTGCCTCCGCCGCCGCTGCCGCAGAGGACGCCCCGTGGCGACTGGAAGCCTGTGTGAGTAGCGGCGCCCGAGAGAGTGGGATCTGCTGGAGACTCCGCGGCTCGGGGCGCGCGGGCGTGCGCACGCGCGCCTGGGAGTGTGAGTGTGAGTGTGTGTGTGTGTGTGTGTGTGTGTGTGTGTGCGCGCGCGCGCGCGCGCGCCCACGGGGTGGGGGAGTTGCGAGGGGAGGAGGAGTGAGGCCAAGAGATGCTCGTAGGGACCGAGGCAAAATTCTTTGCCCCCGGAAATCCGTAAAGCCAGAGAAGGAGGATCGAACACGCGTCTCGCCGGGAGGAGCTGCCCGCTGGGCGGCGGCAGAGGGGGAAGGGAGGGCAGAAAGGCGCGCGGGCTCTGGATCCGAGCGGGTCTGAGCCCAGCGGAGCGCGCAGCCACGGATGCAGCAGAGGCGGTGCCCGCAGCCCTCGGTCGCGCTGTCCCCTCTAGGGAGGGGCCGAGCCGCTCGCTCCCGCCACCGCCGCCGCTGCTCTGGACTTCTCGGCTGAGCGCGGGGGAGCAGAAATCAGGACCCCACGGTTGTCACTGCAACCTTGGAGTCTCTCGGCCCACTAAGGGGCAGAGCAGAGGACCCGGGCGCACGTGGCCGACTACCGGCTGGAGTCGGCGTGTGCAGGCGCTGCGGGAGTGGAGTGGGCGGTGGAACCCCACCGAGTGCGGCCCACCGCCTCTTCCGTGTAGGGATGCGGGGCGGGAGCAAGGGTGAGGTCGGTGGCGGGTGCTGTGAGCTTGCACGGTCTGGAGGAAGGGAGGGTGTTTCTCACTCCAGATGGAATGCTGCCTCTTTTTCTCCTCGGAGGCCACTTTTCCTCAAAGTTAATCCACTTCCAGGTAGAAGTGCCGGTCTTTTCTTTGTTCGGATTCAGCTAACTGTGTGCAGGCTCCGCCAGGACGCGACCGGTGCGGCCATCCTGGGGTCGCTGTTGGCCTGTTAAACCCCACACTCCTTCCTTCATCCAAGCCACACTGTATATACCTTAGAAATAAAAATTTTAAACACATTTACACGCCCTCCCTCCTAAAAGATATCATCCTAGCAGTATTCTTTTCCACGCTTATTTTCAGTTATAAGTTCAATTTTATTCATCCAAGAATTTATTGAAATATCATAAGGTGTAAGTATTACTTGAAAATACCCTTCTTGGCAGGATTCCTCTGCGAAGGATTCCTCTGTACAGGGCTTGTGTTTTACATAGTACCACGTACATTGTGTGTTTTCTATAAATGTTGAATGAATGACACTGTTTTCTAGCCTCACATGTCCTGAAGCCAAAGACTTGGATGCTGGGAAAGTCATTACCACCCCCACTAGGCTTACTTGATTTTAACTTGCACCATTTCCCTGTGTGTGGCTATTTTCCCCTCTAGCAGCCAGAGCCCCAGCGTTAAAAAAAGACTACAGGGAATACTGACCCATTGTGCAGCCTTACTGAAGTGCAAGAAGAGAGCACTCTGCAGGGTACCAAATGGGATATTCTGGGTGTAAGAAGGCTAAAGCATGCTTTATTTCAGTGCTGGGGGAATCTAACCTCTTAAAATGTGAAAGTCACTGTTCATTAGCAATTATTTATAATGTCCCTTTTAGAACAGAAGGACAGGAAAAAAGTTTTCAGAGAAATGCACGTTTCTACCAGCTTGCCAGTTACAAGCTTTTCTCTTGTAGAGATTTACTTGGTGGACACTGGCCAATATATGCCAAATCTCTTGTAAAGAGATTTACTTGGTGGACACAGGCCCAGACTACTATTTCTGCTGCAGCACCAAGCCCACATCCTTCAACTTTGGTATTTCTACAATCATCGTCTTAGAAGTGAAAGTTCTCAATTTTACATTCCATGCTAAATTTCAATTCCTTTGAACTCAGGCTCTTCTATGAGCTGCTTCTCTCTCCACTCATGATATCACAGCTTTGAAATATAACTGAAATAAAGTGAAAATTAAAATGGATTTATTTGGGAGCTGCCAGTGTGTTCTCTAGTGGGGGTTCCTTTAAATAACTTCTCTTTTTCTTTTTTTCTTTTTTTTTCACATTCAGTAAATAACTTCTCTTCTGTCCCTCAATTTACAGTCTTCTTAGGAGCCCTTTGTTGTGATATGGAATTCATGTGCTTTTTTAATGTTGAACACAAATATATTTAAAATTTTTACTTGAAAAGAAGCTCTAGAACTTGCAAGGGGAGCAAAAACTCTGACACCCCCAAATAGATTCTTGACAGACAACTTTTAGGTATGAGTCAAAATCTTCCAAAATAATTTTAAAGCTTTGTTTTTCTTAGAAGGTTGCCTTTAGGCTTCCCAGGTGCTTGTCTTACTGAGTGGACCGAAGAATGTAACAAAGTTTTAACTTCTCTGATGACCACCAAAGGGTGGTCTTAATAAAAATAAATACATTTATAAGAAGCCAATATTTAAAAATAAGAATGTAGGCTTATAGCAATCTTAATTTATATTAGTTTAAAAGATAAACAATAGAAAGGATAACAACGTAAAGTATATATAGTGTTTATGACCCACTTAAGGATAAAAGTTTGCAGGAACAGCTAGAATTAAAATCGTATAAATCATGGGTCCTCAAGCTACTTAAACACTAAATAATAATAAAATGGACTACGAAGAGATTCACCGTTATATGTTATTATAAGTTGGACTGAGAATCAATAGCATAATCATAAAGGTCCTAGTTTTCTTCCTAAAAAGGCCTTGCTCCTTAACATAACTGCTTTTTTCAGTTTGCAGCAGTGCAATAAACTAGTCAAACATTAACTTTCTTAACAACACAGTATTGGAGAAGGTGGGGTATGCAGAGAAACACTTTAACCTGATTTGACCACAACTAATCTATTCTGTCACTCTAAATAAAAAACAAAAGCGTCCTACCTTTGAACTGGTAAATTCAGGCTTAGGTGAGATGTCCCATGAATTCCAAAGTCAACTCCTCATGCTGGGAGCTGACTGCCCCAAATTCTCTGAAGTGAGGAGGCAGGAACCGTTAGGCGAGGTGCTGCTGGTGATTTTAGTGTTGTGAGCGCGCATAAGGAGACAGGTAATTTCCCCCATAATTAGGTTCCAGATCACTTCGTCCATTCGAGTTTTATACGATAAGAATCCTTGACCTGCACCTGGACACAAAGTGCCAACTCAGTACACAGAGTATAGCATGGGAACAAGAAGGCTTGTTATCCTGTTTGCATTGATGCTTTTATATCTCGCTTTATTCCAGATATTGCTTGGGGCAGCTTAATTCTGACTAAAAATCAGCCATCTTTAGGAAAGTCAAAAATCAGAGAAAGAACCAAAAAAAAAAAAAAATCAGAGAAAAAAAGCAAAGTAGACAGGTTTTTGTCATCATCAGTGCTGATAGGTTGTGGGTGAATATATGAAATACTGCTGGTTTTTAATAGTTTATGATAGACTGATGGATTTCCTGGAAGCAGAAGGAAGCTATGAATTCTCTCCTCAGAAAGTGAACATATGAAGATATAAAAAATTTTTTTAAATAAAATTTCAGGAGTTAAAGGAGTCTCCTCTGAAACTGAGGTTAAGAACCCCTGCCTAGTATACATCCTTTGCACGTTGATATTTAAAGCTACAGAGAGATGAATTGGTAGATTTACTAATACCCTCATTTCTATTTTTAATCCGATAATTTATTTGATTGTCAACACCAAAAAGATGCATAAGCAAATCAGTAAACCAAACGAGTATTTATTGAGTACCTACTTCATAATCAATTCTGTTTCTCGTGCTATGGTTGTTACCAATAAAATAGAAAATGCCATCTATCTCTGCCTTTAAAGAGCCTACGGTCTAGCTATCATTATTCTTAGGAGCAAAAAGGTGAACCTAAGCATAATTTAGCACTTGATCATGCACAACAAACCTCGATCTGAATTACCAGTACAACTTACTAAGCCAATTGTTAAATAAACCATTCCATTGAAATTGATTATTAATTGCTGATGTCTATATGCATGTTTTCATATTCAGATTCCCTAGTAGTAATCACGTAGATTATTGCATGATATATAATGTAAAAAGCTAGTTTATTGCTGTATTCTGAATTTTAGATTGGAGATACGAAGAAAATTACTGACAAGAAAAAATGGGCTATGTTGGCAATGGTGGCTATGGATTACTTATCACAAGATCCCTCAGCAAAGTGGAGTTGATTAGAATATACTAGAGTTCATAATTCCATTCATCAAAGAATTAGTAGGGGTACCCATGTACTATGAAATTTCTAGATCTACAAAGACCCAGCAGTCTATTCTTGGAGAATTTTACATAGTATTTCATTATAAATTATAAATAAATATAAAATTAATATTATAATATTTATCATTTAGCATAATATTTAATGTAATATTTTATTAAGTACTCTCCTTAAAATTTCTTACGCCCAGGACCTTGGGATCATGACCCGAATTGAAGGCGGACACTTAACCCACTTAAGCCACCCAGGCACCCTGGTTAATATAACTTTTAAAAATACAACTCCTTCACTAAATTCATGACAAAATGATGAAAAACAGAAAAGTAACAACCCAAGGAAACGAGAAGTTTTCGTGGTTAAGGCAGTGTCACCGTGATCTCCCCTCCCACTCATAGGGTGGCACAGACATAAAGCCAGTCACAAAATTAGAGCTGTGGAAAGCCCAACCATCCATGTATTGAACACTTTATATAGCCTGCCTCCCAAGGACCCCAGAGGCTTCGTGTGGGGAAACCAAGACTGTCAGTAGTCACGTCTTTCTACCTTTCCAGAGGCTTGGTGTCATATAAAAGTAGCACTGGGCACCACATCATAAGATCTAAATTCAATCCCAGCCTGGCCAACAACTTGCTCTGAGACCTGGGGCAACTCACTTTCTGAGCATCAGGTAGTCCTTCTGTGTAATATGGAGAATAATAACTGCCTCATTTCTTAAGACAATTACATGAAATAATGTGAGAAAAGGTCCTTCACATTGTGGGAGCTAAGTGACTCTGTGCAATTTTGGATCTAAATAATTAAAAAAAAACATGTATATGGCAGAAAACTGGAACACATACATGAATGGGAGGCTCCCACAGAAATTCTGAAAGTTTTTGTTAGATTATAACTTAAATAATGTTGGACCGATTTGATGATTCCTAGGAGTCCCTTCCGAGGATATTTTAGGAAAACCACAGGCAACCAAAAGTTGGCAGAAACAGACACATGCAGAAAATTGTGGGTTCCATAATTCTAGAGGTGCTGTAATTCTATAAATTCCGCTATTGCAAAACCCAAGCTCTTGTGTTCATTTGTTTTTAATTAGTCTCTGTTTTTCTGTGACACAGATTCTGCCTCCCCAGTGCTGCCTTGCCCTGCTAATACAGCTATGCGAACATTTATTTTACAGATTAATACCAACAGTAATTTTTAAACAAGAATAATTCACTGTTTTCTCCCCCTTAGTTGTAAAAGCAGTACGTGTGCTCATTGGGGAGAAAATAGACAATACAGAAATGTATAAAGAAGAGAAATATTGCCGTAACATCACCTCTCAGGGACCAACCACCATTACTGTTTTGGTATATACCCTTCCAGATATTTTATTGGCATAGATTTATTCTTTTAAAGGTCATTCAAGTCAATGTTCAGCCATTTAAATGCATACTAGCATTTTAGTAAAAACGGTTAAAACAGTTTCTCAAAAAGGTTCAAATGTGGAGTTTTTCTTCCCTTTCATACTCTTTCTTTCCAAGATGAGCCCTTAGCTCAGCACGTCCCTTAAACAGGATTTAATTAGTCATCTTTGGAAACTTCCCTTCCAATTTCCCCACTTTTCACCACTTTTAACAATGAGTACTTTTTAATGCCCCTTTAAAAACTTAATCTCACCTTGAGCTGACGCGATCTAGAGTCACAAGCCCTGCTCCTTGGCCTCTGGCCGTTCTGTGGGTGCTTTGCATTACTTAGCCTCCACCCCCAAGATGAGGTCCAACTCTGACCTTGGATCTGGTACTGCATTCCCTGATGGAGCAAAAAAGATTCTTGATTTCAATAAGTAACCAGAGTGTTGGTTGGTGTGACCATCTACTGGTTCTGCAGAAGGTTGGCGTAGTAGTGAATTATTTGAGTTCATGTTTTATGTCAATTGCTGCAGGCAAAATTTGGGAAGCTTGTTTTATTTTGCTTTGAAGAATCTAAAAACAGTCCTTCACAATGCAAATGCTGGCTATAATTCCAATAGAATCTCCAACTTTTGCAATTGAGCATGTTCGCTCTTTTACCCAGAAGCTATCATTATTAATGAAAGCTAGAACAATGTTTGTTTGTAATTTTTCCAGTTTGCTAGTTGTATGGAGGGTTACAGGTTCCCAAAGTACAACCACTACAACTCAACCTATCCTCCTGCAAATCCAAGAAACCAGGACCTCTGGTGCCACTCTTAAAATGAGAGCGAAAGGGCTGCCTGGGTGACTCAGTGGGTTAAAGGCTCTGCCTTCGGCTCAGGTCATGGTCTCAGGGTCCTGGGATCGAGCCCCGCATCGGGCTCTCTGCTCAGCAGGGAGCCTGCTTCCCCCTCTCTCTCTCTGCCTGCCTCTGCCTACTTGTGATCTCCCTCTGTCAAATAAATAAATAAAATCTTTAAAAAAATAAAAAAAAATAAAAAAAATAAAATGAGAGCGAAAGAACTGACATTAGGAAGGAAGGGAAAAAAGAAAACAAGGTGAGATTAATTACATACAGGAGTTCTCTGAGGCATATATGCTCCACATTGTGAATTACGAAAGTTTTAAGTAAATAAGTTACAACATTGTATGTGCAACTCATAAAAGAAAATAATGAGGTAATAAAATGCAACATATGAGACCAGCTATAATCTTAGAAATTATATACGGGGAATAACAATATGTATTAAAAAGTTTTCAAGGATTGATAGCATGTCTCCAGCATTGATCAAATGAGAGAGCTATCAAATTTAGCAAATTAGAGAGTTGCTGCAACTAGAAACGTATACTCTTATTGCACAGGATCCCTTATCTTGATTCTCTCCTGTGCTAGATGCCATAAGATGCCAAATTCACACCATTAAATCTGAAAGGTAAGGTGAGGGCAGAAATAGAAAATCTAAGACTGGGAGACAGGATGAGGCCAGTGCTTCAGAACCAAGTCCTTGAGGATTGAGTATGTGAGTGCCCTGTGTGATGACACGGCTTAGTCCAAGCTCAGAGATGGATACTGTGTACTTTCTCTTTTGTCTCCATTCTCAAAAATTACTCCTTAAGTTATTATAATAAAAACATATTTGACCAGAATAATTAAGAAAAGTGGAAATCAGTATAAAAATAGTTGTAATTACTTTCTGATAAAATATAGTATGCTTCATATCCTTTAACCTAAACTGCACAAATTAGAATCACTAGAATAGTTTTTATAGTTAGCATAGAAAATGAAAAATCTGTGATTAAAGATCAGATTAAGCTGGATTTAAATCATAGGTTTGTCACTCTCGGAGTGAAATTGGCTAAGTTTCTTTAGCCCCTTTAGGCCTCCATTTCCTCATCAGAAAATAAGGATAAGTTAATACTTAACTGTTAAAACCTTTTATGAAGATTAATGAGACAGTACTAAGCATTTCCTTTCCTAATGTTGGCATGCCCCTGGGGGATACTGAGGGTACATAGAGTTTACTCTCTGTGATGGTTCCTTTTCTGTGTCAACCTGACTGCACCATAGGGTACCCAGAGATTTGGCTAAAAGGTATTTCTGTGTGTCTATGAGAGTGTTTCTGGATGAGATTAGAAATTTCAATCAGTGGGCTGATAAAGCAGATTGCCCTCCCCAATGTGGGTGGATATCATCCTATTTGCTGAGGACCAGGATGGAACAAAAAAAGCAGAAAGGAGAATTTGCTCTCTCTGACCCCATTGGTCCTGATTCTCAGGCCTTTGGACTCCAACCAGAACTACACCACAGACTTCCTTAGGTATCCAGCCTGCAGATAGCCAATCGTAGGACTTCTCAGCCTCCATAATCATGTGAGCCAATTCCTTCTAAAAATCTCTTTAAATATGAATATTGGTTCTATTTCTCTGCAGAACCCTGACTAACAGACCTTCCTCCATCACTAAATGAACCTTTGAGTTCCCACGTCTGCTTTCTGATATTTCTTCAAGATGTCAGCTGGCTCCTCTCGTTTCTATCAGTTACACTAATCGTAGCTTCTCATCTGCTCCAAAGAGAATTCCATTGCACAGACTTAAAAACATCTATTTTTCACTACAAATAGTCTCTTTTTACTTCCCATGTCTAGGCTGTATTTGAATACATAAAGTATTATTCGAATTCAGTTTTTCAGATACATTGATATCTGAAAAAGAACAACCCAGCATAAAAGACTTATATCTGCCCTTCCTCCTTCTTGCTCAACTCTGCACCCCTCATATCGTACCACAGATTCACCCTTGTAAATCAATTTCTTGTGATTTCAGCTAGTGTGAATCAATTCCTCAGAGCCAGATCGCTACTCAGTTTTTTGCAGCTGCAAAACTGTGACCAGGCCCCAGACCATGAAGGTTTCATTAAGGGTTATATCCTGTATGACCCAGCCTGAAACATTCAGTGTTTCATATCATAAACATCACAACATGAGTTTTTGAAAATTAATGAACTCAATTTCATTTTCATATTTAAGATACTACTCCAAGAGTTAAGTGTTCATATGCAAAGTGTATATATTTATACTTCTTAAGCTGTAGTATATAAGGGATGTAATCGAACTATAAAGAAGCATTTCCTGACAAAGAAAATTATTCTATCCAAATTGAGTTAAGAAAGACAGTGGGATTGTCCTCTTTATATATGTCCTCATACATACATACATACATATATATGTGTATATATACATATATATCTTTAAAAATGGGTCTAAATAAAAGTATTTATGCAAAGTACTTTCTAAAGTCAGACACTGATGATCGATTAAGTATTTTTTTAGTCAAATGATTCTGATGCTATAGAATAGAAAAATCCAGACTAGGATGTTATTTTGATACATTTTAATAGTTTTATTTCATGACAATTATAGAAGAAAAAATGAAAAGAAATGGAAATTGGCCTTTAGCAGATCTTTTAGTGAGATAATCTCCATTTTAGATTTCTAGAATGAAGACAGTAGTCTGGAAGAGAAGAAACAAAATTTTTTTCTTATTATGGTAAAAGATCTTGTATTAAAGATTTTGTTCTTATTGTGTTCTCTGAGAGAGAGAGCGAAAATGATATGCCAGGCTACCTGCTATGGACTGAATGTTTGTGTCTCCCCAAAACTCACATGATCCTAACCCCTGAAGTGATCGTAACAGTAATAGGATGTGGGGCTTTGGGGAGGACACATCTATTAGGTCATGAGGGTAGAGCCCTCATGAATGGGATTAGTGTCTTTACAAGAAGAAATAAGAGAGCTTCTTTTCCACTCTGTAAGAGTAGGAGAAGAAGATGGTCATCTACAAGCCAGGAGGAGAGCCTTGGCCAACCCCAGGATCTGCCAGCACTCTGATCTTGGACGTCCTAGCCTTCAGAACTGTGAGAAATAAGTGTTGGTTTAAGCCACCCAGTCTGCGGTATTCTGTTATAGCAGCCTGAACTAAGACACTACCCCAAGAATTATTGTAGTAGTTGTGTTTTACCTTAACTGCCATGTAGTAATCTGTTCTTAGACTAGAAGACTGTTAGAATTTCCAGGAAATCATTAACGTCTTGCTAACAACCATGCATAATTATGTGAATATGTGTGTGTTTTACTGGTATAGCCTTGTCGTTAATACAGTTAACTAGAATCTTGTTTCATTCTTAAAGTGGAAATGTCAATTATGACTTCCGGTTTGGCTTATACTTTTCTAAAGCCGTTTTCACTCTTTTTTCAGATTTCATGTTGTACATGATTACCTATAGCCAGATGCAAACAAAATAGATGCTTCAAACTTTTTAGTGAGTCTCACAACAAGGCTCTTTTTTTTTTTTTTGAGCGTCCTAAACATATGAAAGAAATACATTCTATATGCATGCAGAACCACAATCACAATTAAACTTCCATGGTTTAACTGACATCCCTTAAGAAGGCAGTGTTTGCCCAGAACTACCATGTCACAAAATCCTTCTAATGACTGCATCACTCTGGAAACCAATGCAATTGACTTGTAAATTCTGCAACTGGAATAAGATGGGGGGTATGAGGGGCAATGCTTCCAAATTCAATCCATGCTTTGAATTTGCTTTCTAATTTATTTTCCAGGTTTTTTTCTTTTTCTAGCCTGTTAGAATGGTACTTTATTGTAGACTGTTGATTTATTTATGAGGAGTGAAGATGGAAAGTAGACCCTAGTGCTAGAAAGCCTGGGTTCAAGCCGTTGGGTCTCCCACTTACTGTCTTATTTTAAGTAAATGATTTTCCCAACTCTTGCTCAGTTTTTCATCTCTAAATTAGACATAAATGGCAATGCCCATCACACAAAATTATTAGGAACAAGACTAAATTTTTCAATAAAAATTTTATAAAATTTAAGGTATCATGTAAATGCTAAAATATTTGTGGGGCATTACTATGGTTGTTACTATTTTAAAACATTAATATTTTCAAAGCTAAATATAGTAACACAGTCAACCATGAACTAATTTACTTGGCATAGTTTCTAGAGCAAAATAAAGAACTCACTTGCAAAGTGAGTTGCTGTTCATCTCACACCCCTGTTGTACCCAAGTAGGGCTCAGAATGTAGTAAGGTGTTCAGTACATCATGTTATTTATTCCCTTCTTTTAAATTAACTTTATTTCTTCTCAGTCCTCCTGTACTTTTCTTCTTGTTTTATGTTGTGGAGTTGTTGTTGTTGTTGTTGTTTTTGCAATAAGCAAATATCCTAAGAACTGTGAAAAATGCCCACAGTACCTTCCATCTAAGAACCACATAGGCCCTTTATAAACACATTAATGATCATCACACAACATTGTCTGCCTTGAATGTTTTCGCATCTTTTTATCATGCACGTCTGCCTCGTTTAAAATCACAGGGCAGGAACTCTGTCTAATTCTATTTGTAAATCAGGGAGAGAGCATTGTTGTTCAATAAATGCCAAGAAGCGACAGCATCCATGTGAGGTGAATAGGTGGAAATTATTATTTCTGTGTATAGTGAGGTGAAAATAAAATGGGTCCTTTACAATTTTCAAAGCATTCTCCTATCGATTATCTCGTTTGTCCATCACACCAACACTGTGAGGGAGCTAGAGAGGGCAGTTTTGCGGTTAGCCTCCTTGTATGAAGGCAGAACCTTGTCCAAGGCCCCGCGGCAAGACAGCAATGCAGCTGGAGGGGAATTGGGACCTACAGAATCTCTGCCCCGTGTTCTTCTCACCCGACGCTTCAGGGACTTCACAGCAGGAACTGTAACTGGTCTGGAAGCATGTCAAGAAGCAACCAGAAGCTTATCTATTTTCTTCCCTTTGCATCTCAGCACTTAACTCTGACCCTGGCTTGCACTAAGTGCTTAATAAAGAGTTGTTTAATTAATTAATATTATGGGTATCCTACCAGCAGGACTCAAGGGTTAATTATTGATTCATGACATCCTTGCTGTCTAACCTGTTGCTCAAACCACAAAAACCATTCTGGATTGCTAATTTTCTGTTCCTGACCCTTGTGATGTGAGTTTTCAGGACTCTTTTCCAGTCCTATCAATCCTCCTGCCAAGTCGCTACTTCTGTTCAGTGGCTTAGGCACAGAGCCACTTCTCTGGTAGACTCAGCTATAACCTGCAAAATACAATAAATGGAAGGGCCTTAAAAAGCAAAAGTTTAGCGCTTCATTTCATGAAGAAAATGCGTGATGTGTTTACTGCAAAAATTTTCTGGGCCGACCAGAAATCAGGAACCGATACCAGGACACACACGACTTGCAATTGAGAGCCTGCTATGAATGCCCTCTGCCCATGCTAATGGCCGATGCAAGTTCGAAGACATTTGTGTGCTCTATCGAGCTTTGGAAAAGGGTTGGACGCACAGGCTGGATTGTCAGTATGTGAGCTGGGGAACGGTCTTAATGAAGGGAAGGGTGAGAGAATGGCTGTGCGCTTAGTGGTTGCTTTTCTTAGATGGGGCGGGAAACGTTCAGTAATCCAGGTAGCTAGACCAGGTTTGAGCTGAAGGAATTGCTCACATAGTAGTTGCTAGAGTGTCCTACAACCCTCAGAGGTGCTAGAATCCAATGACCGTGTATGTGTTTGATATGTATACTAGCTTAGAGACCAAGTCATTATCCTCAACATCCTTTCTACGTGTGCTATCATTTTACAGATGTATTTTAGTCATTTAGTAGCATTTTGGCTAATTATCTTTTCAAAATGGTTCATCAGGGAAGTCAGTCATTGGGCTTACTAAGTCTTATTTCTTAGAATCACAATCAGCTCAACAGACTACCCTTTCTCACCCGCACAGCCTCTATTAAACACACGTATTGTGGAATTACAGCTAACGTCACATCCTCAGTTCAGTTTTTCGTTTTCCAGAAAAAGCCACAAAACATCAAACTGTTTCTCTTAGAAGAAAATCTTATTTAAAATGAATACCTTATGATAGTATATTCTAATACCATTTTGAATAATTATAGAATATACAATCCTGGATTCATTAATGCATCCAGCATCAAAATGTGGTAGTTCAATTTTATTAACCACTCGTTAAAGCCATCTGAGACTTTAGGTATGTTCCCAACTTTTCCTATCAAGTGAGGGGTCTGAGAGACATGCAGAGAAAATGACAGGGGAAAGTGGGTCTCAACTCCTTAAGTTTTCTGTATGTTTATTGTGCTTGACCTTTAATTTCCATATACTTATTAGACTCATATTAGCTAATGTCTCTGAACAGGGCAAAAGCATATATACACACATACATATTGACATTAGCTAAATTAACAAGCCTAGATATCTAAATATATTAGCCTGTCCTATTCAAAGTAAAGCATAAAAAAATACTTGTTAGGCAATACTAAAGTAGGAGAATTCATTTTTATTAATAGAAATGAACAAATGAATGGCCTAGAAGCAACATGATAATGCCTTGCTCTTTGGTGTTCTGTTAATTCTACAATATATTTCAATGTACTTAATATGCTTTATACGGCATTGTTTTTGTTAAATTTCAAATGTATTAATAGATGCTTTTAAAAGTAATGTTTCTAAAAAAAAGTAATGTTTCTACCATTATTTCTTCTTAAAATTGTGTTTAAAAATAATTATCAACAACTAATTTTTTGTTGTTGTTGTAAATCCAGATTTTTGCATATGAAGTTGTTTAAGGGCTCACCTCTGCTCTAATTTTTATTTTTATTTATTTATTTATTTAACGTTCTAATTTTTAATCGAGTATTGAGCATCTACTACATTTCAGGCATTGTGATGAAATACACCAATCACTCCCTGTAGGGCATGTATTATTATTCTCATCTTTTATAGATGACAAAGCTCTGCTTCAGAAGGGTTAAGTAAGTTTCCAAGGTAAGAAAACTAATTAGGGTTAGTATTCACCTAGGAATCCAGATCTGTCTTTCTCTAAGGCCTATGCCTTTGTCGGTGTATCCTGTGGGCTCTCAAATTTGAAAACCATCAAGGACGTACTGGCACACATCCATATATACAAACAGAATAGGATTCTTTCCTTTTTCAACGTAGTCTTGGCATCCAAAACACAATTGCATTGGAAAGACATGAGAATTAGCGGTGAACTTCTGACATTTTGGTATATACCTGCCTTGGCTTAACCTTTGCAAAATCTTAATGAATCATCTTTGCTCGTAGGAAAATAAATATGATTTATGAAAGAGTTTCCCATTCTCTGCCCTTTTGAACAGTTGTGTCATCAGGTATAAAAACTACCGTAGATTTAATAAGCTATTTATTTCTATAATGAGTGAAACCCTTATTATTCACTAGGAATAGACTGCGTCTGGGGATACTATAATAGATGGCAGAAACAACAATTGAAATTCTGAATACATTAGAACCACAGCATGTTGCAAACCAATTAAAATTGACAACCAAGTGAAGCAAATACACATGGATAAATGTAGAAAACCCAAGTTGTTGTGAGGATGGTTTCCCTCCCCTCTGCCTTTTCTCTTTACAAGGTAGTATTTTTCTTTCTCTGGATATTCCAGTTCATTTTGTTAATCTTTCTCTGCTTAGCTTCTGAATTTTAATCAAATTGAATGCTTACAGATATAAAATTTTATTTCATAGAACACCTTGGCACATTGGTGTATTTAGTGCCCTGATGTTGGGAAACTATCAACTAACTAGAAATCCTAGCTTTTGTAGATAATATATAATTTTCATAATCTTAAACCAAGATGGGAAAAATAGATACTGTGCTAAATGTTTCAGCCACGTGTTCACCTTTCTGTATTAAATTAGTATTGGCAGCTGAGTAGGAGATTACAGAGTACAGCTGCTTTAACCTTCAGCAGTAAATGGTGCTTGCTGAATTGCCTCCATGTGCCTCTAAAGCCCAAGAAGCTTAAAAATACACGTTTGATGCTGAAGATGAGAAAACACAGTATATTAGCATCACTTAGGTGGGGTGGGGGGAGAGTTAAGAATAAATATATTGTTCGTGGAGATGATGGAATTTACTTTTCTGAAGCTCTTGAAGAAAGTTTTGCATAAAGCCTGCCTGACTCTCGGAAATTAAATTTGATATAACAACATAAACAATAGCAGGGCTTGGGGACCTACGGTGGACCATGCATTGTACAGATGCTTGCATTATCTAGTTTCATTTCCATGGTATCCTTATGGATATCATGTGATCTGGGGATACTATACATGTGATCAGAATGATGCTTAAAGAAGTCAATTGTGTACCACCTAAGGTTCTATGATTAGAGGTTGTACAATTAGGACCCCATACCAATGCCCCTTCTGATGTCAGTGACCTACCTACATCACTTGCACGTTAGCTTTTTCTCATGTCAAAAAATACAATAAAGTGTTCATAAATGTATCATAATGTTTGGGGGGGAAAAAGTGTGAGTGGACAGCCAGGTACAATCCTAATACAAACATAATGTCATTTAAACACAGGTGCAGTTCTGGCCTGAAGTTGATTTGTAACATACATCTTTTTTGAAGAGAAAGCATCTATAATGTATATGGAGTCTAGTGGGGGAGGAGAAATGCAGCTGTCTTAGCAGCACTGAAAGAAAAGGAGCAAGTTAAATGCTTTCTACTCTCAGACAAGATTAATAATCCTTAAGCACTGTTCTGTTTAATAAATTGTGACAGAGTTACTCAATGTGAGTCTGGAAGAGGACATAATGATTGGGCTCCTTGTAAGTAATGCTCTTTAAAAATGGAGGTTGGATTTATATTATTGTAAAAACAAATAGGTTTGGGGGTGTGGGGAATGGTTCTTTATTGAATTAACTTGTAAAAAAGTAGCAAACAGTGCCATCTACTGGGCTTCGATGTTCTCTTTGTTGGAGGTTTTTCCGATGATCATGGGATTGTTGTGTGCATTGAATATGTACGCACAACACAAATAAGACATAAATTTAAAAAGTCCTTTGTTATCTGTCATGAAGATTGCAAGAGTATTTTAAGTGGCTGTGTTTCTTTCTTTACCAATACATTTTAAGTCATTTCCCACTGGTATTAAAAGAAATATTCAATAAAAATAATTGCCTTCACAGAAATCTACTTTGATTAAAAAAAAAAAGTTCTACAAGGAAAGTTAAATGACCTTACATGGAAGCATAATCAAATATAAATTGAGAAAAACCTCCACAGGTTTGCGAAATAATCCTTCTCTGCTCAGCCGACAGCTCTCCCTTCCAACTTCAATCTGATCTACCTCAGAGACTAGCATATTACCTTCTTTACAAAGAAAAGGAGAAAAGGAGGAACACCTTTCTTAGTGAGGAGGCTCAGGGGTGTGTAACCATGCTCATTTTATGCTACCCACATGGAGAGGAAGGGGTTGGATGTTTTGTCCCTGACACTTTCCCTGGGAGGACTCAGCGTGCTGGGTCATCTGGCTTCTCTCCCAGCCAGTGTGCTCTCAGTTGTGCCCCAGATGGCTTGTGAGCCATGCCCTGGCAACATGCCAGCACAGTGTATCTCAGATCGTGGTCCTCAGACTACCTGTATCAGCATCATCTGGGGAGTTGGGGAAAGACACAAGTTCTCAGCCTAGTCCTGAGACATGTTAAATCCTAAAGCTCTGGTCTGGCACCCAGACACTTTCATTTAACAGGCTACTCTGATGCACATTGGAGTTCGAGGATCACTGTCTAGAACCTTGGAATTTTTACTCTGTAGCTTCGGTGGTACCTAAGATCAAACTGCAGGTGGGTCAGCCTCCAGTGATCCATTCTAGGCCTTTTTTTGGGAGAAGTGTTCTGGAACAGTACACGCCTGCACATCAGTACCATCTGTGGTACTTTTAAAAGTTGTACATTCCTGGGTCTCCTCTCAGTGATTCTGATTCACAGCATAGCTCCCTAGGCCACACCAGCATATGGAATGTTCCTGCTGCTCTAGGCAAACTCCAGGACCAACCCTACAAAGTTAGTCCTCAGGACAACTGTGGAGCAGACAGCATTTGTTGGCTGTCTCCCCACGGCCTTTTGAGTGCACCCCCTTCCTCTTGGCATCCTGTCTCCCCTGTGGGCCCCTCTTCAGTCTTTTAGTCCTCAGACTCAGATTCCTTTCATTCATCCCATTCTCGATGGCAACTAACCTCTCCCAGATCATTAGTTTTTAATGAACTTACATGCATACAGGGTAGTCGTAAAGTCTGGGAACAAATATTATTTTGTCAGGTATTGTGATGTAATAACCATAAACCATTTATTTGCTATCTAACTATGTTTTCAGATGTGGTGCTGTTCCTTTAGTCAAAATGTCAATGGCTTTGACTTGCTAAAGACATTCAGGTTTTTATGGTGATGGGCAGGTGTGGATCACAGAGCACGCTGTGAATGGTGTGGCCATGTGGACAGAAGCTTGGTTTGCCGGCCTTTTGTGGAAGTCTGGTCGTGTGACATATTGCCTCTCCTGGCAATGCTGGTGCACATGATGGAGGCAGTGAGGTCTCCTGAGATTCGGCAAACCATTCCTGTCTCTGACTTCCCCAACAGACAACAGTGACACAAGGGAAGACATCCCCAGCACTGTGAACTCCCTCTTTTCACTAATCTACACCCAATTCAGCCATCAAACCCAGCACGGGTCTGAGCTCCTATGAAGTCTTGTCCTAGGTCAGTCCTGTCCATAGTGCTCTCTTCTTTCTCTAAAACCATGGCACTTACGCTCTGAGCCTCTATGTGACAACTGGTTACAAACTGTTTTTAAACAGTTCTTAAGTTGTAGTGAAGAAGAAAGGTATGAAGCAGAATGATTTAAACTTGAAAATTTGCAAACAAAGAAATAAAAGTGAAATTTTGCAATGATTAGTAACATGAGTATTATTATTACAACGATCTTTCCAGCTCACTGAATATATGCTCCTTGGAGGCAGGGACCATGTCCTATACTTATTTATATCTTCCATAGTATCTTACGAAGGCCACATGCTTAATAAATAGTTGTTTATTTGATGCAACTTTTTCTCTCATACCTCTCTCAGGAATAAGACATGAATAGCAAGCAATTTTTTGAGTTCTCAAAGGCTCTTTTAACGTAGGGTCTGTTGGCTATTCTGCAGATTGGTGATTACAAAGTCAGAGCAAGATGTGTCTCAGATTAAGAGAAACTCTGGACATGATGATCTTTTCATTCAAATTCAGCCCATCCCAGACCAAGTCCTTCTTGCTTAGTGGTGTTAAACACCTATATACTTCATTCGATCAAGCTCTCTTCGGTTCTCCACACGATTCCCTTTATACAGAACTGCTCCTGAGGCAATCCCATTATTATCCAAGCAGAACTTTTGTCCTGTTCCCCAGAGTCTTCCACAGCTGTAAGACACATGTCCTTCTCAACCATTGTTGGTTTACCTTTTCCAAATGGGTCACAACTCTAGCTACACATCAGAAGCATTGAGTAACTTTGTAAAACGCTGGTTCCCAAGCTTCCAAAACAAGTTTGATTTAACTGGTTTGGAGTGGGGCCAAGGATTCAGTTTTTTGTTTGTTTGTTTTTTCAAATCTCTCTGGTAATTCTAATATGCAGCCAGAATTGAGAACACTCCAGTTTTCTTACACTCAGCTAAGAAGTTCCTATTTTGCCTTCATCCCCAAATTTAGGTCAGAATTCCTGGCTTCAGGTTTAACTATTGAAAATTAATAAATGCAAGTATAGATGTTTACAAAAAGTTAGCAGAGAGCAATATAGAGTATCTCTACCCTATTTCCGTTACCTTAGGGAGGTAACTAGACTCCTCAGATATTTTAAAGGTTTCAGGGCAAGGGATGCCCCAAACAGGTTTAAGAACTACTTAGTTAATGCATTAATTATAAAATGGTATGACATGGAATGCTCTGGTAAAAAACAAAAAAACAAACAAAAAAAGATCTCGAGAATCTTCACCAATACTCTCTTCCCAAGCATTTCTCCCAATCTTTAATGCTGGAGAGATTAAGGAGTCAAGAGATACGATTTTCTGTGAGGAGAGGGTTGCCTTGAATTGAATCTAGAAACATGACTCCCACGTAAATGTGCTGCCCGGTGGGTGGGTGATGATGCCAGCTATCACATCTAACCCAATTTACTGCCCACTCAGTGCACTGTTTCCAGGATTTTAGATGTTAATTACCATCTAGTAAAATAGCATGGGATATTTCTCAGCCCATCACTATGTTTTGCCTGGCACATAAGTGTCTAGGGAATATGTGAATGGCTAATAAATATATGTGTGTAATAGGTTTCATTAAAACAAAATGATTCATATTTGGACAAAATGCCCACCTCCATCCATCTAAAGTTGTTTTATTTAATTTATTCTACACTACTGGATCCCTAATATTTCTGTCAGTAATCAATGGAAATGATGATGGCTTAAAATCTGCCTGTTTAACATTTTATCGGGAAAAATCAGCAGATCTGAAATACATAACTAGTTTATAAAATGTGTTTTGAACACAGTTAAAGAATGAGAGTTTTTAATCTGCCATTTTCACTGAACAGGCATTTATGAGTATATAGGGAACTTGAAGGACCATCATAAAGGAACTCATAACCAATTGAGGGATGAGCCTGAGAACAGCAGTATGAAATACTGACCTGAAATTGTTGTGAAACTATGTCATCCTCCCAAAACATATGTGCTGGGAGCTGAGAACAGCTATTTCTGTTTCTGTTCCACCTTCCTTGCTTTTTGTTTCTTTTTTGAGACTTTTAACAGATTTGCTAGGTTTAGGTTTTGTTACCTTTCTAAGGATTCAGAGATGTGTAATTGAAAAATCAAAAAGATTTGACAAGTCAGAAAGCCGGAGTGAGAGGCAGAACACATAGATGTGTGATTCTTGAGAGACTCCCAACCATGCTGCCTTCTTTTTAATTTGCAGACCCATTATGTAAGTTTCTTTTCTTTGTTCTCTCTTTCCCATTAACTAAACATGTCAAAGTTGACCCAGCAGCACTTAATAGCTCTTTAGAGATAAAGAGGAATCTAGTGACACAACAGCATCATATACTTTTAAGTATTAAAATTTGTTCTTTTAAAACTGTTAATATTGGGTAAAAATGCCCAGCTAACAGTTTTCCTCCGTAACACGGAGTACAAGGCTTTCTTGCTAACCATATTGAAAATTATCAGAGAAGATCAATGGAACAGAAAATTTTCAAAACATGATGGTCCCCTGCTGCCACAATAAGAACAAGATAAAATCCAAAAAGTGGATGGTGAACAGAAGCCAATTTTGTGACAATTAGTCATTAGCAATGACTTAAGGATTTTGAGCTACTACTGATCAATTGACAAAAGAAGAAAGAGGGAGGCCAGTGGGAGGAGAGGAGGGAAAGAAATCTCTTTCTCCATATTGCTCTACTAAAGAAGACTGTTTTTTGTTCTTGGTATGAGGGGCCCACATGTTTCTTTGAAGTTGGAATAGATTCTGGTTGAGAACCGCTGCGCTTTCTGTTCCTGCCTCTCTTGTGCCATTTATCATATTTTCGTTTCAGTTTCAGTATCTGTGACATGTCTTATATCCTCTTCAACTTGTTAAACCATGCAGTCTTCTTTGAATCCTCATAGCCTCTGTATTCAGTAGGAGCAGAATAAATGTTTATTGAATGAATAATTTATTTTTTTTTAGATTTTATTTTTTTATTTATTTCACAGAGACAGAGAGATCACAAGTAGGCAGTGGCAGGCAGAGAGAGAGGGGGAAGCAGGCTCCCCGCTGAGCAGAGAGCCTAATGTGGGGCTCGATCCCAGGACCCTGAGATCATGACCTGAGCCGAAGGCAGAGGCTTTAACCCACTGAGCCACCCAGGCGCCCCTTGAATGAATAATTAAAAAAAAATGAGACTGTTTGTAACCCCTTGAATGAGAAACCAGAAGGTACTTCTCATTGATACCTAATTTCCATGGTTACAGATTAGACAGTAAATTGTACATTCAGCCTCCTATAGGACAATGGCAACTGACTTATCCTTCTCTGGAACTCTTTCAAGAAAGCCCACGGAAATTTATTGTAATGGGCAATGACCTGGCATACGTTGGCAGATGATTAGGACCTTATGTTATACAATTCCGGAGACAGCATTCATATAAGGGACTTACCATTTTAGCAGGTGGGACTCTCAAACCATAAACACAGAAAAGTAATAAATATTCATTTATTTTCTATAACTCAACCTAATTTCTGACTCCAGACTTTCTATCATTCCGGCTTGGAGAAAAATTTAACCTGTGCCTCTCTTGGAAACCTCCCCTGCCCCAAAGGTATCATTGTTCTGGGATTTTATATATCTCCAAGTGAACTCTGCAGGGGAACCAGGGTTGAGCCAGCCCAAGTGACAGGACCCCAGCAGAGAGAGGCTGTGGGTGCACCACTAGAGGGTGGCAGCTGCAGGGGATGGTAAGAAGTCATTTGGAAGGCATCCACTAGAGAATGGTGCAGGCCAGAGTTCCTTGAATGGGATGGTGGGTATTTAAATAATCTGCAAATACAACCTAAGGGGGAGAGTCTACATTTGACTGAAGTACAAACAGCAACCTCTGAGTAAATAGGTTTTTGCTCTTTCTACTCAGCCCTTCTCCTCCACACTGGGATGGGGAGGAGAGGAGCAGTGTTGGCAGTTGGTATTTAGAAGACAGCAGTAGAAACAGTCTGCCTGCATGTCCTACTCCTGGGACCCCATCAAAGGCTGGAGTCAGATCTCAGTTGACAGAAGAAGAGAAGCTTTAGTCAAAACAGGAAACTAAAGTTAGACTTATACTTACCTAATGATGAGACTGTAGCTATGGTTGAAAATATCCAAAAATGCTATAGGATCTCTCTGAGATGATGTAGGGAGGAGACGCCCACTGGAACATGGATGAGGACAGTAGTTTCTCGATTGTATTCAACTGTATTCACACTCATTTTCTCATTTCACATGTTTCATCCCTTCCAGTCTAGTGGCCCTTTCATGCTTCCATATTCTCCTTCCTTGATAGTCATAGCCGTTCTGCACTAGGTTCTTCTGCCTCCCTGAATGTTTCCAGAAGAGTGTATCTGACTCCCTTTCTTGGGAATACCCTTTTCTTCCTTCTACTTTTTTTTTTTTAAAGATTTTATTTATTTGACAGAGAGAGAATGAGAGCAGGAACACAAGCGGGGGGAGTGGGAGAGGGAGAAGCAGGCTTCCCAATGAGCAGGGAGCCTGATGCAGGGCTGGGTCCCAGGACCCTGGGATCATGACCTTAGCCAAAAACACATGCCTAACGACTGAGCCACCCAGGTTGCCTTCTTCCTTATACTTTTTTTTTTTTTTTCAAATTTCGCTCCTGCAAACACTTTCTCCCTAATAAACCCTCTATAAACAGTGTAAGTTCCTCTATGGGCTTAGTTTTATTTTTAGAAAGAAAAGCCAGAAAGGATAGGGGCTACTTTACTTTCTACATCTGAGGCAAAAGAGCACAGAACTGGTTATTGGCTTGCATATGGAAGATGGTGAAGGGAAAAATTAGATGAGAAAAAATATAAATCATGCATAAAAATATTATCCAGCTCCACTTTGATTTCTGGTGGATTTTAGTAATCCTTGATTTGATTGAATTTTGCTACTGGATGCAGAAGACAAATGTACTTAAGCCAATCACAGCATATTTTATACCTTGATATGCTTGCTTCTTCCCTTATGCTTTATACTGACCGAGTAACAGAAGCATCAGAGCATGGTGGTTGAGAGCACCTAGGTCCAAATCCTGGCTAAGCCATTATGTCATTGCGTGACCATACAAAGTTACCTAGCTTCTCTGTGCCTCAGTTTCCCCACACATGAAATGAGAATGATTAATAGCATTTAGTTCATAGGGAAGTTATAAAGACAGAGTTAATGTTTGTAAACTGCTTGTGAGAGTGTATGAGACATCATAAATGCAAAAGAAGTGTTTGTTGATGATACTTTGCTTGTTCTTTGCATTCTAGACTCTCTATGGGGCAATGAATTGCTACATGTGTAGCATTCCTTAGTTGGACAACCCAAGACTTCCTTGAGTCCCTAGACTAAGTCATTCTCTTCAGAGCACTTGCCATCTTTACAGTTCAATAATAATTAACCTTGTAGTTATTTAACATCTGCCTTCCCCGCTCAGTTATAAGCTCCATAACTTCCGAAACTACATGTGTTTTTCTACAGTATATCCTACTAGGTCGCACAGAGCGGCTGCTCATAAGTATTTTTGTTAAATGAATGAACCTGTTGAAATGTTAGGTGTGTTGGGAAATATGGGCCAAAAGTTGTGGCAGCATAGGCCAGACTACCCATCTAGCTGCTTTGTATGAAGAGCCAGGGATTTGGGTGGTTGGGGTGGAGGGTGAGTAGGCCTAAATTAAAATGACTCCTGAGACCCCTTAAAACTCATGCAACTGTCTGGGGTTTTCTGTCGGAGTCAGCATGGTGTTATATCTGACCTACAGTAGGTTTAGAGGTTATAGGATATGTTCTGGCAGGTTTTATTCAAGCATTTGTCAAAATAAAATTTACCAGGCTATTTCTTTTTACTCTCAAGAGGCACGATAAAATGTTATCAACTCATTAGCTACTTTTAGAGCTATAAACAATAAAAATATCTGAACTCAATTTTGGGCTCTAAGAGAGAAACTTGAAATTTTAAATTGCTACCTCTTTGTACTTATTTATTATATTTTAAGGCTTAAGAAAGAAAAAAGTCTAGGTTGCATGAAGGCCTTGTGGCTTGTTCCAAAGATAGTAGTTTCCCGTTTAACTTAGATGAATGGGTAGGTCAGCTGGGGATTGCTTGAGGAAGAGGGAGGTACATTAATGATTATAGACAGCACTGATTCTTATGGACTTCATGTTTTGAAAATCTTTATGATGGAATAATATTCATAGAATGCTATATAAAGAAGCATGGCACAGTTACAATTCCATGTCCAAAACAACCTAGAGGAGCTACAACTAGCAAGTGAACCAATGGTGTAGACCCTCAGGGATAGATTTCTGTTCTCTCCTTGCACCAAGCAGCCCTCCCACCCCCACCCAGCCTCTCAATCTCAGTATATGTGATTCAAACACTCTCTTTTACCCCTTCCCCAAAGTAGTCAGACCTGTGTACTGTGGTCGTTCCTATATACAAGAGCTGTGGTTTGAAACATCCAATCCTTTCCCTTCCTCTTCATCCAAATCCTGTCCATTATTCCAAAGATAGCTCATGTTCTTCATTCCTCTGAAAATTCATGAAACATAGGGATACTTCATTATACTTACCCTTTCGATGCTGCTTAAGTGATTCATCTGTTTCATGTCTTACTGGCACAACTGGGTGTGAGATAAAGGAGAGAAAGAACGATGTATGCACATTATATTATGTTGCAGAGAGATGCAGTTAGTAGATGTACAATTGTTGAATAAATGATCCAGAGTTTTTGAATAAATGGTTCAGAACTTTGGAATATTTAATTAAATCAAGTTACATATTTGTGTGGTGCCCAAGCAAATGTCCAGCATTTCTTAGGTGTTTAATAAATATTAGCATTCCACTTGTAATCTGAGATATTGAAATTAGTTTTAAAATAAACCAACAAACCAAACAAACTACTTCCTAGGTATGTTTTGAGTTCAGCCTTATCTTTTATAACATATATTTAGCACTATACTACCATATTAAGAGAATAGCTATTTAAGGGTGCCTGGGTGGCTCAGTCGGTTAAGCGTCTGTTTTTGGCTCAGGTCATAATCTCAGGGTCCTGGGATAGAGTCCCGGAATCAGGCTCCCTGCTCAGTGGGGAGCCTCCTTCTCCCTCTCCTCCCTGCTCATGCTCTCTCTGTCTCTCAAATAAGTAAATAAAATCTTTTTAAAAAGAGAGAGAGAGCATAGCTATTTAAAATGACAGCCCCGAGCTAAAATAATTATTAGGAAAGAAAAGTTAAAATGTGTTTGATGTACTGAATTTATTTAATCCGATTTCCATCCCATTCTTTGCTGTGCTTCCTGATCCTAGACAACAGAACATAGCAGAATAAAAATAGCAAAACAGAGTTTAGTAGGCTCACCATGGATTTACTCTAATCTGTATCACACAGATCATTAATGGCAAGCTCTTTTTTTCATAGATTTATATACCATTATTCTCCTCAAACGTGCTAACTCTACATGGTCACCCTTTTATCCCTCCTCTTCATCTAAACAAGAACTCCTTCCATTTCCTTCCTTCTCTAGAATTTACTTTCCTTTTTTTTTTTTTTGTTTAAGATTTTATTTATTTATTTGACAGAGAGAGACACAGTGAGAGAGGGAACACAGGCAGAGGGAGTGGGAGAGGGAGAAGCAGGCTTCCCGCCAAGCAGGGAGCCTGATATGGGGCTCGATCCCAGGACCTTGGCATCATGACCCGAGCCCAAGGCAGATGCTTAACAACTGAGCCATCCAGGCGCCCCTAGAATTTCCTTTTCTTTCTCTGACTTACTTCATTTAGCACAATACTCTTTGGTTCCATCTACATCATTGCAAATGGCATTCACTCACATGTGGGATTTAAGAAACAAAACAAACAAGCAAAGGGAAAAAGAGAGAAAGGTGGATGAACAAAGAAATGGACTGTAAACTATAGAGAAGAAACTGATGGTTACCAGAGGGGAGATGGGTGGGGGGATGGGGGAAAGAGGTGATGGGGATGAAGGAGGGCACTTGTCCTGATGAGCACAGGGTGTTGTCTGGAAGTGTTGAATCACTATGTTGTGCACCTGAAACTAATATTACACTGTATGTTAACTAATTGGAATTTAAATAAAAACTTAAAGAAAAAAATTTCCTTTTCTTTTAGTCATCCTCAAATTTCCTTTTCTTTTAGTCATTCTCTTTTTTTCCATTCTTTCTCAGATGTGATCTTTCTCTTCAAGGCTACTCCCTTCCTCTCTGCCCTGGAGCCTCTTCTTACCTGGCCTACCAGCATCCACTCCATGAATTATAGTCACTGTCTTGGATCTTCAATGTTGCCCTTTTCAAGAGCTCTACAAGCAGGGTCAGATTTCCCAGACCCTAGAAAATCCCCTTCTTCTCCTCCTCCTCCTCTACCTCCTCCTCCTCTTCCTCCTCCTCCTTCTTCTTCCTCTTTTTCTTCTCCTCCTCCTTCTTCTTTTTTAAGATTTTTTATTTGTTTTTGTGTGCGTGCATGTTGAGGTGTGGGAGAGAGGGGGCTGAGGAGCATAGGGAGAAGCAGATTCCTCAGTGAGCAGGGAGCCCACTGCAGGACTCCATCTCAGGACCCTGGCAGACACTTAACTGACTGAGCCACCCAGGCACTGTAAAAAATCCTCTCCTTAACCCTTCTTGCTGCCTTATAAATTATTGTATTTCTGATTTTTCATTTACTGTCTTGTTTATAAAAAATGCAGTCAAGATATGTTATCTCTGTTTATCTGTGTTCTTGTTTTGATGCATGGCATTCCTCCAGTCCTCACACCTGAAGCCATAGATTCCAGTCCTAAGGGGTGAGCTTGTGCTTACATCTTAGGTTAAATCTAGTCATAAGGAAGCTACTATCACCCTTTAGATTCCCAGTTTGGAATCTCTGTGTCAAGTGCTCCAACTTAGAAGTAGATTCTTCTTACATCACTACTACTAGAACTTACTAAAGCTAATCACCTATTGTCTTCAAGTACTGCCTATTGCTGACCCTTGTCACACTCCTTTCTCCCTCTTTTGTGATTGGACAAATAGACAGCAAAATGTTAACTTTGTTATTGATAAAGGTGATTGAAAATGTGTCTGTAGATGTTTGGGCAAATAGCTTTATTAAATGGAATTTTGCCCTATTACAGCAGCCTGGAATGTACCCTCTCTGCACTTGTTTGCAGGCTAGCTTACAGGAAAAAGGCAGGGCCTAAGCTTTCTTCCAAATTAATAAAAAATATGTCACTCATCTGTTGGGATGATAGACAAGCTAGAAATGTTCCTCCCGTAATTTTCCATACCTGGAGAATGGATTGGACATTCTCCTCCCTTTATGGAAATATGAGTCATGGGCAATAAATGTTCTGCACCACCCATCTTCTGCCTCCCCACTGGGGCTTCTCCTAACTCATGCTATGCCCCAGAAAGCTTGTCTGATCTTAGCCACCATGCCAGCCCTGTTGCTGCCAAATACACTCACTCCTTAACCTTACACACTGTGATTTCTGCCTCAGAAATCAACCATAAGATCTTAATTACTCGATCTGGTCACACCTTTCAGTCCTTATCTTCCTCTGACTTCTCAGTTCCAAAATTTTGATTACTTCCTATTTGACTGTGGGAAAAGAGGCAAAGATCATGGAGTCATGCATTATGCTTTTGTACACAAAGTTTCTTGTGTAATTGCCATTATTTCTAATCAGAAGAGAATTTCCTTAATAACCATGTCCCTCTCTTGTAGGCTTTTCTAAAAATCAACATTCATGTAAAAATGACTTTCAACTGATACAATGGAGGGATGGGAGCTTCGGAGTAAAAACAGATCAGAGGTTAGGTTTAAATACTAATTCTGGGGACGCCTGGGTGGCTCAGTTGGTTGAGCGTCTGCCTTCAGCTCAGGTCATGATCCCAGGGTCCTGGGATCGAGTCCCACATCGGGCTCCTTGCTCAGTGCGGAGCCTGCTTCTCTCTCTGCCTCTGC
This sequence comes from Potos flavus, assembly GCA_028534135.1. Taxonomy (NCBI): domain Eukaryota; kingdom Metazoa; phylum Chordata; class Mammalia; order Carnivora; family Procyonidae; genus Potos; species Potos flavus. The sequence goes on from CM052883.1 coordinate 48,553,314, forward strand.
CTGCTTGTGCTCTCTCTCTCTCTGACAAATGAATGGATAAAATATTTAAAAAAAAATACTAATTCTGACAATTATTAGTTATATGACTTAATCTACTTTGTCATTGCTTCAGTAATTTTATTCATAAATTGAGAAATTTATGAAATAATTATACTAATTTTATTAACAGCAGTTAATATTTACTGAATACTTAATTTTAATCTCTAAAGACTTTATATACATTATCTTATTTAACTCTGCAAGTCCATGATGTAAATCCTATTACTATTCCCACTATACAGATTTAAAATTGAGACTTACTGATGTAAGAAATTTGCCCAAAGTCACACCACCTGTAAGTGGTAGTTTGGAACGAATCAAGTAAAACATGTATTAAAACTCAGGCTTACATAACTTTGAAGTTAAAGCTCTTCATAATTGAGTTTTTCTTCTTTCCCTGTACTTACTATGTACAAAGACCTCCTATAGTGCCTTGTATAGAATATGAAGTCATTCAATATCTAGCTATTATCATTATCATCCTCATCAGCCATAGGGTTATCACCATTCCTATTAAACAAAAGATCACATTCTAATTTGGCCAGCAGTCCTCATGTAGTCCTTTACCAATTTGGTTTATTATCATGTTTCTGCTGAAAGGGGTCAACTCTTTTTCTCTGAAAACCCTACAGTGTTACTCACATACTAGAAGAAAACATGGCATGTTCCTTCATAAGTTAAGCACAGGGAAACACTTCCTATGACATGAAATACAGAAACAATAAAGAAAAACATTAATAAATTTAACTAGATAAAATTAAACAACTTTTGCATAGCAAAAAATAGGTACTATAAACAAAGTAAAAAGACGAATGACAAACTGAAATAAATATTTGCTATTTGCATCACAAACAAAAGATTATTCTGGCATCAAGACAGGCACATTGATAAATGAAATAGAATACAGAGCCTAGAAACAAACCTCTACATATATGGTCAAATGATTTTTGACAAGTGTGTGAAGACCGTTCAATGGAGAGAGGAGCATCTTTTCAACAAATAGGGTTGGAAACTGTATTCCTACACAAAAGAATGAAGTTGGACCCTTACCTTTCATCAAATATAACAATTAACTTGAAATGGATTAAAGACCTAAATGTAAGAACCAAAGCAATAAAACTCTTAGAAAAAAACATCGAGGAAAAGCTTCATGACATTGGATTTGGCAAGGATTTCACAGATACGATACCAAAAGCACAGGCAAAAAGAAAAAAATATTAAATTAGATTTTATCAAAATTAAAAATTTCTGCACATTGAAGGACAGAGTGAAAAGTCAGCTCATGGAGTGGGAGAAAATATTTTTGAATTACATATCCGATAAAGAACTAACAATCTAGAATATATAAAGAATTCCTACAACTCACCACCAATAACAAAAACAACTCAATTAAAAAATGGACAAGGGGGCGCCTGGGTGGCTCAGTGGGTTAAAGCCTCTGCCTTCAGCTCAGGTCATGATCTCAGGGTCCTGGGATCGAGTCCCGCATCGGGCTCTCTGCTCAGCAGGGAGCCTGCTTCCCCCTCTCTCTCTGCCTGCCTCTCTGTCTACTCGTGATCTCTCTGTCAAATAAATAAATAAAATCTTTAAAAAAAAAAATAAAAAAAAAAATAAAAAATGGACAAGGACTTGAATAGACATTTCTCCAAAGAAGATATACAAATGGCCAATAAGCACATGAAAAGATGCTCTACATCACTAATCATTAGGGAAATGCAGATAAAATCCAAATGAGATATCACTTTATATTCATAAGGATGGCTATTATAAAATAAGTGATGGAAGATGTTGAGAAATTGAAAAACTTTGTGCATTGCTGGTGGGAATATAAGATGGTACAGCTGCTGTGGAAAACGTATGGTGGTTTTTCAAAAAATTAAACATGGAATTACCATGCGATCCAGAAGTTCCACTTGTAGGTAATATTAAAAAAGAATTAAAGCAGGGACTCAAACAGACATTTGTACATGAATGTTCATAGCGGCATTACTTATAATAGCAAAAAGGTAGGAAAAAACTCAAATGTCAATGTAAGGATAAATGTATAAAAAATGTGGTGTTTACATACAATGAAATATTATTCAGCTTAAAAAGGAAGGAATCCTGACACATACTATAGTATGGATAAACATGACACTATGCTAAGTGAAATAAGCCTGATGTAAATGGACAGATGGCATATGATTCCACTTATAGAGGTACCTAGGGTAGTCAAGTTCCTGGAGACATAGAATGGTAGCTGCCAGGAACCAGGAGGTGGAGGAATGGAGAGTTACTATTTAATCAGTACAGAGTTTCAGTTTGAGAAGATGAAAAAGTTCTGGATATGGGTTGGTAGTGAGAGTTGGTGGTAACAGCACAACAATGTGAATGTACTTAATGCTACTGAACTGTACTCATAAAAATAGTTAAAATGATAAATTTTGTGTTATGTATATTTTACCACAATAAACAATAACAAAGGATTATTATTGCTTCTATGAGTTCCCCAAAAATTGAGAAGAAAAAACCATCAACTCAATTTAAAAAAAAAAAGATTTTATTTATTTGACAGGAGAGAGAGAGTACAAGCAGGAGGAACTGCAGGCAGAGGGAGAGGGAGAAGCGCCCTGCTGAGCAGGGAGCCCAATGTGGGGCTCAATCCCAGGACCCTGGGATCATGGCCGGCGCCGAAGACAGATGCTTAACCGCCTGAGCCACATAGGCACCCCTCAACTTAATTTTTTAAAAGGGAAACATAAAAAGAATTCACAGATGAAGAAACGCTTATGGCCTTTAAACATATGAAAGATGCTCAAATTCAATTATTAGGGAAATGTTAATTAAAATGCATTTAAATAAAAGTACACTCTCCTATCATGTGGGCAAAAGTCTAAAAGCTTGACAATGTACTCTGATGGCAAGACTTTGGAGAAGCAAGCAGCCTCATACATTGTTGTTGATGGGAACACAAAATGGTTCAGCACCACAGAGAAAAATTTGGTAATATCAAGCAAAATTATATATGTACCCATATATGTATAAATTATATATAAAATTCAACTTAGCAATTCCACTTCTAGGAATCTGTTCCAAAGATATACTGGCTAAAATAGAAAATGACATTTTTGGGGAGCCTGGGTGGCTCAGTCGGTTAAGCATCTGACTCTTGATTTATGTTCAGGTCATGATCTCAGGATTGTGAGATCCAGCCCCTACTCGGGTTCCTTGCTGGACATGGAGCCTGCTTAAGAGTCTCTCTCTCCCTCTCCGTTTGCACCTCCCCCTCCTCTGTCTATCCCTCTCTTAAAAAAAAAAAAATGGCACCTGGGGCACGTCAGTGGCTCAGTCAGTTGAGCATGGAGTGTCCAATTTTGGCTCAGGTCATGGGATGTCAGGGTCCTGGGATTGAGTCCTACTTTGGGCTCCATGCTCCATGGAGAGTCTGCTTGAGATTCTCTCTCTCCCTCTCCCTCTGCCCCTTCCTCAATCACATTCTTTCTCTCTCTCTTTAAAATAAATAAAATCTTAAAAAATGACATTTTCACGAGAAGACTATTATTACAGTACTATTTAAGTAGCAAAAGATTAGAAATAACTTGAATGTTCATTAAGAATTGCATAAGCTATATGGGGATAGGGAGGGTAAAAAAAAGAATTGAATAAGTTATGGATATCCATTACAATGGAAAGCTATGTAGCTATAAGAAAGAAATTAGACTCTACATAAAAAATTAATCTGAAATTATCTTGTTAAAAATAACATCATTGTTATTTTGAAGCAATAAATATTCATATTAATGTGATTTAGCAACTGAGATTTTCAGCATCAGAAGGAAAAAAATACACATATGAAATTGAAAGTGTTAAGTAAAACTACATGTAATCGTTGAGTTGAAAGTACAGTATAAATTCATGATTTTTTTTTTGTCCAAAAATACTGATATATCCTACCTCCATCCACTGAAAAACCCAGGAACAATGACCACCCAAGTTGCCCTTGTAAATTTAGGTTGCATTATTAGAAAATGGAGTCTCAAATATAGGATGAAATAGTCTTCTAAAAACAGCTGATCAGACTATACCTTAAGTATCAAATTCTGGTCCGCACCTTTCATAAGGCAATATCAAGGCAGAGTGTAACCAGAGAGATGTGATTAGGATGGTAAAGGAACTTGAACTTACATCATATGAGTTGTTACAAAAGAACTGGGGATACATGGGCTAAATATTCCTAGTTTCTTGAAACACAACTCTTAGTCACTTTTTTAAAAAATGTAGCTACAATATATTTTTCATAATGTTTTGTAATTTACATTTTCTCTTAACTCAGTCAGTAAACTCTTGGTAATATGCATATTAATAAACACTTTTCCTAGTATTTAATAAGGTATATTTGGCCTTCATTTTTTTAATCACTCCTCTCTAGTGCCCACCACTTTAAATAGCGCTACATTTTAATTCGGATTCAAAGAATGCTTGCAATTTCAAGGACTTGGGAGAATATCGAACTTATTTGCCGAAATCGTGATGTATTAGCAATTACAATAGTTAATATCACAGAATACACATTCTCCTTTGGTAGATGGGATATTAAACCATGTTACTATGGTTGCTTATCAGCTACCTGATGCTTTTCCATTTCTCTATGTAGATTATTTTTCAAATAACCCTGGTTAAAGCAGCCATAATTGTACTAAACTGTATCTGAAAATTAGAACATCCAGGAAACATCCTAATGAAAGCTCAAAACTCCCTTTGTATGAGAAAATTAGCACTCTTTAAGGCCTAATAAGCATGGTTAAGAATACCTCTGATGCCAAAAGTCTGAAAAGTGCTCAAAACCCTTGTGCCATCAGCTAATGGAATACTGTAATTCTAAGGGAAAAAAGTAAAGAATATTTGAAAGTGATTAAAAAAGAGGCTATTTTCAGTGGTGTAAAGAGTAATATAATAGACATAGAAAGCTGGTTTCCTGAAAATGATTTTGCTACAAATGTAGTTAGGAAAGATATAAAGTGTGGCATTGGGAAAATTATATTAAAATTATAGTTAAACTTCATAATTATGTATAACTCATATAGAAACAATAAAAACAAAGTGAAAATTTCCCCAAATTATCCTAAATATGCATTAAATTTATGATTAATGTACAATATTCTATTAAGAGAAATGTTCTGATTTCCATTTTTAATACAGATTTTCTAATTCCCATACAGTCTCATTTGTTGAGTTGTATTTTCATAAAGCTTATTACAGCTTTCTTTTTTAAAAGATAGAACATTTTACCTAATTTTTCAATATATAAAACTCTTTAAAAGCACTGTTCAATCAAAGTATTTATAATTGAAGAAGAGAAAAACATATTTCTTGTGGCTTGTTAAGTATGTTTACTTTCATTACAGCTAAACTAAAAGTATAATTTCATTTTCTAGAATAGCATTAAAAAAAGTTTTGCTGTTTATAAATACACTTTGATTTAAAATCATAAAAGTAGATTTTGGAATAGTCATGGAACAACTAATTTTCATGTTCTTTTATCAGTGATAAATGAATTATCTGTTATTTGGTATTGTCCAAATAATTCCATGACAGACCATTCATCATAAAGCCCAATATTTAAAAGTCTAAAATTATTTTAAACTATTTTAAACAAGGAGCTCTACATAAATTCTCTAGGTTGTAAGCCAATATTTATTTTGATTCAGAAATCATGATGTGGATTTCTTAGTACTTCTAAGCTGTGGCATGACAGAGAAATTGAGGCTGACAGCTGAGTTGGAGCTGACTCCTACATGTGGGAATGAGAACTTTAAGGCAAAGAGAATAGTATATGAAAATACATGCTTACAGAAGAGTTCGAATTTTGTTTTGTCTGGAGTATAAGGTTGTTAGGTTGAGTAGGAAAAAATGATGGTGAACAAGCAGGTTGGGACAGATTTTTATGTGTTAACTATTTAGTGATGAAAAGGATTTTGTGTCCATGGAGTTTTTCTTTTTTCTTGCTTTTTAGAAGAGGCATTACATGTTCAGTGTTTACTCAAAGAAGAGAACTCAAGCAATAGCATTAACAGTAAGACTAGAGCCAAAAGAGACTGAAAATAAGAATGTTGGGAGATATTGATAAGAAGAATAATGGTTGATTATCTTATTCGCTAATACAGTCAACATACATCAAAGTACCTTTTATGCATGCCAGGTATCTGGTAGCTTGTAGAGATGCAAACAGGAATAAAATAGAAACTTTCAGGGTCTGATGAGTGGAAACAGTCACAAGAACTTATAATGTTTTGCAGCTCACCTGAAATGTCACCTCTTTTTTAAGCCTCCCTGACTCCATTTGGAATTAAGTGTTCCTTATTTTGTGTTTCCACAAGCTTTGGTTTATTGTTTCTATTACAGGATGTTTTACATTGCATTTGATCCTACTATATATGTCTCTCTTGCTAACTAAATTGATATCCTGGAAGGAAAGAATCATGTCTTATTTATTTTTGCAGATACCTAACACAGAGTTGGTAGAACTTGAAAATTGTTTCTTTGCCATCAGTTCAGTGTTTTGAGCTATAACCCATACCAGTCAGCTTCTGTTTTTAGACTATGTTACAAAAATGAAAATCTATATTCAAGTTTTGCTCCTATCACTGGGCCCCACTTCCAAAAGTGTATGACATTTTGCAGTAGTTTTAAATTATTCATATATCAGTTAGAAGTTTTGAGGACGAGTAACATTAACTTTAAAAGCATTTTGAGGTTCAGACCGAAAAGTGTTATATTTACTTTAGCTTAGGATAAAATAATTTTTACAACAGCAATAATTGTTTTTGAGAATTATAAATTGTGTATTTTAAATGTTGCTATGGTAAAAAAATACCACGAAGATATTATAAGATATCATTATCAATAAATACTCTCAAAGGTATTATAAATTTTAAAAACCATGATGACAGATGCTGTGACTTTCATATTTGTAATGTTCTGTCTTGTAGATCCGTATTTTCTTATAATTTTCTGAGTTAATTAATTTTTAAGGGAGAAAAAAGAGGGTAGGGGCAAAGGGAGAGGGAGAGAATTTTAAGTAGGCTGCAAGCCCAGTGCAGAGCCTACCTTGGGCTCGATCTCACGACCCTGAGATCATGACCTGGGCCGAAATCAAGAGTCAGATGTTTAACCAACTGAGCCGCCCAGTCACCCAATGAGTTAATTACTCTTGATCTGGCAACAGACTGTTATTCTAGTATTCTTGAGCTATAGGTAGGATAATGAATGATTAGAAGTGAGAACTGCTAATTTAAAAAAATGGAAAAGATGGGAAAGGATGGCTTGAAAGAACCAGAATGATTATATAAAGAGATAGGTTCTGTGGATGAGCACACATGATTTATTCCTGTCCCTGTCTTGTCATCTGGTTGGAATGAGAACAATGAAGATGTTTTCCCTAAATCTCACCCCTTTTGTCTAGTTGCATGAGTCTTCTAATTCATCTGTATGAAGTCATATGACCTTAACATAGTTGAAAAAATATCCTAAACTTTTAAATTGGAATCTCAGAATCAAGACTTATTTAATAAATTATTATATGCAGCAACATAGTAGTTCCTAAGAACACTAACATCAAAAAAGATGAATGCAAAATAGTGATTGATTTACTATATTTGAAGGCTAATAGTGTACTTTTATATTCACACTAAGTATATGGAATCAAGCTTGTGTCTTTTGGCTTGCTTTTTAAATTTAAACAAATAAATAATATCAAAATTATACTAAATGGGACAGTGATTAAATTCCAAAGGCATAAATTTCTCCCCCCACCCCCCACCTTTTTTCCCCCTGTTGCTGCTGCTGCTACTGGGACTAGAATTGATCTGGAATGAGCAGCAGGAGTAAAGTAATTGTCATCTCTTGAAAACAGATTTCAGTGTGTGATTATTTTTGCAAGTGGACTTACTTTGGGATTCCCAGAAGCAGACTCTGAGAAAGTGATTTATTACTGAAGCCCTCCCAGGTAAAATTGGTAAGGGAAGCAAGACTGGTAAGGAGAAAGAAGTCAAGCAAGGCTGCAGTATCAGGCAAAGTCTTTTTGAGGGAAGCAAACCTCCCACAGGAAGTCTTAGGTGAGAGTTATTGGAGGCAAAAGCATGCCTCGATTGGGAGAGGGGTGTTCAAAAAGGATAAAAAATTAATCTGAGAGGATCTGGGCAGAGCCCTGACCATGTCCACTGTACAGTGTTTCTGAGGATGCTAATCTCTGTGAAGCATCTCAAAGTAAAGAAAAGATAGATTCTCTTGCATAAGCAGTTATAAAGGAAGAGATTGTTTCCAGTGTTCGAGATCTAACTTTAGTCCGTGGGTTAAACTTTAGAGTTACAACAAAAAAATGAGGACTGGAGCCTGAAGATGATACAGCTATGCCCCTGTAGAGACTGAAACAGGTGAGCTCTGAATGAGGACATGCCATTTTTAATGGAAAGAAATGTAAGAAAAATGAGAGAGTTAGACTAGTCATTAGAAAACTGTGCAGGGGTAAATTACATTGACAGATTGAGACTGAAAGGCTTGGAAGATGAATAATCCAAATTACTGAAAGATTAGAAAAAGATTGGACCTTTCTGGAAAAGTGAGTGTCTTATATTAATCTTTATGAACCACAGATTAGAATAATATCAACATTATCTAACAACCCAGCAAAGTTAATGTTACACCTAAGGGATGGAAGTGTCCCCAAAGAGGTCTCACTCTACAGAATGACAGACACTTGAGGATGGCTCTTTAGTCTCTGTGGAAAAGGTGGATGAAAAGGAAACTATGTGATCTTTTCAGCCAAGTAGATGTGCTGACATCTGACTGGATCACTGCACATGAGTTAGTTGACATTAGTCACTGAAGATAAAACAACTTGCAGGTACGCTATTTTTTTTTTTTTTTTTTTTTTTTTTTGCCATGTCATATACCCAAAGAAGCACTGTGGGCTCAAGGAGGCATAGTCCTAAGAACACCTTGATGAAGTTTCTTCAATACAAGCACAGGGATTACATTTGCCTTACTGTGTCAAATAATGTCAGGGGGTATAATAAGTAATAGTAGATGAAGTGGACAATATGTCTTGACTTAAACGTTTATTTTGGACAAAAAATATTTAAAAATGTACCTTAGATTGTCAGTGTATTATCACTGTCTCTAAATTACCTTGTGCCAAGTGGACTGAACAGTATTGGAAAACATGTGTAATTTATGTGTTTTATTCCAATTTTGACATGATTTTTATGCCAGAGAGCTTTCTGGGTAAGAAGCCCTTTAAAACTACTTACCACATAAACTCTGATTTTGCTTTTGGAATACATCTTCTCATTAATTAAAAAATTTAAATTTCATTATTTCATGTCCATCTTCACTAGATCATGTAAACCGTTCTGTCATTAACAAATCATATACTATTTTTATTTTTCTAAAGATTTAGATCCCAAAGCCATCATTTAAATGGAAAGTTATAGAAGAGAAAAAGCAATTTGAGCATCCCATTCTTAGCTATATATTGAATAAAGCTATCCTGCTCTTAGTATCTTTTTCAATTTATTTTTCCTGGTTTTGGTCATAGTTCAGTAACATTCAGGAGAAAGTTATATGATAACTAATGTGATATAGAAAACCCATTATTCACACTGCCAAATTTATCAGAAAAGAAAAAAACCCTTTCCTCAGAAATACATTATAAATTCAAATAAACAAATATAGCGTAGGTTATTTTTGACAGGCATATAATTTTTAGCTCCTGATCATTAGCTTTAGTAATCATTAGCTTAATGAAAAACAAAATATTTATAATATTGGAAATATAAGCAACAAATCAAACAGTTGCAAAGCTACAAGTTCTTCTGAATCTACTGATTCCTCCCGCCAAAAAAAAAAAAAAAATAGTCCCAAATCTCCATAACATTAATATATACTTTAATGATTTTTATATGAGCATGTTCAATGTTAGGTGATATAAAAATTTAGTATGTCCATTGAAATCAACTATGTGAAATTTAAAAGTTTCCAAAGCAATATTTATAAGCAGGATTCCATTATCCTTAGCCAAAATGTTTACCGATATTGACCCTCCTGTAGTGTTAACTATGCATTTGAGTGCTTTTTTAAAAAATATTTTTTTAAGAGCAGTTTTAGATTTACTACAAAATTGAGAGGAAGGTACAGAGATTTCTCATAAACTTCTTGTGCCTACACATGCATAGCCTCCCTCATTATCAACTTCACTCACCAGAATGGTGCCTTCATGTCATAATCACCCAAAGTCCATTGTTTACCTTAGAGTTCACTTTTGGTGTTATACTAACTATGGACTTGGATAAATGTATAATGACATATATCCATCATTATAATATCATACAGAGTATTTTTTTGTTGCCCTAAAAATCCTCTGTTTTCTGCCTATGCATCTCTCCCCCACCCCTCCAACCCTGGCAACACCTGATCTTCTCACTGTCTCCATAGTTTTATCTTTTCCAGAATGTCCTATAGTTGGAAATCTGCAGTATTGTTGCCCTGTCAAATTGCCTTCTTTCACTTAGTAACATTCATTTAAGGTTCCTCCATGTCCTTCCATAGCTTGATAACTAATTTCTTTCCAGCACTAAATCATATTCCATTGTCTGGATATACTGCAGTTTATGTAGCCACTCACCTACTGAAGGATATCTTGATTGCTTCCAAACTTTGACAATTATAGATAAAGCCGTTATAAATATCTGTGGTTTTGTGGGGACATCAGTTTTTAACTCCTTTGGATAAATACCAAGGAGCATAGTTGCTGCATTGTATGGTAAAATTATGTTTAGTTTTATAAGAAACCACCAAACTATCTTCCAAAATGGCTGTACCATTTTGCATTACTACCAGCAATGAAGAGGGTTCCTATTGCTCCACATCCTCATTAGCATTTAGTGTTGTCAGTGTTCCTGACTTTGGCCGTCCTGCTAAGTGTGTAGTGGTATCTCATTTAATTTGCACTTCCCTAGTGACATGTAATGTGGAACATGTTTTCAACACTTCTTTGGTGAGGTGTCTGTTAAGGTCTTTGACCCATTTTAAAAATCGAATGGTTTCTTTTCTTCTTGTTGATTTTTAAGAGTTCTTTATTTTGAAAAACAGTCCTTTAATCGGCTAAGATCAAGTGAATAACAGTCCTTTATCAGATGAATCTTTCACAAGTATTTTCTCCCAGTCTGTGGCTTGTCTTATTCTCTTGTGACAGTATATTTTATAAGACAGAAGTTTTTAATTTTAATGAAGTCCAGCATATCAATTATTTATTCCATGGATTGTGCCTGTGGTGTTATATCTAAAATGATAACACCATACCCAAAGTCATCTGGATTTTCTCCTATGTTAGCTCCCCTATGTTAGGAGTTTATAGTTTTGCATTTTATGTTTACGTCTATGATCCACTTTGAATTAATTTTTGTGAAGGGTGTAAGGTCTGTGTCTAGATTAATTGTTTTGTATGTGGATGTCCAATTGTTTCAGCACCATTTGTTGATGGAACTATCTTTGCTCCATTGTATTACCTTTCCTCTTCTGTCAAAGGTCAGTTGATATATTTATGTGGGTCTATTCTGTTACACTGACATATTATTTCACCAGTACCACACTATCTTGATTACTGAACTTGATAGTACATCTTGACATCAGATAGTGTCAGTCCTCCAACTTTGTTCTTTCTTTTCAATATTGTGTTGGCCAGTCTTTGGTCTTTTGCCTGTTTCCATAAACTTTATAATCAGTTTGTCAATATCCATGAAATAACTTGCTGGGATTTTGATTGCGATTGCATTGAATCTATAGATCAACTTAGGAAGAGATGACATGTTGGTTATATTGAGTCTTCCTACCAATGAACATGGAATAGCTCTCCATTTATGTAGTTCTTTTTTGATTACCTTCATCAGGGTTTTGTAGTTTTTCTTACATAGATCTTGCATATATTTTGTTAGATTTCTACCTAAGTACTTCATTTTGAGGGGTACTAATGTGAATGGTATTGTGTTTTAAATTTCATATTCCACTTGTTCACTATTGGTATATAAAAAAGCACTGACTTTTTTTTATCTTTATAAATATAAAAAACTATGCTGCAACTATGCTATAATTGATTACTGGTTCCAGGAGAGTTTTTTTCTCCCAATTATTTTGGGTTTTATACCTCGATGATCATGTCATCTGTGAAGATAGTTTTATAAATTCCCTCCCAATCTGTATACATTTTATTTCTTTTTCTTGCCTTCTTGCATCAGCACAGACTTACAGTATGATGTTGAAAAGGAATGGTGAGAGGGAGCATCCTTGCCTTGTACTGATCTTAGTGGGAAATCTTTGAGTTTCTTATCATTAAGTATGATGTTGACTATAGGTTTTTTTGTGTTTGGTCTTTATCAAGTTAAGAAAGTTTCCTATATTCTTACTTTACTGAGTGTTTTTATCATAAATGGGATTTGGATTTTGTCAAATGATTTTTATGCATCTATTGATATGATCACATGATTTTACTTTTTTAAGTCTGTTGATGTGGTTTATGTTAATTGATGCTTGGACATTGAGCCAGCATTGTGTACCTATGATAAATCCCAATTGGCCATGGCATATAATCTCTTTTATACTTTTTTGGATTTGGGTTGCTCATATTTTGTTGAGGATTTTTGCATTTATGTTTGTGAGAAATATTGGTCTGTAGTTTTCCTTTTTTGTAATGTCTTTAGCTGGTTTTAGTATTAGGATAATGCTGGCTTCATAGAATGAGTTAGAAAGTATTCCCTTTGCTTCTATCCTCTGAAAGAGATTATAGAGAATGGGTATAACTCTTACATGTTTGGTAGAATTTACTAGTGAACCCACTGGGCTTCATGCTTTCTGTTTTGGGATGTGATGAATTATTGATTCAATTCCTTAATAAATATAGGCCTATTCAGATAATCTGTTTCTTCTTGTGTGATTTTTGGCAGATTGTATCATTCAAGGAAATAGTCCATTCCATCTAGGTATCAAATTTGTGGGCATAGAGTTGTTCATGGTACTCCTTTACTATCCTTTTAATTTCCATGAGATATATAGTGATGTCCCCTCTTTCGTTTGTGATATTAGAAATTTGTGTCTTGGTCTTTTTGTCTTAGTTAATCTAGCTAGAGGTTCAGAGATTTTCTGATTTCTTCAAAGAACAGGCTTTTGGTTCATCGATTTCCTCTACTGATTTCTTACTTTTGATTTCATTGATTTTTGCTCTAATTCTTATTATTTCTTTTCTTCTATTTACTTTAGAAATAACGTACTTCCCCTCTCCCCCACAGTTTCCTAATGTGGAAACTTCTTTTTTTCTAATATATGCATTCAATGCCATACATTTCCATCTAAGCACTGATTTTACTGCATTCCACAAATTTAGATAAATTGTGTTTTCATTTTCATTTAGTTCAAAATATTTTAAAATTTCTTCTTTGATGTATTTATTTTAAGTATGATTTAATCTCTACCTATTTGGAGATTTTTCCAGTTATTTTTTGTTATTGATTTCTAGTTTAATTCCATTGTAGTGTGAGAGCAGATATTTTATAACTTCTACTCTTTTAAATTCATTTAAGTATGATTTATGGCCAGGATGTTGTCTATTTTGGTGAGAAAAATGTGTATTCTGCTGTTGTTGGATGAAGTAATGCATAGGTATGAGTTGTATCCAGTTGACTGATGGTGTTGTTGAATTCATCTGTGTCCTTACTGAATTTCTGTCTGATGAATCTGTCCATTTCTAATACAGTGATATTGAAGTCTGCAACTATGATAGTGGAGTTATCTATTTCTCTTTAACAGTTCTATCAGTTTTTGCCTCACATAGTTTGATGCCCTGTTGTTAGATGCATCCACATTAAGGATTATTATGTCTTTTTGGAGAATTGACCCCTTTATTACTATATAATGTCCTTCTTTATCTCTGATAACTTGCCTTACTTTGAAGTCTGCTCAGTTATGAAATTAATATAGCTACTCCGGTTTTTTTGTTTTTTGTTTTTTGTTTTTATTAATGTCAGCATGGTATATTTCTCTATTTATTCGCCTTTCATCTGCATGTGTCTATATTTAAAGTTGTTTCAGGGATGCCTGGGTGGCTCAGTCAGCTAAGTGTCTGCCTTTGGCTCAGGCCATGATTCCAAGGTCCTGGGATTGAGCCCTGTGTTGGGCTCCCTGCTCAGCGGGGAGTTTGCTTCTACCTTTCCCTCTGTCCCTTCCCCTGCTTGCTTTCTCTCTCTCTCAAATAAATATATAAATATTAAAAAAATAAAGTGGTTTCATATAGACAATATATAATTTGTTGTTTTTTTGATCTACTCTGATAATCTCTGTCTTTGATTGGCACATTTATATCATTGACATTCATAATGATAATTGATATAGTTGGGTTAATACCTAGCATATTTGCTAATATTTTCTGTTTGTTGCCCTTGTTTTTGGTTCCTAATTTTTCTCATTCTTCTTCTGCCTTTTGTGGTTTTAATTAAGCATTTTATGTGATTACATTTTCTCTTCTTGGAGAATATCAGTTATACTTTTTTAAAACTTTTTTTAGCGGTTGCCTTTGAGTTTGTAATATACATTTACAACAAATCCACGTCCACTTCCAAGTAACACTATATGATTTCACTGGTAGAGTAAGTATCTTATAATAACAAAATAATTTTAATTCTTTCCTCCCATACCTTGTGTAATTGCTGTCATTCATTTCAAATGTACAAGTATTAATAACATATTTGTATATACATAAGCATATATTGAATACATTGTTGCTAATATTAGTATTTTGAACAAATTATTATCTGTTAGATTAAGAATAAGAAAAGTAAAAGTTTTTGTTTTACCTCACTTATTTCTTCTTTGATGCTTTTCCTTACTTTTTGTAGGTTTAAGTTTCTGACCTCTATTATTTTTGTTTTCTGTAAAGAACTTCTTTAACATTTCCTGTGAGGCAGGTCTACTGGAAACATATTTCCTCAGTTCATCTGCAAAAGTTTCTATTGCTCCCTCACTTCTAAACGATAATTTCACAGGGTACAAAATTTTAGATTGGTGCAGTTTTTTTCCCCTCCTCCAACACTTTATATATTTCACATCATTTTCTGCTTGCTTGCATGGTTACCAAGAAGTCAGTTGTAATTCTTATCTGGAGGTAAATCTCACAATATTGTGGGGACCTCCTTCTGACTGGGTTCGCCTGGAGTTTTTAACTCTTAGACTTGTCTACATGAAGACTTCAGAAATTTTATCAATTACAGTTAGGGTTTCCTGTCCTGACACTATTTCCCATGGTGGTTTGTAAGTTCCTGCTCTGGTCACTCTGACTCCCTGTAGGTGCCTATCTGTCTCTCCAACTTCAGAGACAGTGATTTTCCCTGAGCCCTTACCTCTCTTAGGGATCTGAGAGGAGTTATTGATTTTTCAGCCTATCAGCTTTTCACTTGTTAGGATGATGTGGTGACTTATATGTGGAACCCCCCCCCCATTTTTAAAGATTTTTTTGAGAGAGAGAGAAAAGGGAGGGGTGGGGGGGAGGGAGAGGAGGAGTGAGAGAGAGAAGCCCAAGCAGACTCTACACTGAGTGCAGAGCCCCACACAGGGCTCAATCCTATGACCTTGAGATCGAGTCAGATGCTTAACTGACTAAGGCACCCAGGTGCCCCTGGAACCTGTTTTTTAATCATAAGATTTCTCTCTTTAGTTAAATTCATCTTATGCCTCGTAATCTATTAAAAGAATTAATTGCATATACAAATAAATTGTTATTTATTCATAGTAAAATCGAGGCTTGCCTTGGAATCATTTCTTGCAGGGTATTTAAGTAGCTGAAAAAATAGGGCAATGAATTTCAACTCTGCCTCTGATGACCTGTGTGATAAGAGCTTAAGCAAGTTACTAAGCCTTAGCTGCCCCCTCTGTAAGTCAAGGATAATAGTATATGCTTTAAGCCATTATTCTCATTATTTTGTAAATGAACTAATGTATACAATGGCCAAATAGGACACAAGATAATTACTCAGTCTGTTATTAGTGTTGCTATTTCACATCTGCAGTGTTTTGGAAAATAGCATGGTTAATCAATTGACTGGAAGAACACAGCCTAACAGATAACATATAGATCATTTATATGGGCCATGACAGTGTCTATGATGGCTACTTTGACAATGGAAATCACCATTGTTAATATATGGCTTAAAAGCAGATATCAATTTCTTCACATTGGTCAACTATAATTTGCCCACAGATTGCACATGTACTAAGTAATATTTTGATATATTAACTATAGTTTTTTCCCCTTCCACTGCTTCCTTGCACTAGTTACTTTTTCCTGATCACTTAGGTAATAGAACCTAGGAGGCTGGAGTCAGGACAGACACTACTCAGAGTTAAGAAGTCATTTATCAGCTTTGAGCTTCACATTAAGCTTTTTAAAAGGTCTGCAGTAGAATCAATATTGTTGAAATCATAGCTTTCCTTTGCATAAAAGGGGCATTTTGAAAGAAGAATTTGCTGAGCCCCAAAGCACTGAGAGCCTTGAAAGACTCATTTTATACAAGGAATCAGAGTAAGGAAGAATTCATGAGTAGAATAACAGGCCCCGAAGAGGTAAAATTTGGTCTGCATACAGAAAAAGAGAAATATGACCAGAAGAGGTTTTGTGATTGGGTAAGGAGGCTGACCACATTGACTAAAGAAAACAACTGCAGGTACAGCATAGACAAAAGGTAATGCTCAACACCAAGAAGATGGATTACACTTCTGCAGAGAGGCCAGGCACTTGCACCAGAACCCTTTCCCTGATGACAAAATAACATTAGTGTACCCCCCAATCCCTGTCCCAAGAATTTAGGTTACTTCCAGGAAGAAAATGAGAAGGATAATTCTGAACCAAATGATAACCCAAAAGAGACTTAGTTTTAAGGCAAAGGCCATTAAGCAGAAGAGCTCATATTCTAAGATAGGTTCAGTTATAGAGAAATTTTTAAAATTAATTCATTTTCTAACTTAAGAGTTTGTGACCATGTTGAGATATCACATCCACTAACTACATGATCAGGCTTGAGGATACCTCAATTTCTAGTTCTTCTTGGCTAATCTGAGAGCCTCCATCATCTGAAATGATTTTCAAGATTATAAAGAGCAAGGAAAGGAAAAATATTCCTGTTCAAATAATTCTTTCATCTGTCACAAAATTTTAAATAGGTACATGTATTATTGTCATGGGTATTTCAGAACACTACACTGAAGATTACTTTCTCAAATAATCACATTATCTTAAGCAGATTAAACCTAGTTTGTTATATCTTAATTGAAAATAACTTTCACATATATAACCCAAGTGTTAGCTATCAGGTAGAAATATTTTGAAAGCTATTATAAACTTAAAAAGAGTTTAGGAAACTAGAATTTTTCTTTTATAAACTTCAAATAAAATTATGAAGTATAGTTATAAGAATGGCCTTTTAAATATGCAAATTAAATGGAAATATTTTTATACGATCAGCCTTAAAATGTTTCAACCTTCTCTTCAGCTGAGCATAGTGGGTACTCTCTTCAATATGCAGGTTTAACCATTTTCTATATTATTATTATTATTTATTATTATTTTTTATTAACATAATGTATTATTTGTTTCAGAGGTACAGGTCTGTATTCATCAGTCATACACAATTCACAGAGCTCACCATAACACATACCCTCCCCAGTGTCCATCACGACGCCACCTCATCCCTCCCACCCTCCTTCCACTCCAGCAACCCTCAGTTCATTTCCTGAGATTAAGAGTCTCTTATGGTTTATCTCCCTCTCTGGTTTCATCTTGTTTCATTTTTCCTTCCCTCCCCCTATGATCCTCTGTCTTGTTTCCCAAATTCCTCATATTAGTGAGATCATATGATAATTGTCTTTCTCTGATTGACTTATTTTGCTTAGCATAATACCCTCTAGTTCTATCCATGTCATTGCAAATGGCAAGATTTCATTTTTTGATGGCTGCATAATATTCCATTGTGTATATATATATACACACCACATCTTCTTTATCCATTCCTCTGTTGATGGACATCTAAGCTCTTTCCATAGTTTGGCTAGTGTGGACATTTCTGCTATAAACATTGGGGTGCATGTGCCCCTTTGGATCACTACATTTGTATCTTTGGGGTAAATACCCAGTAGTGCAATTGCTGGGTCATAGGGTAGTTTTTTCAACTTTTTGAGGAACCTCCATATGGTTTTCCAGAGTGGCTGCACCAGCTTGCATTCCCACAAATAGTGTAGGAGGGTTCCCCTTTCTCCACATCCTTGCCAACGTCTGTCATTTCCTGACTTGTTAATTTTAGCCATTCTAACTGGTGTGAAGTGGTATCTCATTGTGGTTTTGATTTGTATTTCCCTGATGCCAAGTGATTCTGAGCACTTTTTCATGTGTCTGTTGGCCATTTGGATATCTTCTTTGCAAAAATGTATGTTCATATCTTCTGCCCATTTCTTGATTGGATTATTCGTTCTTTGGGCGATGAGTTTGATAATTTCCTTATAGATTTTGGATACTAGCCCTTTATCTGATATGTCATTTGCAAATATTTTCTCACATTGTGTCAGTTGTCTTTTGGTTTTGTTGACTATTTCCTTTACTGTGCAAAAGTTTTTACCTTGATGAAGTCCCAATAGTTCATTTTTGCCCTTGTTTCCCTTGCCTTTGGTGATGTTTCTAAGAAGAAGTTGCTGTAGCTGAGGTTGAAGAGGTTGCTGCTTGTGTTCTCCTCAAGGATTTTGATGGATTCTCGTCTCACATTGAGGTCTTTCATCCATTTTGAGTCTATTTTTGTGTGTGGTGTAAGGAAACTGTCCAGTTTCATTCTGCATGTGGCCGTCCAATTTTCCCAACACCATTTGTTGAAGAGACTGTCTTTTTTCCATTGGATATTCTTTCCTGCCTTGTCAAAGATTAGTTGGCCATAGAGTTGGGGGTTCATTTCTGGGCTCTCTATTCTGTTCCATCGATCTACGTGTCTATTTTTGTGCCAGTACCACACTGTCTTGATGATTACAGCTTTGTAATAGAGCTTGAAGTCTGAAATTGTGATGCCTCCAACTTTGGTTTTCTTTTTCAACATTCCTCTGGCTATTTGTGGTCTTTTCTGGTTCCATATACATTTTAGGATTATTTGTTCTGTTTCTTTGAAAAAAATTGATGGTACTTTGATCGGGATTGCATTAAATGTGTAGATTGCTTTAGGTAGCATAGACATTTTCACAATATTTGTTCTTCCAATCCATGAGCATGGAACATTTTTCTATTTCTTTGTGTCTTCCTCAATTTCTTTCATGAGCACCTTATAGTTTTCTGAGTACAGATTCTTTACCTCTTTGGTTAGGTTTATTCTT
>CM052883.1:48573271-48603082 GCA_028534135.1 Potos flavus
TTTCTTCCTGGTTCAGTTTTGGTAGTTTATGTGATTTTGGGAATGCATCCATTTCTTCCAGATTGTCTAATTTGCTGGCGTATAGTTGCTCATAATATGTTCTTATAATTGTTTGTGTTTCTTTGGTGTTGGTAGTGATCTCTCCTCTTTCATTCATGATTTTATTAATTTGGGTCCTTTCTCTTTTCTTTTTGATAAGTCTGGCCAGGGCTTTATCGATCTTATTAATTCTTTACAAGAACCAGCTCCTAGTTTTGTTGATTTGTTCTAATGTTCTTTTGATTTCTATTTCATTGATTTCTGCTCTGGTCTTTATCATTTCTCTTTTCCTGATGGGTTTAGGCTTTCTTTGCTGTTCTTTCTCCAGCTCTTTTAGGTGTAGGGTTAGGTTGTGTCCTGAGACTTTTCTTGTTTCTTGAGAAAGGTTTGTATTGCTATATACTTTCCTCTCAGGACCACCTTTGCTGTGTCCCAAAGATTTTGAACAATTGTGTTTTCATTCTCATTTGTTCCCACGAATTTTTAAAAATTCTTTTTTAATTTCCTGGTTGAGCCATTCATTCTTTAGTAGGATGCTCTTTAGCCTCCATGTATTTGAGTTCTTTCCAACTTTCCTCTTGTGATTGAGTTTGAGTTTCAAAGCATTGTGGTCTGAAAATATGCAGGGAATGATCCCAATCTTTTGGTACCAGTTGAGACCTGATTTGTGACCCAGGATGTGATGTATTCTGGAGAATGTTCCATGTATACTAGAGAAGAATGTGTATTCTGTTGTTTTGGGATGGAATGTTCATAATATATCTGTAAAGTCCATCTGGTCCTGTGTGTCATTTAAAGCCTTTATTTCCTTGTTGAACTTTTGCTTAGATGATCTGTCCATTTCAGTGGAGGAGGTGTTAAAGTCCCCCACTATTATTGTATTAGTGTCAATGTGTTTCTTTGATTTTGTTATTAATTGGCTTATATAACTGGCTGCTCCCATGTTAGGGGCATAGATATTTAAAATTGTTAAATCTTCTTGTTGGACAGACCCTTTAAGTATGATATAGTGTCCTTCCTTATCTCTTATTATAGTCTTTGGTTTAAAATCTAATTTGTCTGATATAAGGATTGCCACCCCAGCTTTCTTTTGATGTCCATTAGCATGATAAATGGTTTTCCACCCCCTGACTTTAAATCTGGAGGTGCCTTTGGGTCTAAAATGAGTATCTTGCAAACAACATGTTGATGGATCTTGTTTTTTTCATCCAATCTGCTACCCTGTGTCTTTTGATTGGGGCATTTAGTCCATTTACATTCAGGGTAACTATTGAAAGATATGAATTTAGTGTCATTGTATTGCCTGTAAGGTGACTGTTACTGTATATTGTCTCTATTCCTTTCTGGTCTATG
The DNA here is from genome assembly GCA_028534135.1 of Potos flavus. Classification (NCBI taxonomy): domain Eukaryota; kingdom Metazoa; phylum Chordata; class Mammalia; order Carnivora; family Procyonidae; genus Potos; species Potos flavus. Next base: position 48,574,664 of record CM052883.1, read on the forward strand.
TTACTTTTAGGCTCTCTCTTTGCTTAGAGGACCCCTTTCAGTATTTCCTGTAGGGTTGGTTAGGTGTTCGCAAATTCTTTTAGTTTTTGTTTGTCCCGGAAGCTTTCATCTCTCTTTCTATTTTGAATGACAGACTAACACATATAGTATTTTTGGTTGCATATTTTTCTCATTTAGTGCTCTGAATATATCATGCCAGTCCTTTCTGCCTGCCAGGTCTCTGTGGACAGGTCTGCTGCCAATCTAATATTTCTACCATTTTATTTTACATACCTCTTGTCCTGAGCTGCTTTCAGGATTTTCTCTTTGTCTCTGAGACTTGTAAGTTTTACTATTAGATGACAGGGTGTTGATCTATTTTTATTGATTTTGAGGGGCCTTAAAAAAATTTTTTTTTAATTGATTTTGTGCCTTCTGGATTTTGATGCCTGTTTCTTCCCCCAAATTAGGGAAGTTCTCTGCTATAATTTGCTCCAGTATGCCTTCTGCCCTCCTCACTCTTTCTTCTCCTTCTGGGATCCCAATTATTCTAATACTGTTTTGTCTTATGGTATCACTTATCTCTCGAAGCCTCCCCTCGTAATCCATTAGGTGTTTATCTCTCTTTTTCTTGGCTTCTTTATCCTCCATCATTTGGTCTTCCATATCACTAATTCTCTCTTCTACACATTTATCCTAGAAGTTAGAGCCTCCATTTTTTATTGCATCTCATTAGTAGCCTTTTTTATTTCAACTTGGTTAGATTTTAGTTCTTTTCTTTCTCCAGAAAGGGATTCTCTAGTATCTTCTATGCTTTTTTCAATCCCAGCTAGTATCCTTATAATCGTCATTCTGAACTCTAGTTCCGACATCTTACTAATGTCCATATTGATTAGGTCCCTGGCAGTTGGTACTGCCTCTTGTTCTTTTTTTTTTTTTTTTCTTTTTTTGAGGTGAGTTTTTCAGTTTTGTCATTTTGTCCAGAGGAGAATAGATGAATGAGAGAACAATATGCTAAAAGGGTAGCAACGACCCTGGAAAAATATACACAAAACAAATTAGAAGAGACCCAAAACTGGGGGGAAAAGAAAGGGAAAAAAAAAAAAAAAAGACTATGATCAGGCTAGTGAACAGAACATAGCCACACATTAGATTTTGGGTGTACTTTGGTCTGTTAGAAGAACTACCTCTCAAAATTTTAAAGAAGGAAAAACTTATATATATATATACACAAAAATAAGGGTAAATATGATGAAGGGATGGAATATGACTGTAAAGATGAAAATTAAAAAGATTTTAAAAAAGGAATTGATAAAATAAGAAGTTGGTTGGAAAAAGAAAGAAAAAAAAAGAGAGAATGTGATCAGGCAGGAGACTAGAACAAAGCCATACTCTAGATTTATGGTATATTTTTGTCTTTTGGAAGAAACTGTATCCCAAAATATTAAAGAAAAACATATATATACAAAAAATAAGGTTAAATACAGTGAAGGGATAGTATATGACTTTAAAAATGAAAATTAAAAAAGATTTTTAAAAAGGAATTGCTAAGATGTTGGTTGAAAAGGAAAGAAGAAAAATTTAAAAAATAGAAAAAGAGAAAAGAAAGAAAAATTTAAAAATTAACTTTGAAAGACTAAAGAATCATGGGGGAAAAGCTATGAATTCTATGTGCTGTATTCCCCTAGAACTGGAGTTTTGCAGTTCTCATTGATCGGTAAACTTGTTCTTGGCTGGATGTTCTTGCTGACCTCTGGTGGAGGGGCCCATTGCAGTGATTCTCAAATGTCTTTGCCCGAGGCGGAATTGCACCACCTTTGCCAGGGGCCAGGCTAAGTAATCTGCTCAGGTTTGCTCTCAGTAGCTTTTATTCCCTGAATGCTTTCCATACATCTTTGGAGGAGGAGAATGAAGATAGTGGCCTTTCAATCTCTGGCCCAGAGGAGGCGAGAGCCCAGGGGCTGCCCTCTTCAATGAAAAGCACTGCTTCAGAGAAAAGCAGTCAACCACGCCTATCTCCCTGGTCTCTGGTGGTGCTCCATGCTCACCCAGCCTGTGACCAAGCATTTCTATCTCTGGCAGACAGCCCTGTTTGGAGTCTCCAAACCCAGCAGATTCCTTCAGCGTGCTCCCGTGCCACTCCACCTGGGGGAGGAAGGGGAGTCTCCCCAGATCTGCCACTTGTGGGGACACTGCTCAAAGAGTAGTGACCTGACCGTGCATCAGATTATGGTTTATGGCAACCCTGAGTTGAGAGCCACTCCTTGGCTCCGTCTCTGCAACCAGCTTCCCTGCTCCAAATCCTGGGAGCTCTGCCACACTCAGACATCCCTGGTCTTTCTGCGACCCTGAGGGTCCTGAGACCACACTGTCCCAGCGAGGGTTCCACCCCTCACTAAGCCACCAGAGCAACATCCTTCAGAAGAGCAGACTTCTAAAAGTTCCAATTTTGTGCTCTGCTACTCTATCACTTGCCAGGATCCAGCTGATGGAGGCTCCCTCCCCTCCCCCTGCAGTCTATCTTCCCAAATACTGCCTCAGATTCACTTCTCCACACATCCTACCTTGCAGAAAGTGGTCACTTTTCTGTTCATAGAGTTGCTGCTATTCTTTTCTTCAGTCTCCTGTTGAGTTCATAGTGGTTTGATAGCCATCTAGCTGAATTCCTGGGACCAGACAAACTTGAAGTCTCCTACTCCTCTGCCATCTTGCTCCTCCCCTGGGTTTTTATTTGTAACTCCATTTCTGAGTCACCTGCCAAAGTTGATTGTGTTACAGCAAAGCCATTTGAAGTGTTAGTTATAATAAGCCATGTTAATTCATAATAGAATTATTAATGTTAGACATAGCAAGATTATTAATATCAGGTTTTATATCAGCTATCTTCTTACTTAGTCTTAGGCTTGAAGAAAGGTGAAGAGAACATTAACTTGAGATACCTTTTTGAAGTTGTTGTTTTGAAAGGATTAAATCTTAAAAGTAAATATTTAAAAACCATTATCTTCAATAATATTTTATTCAGTTCCTAAAAATTTGATTCAGTGGAGCCACAAGAAGGAGCACTTTTATCTTAACCTGGACAAGTTAAATTTTGAAATGTTGCCATGGACATAGCATATGACTTACAGTGAGAAATAAATACACCATAGTCTATACTTGTTAACATTCTTTCTTTTTTTTATTAAGAGCTGGTATTTACTTTACATGATGTTATAACTTCAATTTTGTCACAGAATAGTAGTAAAGAATCTAAAGATAGAAAATTAAACACAAAGTTTTATGCCTTGCAACACTCTAAAATTGTGTTATCTAATAAGAAAAAAAAATGGTTGCTACCTTCTGAATAAAAGAAAAAAGTAAAATACCTGAAGCATTGAACATACATTATTGTAAATGTCAATATTTATGGACTACTGTGAAGACAGTGGTAAGAAAGCAAGTTTTAATAAAAAGTTTGAAACAGAATCATTTAAAATACCTTAACAATTTAAATCATTGTAACTTAATGTGTTTCTTTTCTACATTTTTATTTCATATGATAGTGAAGGCAACAGGTTTATAAACAGGCATTCGTTTATGAGTATAGTTATATCTTACATACTTAATATATTTATACAGAGTCTTCTACCATACTTCTATGAGCATTCCTATTGTCTATCTACTGTTATCAATCGCAGGCTTGGAAGGCACCTTAGCGAAGAGATTAACTTATTAAAAAGAAAACAGCAAATATATGCATTATTAAGACAGACCTCTGTTAGTAGATGCTGGTTAAGAATCCAAAGAGTTTTCCCAACCTTTTGTCCTATCATTTTTGTTGGCATAGTCCGTGTTCTACATTGTCCTTTGGCCATGTTAATCTTTCATTTCAATGCGTTTTCTTAGTTCAGCTGCAGTTTTTTCCAGTTGGTTAATGTTCCATTGCCATTGTCTTTTATTTGACTGAAGTTTGTTCACCTGACAATGCAAACGCTTAAGAATTGCACCATATCTCTTATGTTGCACCTATTAAAAGAAGAGTACACATCAACAGGGCTTGAGAAGGATAATTAGTAAATAGCCATAAAGGATATTTTGACTACTCTAAAGGAGAGAACACTTGAACACTTGTTTAGAAATTACTCACTGTAAATAATAATGGTAATAAAAATCAACAGTAATAATAACTATTCCAAACTTATTACATGTTAGATACTATACTGAGAACTTTTTAGACATAAATTCTCATAACACCATACGATGTAGATGGATATTATTATCTCCATTTTTGTACAAAAAAACCTGAAGATCAGAGAGTTTAAGTAATTCAACCAAGGTTTCATAGCTAATAAGTGATGGCGTTTGAGATCTGAATTCAAGCAAAGTATCTGTGATGGAGTGCCTTCAAGTTATCAAAACAGTTACCAGTTTGGAGAAATGATTTCATGCCCTATATCCAGTGGTTCACTGAAACATAGACCTATCCATCTCAAAGATTCAAAAGATCATATAGTCATAACAATAAGTAGAACAGTATATTTATGCTGAGCCAGACAAGGCTACACTGGAAGGCAATGAAGCACAGTCGAAAATGCAAGGTTTTTGGTGTCAGGCACGAGAAAATATAAAGGAAAAAATTCCTGATATTAGTGTTAACTATACAAAAAATACTTAATCTTCTTTTTTACAGCAGCTTTATTGAGATAAAATTCACATACTATACAATCCATCCCTTAAAGTGGACAATTCAAAATGGTTTTAGTACCTTCACAGAGTTGTGCAACTGTTACCACAATCAATTTTTAGAACATTTTCATTATGTCAAAAGAAAGATAGTACTTGCTAGCAGTGACTTCCCATTCCCATAACCCCACTCCTAGCACTAGACAATTACTAATCTTTCTCTTTATATAGATTTGCCTATCCTGTATATTTCTTATAAATGGAATCATACAGTACATGTTTTTCTGTGACTGTCTTCTTCAACTTAGCATAATCTTTTTAAGGGTCTTCCATGTTGTGGCATGTATCAGTACTTCATTCCTTTTTATTGCCAAATAATATTTCATTGTAGAATAATACCAAATTTTATTTACCCAATTTATCAGTTGATGGACATTTGTTTCCAATTTTTGGCTATTATGAACAATGCTGTTATGAACATTCATGTGCAAGTTTTTGTGTGAATTTATATTTTCACTTCTCTAGGGTCTATACCAAGGAGTAGAACTGAGGGATCATTTGGTAATTCTGTGTTCAACTACCTGAGGAATTGCCAGACTGTTTTCCATAGTGGCTGCACCATTTTTACATTCCCATGATTCCTACGTGTGGGTTCAGATTTCTTTACATTTCGAATCTCCTCTCTGCTTTTCCCCCAGCAAAGGTTACTCCCTCTCTGTTTCCAAGCTCCTCCCTCAGCACGGCTTCTTCACCTTTATTATGCCATGGGTTCTTTCAACAGTATGTTGAATACTATGGACTTCTTAGAATAATGTTTTTAATGCATAAAATAAAACAGGCACTATTACAAAGGAAATCAGTTATATTGAAACACAACTCTGCAACAGTAGCAGAGGAACGAGGACCAAGACACTCTAAGTATTCTGAAGTACTGCTATAAAACTTATCAACTAAAAATTTTTAAGTTTTTAGTTGAAAACTTATTAACTAAAAATTCACATAGTTCCTACAAACTTTATGTCTTTTTAAGTGTCCAATTTTTGTTAATTTTGTTAATTCTGTAAATTCAGATAATTCATTGAAATTGGTGAACTAGGCCTGCTGATATGTTGGCAAAATAAAAAGATGACTTGAAAAGGATTAGAAATAAATTAGAATAAACTGAAACATTGTATTAGATATGAAGCTAATTCAAAAGAAGATTTTTTAAACATTGAATATATATTAAAAATATATATCCACAATACATAATATATTTATATATAGCATATATTCATTGGTGTATCCAATAGAATATATTCATAGGGAGAGTATAGTCACTAAATATGCCTATACTGTTCATAGAATATATTCATAGAAATAAAATAACTAAAACAAATTTTTGGTTAATCAAAAACTTTGGTCAGTTGCGTAGTAGCATGCTTCTAAAATTATTCTTCAATAGTTAAGCTATGAAACTAATACACAATGGATCAGAGTAGAGATGTGCAAAGTTCCTTAGGGGAACTCCAGATCATCAGTTATAGCTAGATGTCACAGAAGACATTAATACATTTAAAGAAAGAATATATCTTTAGAAGAGGTTTTGTGAAGAATGTAGTACATATATAGGAAGGTGAAGGAGTCATGCACTGGTAGGAACTATTTATCTGAGAAGTATAACTCTGTTATGGAGATTGGCTCCTTGAGCACCTTGAGCCAGAGGCCAAGAACAGTCAAGCTCAGATGACTGATTTGATTTCCATGCTCACTAACTAAACTTGTGATAACTTGGCTTCTAATGTAAGTAGTATCCTTATAGGAAGAAGAAGCACTAATGACTGATATTTATCTGGTTTCCTTGAGAGATTTATTATTGTAAATCAATAAACTGGCACTTGAGCTTTATACATCAGTTTCTTGTGAACTCTACTAGCATCTCCCCATGTCTACCAAACTCTGGGACACTAACAAGAATAAGTTTCTAAGTTCCCAAGGCTAAAAGGTAGTTTTGACCAAGAAGTGACTTTATTTTTTTTCACACGCCAATATTTCATTTATCTTATTTTAATTCCAGTTAACATATAGACTTATATTAGTTTCACGTGTATAATACAGTGGTTCAACAATTCCATACATCACCCAGTGCTCATCACCACAAGTGCACTCCTTAATCCCCATCACCTCTTGCCCCCATCCCGCCACCCACCTCCCCTCTGGTAACTTACTGGAATTTAAATAAAAACTTGAAACTAAACAAACAAACAAAAAACCCCAAACACAACAACCAAATAAAACATCGCACACACACAGACACCACCACCACCACCAACAACAACAACAAATGAGCAAAGGAAAAAAAAAGAAAGAGGGAGAGACAAGAAGTGACTTTTTAAAGGCAAAGGTCGCCTTGTGAGCCTTCTTGTTCAGCCTCTACTGGTATGTTCAGCCTCTACTGGTATGTTCAGACTTTGATATGTATCTTAACATTCAAACTTGAATATCTGTAGGCACTAAGGATGTAAATGGCTCTGTATAGAACTTAACTTTTTGCCTCTAGGAAGTGGATGGGCTACTACTTTCATTAGTTACTGTTGCTGGAGAGGCAGAAATAAAGAGCAATAGTGAAGGAGGGGTGGGGCCCACAAAACACAGTGGCAAAAAGAAAGCAAGGCCCTGTATAAGCCAAATCTGACCTCATCCACTGCTTTTTTCTTTGTTCCCTCCACTCTAGCCACACTGTTCTTCTATTCTCTGAGCCAAGGTATGTTCTCTTTTTAAGACCTTTACACTTGCTTTTTCTTTTTCCTGGAAATCTCTTCCTCAGATCTGCATGCCTTACTCCTTCACTTTCAGGATTTTGCTGAAAGAGACCTTCTCAGTAATGCTTTTGATGGCTGCAAGATCTAATATTTCCGCTTCTCTCTCCCTGCAATACCTGTATTACATATTCCCTTCTCTGCTCCATTTTTTTTTCTCCTTAACACTATCCTTAGCTAACATGTTGTATGTCTTACTTACATATCTTGTTTGTCTGTCTCTCTAACTAGAATGCAAAGTTCATGAAAACATATATTAGAACGTGTTTTGTGAAGAATGTAGCACACGCATAGGAAAGTGAAGGAATCATGTGCTATTTTATTCACCACTCCATTATCAGAGCCTAAAAGAGTTATTAGCACGTAGTATGAGCTCAATAAATATGTTGAATAAATTACTGAAGAAATATGTGAATAAAATGAGACAGCTTTTGGAAATCAAATGATGGCTACCCTACTTTGAGAAGAATGTTATATAAAATATATTGCTAAATTCTACATTGTTCAGAATGTAACAAAGACTCATAAAATGCCATTGTTTTACCATGGAGAAAATGCTGCACTTAGACTTGGAGCTCACTGGTTGCCATTTGAACATGTTATATAACTGCTCTTTTAGTTGTTTAATCTAAAAAGTATGGTTAAATATATTTATGGAAGTATAAATAAACAGATTTTTAAGGCTATGGTTAAATGACTTTGACAAATGTATACACTCATGTTGTGTGTGTCAGTATTTCATTCTTTTTATCACTGAATAGTATTCCATTATATGGATATTCCTCAATTTGTTATTCATTCTGTTTTTGAGGGACATTTGTAATGTTTCTCTTTTGGGGCTATTATGAATAAAGCTTCTGTGAACATTCATATGCAAGTTTTACTTTAAGACATATTTTTTTCTTGAGTAAACACCTAGGGATGGAATTGCTGAGACATACAATGTATTTGCTAATTTTTTAATAAACTGCCAAACCATTTTCTAAAGCAGTTGCACCATTTTATAATCTCACCAAAAAAGCAAGAGATTTCCAGTTGCTCCACACCCTTAACAACATTTGGTATTACCATTCATTGTAATTTTAACCCTTCTATTGGTTGTGAAATGATATCTATTGTGGTTTTAATTTTCGTTTCCTTGGTGGTTAAAGATGCTGAGCATCTTTTCATGTACTTACTGGCCATCCTATGTCTTCTGTGAAATTTGTTTATATCTTTTGCCCATTTTTAAAGTGGATTAAGAGCTCTTTATATATAGGCCCTTGATATAAGTCTTCTCTGACCTATATGTATTGCAAATATTTTTACTCCTATGATTTTGCCTTTTCATCCCTTTTTTTCTTTAAGCGGGGGTGGTGTGGGGTGGGGGGAGGGGCAGAGAATCTTAAGCAGACTCCCCACTGAGCGTAGGGTTCAATCTCACATTCTTGAGATCACGCCCTGAGCCAAAATCAAGAGTCGGAGCTTAATCAGCTGAGCCACCCAGGCACCTCTGTCTTCATTTTCTAGATATTGTCTTTTGAAGAATGAAGTTTCAAAGTTTAAGTTCCAGTGTATCAATTTTTTTCCATTATAGTTAGTGCATTTTGTGTTCTAAGAAATCTTTGCTTAACCCAAATCTTAATAAAAATATTCTCATATGGTTTCTTCTAGAAGCTTTAGAGTTTTAGCTTTTATATTTAGATCTCTGATCTATTTCAAATGCAGCATTATATATGTTGTGAAGTAGGCACAGGGGTTCATTTTTTCCAGACAGATATCCAGTTGTTCCAGCACCATTTATGATAAGTCTTTCCTTTCTTCGTGGAATTATCTTGACATCTTTGTCAAATTGACAAAGTGATTGATTTTTGAACTGCGTTCTGTTCCATTGGTCCATTTATTTATCCTTTTACAAATACTACAGTTTCTTAATAAAAGTAGCTTCATAATAAATCTTAATATCAGTTAGGGGAGTATTACAACTTTCTCTTTTTCAAGTTTGTTTTGGCTAACCAGATCCTTTGTATTTGCATATAAATTTTAGAACAGCTTGTCAATTTCTACAAAAAATATCTACTAGGATTTTTTATGGAATAGTGTTGAACCTATAGATCATATTTTCAGAAAGTTGACATTAAAATATTGAGTTTTGGGCACCTGAGTGGCTCAGTGGGTTAAAGCCTCTGCCTTCAGCTCAGGTCATGATCTCAGGGTCCTGGGATCAAGTCCTGCATCAGGCTCTCTGCAGGGAGCCTGCTTCCCCCTCTCTCTGTGCCTGCCTCTCTGCCTACTTGTGCTCTCTCTCTATCAAATAAATAAATAAAATCTTTTAAAATAAATAAATAAATAAATAAAATATTGAGTTTTATAGATCATGAACACAGTATATCATTCCATTTATTTAATGTTCTTTAATTTCTCATTAATATTCTTATTATAGAAGTTTTATAATTTTTTCATGAAATTTCTTAGCAAATATTTTATGTTCTTTAGTGTCAATGAAGAGTTTTGTTTTATTCATTTCACTTTTCAGTTGTTTGTTGCTACTTCTTGGAATCTATATAGTAATACAATTGATTTTTTGTCTTAACCTTTTGTCTTGTGACTTTACTAAATTGACTTATTAGTCTTTTTGTAGATTCTTTAGGATTTTCTACATAGGCAATCATGCTGTCTGTAAATATAATTTTACTTCTTTACAATCTTTATGCCTTATTTTCTCTTGTCTTATAGCACTGATTAGGACCTCTATGTTGCATAGAGGAGGTAGGATAATACATCTTTGTCTTGTTTCTAATCTTTGGGGGAAAACCATTCAACATTTTATAGTAAATATGATGTTGTTAGCTGTAAGTTGTTTTATAAATGCCCTTAATTAGGTTGAGAAAATTTCCTTCTATTCTTAATGTGCTGAGAGTTGTTATTTTGAATGGTGTTGAATTTTGTCTAATGCTGTTTCTGCAACTATCAAGTTATTTCTTTTTAACTCCTTCGATTTTGTTAATGTACTGAATAACATTGTTTACTTTTTGAAAGGTGAAAATCAAAACTCCCTCCCTCTCTCTTTATATATATATATATATATATATATATATATATATATATATACACACACACACACACACACATATATATATGTATGTATTTGAATTCAATTTGAAAAGATTTCATTAGGGATTTCTTTTCTGGTAATGTCACTGTTTGTTTTTTATATCAGGGTTATGCTGGCTTCCCAAAATGAGTTGGAAAGAGTTCCCTCCTCCATTTTCCAAAAGAGTTTGTATAGGCTGGGTGCTATTTCTTCTTTAGATATTTGATAGAATTTACCAGTGATGACATGTCAGTCTGAAATTTTTCTTATGGGAAGGGTTTTACTGATAAATTCAATTTCATTGATTCCTACTTCACACCATTTATAAAGCTTAACTTGAAATGGATCATAAGACTAATCATACAAGTGATTTCTTGTGTTAGTTATATGTATGTTTTTCTAAAAATTTGTCCATTTCCTCTAAGTTGTCAAATTTATTGACATAAAATTGTTCATAATCGGACTTTATCACCTTTATAAGTCTATAGGACCTGAAGTAGTGTCCCCATTGTTTTCTCTCTTTTCTTGATCCATACTGCTATGGTTTATCAATTGTATTAGTCTTTTCAGTTTTTGTTTTGTTGATTTTCTCTCCTCCCCTCCCCCCCATTTTCTAATGATTTCTGCTATTTATTATTTTATTTCCTCCATTTGGTTTTGGCTGAATTTATTCTTATTTTTCTAGTGTCTTACGGTAGAAGCTTAGATAATTACTTTTAAAGCTTTTTTCTTTTCTAATACAGGCATTTAAATATATAAAATTTCCTCTAAACACTGCTTTAGCTACAACTCCCAATTTTTCAAATGTTTCCATTATCAACAAATTTAAATATTTTCCTTCAAAAAATTTTTAAAATAATAAATAAAAATAAATAAAATTTAAAATTTATTTATTTATTTAGGAGAGAGAGAGCACGAGCCTGGTGCAGTGGGGGAATGGCAGAGGGAGAGGGAGAAGCAGACTCCCCACTGAGTAGGGAGACTGAGGCAGGGCTCTGAGGTGGGGCTCTATCCCACAAGCCCAGGAATCGTAACCTGAGCTGAAGGCAGATGCTTAACCAACTGAGCCACCCAGGCGCCCCTAATTTCAAATATTTTCCAATTCTTGTGATTTTTTCTTCAACTCATGGGTTATTTAGAATTATAATACCCAATTTTGAAATATTTATGTATTTTGTAGCTATCTTATGGTTATTGATTTCTAACTGAATTCTGCTGCGACCAAGAGTATCAAATTCTTTGAAATTTATCATCGGGTATATTGTTTATCTTGGTGAATGTTCCATTGGCATTTGAAAATAACATATAATCAATAGTTGTCAGTTGGAGTATTTTATAAATATTAGGTTAAGTTAGCAGGTAAGGTGTTCAAATTTTCTATGTGCTTACTGATTTTCTCTACTGTTCTAGCAATAATTCAAAAAAGTTGTTAAAATCTCCAATATGATTGTAGATTTGTCTCTCTTTCTAGTTCTGTCAGTTTTTCTTATGTATTTTGAAACTCTGATTAGGTGAATTCACATTTAGTATTATTATTCCTTTTTCATTAATTGACTCTTTAACTTAGTAGTCCATACTCTGAAATCTACTTGATATTAATATAACCACAATCAGCTTTCTTTTTTAAGTTTTTATTTTAATTCGTTAGTTAACATACAGTGTTATATTAGTTTCAAATGTACAATATAGTGATTCAACACTTCCATATATCGTCCTGTGCTCATCATGACAAATGCACTCCTTAATCCTCATTACATATTTCACTCCTACCCCCATCCACATCTGCTCTGATAACCATCAATTTGTTGTCTGTAATTAAGAGCCTGTTTCTTGATTTCTCTTTCCTCTCTCTCTCATTTCTTTCCCTTTGCTTGTTTTATTTCTTAAATTCCACATATGAGTGAAATTATATGGTATTTGTCTTTCTCTGACTGATTTTGCTTAGAATACTGTCTAGCTCCATCTGTGTCATTGCAAATAGCAAGATTTCATTCTTTTTTTACAGCTGAATAATATTCCATCATATATATATGTATCTCACTTCTTTATTCATCAATTGATGGGCACTTGGGGTGCTTCCATTATGGCTATTGTAAATAATGCTGCTATAAACATAGGGGTGTATGTATCCCTTTGAATTAGTGTTCTTGTATTCTTTAGGTAAACACTCAGTAGTGTGATAGATGGATCATAGGGTAGCTCTATTTTTAATCTTTTGAGGAACCTCCATACTGTTTTCCACCGAGGCTGCACCAGTTTGCATTCCCAACAACAGTGCACAAAGGTTTCTTTTTCTCCACATCCTCATCAACACCTGTTGCTTCTTGTGTTGTTGATTTAAGCCATTCTGACAGGTGTGAGGTGATATCTGATCATAGTTTTGATTTGCATTTCTCTGATGATAAGTGATGGTGAGCATCTTTGCATGTCTGTTGGCCATCTGTAGGTCTTCTTTGGAGAAATGTCTGTTCACATCTTTTGCCCATTTTTAAACTGAATTACTTGGTTTTTGGGTGTTGAGCTTTATAAGTTCTTTATATATTTTGAGTACTAAATCTTTATTGGGTATATCATTTGCAAATATCTTCTCCCAATCTATAGGTTGTCTTTCAGTTTTGATTGTTTCCTTTGCTGTGCAGAAGATTTTTATTTTGATGTAGTACCAATAGTTTATTTTAAATTTGTTTCCCTTGCCTCAGGAGACTTGGCTGGAAAAATGTCGCTATGGCCAATGTCAAAGAAATAATTGCCTGTGTTCTCCTCTTGTATTTTTGTAGTTTCAGGTCTCACAGTGGGATCCTTAACCCATTTTGAGTTTATTTTTGTGTATGGTGTAAGAAAGTGGTCCAGTTTCGTTCTTTTACATGCAGCTGTACTGTTTTCCCAGTATTATTATTGTGATACCTCTAGTTTTGTTTTTTGCTTCCAAGATTGATCTGGTTATTCAAGGTCTTTTGTGGTCCCACAGAAATTTTAGGATTGTTCATTCTAGTTCTGTGAAAAATGCTGTTGGCATTTTGATAGAGATTGCATTAAATCTGTAGATTGCTTTGGTTAGTATAGACATTATAACAATATTTGTTCTTCCGATCCATAAGCATGGAATGTCTTATCATTTTTTGTGTCATCTTCACTTTCTTTCATCAGTGTTTTATAGTTTTCAGAGTACAGGTCTTTCACCTCTTTGGTTAAGTTTTTCATAGATATTTTATTATTGTGGTGCAATAATAAATGGGACTTTTTTTTTAAATTTCTCTTTCTGCTGCTTTATTATTAGTGTATAGAAATGCAACAGAGTTCTGTATATTGATTTTTTTTTTATCCTGTGATCTTACTGAATTCATTTATCAGTTCTAGCAGTTTTTTGGTGTAGTGTTTAGGGTTTTCTATGTATATAGTGTATATAATGTCATGTCATCTGCAAATAGTGAAAGGTTTACTTCTTCCTTACCAATTTGGATGCCTTTTATTCCTTTCTCTTGTCTGATTGCTTTGGCTAGGAGGTCCAGTACATGTTGACTGAAAGTGGTGACAACCTTGTCTTGTTCTTGACCTATGGGGAAAAGCTCTGTTTTTCACCATCGAATATGATGTTAACTGTAGGTTTTCCATATATGGCCTTTATTATGTTGAGGTATGTTCCCTATAAAATACTTTGTTGAGAGTTATTATGAATGGATGTTGTACTTTGTTGAATGCTTTTTCTGCATCTATTGAAATAATCATATGGTTTTTAACCTTTCTCTTATTTTTTTTTATCCTTTCTCTTATTGATGTGATGCATCATGTTGATTGATTTTTGAACATTGAACCATCCTTGCAATCTGGAAATAAATCCCACTTGATAATGGTGAATGATTTTTTTAAATGTATTGTTGGATTCAGTTTGCTAATATTTTGGTGAGGATTTTTGCATCTATGTTCATCAGAGATATTAACCTGTACTCCTTTTTTTTTTTTTTCCCTGCGTTTTTATCTGGTTTTGGTATCAGGGTAATCCTGGCCTCATAGAATGAATTTGGAAGTTCCCCTTCCTCTTCTATTTTTTGGGAAAGTTTGAGATGAGCAGATATTAACTTTTCTTTACATGTTTGGTAGAATTCACCTGTGAAGCCACCTGGTCCTGGACTTTTGTTTGTTGGGAGTTTTTTGATTACTGATTTAATTTCATTGCTGGTAATCAGTCTGTTCATATTTCCTTTCAGCTTTAAGAACTTTAGTATTTCTTGTAGTACAAGTCTACTGGAAGCAAAGCTCATCAGCTCTGATTTGACTGAATTAAATTTTCATCCTCATTTAAAAAAAAATATTTTCATTGGATAATAGAATTCATATGGAATTCTTTCTTGACATTTTTTCTTCTATCAGCAATTTGATGATGCCTTCCATTTGTATTGCCCTCTATGTCTATAATTTTAAAAACTCAATAATCAATTATAGCAAGGTTGTAAGATACAGAATGTTACAAAAGTCAATCATTTTCCTATATGCCAGTGATGAAAAAATAGAATTTGAAATGAAAAACACCATACCATTTACATTAGCATCCCCTCAAATGAAATACTTAGGTATAAATCTAACAAAATATGTATAAGATTTATATAAGTTAAACTACAAAACTCTGATGAAAGAAATGCAAAAATAAACACACGAAGAGATAGTCCATGTTCATGGATAGGAAGACTCAATATAACCAATATGTCAGTTCTTCCCAGCTTTATCTATAGATTCAATGCAAATCCAATCAAAACCTCAGCAAGTTATTCCATAGATATCAATAATCTGATTCTAATGTTTACATGGTAAGGCAAAAGACCCAGGATAGCCAACAACTGATACTATCCAACTTCAAACTTCACTGTAAAGTTGTGGTAATCAAGATAGTGTGGTACTGGTAAAAGAATAGCAGATAGATCAATGTAACAGAATAGAGAGCCCAGGGGTGCCTCGGTGGCTCAGTGGGTTAAAGCCTCTGCCTTCGACTCAGGTCATGATCTCAGGGTCCTGGGATCGAGCCCCGCATCGGGCTCTCTGCTCAGCAGGGAGCCTGCTCCTTCTCTCTCTCTGCCTGCCTCTCTGCCTACTTGTAATCTCTCTCTCTGTCAAACAAATAAATAAATAAATCTTAAAAAAACAAAACAAAACAAAACAGAATAGAGAGCCCAGAGATAGACCCACATAGAAATAGTCAACAGATCTTTGACAAAGAAGCAAAGGTAATACAATGAAGCAAAGACAGTTCTTTTAACAAATGGCACTGAAACAATTTGTCATCCACAAGCAAAAACATAAATCTAGACAAAGACTTTATACCCTTCACAAAGATTAACTCAAAGTAAATCACAGACCTAAACATAAAATGCAAAAACTCTTAAAAGATAATTTAGGAGAAAACTCAGATGATCTTGGGTATGAGTGATGACTTTTAGATACAACACCAAAGGCACAATCCATGAAATAAATAATTGATAAGCTGGACTTCATAAAATTAAAAACCTTGCTTTATAAAAGACACTATCACAAAAGGATTATAAGAGAGGCCACAGACTGGGAGAAAAGGTTTTAAAAAGACACATCTGATGAATGACTATTCAAATATACAAAGAACTCTTAAAACTCAACAACAATAACAAAAATCAGATTTAAAAATGGGCCAAAGGGGGCACCTGGGTGGCTCAGTGGGTTAAAGCCTCTGCCTTCCGCTCAGGTCATGATCTCAGGGTCATGGGATCGAGCCCCGCATCGGGCTCTCTGTTCAGCAGGGAGCCTGCTTCCCCCTCTCTCTCTGCCTGCCTCTCTGCTTACTTGTGATCTCTTTCTCTATCAAATAAATAAATAAAATCTTAAAAAAAAATGGGCCAAAGAGACCTTAATGGACACCTTACTAAAGATGATAGACAGAGGGTGCCTGGGTGGCTCAGTTGGTTAAGCACCTGCTTTCAGCTCAGGTCATGATCTTGAGGTCCTGGAATGGAGCCCCACATTGGGCTCCCTGCTAGGCAGGAAGTCTGCTTGCTCCTCTCCCTCTGCCCCTCCCCCCACTTTGTGCTCTCTCTGTGTCTCTCTAAAATAAAAATATTTAAAAAAAGATGATAGATGGCAAACAGCATATGAAAAGATGTACCACATCATATGTTAGCAGGGAAATGAAAATTAAACAAAATTAATAAGATACCACTACATCCTATTAGAATGGCCCAAATCTGAAACCCTACAACACCAAATGCTGGTAAGGATATGGAGCAACAGGAGCTTTCATTCATTGCTGGTGAAAATGCAAAATGGTACAGCCACTTTGGAAGACAGTTTGGTGGTTTCTGAGAAAACTAAACACCCTTGACATACAACCCAAGAATTTCACTCCTCAGTATTTAGCCAAAGGAGTTGCAAACTTATGTCCATATAAAAACCTGCACATAGATGTTTATAGAAGCTTTATCCATAGTTGTCAAACTTGGAAGCAACCAACATATCCTTTAGCAGGTGAATGGATAAATAAACTGTGGTATTTCCAGACAATGGAATATTATTTGGTGCGCGCACACACACACACATACACACACACACACCTATCAAGGCATGAAAAGACATGGAGAAACCTTAATTGTACTTTACTAAGTTAAAGAAAGCCAATCTAAAAAGTACAAAGTGTATGATTCCAACTATATGACATTTTGTAAAAAGCAAATTTATGGAGACAATAAAAAGCTCAGCGGTTAAAAAAAAAAGCTCAGTGCTTGACAGGGGTTAGTAGGGAGGTAGGGATGGAAGGCACTGAGTATTTTTGGAGCAGTGAAATTCTTCTGTATGATACTATATTATGGGTACATACCATTACATTTGTCAAAAACCATAAAAAGTACAGAGAGTGAATCCTAATGTAAACTACGGTCTCTGGGTGATAAGGATGCTTCAATGTAGGTCTACAGGTATAATAAACGTATCATTCTAATTGAGGATATTGATAATGTGAGAGGCTGTGGGCAGGAGCAAGAGGTAAGGGAACTGTCTATATTTTCTGCTCAGTTTCGCTATGAAGCTAAAACTGCTCCAAAAAATAAAGTCTATTTAAAAAATCAATTATCATTCTCATCATTGTTCTTATGTATTTAGAGTGATTTTTTTTTCCCTCACTGCTTTCAAGGCTTTTTCTTTTTCAAGGTTTTCAGTAGCTTGACTATAATTTCCTTTTATACTCAGGGTTTGCTAAGTTTCTTGAATTGATGGGTTATATTTTTAGTCACGTTTGGAACATTTATGGCCAATATTTCTTCAAATACTTTTCTATTTCTTTTTCTCTTTCTCCTCTCCCTTTTGGGACTCTGATTACCTATATGTCACATTACTTAACCTGGTTCCACAGGTTATTTAGGCTTTGCGTATTTCTTCAAAATTTTTATTTTTCTCTATATGTTTGCTTTGATGATTTCTATTGAAGGTGGCGGTGGTGGGGGGACATGGGTTAAATAGGTGAAGGAAATTAAGAGTATCCTTATTGTAATGAGCACTGAGTAATGTATAAAATTAAGACATATTGTATACCTGAAATGAATGTAACACTGTATATTAATCATATTTCATTTAAAAAAAAGGAAAAGAATCAAACACCTATGTATACGGAGAAAAACAATTTGAGTGACAGAAGGTTTTTCATCAGAAATCATGGAGGCCAGAAAGAAGTAACACAAAATAAAGCCAGAAAGGAGTAACACAAAATAAGCATTTTTCAACTGTGGAAAGAGCTGGCAACTCAGAATTCTGTATGCAGGAAAAATATCCTTCAGGATTGGAGGGGAAATCAAGACCTTCTCAGATGTAAAAAACTAAAAGACTTTGTCACTAGCAGACTTATCCTAAAAGAATGAATTTGGAAGTTTTCTAAAGAGAAAGGAAAAGATAGAAAGAATTTTAGAGAATCAGGAAGGAAGAATATAGGAGAACAAAAATATAGGTAAATACAATAGACAAATGGAGAGGTCATAGCTAATGGGTATGGAATTTCTGCTTTGAGGTGATAAAAATTTCTAAAATTAACTGAGGAAATGGTTACAAATTATCTGTGAATATACCAAAAATCATTGAATTATGCACTTTTAATGGATGAATTTTATCTCAATAAAGATGCTTTTAAAAATCAGAATAGTGGTAGCCTAAGGGAAGGGGTACAAAAGAATTTCCTAAGCATGAATGGGCAAGTTTTATATCTTGATCTAGGTGGTGGTAACACAAGTGTAAATACATATCTTAGTCAAAATTAATCAAACTAAGCCTTTTAATTTGTGTACTTACTGTTATAATTATACTTCAATAAAGAATATTAGAGTAAAAAATTAATAGATAATCTCGAATTCCTTTCCAAAATGCTTTTTACCAATTTACATTCATAACAACAATAATATTTAACAACATATTAAAATTCAAGTGTTCCACATCTTACCAACTATAATATTGATAATCTGAGGGACTAAATATGGGACCCCATTGTGGTTTTAATTATCAATCTGTTACTGTTAATTAGGTTAGTCATTTTTCCCATTGTTTTTTGGATATTCATGTTTCAAAAATAAGACTTTTCATATCATTTACTCAATGTTCTACTGGCTTGTTTGACATCTTCTTATCTCTGAGTCACTTATATAAGTCACAAATACCTTCTCTTAAACTGAGTTTTGTCTTCTCTCTTGTTATGGTGCATTTATTACTAATAGTCTAGAAATTTGGGGCGCCTGGGTGGCTCAGTGAGTTAAAGCCTCTGCCTTCAGCTCAGGTCATGATCTCAGGGTCCAGGGATCAAGCCCCGCATCAGGCTCTCTGCTCACCAGGGAGCCTGCTTCCTCCTCTCTCTCTGCCTGCCTCTCTGTCTACTTGTGATCTCTCTCTCTCTGTCAAATAAATAAATAAATAAAATCTTAAAAAAATAATCTAGAAATTTATGATATTGTCAAAAGTAATATTTAATAATGCAGTTTGTGCATGTGTGTATGTCTTTTAAAAGAAATACTTCTCCAACACAAGTGGGTAAGTTTGTCTCCTATAGTCTTTAATCTTCCTGGAAATGGTTATATGTGTGTGTTATAAGATAGAAATACAATTTTATTTCTAAATTTGTTTTATTTTTCCATATGGCTAACCTGTTTTGTTTGTACCATTTATGATAGATTATATATGTATTCTTTTTTCTATTTCATTAATCATTTTATTTCTATTTTGATGTCACTGATTGTATCTTACTATTTATAATTTTATAATAAATCTTGCTCTAGAAGGTAAAAAAATAACCATTTATTTAGATTACTAGAAAAATGTAAGATAAAGTGATGTTTCTAAAATGTTTTGTAAAGGTGAGGATTTTTATTTTCAAATTCCTCAGATGCTTTTTTATTGTGGCAAATTAGCCACAAGCAAATGCATCTTTTTAGTTTTCAAATTAATGTCTTAAGAGTGAAAATTATTTATTTGCCCTCAACAACGTATTTTTTCCCATTTTTGCTCTCCATTCATTTCAACAATAATGATCATAGAAGTCTACTAGTGGTACCCCAAATTTAATCTCACTTTCAATTTTGTATATTAGTTTTTTAAATTGATTCTTAATAATAAAAAATATGAAATCAGAGAGGTTTAGAACACTAATGACTTTCATTGTCTCTTACTTTAACTTAAGGAATTTCTGATGTCTCTCTAGTAATAGTCATCCTTTTTGACTTGATAATCTCTGTTTTCTAGACATTAATTGAGAACCACGGTGTTGGTGGAATGAGACTCATAGTAATTTTAGGCCACATTTTAATAGGAATGAGTGCTTGCTTTGTTTGAATACATTTCACATATATAAGTATCTGAATGAGGGGGTTATCTCTATTAATGATTTGAACTTTACTACTTTTTATAGTTCTTTTTCTTCTCTAGCTGTTTTAGAAATTGACAGTAAACTATGGAAATTATAAATATGGTACAAGCTTAAGAAATGATACCATAAAACATTGAAATCAGATAATGATGACTTACCTCTATTTCTTTTCTTAATCTTTCATGTGTCTTTTTTTCTTCTTCAAGAAAACAAGATTTTTCAGTGATAGATTCTTTTACAGTTATAATTTTATCCTTTAACTTTGTAATGTCTTCCTGTATGTTTATAAAGTTTAAAATATACAAGTCAAACAATAAATGGTCAATACAAGGTCCAACATTTTCAGTATTTCTGTAATTTAAAAAAACTAGCCATCACATTTAATTTTGGTAAACAGAATTAGAATATTACTTTTACAAGTACATAGAATGAAGAACTGTTATTCAAACAAATAAACCTTTGATTTAAAAACTTAAAATTAAAACTAATTGCAAATAAGATATTTTAAAAAGTGGTAGTCATACTGGCCATTGCACAGCAACAGTAACTAATAATACATTATATGTTAATTAAATTGAATTTAAATTTAAAAATAATAAAAAGGATGAAAACTTAAAATTAAATGTAAATAAGACATAAGAAAAGTGGTAGTCATAGTGGCAATTGCCCAGCAACAGTGTAAAGGATTCTTTTAAATTCTCTCTCAAGAAATGACATATGTTAAGTTTATATCTCCCATTGTCTTCAAAATATAGTATAAAAAAATTCTTAAGGCACAATTATTAATTGATATTGTTTGTAAAATAGCACTAAGCATACGAAATTGATTTGAATTGGTCAGATCCAACAGCCTAATAAGCTAGGGCTTCAACATTTTTGTGAGTCATACTTTCTGAAACAAATGGATTAATTGTTCACTGTAATATTTTTGACTATATATTTTTATTAATCCACAGGGGATTTGAGAACAACTCCCTTACGTATTTGTACATTTGGTATAGTGGTTACATAACTCATGTATTTAAGTTTTTAAAGTTGTGAAAATAGTTTCTGAATCTAGTTAAGCCAGCTATGGACATTTTATTAAGTTAATGATAAACGTATCACTTAATAAGTGTACTTGCAAAAAAGGAGTAATAGAAAAAGTTTTGATAAATGATATTTCAAACCTGTACTTGTTTTATGCGATTTCCTTCTGGATTTTGGAGATTTTGCGTAAGTTCCTCTTTCATTGTTTCTAGTTTTTTAACAAGATCTCGTTTTTCATGGAGTGCAGTCATGAATGACCATTTGCTTTCTACCTCCCCCAAACTATCTTTATGCTCTTTTATTTTTGCATAATATTCATTATATCTTATCATGTGTTCCTCAAAATCTTCTTGGGCTGCTTCTATGTCAAATTTAAGCTTTACATTTTCTGTATGTAAGGATTTGATTTGTATTTCCAGGTTCCCACACTGAAGTTTGGCATTCTCTATGGCAGCATCTTGCTGATAAATTCGCCTTTCTGTTTCTTTAGTTTCTGCAGAAACAGATGCTATTTGTTTTTCAAGCTCATGGAGTTCATTCTGTAAAATATTTCAATATTATTATTATTAATTCATGATATTCAACATAAGAATGTTATATTGTTTTGATCCATATGTCTGTAGTAAAATCACAACATAAAAAATACATATTTATCAGATATAGAACAATTGATATACAGTAAAAGGAACCATTCAATAAGTAACAAAATTATTTTATAATATTAGAGGGAGCCCAGAGTTACATATTTCTTACTTTTTAATGTTCATCTAATTCAAAATATTAAAATTTTATAATTTATGTTAACATTTTATATGTAAAAGTTACTTTATAATCATTTAAATAATATATTCATGGACATCAGATGTACTTACTGAAGATAATATGATAAAAATGATAAAGCCTTAGACTAAAAATCAACAGATCTGGATTCTAGGGCCCTTACTGCCATTCACTAGTTGGTATGATCATACATAGCAAACTTAATTGCCCTATCCAAATCTCACTTTCTTCATTTGTAAATGAGTATAAAGATGTCTGCCTTACATCTCCAGGACAGTTGGCATTTTTCACAAGTATCTCCTTTTTAAAATCTACTTTTCAACCACCATTCTTCACTGGTTCTCTTCAGATATCTGAGCCTTCCTTCTCAATCTCAATTTTTCCTTCAAATACAGGTCTTCTACAGGGTGCAATCATCATAATTTCCTCTGTTCATTCTATGTATACTCTTTGGGTAATCTTATCCATACTTACATCTTAAGCTACATATCAGAATATAGTAACTGTTGAGTCCTATACCTAGGTGCCACTGGCCATCTCAAATTCATCATGTCTCCAAATCAGACTAATCCTACTCCCTTTCCCATCCTGTTCTTCCTTGCATTACTTACCTATTGTCAGAACCACAAAGCCTCAGTGACATACAATAAATATTTATTGCTCACATGAATGGGAGCAGCTGGAGTTGGCTAGATGTTGACATTGGTTAGATTTGCTCAAATGTCTGGGCTTGACTGGCTAGAAGGTGGTTTGATTTAGCTGACTGGGCTGGCTGGGGTATCTTGGCTTTGCTTCATATGTATTTTGTCCTCTAGTGGGCTAGGCTAGGCATGTCCTCAAGATGATAGCAGATGCAAAAGAATGGAAGCCTAATTATGGAAGAGCTTTTTCAAGCTTCTGTTTATAATATTTGTTAATATCCCAGCTAGTCACATGATGAAACTCACAGTCAGGGGGTAGAAGTATGCCCACCCACTGTAATGATACATGGCAAGGGTGTGACTATATATATCAGGATGAAGAATTGGGACCAAAAATGCAAATTACCACACCTCTAGTTTCCCAAACTAATTAACTAATGGTACTACTTTGGGAGCCAGCCTTAATTCTTTCCTTTTCTTTACTGTTTATATCTCTTCACCAAATTTTATAGATCCTCCCACCAAAACAGCTCTGCAGACCATCATCCATTCTTTTTTTTTTTTTTCCTATCTAGTATGGCCATTCTCTTTAAATAAATTTATAATTTTGGGAAGGGGCAGTGCATTAAAAAGATAGACCCAGTTATCCTTTTCCTGGCAGAGATAAGAGAGAAAAATATAACATGCTGATGAACCTCAATTTTTATCTCTAGCTCTAAGATTTCAAATGCCCTCTTAACATTCCTCTTTGGATACTCAATAGACATCTAAACTATACATGCTTAGAAAAGAATCTATACACCCAAAATGTTCCTCCACTAGTCTTCCTGATTTCAATAAATTGCATCACTTTATACCTAATACTCAAGACCTACAAATCATTCTTGATTCTTCTCTTTACCTAATCCCCCACAACCTACTTACCAGCAAAGCTTGATGGTTGGGCCTCCAAAATAAAATCCCAAATCCACTTCTGACCAGTTTTTTTTTTTTTAGATTTTTTTTAAAATTTTTTTTATTTTTTAATTAAAGCATAATGTATTATTTGCCCCAGGGTACATGTCTGTGGATCCTCAGGCTTACACATTTCACAACACTTACCATAGCACATACCCTCCCCAATGTCCATAACCCAGCCACCCTATCCCTACCCGCCCCTACCCCCCAGCCACCCTCGATTTGTTTCATGAGTTTAGGATTCTCTTATGGTTTGTCTCCTTCCTGATCCCCTCTTGTTTCATTTCCCTCTCCCACCCCCCACAACCCCCCACCCTGCCTCTCGAATTATTCATATCAGAGAGATCATATGATAATTGTCTTTCTCTGATTGACCAGTTTTTGTAGTGTGGCCTGCCTCCTGCCTGGTCTTCCTATTTCCATTTCCCCCCCCTCCTACAACCATGTTCCACAAAGCAGATGGAAGAATCTTTCAAAAACATTAAGTCGCATCTTATTACTCCTCTGCTCAAGACCTTCCAGTGATTTCCTATTGCAGTAATAATAAAATTCAAATTCCTTAATATGGCTTGTAAGGTCATATATCCTTTAGTCACTATTTACTGTGCCATTCCTCTCATGTTTTACTCTCCTCTTCCAGCCTCCTTTCTATTTATTAAATATGCCTAGTGCCTTCTCATCTAAGGATATTTGTAATTGCTCTCTCAACCTTAGGACTTCTTTACTTCTGGTTATTACCTGTTGTGGTCTTTGTCTTTCACAATTCACAATTATTATTACTCTTCAAATAGTGTTCCCTGAATTAAAATATAAATTAACCACTTTTCCTCTTCCTTGAGTTACTCTCTATGCATTATTGTATTTCCTTTGTAACACATCAATTAATGGAATTACCTTTTTTGTTTATTTATTGCCTGCCTCCTCTGACTGGAAAGTAAGCCCCATGGGTACAGTAACTGTGTCTGTCTTCTTTACTGTTATCTTCTCAGTATTTAAAATAGTACTTGGTACAGTGAAGTTGCTCAATAAATATTAAATGATTGAATGAATGGTGTACAGGGACACATCACTGCCAGCTAGATCAGGCTATTGATACTATTGATCAATATGGGGACTGACGGTATTGCCACTGATTTGGTTATCATCTCTTCTCTCTCCTGGACTAATATAATAGACTATTAATGTTTCTCTCCAGCTTTAGTCAATTCCTCCTTCAATCCATTTCTACCTTCCACTAGAATTTGTTGATGTTGTTCTCCTCCTCCTCCCCTTCTTCCTCATGCCCAAACCCTCCTTCTCCTTTTATCCCTCCTCTTTCTTTTTCCTTCCCTTCCTCTTCCCCTCTCCTTCTTCTATTTTTTTTTGTTTATAGATTTATTGAGGTAGAATTTACATAAACTTCACATATTTAAACTTTACAGTTGATGAGATTTGACTTACTTTTATGTTTATGAGACATCACAATAAATAAACATATCTATTACCCACAAGTTTCCTCCTGCTACTTTGCAATCCATCCTTCCCTCCCATCCATTCCCAGACAACCATTCATTTGCTGTCTGTCACTAAAGATAAGTTTGCATTTTCAAGAATTTTACATAAATAGAATCTCACCATATATATTTTTTTAGTTTCACTTCTTTCACTCAGCATAATTACTTCTAGATACATCTGTATTGTTGTATATATCAGTGGCTCTTCCTTTTTATTGCTGAGTAGCATTCCATTGTATGGATATACCACACTTTGTTCTGATGGGTATTTGGGTTGTACGCAGTTTTCCAGTAAGCATACACTTTCATTTCTCTTGGGTAAACAAATATCTAGAAGTTGAATAGCTGAGTTATATGGTAAATATATTTTAATCTTCTAAGAAATTGTAAATAAAAACAGTTTTACTTCCTCCTTTCAATATGGATGCCTTTTATTTATTTTTCTTTCATGATTGCACTTGCTTCAACCACCAGTATCATAGAAAGAATAGAAGTGGTAAGACCACATATCCTTACCTTCCTTGCTCCTGATCTTCGGTGAGAAACATTCACTTTTTCACCATTAGTTAAGAAGTTGCTATAGGATTCATAAAGGGATGTATATGTCCTTTTTTAGGTTAAGGAATTTCTACTCCTAATTTGCTAGTTTTTATCATGAATGGATGTTGGATTATGAAAAGTATTTTTTATGCATGTACAATTCTCTTTCTAAAATATAAATGTAATAATTTGTTCTCTTGCTTAAAGCCCGCCAAAACCTTCCCATTATCTTTAGAATAACGTCCAGGTTTTTTATCATAGTATGTATCTCCCACCACTTCTCAAAATATACCCTGTACTATACTGCCACCAAACTACATATACAGTTGACCCTTGAGCAAC
Organism: Potos flavus; assembly: GCA_028534135.1. NCBI lineage: Eukaryota > Metazoa > Chordata > Mammalia > Carnivora > Procyonidae > Potos > Potos flavus. The sequence continues at coordinate 48,600,808 of CM052883.1, forward strand.
ACATGCATGGGTCCACATATAAACAGATTTTATGTATATATAAATACAGTACAGTACTGTAAATATATTTTCTCTTCCTTGAGATTTTTTTAAAAAAGATTTTATTTATTTGTTTGAGAGAGAGTGAGCGAGAGAGTGCACAAGCCAAGGGTAGAGGCAGAGGTAGAAGCTGACTGCCCCCTGAGCAGGAAGCCCAATGCAACTTGCAACTCAGGACTTGATCCCAGGACCCTGGGATCATGACCTGAGCCCAAGGCAGATGTTTAACTGATTGAGCCACCCGGGCTTGTGATTTTCTTAATGACTTTTTTTTCCTCTAGCTGACTTTATTGTAAAAATGTAGTATATAAGACATGTAACTTAAAAATATGTCTTGACTGTTTACGTTATTGGTAAGTATTCTAGTCAATAGTAGCCTATTGTAGTTAAATTTTGGGGGAGTCAAAAGTTATATGGGGATTTAACTGGCCCAGGGTAGCACTCCTAACCCCCACATTATTCAAGAGTCAACTGTAGTTCTATGAATGTATCAAATGCTATGTCAGGCTTCTGTGAATTTTCTCAGGATCTTCTTGCCCAGAATACCATCCTCCTCACCCCCAACCCTTAAACCTGTCCTAGATAACCAATACTCAAGTGAACTCCAGCTGCCTTTTTTTAAACTCAACTGAAACATCACTTTGCGATCATTCCTTCTTCAGCGTTAAATGTGTTCATGCCTCTATTGTTGACTTTACTACCCTGCATATAATTATTTATTTACTTGTCTCTCTCTTCAATAGATGAGTGAGGACAATGTTTGGCAAAATGCTTAATAAAAAGTAGGCCCTTGATATAAGTGAAATAACACTCGTGAAGCTCACTGAAGACTGAGAAATTTTACGGAAAATTTCTTTATAAAAAGCTAAGACATTTTTATATTATATTCTCTTGCAAAAAATGTATTCTTTTCTAAAAGTGATAATGCAATGCAAATATTTATGAGATCCATATTACCATGATAGTATAATTATTATCATCATATCTCTGCTGGTACATTAATACTAAAGCCAACATCAAAATCTAGCTCTATACTGTCCACCAGGGCCCCAGCAGGATGCTGTATATATATTTACAAATATTAATTCATTTAATACTCATGAAAACCTTGTAGGCCGGTCATATTTTACAGATACAAAAACAGAAGCACAGAGAAATTAAACAATAGAGCTAAAAGCAGCAAATCTTGCCTTTCAAACTAGGCAGCTGGGCCCTACAGCCTATTTTTCAGTTCCATAATATATTTAATAATAACCTTTACAAACACATAGTAAAGATACCATTTCCATTTTTGTTTCTTTAGCTATATTAACAGAGTATAGTTATATCTAATTGTGCTGCATACAAAAAACAAGTATGGCTTCCAAATTTCCCACAGTGGAATTATGAATATATTATGAAATATAAGGAACACAAAAATGTTTCTTATCACTTTGTAATGTTCACTGAGAACCAATAACTCAAAAGCCATGGCTTTAAAAACACTGGCTTAAAAACTTAACCTTTCTTCAATTTAGCATTTTACGAAAAACTATGAAATAGAAGTGAGTTTAAAATAATTCTATATGATACATTGGGTTTTATATGTACATACTACAGTTGTAAGGACATTGCTGAATCCTTGTATATTAGGTGTGTGAAATGTTCCATGAAACTAAAATACTTGTATAGACTTCACTTTGGGATAACAGAATAATTAAGGAGTAAATATGAAAAACAAGGAGTTTCAAATAGCCTCCCAAATTAAGTATCTTTCATAACTTCCCTGTTAATAATTTAATATCATTTTAAAGACAGCACTGACTCATTTAAAAGACCATATGAAGTAGCTTACCTGCAAATGGAACAGAACTTTTTTGTTTTTTTCTATTTCTGATGTTTGTGATTGTTGTTGCTTTGCAACTTGCTCTACAGCATCAGTTAATGAAGATGTGCCTTGGTTCGCCAGAGCTAGACAAAAGAATAAAGTACATAATAAAACTGTAAGTTGCAAACACTCTAAGAAAGTTATTGTTTCTTCACTCAAAGTCATGAAAAATGTGGTATGTCTCATAAATAATGTAGATTTAGGATTGGTAATATTCCCTGACTATAAACAAAACCAAAATAAAAAATCATAAGAATACACAATGCAGAATTGTCTACTGTAATGTTATACCTTTCCTGTATGGAACAGTATAAATATTTAGATTGCCCTAATTTTTTTTATCCAGGCCACTTACACATATGCATAATT
>CM052883.1:48603582-48637137 GCA_028534135.1 Potos flavus
CAAAAGATAAAAATGAAAACAAACTACTGCCACCTACTGATAATGCATTACAATTGCTTAAATTAATGAAAACGGAGTTTAGTCTAGACAGTATCAATTACTCTTTCATTCAAGCTACATATGTAGGTACATATAAGATATTGTGAGATATCACAATATGCATGTGGTATGTCTCATAAATAATGTAGATTTAGGATTGATAATATTCCCTGACTATAAACAAAACCAAAATAAAAAATCATAAGAATACACAATGCAGAATTGTCTACTGTAATGTTATACCTTTCCTGTATGGAACAGTATAAATATTTAGATTGCCCTAATTTTTTTTATCCAGGCCACTTACACATATGCATAATTACAGTGCTACCGTAATAAGTATATAGCAATTATAGTTGATGAATTTTCATTATAGGCCTGCATTTTCAAGTTGTTATGCCTTTTCTAAATACCATCTCAATATGCAAGATATTGTGAGGAATATAAAGATGAATTAAGTGATTCTGATTAAAAAAACAATATCTACAGTATTCCATAGTAAATGTCCAATTTACATATAAAACACAATCACTTAGAAAAATACTATCAACTAAAAAAATTAGTTTTACAGAAAACAATGTAATACAGATACTATATTAAACTACCATTCTTTCAATAATAACTATAGTCAACATTTATTGAGTACTTACAAGTAACTAGCATTTTTCTAAGTGCTTTTACATGAATTATCTTTATTTTCCCTCAGAGCAATCCTATAGGCTAGATACTATTTTTACTTACATTTTGTAGATGAATAAACTAAGACTTGGAGAAATTAAGAAATTAGCTAAAGGCCACACATCAACAAGTAGGAAGGATGGAATTTGAAACAATTAGGATCCAAATTACATTTATTAGGCACTTAATATGTACTAAAGCACTGGGATAAGCATGATTTGTGCATTATCTCTTTTGCATTGAAGAGGCAAGTGCCTCTATTTGGCCCTTGGGAGAATTTCAAAAGGCCATGTTTCAAGCTTTTGGAAACTCAACATCCGGTACCTCCTCCAAGTTAGTAAGCAAAATAACGCAAGGTTGTCAGACTACTCTGGGGCTTTTGAGAGCTTTTAGTTTAGAAGAATTAAAAGGAGGCAATTGTATATGTGTACCTGTGTCACATAAGCACTGTTTTTCTTTTTATTTTAATTAACATATAATGTATTATTTACCCCAGGGGTACAGGTCTGTGAATCATCAGGCTTACACATTTCACAGCACTCACCATAGCACATACCCTCCCCAATGTCCATCACCCAGCTACCCTATCCCTACTCCCCTACCCCCCAGCAACCCTCAGTTTGTTTCATGAGATAAAGAGTCTCTTATGGTTTGTCTCCCTCCCTATTCCATCTTGTTTCATTTTGCCCCCGCTGGCCCCCATAACCCCTCCGCCCTGCCTCTCAAATTCTTCATATCAGAGAGATCATATGATAATTGTCTTTCTCTAATTGAATAAGCACTGTTTCTCATTCTGAATGGGAAAAGCTGTCATGTGAACCCGCTAGGTAGTTAAAGTAGTTAAGTTTATAATTTCATTCTACCCTTTTAGAATACTTTATCAGAAAACAGATAATTTTTCCTTGTATGAAATTGTTTTCTAAGTGGGAGGGGGGCTTAATATCTAAAGCTGATATTTAACTGAGAAAGCTAAAAAATTAGCCTGGGGAAAGATGAGATAAAAGAGTTCTCTGGTATCAAACAAATTTTAAATAATGGTCTATATTTATCAGAAACATGACGAAATCAGATTTGAGTGGTTCAATTCCAAAAGGATAATAGTGAGAAAAATGTGACACACTGTACAAATGAGTAAGAATACACATTTCAGGAAAAAAAAAAAAGACCATAAGTCTTTTCAACCACATGTTTTCAAGAGAAGTTACGACATTATCAGAGTCATCCAAAGGAATTAATTAACGGAATCATTAAAAATGTATTCACACCTATTATTTACTTGTGTGTTAGGATCTGCTAGGACTAGGGATTACCCTCTTTTTTGACTAGGCAATGCAACTAAGGTTTCAGGATGCTGAAAACAAAACAAAACAAAACGAAAAACCCAGAGGATTAGTACCATTCCTTAACTTCCTATTAAAGACAATACAGGCAACGTTAATACATTATCCACATTGCTTCTAGCTTTCTACCAAAGGTGAGATTTCTCTGAATTTTCTGATAGTACTGGACTACCAAATGTGTCGTTAAAGTGTAGACATACAGAAACTGATCAGCGGCTTGAATCCAAGCTTTAAGAGATGGCTGGGCCACTGTTTCAAATAGAAATGATATGCCAATGATGAAATCCAGTCATAACCTACCTGCTTGCTTCATTGAGAACAGTAAGAAGCAAGGTCTTCTGTTACTCTACAAGTAAGCATGATTTCTAAAACATGAGGAGCTTGTAGTGGGTTGAATGGTGCACCCCACCCCCAATATGTCCATGTCCTAACCTCCAGAACCTGTGAATGTGGTCTTGTTTGGAAAAATAGTTTTTGCAGATGTAATTAAGTATCTTGAGATGAGATCATCCTGGATTTAGGGTGGATCCTAAATCCAATGACAGGTAAGAGACTGGCTATGCAAACAGTGGCCAGACCATATATAAATACAGCAGTCTTACCGACAACCTGCAGCAACCAATTCAGGAAACCAGTCCACTATTTACAGTAATCAGACTAGGAAGCCATCCTGCTATGTCAGACTTGTAGGAAGCTAGACTACTATCTCTAATAACAATTCCAGAGGCCAAACAATAAGTCCTGTAATAACTGGCTCCAAATGACTAGTATTTGATGAATAACTAACAGCTTCCCTAATTGGGACCAATCAGAGAAAGCCAAAATGTACACTCTTAGCTAATCACATAGGATGTTCCACTTCCAGTTAACTTACCTACAGCTTTCCTATACCAGTAGCCTCCAATCAGGGTATACCTGAAGATTTCCTTTTTTTCCACTATTAAAGCTTTCCTACTCTGCCAACACACAAATGATAGTGGCTGACTCCCTTGCCATAGCAAACTCTGAATAAATAATCTTTGCTTGTTCTCATATGGTTGGTCATTATTTCCACACAGGTGTCCTTACAGCAGAAAGGTAGAGGGAGATTTGAAAATCAGACACACATTAAGAAGACTATATGAGTATGAAGACATAGAGTTCCAAGTCACACAGCTCCAAGCCAGGGAACAAACACCTGGAGCCACCAGAAGCTAGAAGAGGTAAGGAAAATGACACTTTGAAGGGAATATGGTCCTGACAACACCTAGACTTGGGACTTCTGTTTCTATAACTTTGAGAGAATACATTTTATCATGACTCTCTGGTTAAAGTGACTTGAAAAATAACATTTAGAGAAAATTTATATACTATCAAGTTCCTTATAAAGTGTACACATTATAGTGTTTAATTGACTTTTTCAATTTATTACTAGGCTATGGGTCCAGACTGCATCAATGAGAGGGTTTGCTTTATATGAACAAAATGCTAAGGAAGAAGCAATTAATTCTGTCTGGTGAGGGAATGGGGATTCAAGGAAAGTTATGATTGAGCTTGGAAGATCTTAACAAGTAGCAGTTAGATAAACATAAAAAGAGAAGGGTGTTCTAAGTAAAAGGAATAGCATGTGTAAAGGATAAAATCTTGAAATTCATCCAAGGAACAGCCTTTAGTTTGAGCGGCTTGGGAATAAGGCAGTTGTTTTTCAAACCTAATTATACATCTGAATCATCTGTATAGATTAAAACAAAATAAACAGCAAAGAAAAACATGCCCAGACTTGACTCCTAGAGATTCTGATTCAAATGTATATCGAATGGAGTCCCTAGATTATTTTAAGTTCTGTTTGTAGTTCTGATGTGCAGCCAGGAGAACCACTGGAATGGGGTGAATGGAGATGAGGTAAGACAGGTGATGAGGCTAGATAGTCTAGGAACAAATGGTGAAAAGAAATGTTATGTAAATACAACACAATGACAAACTATCTCTGCTCGGCAGCTTTCCTATCTTGAAATATTTTTAAATTCTTTACTACCACTACTGTCTAATGAAAGAAAATGAATTCCCATCATTGTCTATAAAAACACGGATAAATGTTTTAAACCAGCATTGTAACTCAACAGATCTCTATTTTGCTTAAGGTAACATTTAACATAAAACAAACTCAGAGAGTGAAGAGTGCACCTTCTGATCACATGTACTATCAACTGAGGGCTCTTAACAAATGCCCCACAAAAATCATGAAAATACAAATTTTAACAAAAACATCTGCCAGGGATACTGAACAGCGAATTCCTATTCTGGGTTGGTGATCCCATCACCTAGTCAAATAGAATGGAAGCACTTGCCCACCTCCAGTGCTCTTCTAAACTCCCAGATACCTAGGACTCTTACTCTTTCAGGCAAAACTTCTTCAGCATTTATCTTCTGAGCAAAAACGAAGACAAAAGGGACCTCTCCTTCCATCATAACCAGTTCCACAGGAAGCACCCTTTGTCCTAATCTTCAAAGGCGGGACAGATTTTCCCTTTATCTTAGCATCTGCCCTCCATGTAGTAACTGCTCAGTATTTCTAAATGAATGTTATACTCTTTGAGGTTAGACAAGGGATGCTAATTTATCACAATTCTAAGAGTTACTGCCTTTTAATTTTCTACTAGTGGCACGTACTTTTAAACGGCCATACAAGACTGTCAATACAAATAAAAGAGCTGTAAAGAGTGTTCGTCCAATTGGGGAGGATATGTGCTATGGTGAGTGCTGTGAAATGTGTAAGCCTGATGAGTCATAGACCTGTACCCCTGGGGCAAATAATACATTATATGTTAATTAAAAAAAAAGTGTTCGTCTAGTCAGCAAGTAAGGTGGAATCAGCAAAACGGTAAAGGAAGGTTCAACCAAATGTTTCTGGAAACAAAAAACACACACACACACGCACTGTAAAAAACACCAAGAACTACAAACTCCACCCAAGGAGGCCTATTACTTGAACCCTGGATGGGGCAAATTTCCAAGTGCTAACACAAGCTGGTTCTCAGGGTTGGGCTCTGGTGATGAAACCAAGTGTCTGACCCACACTGCTCGTCCTCGAGCGTTGGGGGAGCGGGCTTGGGGAGAGGGCTTCCACCCGCAGGAGGGAGTCTGTCATTTGTTCCCCGGGGCGCTCCCGCGGCCCCGCTCTCCTCAGGGGCCCGCCCGCCTGCCTGCCTTTCCGCCGCCCCGCTCCCCTCTCCTGCCTGCCAGCCTGCCAGACGCCCCGCTCCCCTCACGGGGCCGCCCGTCCCCCTCACAGGCTCGCCCTCCTGCCGCCCTGCTCCCCTCCGCGGCCCGCCAGCCTTCCCACTGCCCTGCTCCCCTCACCCGCCCATCAGCCTTCCAGCCGCCCTACTTACCTCACCAAACCGCCCCCATCACCTGGTCCGCCCTCCCACCGCCACGCTCCCCTCAGCAGCGTGCGGGCCTGCCAGCCGCCCCGCCCCCTCACTGGCCCGCCCCCCTGTCCGGGGGCCCGCCCACCTGCCAGCCGCCCCGCCCCCCTCACTGGCCTGACTTTCTGCCGCCCCCCACTCGTCGCTTGCCTGCCAGCCTGCCAGCCTCCCGGCTCCTCTAACGGGCCCGCCCTCCCGCCGACCTCCTGCCGCCCGGCTCCCCTCACCCCGCGCCAGCCTCTCAGCCGCCCCGCTCCCCTGAGGGGCCCGCAAGTCTGCCAGCCGCCCCGCTCCCTTCCCCCGCGCGCCCGACGTCCCTCCCCACTCAAGGGCCCGCCCGCCGCCCCGCCCCGGTCACGGGCCCGCCTCCCGGCCACCTCCCCTCACGGCCCGCGGTCCCGGCCCCCGCCAGCTGACCCGGCTGGCTCCTGCTAGAGGGCTCTGGTTCCTGTTTCTCTTGCCTCAACCGGGCGGCGGAGGACGGCCTCGACGGGCTGCGCTGACCTGGAACTGCTGAGGCGGCCGCGGGGGCCGGCGCTCGGCTCCTCCCGGGCTTTCCCCCCGTGCCTCTCGGTACCCAGCCCTCTTCTCCCGAACTCGCTCGTGCTTCCCTGCGGGTCGCCGGCCTGGCTCAGCCTGGTCCTCCAGAGCCGCGGGGCCCCAGCCGTCGTGCCCACGCCAGGCGGGGCGCCCGTGGTCGGTCGGCGGTGAGGTGGGTGAGGTGGGGCAGGCGCTGCAGCGGCGGAGTCACGGGGTCGCGCTTAGAACTCCAGGTACCACGCTTGTGGCTTCCGGGTTCCGTCCAGGCTCTGGGCGGAGGGGCGGCGCCCGGGCGCCTCAGAGCTCGCGGAAGCCTGAGGGTGCAAGCCGAGGCGGAGCGCGGGCAGGCGGGGCGGGGAAAACTGCCTGCGCTGTGCGTCCGTGGGTCAGAAAGTCCCAAGGAGCGGGGAGGAGGCGGCGGCGGAGGCGCCCCGGCAGGTGGAGACCCAGCACCGGACCGAGTGGGGCGGGGGCAGGTGCTTTTTGTGGCATTTCCCAAGGCAGAGGGGAGGATGGTTGTCACTCCCCTCGCTTCTCTCAGTGCTTTTCAAACCTGGCGAGATGAACTTCAGTGGGAGCCCCGTACCGTCCGGAGTGGAGGTTGGGAGTGGCTGCAGGAGAAAAGCGCTCCGGGCCGCGGGGGTCACCACCCAAGGCGGCCCCTGAAGAGAAACCGACTTTTTGGGCTGGGAGGGGAGAAGATCCGCGCGGGGCGGGTGCCAGGTACGGAGTAAGGAAGCCAGTGGGCAGTAAGTCTGATCCAAAGCGCTGACTTGGAGAGCTGTGTAAATCCTGGAATCTTTTCAGCTTTTATTCTCTTAAAAACGTAAATTTTAGATGCGACTCCATTAACCTATTGAAGGCCCCGATATTTCATATGAAGGGGTGTGAACTAACATGCTAGTCATGTCAGGATTAATGATACACATATAACATAAGTTGACACCTTGTAATTAAAAAGCAGGACTTTGTCTAAGTTAACAAGTAATTCCCTACTTAAAATTCGCTGTATGAAAAAACATCACACACATACACACACACGCGCGCACACACACACACACACACACACACACAGAGAAACTGTTGGCTCTGCCGGAAAGATGTACAAATCATTTCCACAAAACGAATTAAAAGATGGGTCCACTCTCTTGGTTCTCTTAGGACAAATAATGGACTAGCTTTGCTTGGAGTCGTCTAGATCTATTTTATTACGTTTTTAGATCAGTGAAACTTTTTTTTTAACATAGGTACAAATTTGTAACTATGAGAAGATTGATAAAATTTTGCATTCTTAGGCTAATTTTTCTTTATAGGTGATTTCTTAGGAGGCACAGAAATCTTCTTTGAAGGGCTTTGTACTCTACTGAAGGATGGCAGAAGCAGTGTTGATTGATTTCTTTGGTTTGAAATTTAACTCTCAGAAAAACAGTCATCAGGCATTACTGAAGATATTGAATGCTGTCAGATACCACCATGCTGCCAAGGCCAAATTTCTTTGTATAATGTGTTGCAATAACATCAGCTGTGAAAGGGATGGTGCACATAATAACTGTGAATTAGAAGCAAGCAATGGATTATCAACTCTCTTGAGAGAATTTGAGACTGTTAGCAATCCTAGTATGGCTGCCTCTTTGTATACTATTAAGCAAAAAATTGATGAAAAAAATTTGAGCAGCATTAAGGTAATTGTACCCATGCACCGGAAGACATTACTGAAGGCTTTTATTGATCAACTCTTCACCAATGTTTACAGTTTTGAGTTTGAAGACTTACAGGTGACTTTGAGGGGAGGTCCTTCGAAAGAATCCACTGAAATAAACATGATCACGGCTCAAGAAGTAGAAGCAATCCAGAATGAAATTCAAACACATTTGAGAAGTCTGCCAGCACTGAGAGGAGAGTTAACCATTATCACATCTCCTTTAATCTCAGGTATGTTAAACGCTGTGTTGTTTCTACTGTATACATGAAAAACTAGTCTTTCTTTAGAGGTTGTTCACCTTTTTTCCCCTCCTTTCTTCCGTAGACTATAGGTTTATTAGCTCATAGGCATCAGTTGCAACATAGGAGTGTGAGGAATGTCAAGGGATATCAAGGGATAGTCCCTTCAAATCCACCCTTAACAAATAAATTTGCTTTATGCAAATTCAGTTTTAAGACAAATTACCCAGCCTTCCTTTAAAATAAGATTTATGACCCCAAGCATCTCCTATTTAGACATTCTGATACCTTAACTCATTGGCACCTTCACAGAAGAATGATATTTTAAAAAGTGAATCTTACTTTTTGGTTAAATGATATTTACTGTGGGCTATATGCTGTTAGGAATAACAAAGATAAATGGGACGGAAGATACTCTTTGCAGAGCAATAATCCCATGGGGAAGGTAAAGCACACACAAAGCCATTTATAACAGAACACATGAGGTACACAGTGCTGTAGAAATTGGAAGCTAGAAAAACATGCAGCTTGAGGTAATCAGGGAAAGTGTTACTGAAACACGGTTTGTAACATTTTATAGTCTTTTGTATAGCATATTTTTAATCTTCATTACTTCTATTCAACAGATATTTTCTTACATGGATTTACTACAAGAACAGGTGGAATATCTTACATCCCAACTCTTAGCTCATTCAATCTCTTCAGTAGTTCCAAAAGGAGAGATCCCAAGGTCGTTGTTCAAGAAAATCTGCGTAGGTTGGGGAATGCTGTAGGATTTAATGTGGAGAAATTTTACCAAATAAAGGTAAAATTTTGTTTCATGTTTTAGAAGATCTAAAATATATTCTTGACTGTGCTAATGACTACATGAACTTTAATCAAGCTATTTAACTTTTCATCTGGTGGTTTATCTAAAATTTTAGGATAATGCATATGGTTGTTTTTCTTAGAACTATACACTATAGCCTAAAAATCAGTTCATCATAGCTATATTTCACCTGAAGCTCCTTATATCTAAAAGTACAGTTAATTTTTATAGTACCACTGCCCTTTTTTGATTTAGAAGGAAGATTCCAGAACGGTGGGAGAGAAAGGCCATTTATTTTCTAAATTAACATTAGGAGGAACTAGGATCACTATTGATGCCTTGTTTCTTACAGAATTCTAGCTTCATTTGGGTCAGGAAAAGTAAAAATATCTTTAATTTGGTAATCAATTTAACTTCTTTCCATAAATAGCACTTTATGGAAAGTGCTGCAAGTAGAGATTTACCCATCTCTAGTAGGAGATGTTTGTGATGGACTGTATTAAATTGTTAAGTGTTAAAGTCTGTTTTCTTTTGAATAAAATGTACAGAGATTATAATACCAAAAGTTAAATGACAAGTAAATTTGGTATTTTACCATCGAAGTGAAATGTTTAATGCTTGCTAGTAATATTAAACTGGTTATATAATTTTATACACAATGAGTATTTTCAGAAAAAGCTTATGGTATGAGAAATTCTACGCTCAAAATATTTTTATCACACATCTTTGGTACAGACTGATCATGCCAATGACGTCTGGATTATGGGAAGGAAAGAACCTGAATCTTATGATGGAATCACCACAAATCAGAGGGGAGTCACAATAGCAGCTCTTGCTGCTGACTGTATACCAATTGTTTTTGCTGATCCTGTCAGAAAAGCATGTGGTGTTGCTCACTCTGGTAAGTATTCTTAATTAAGCATTTAGGATTGTACCAGTTTTGTAGTATAGGAAAAGTTCTAATTTCTTTCTAGTGCCCATGACAGTTAATTACTTTACAAGTATTAAATATAAAAATAGGAATAGAGCCAGCATACTTTTATTATAGAAGCAGATAAAAGCAGTATCTAAGTCAGATTACATGAATCAGAGTAGAATTCCCAAAGGAAGCAGTACCCAGGCTGGTTCCTGAGGAATTTGCAGAACTTGACTAGGTGCCAGGATTTCTCAGAAGAGTTGCTATTAACATTTTGGGCAAGATAATCTTATATGATAGTTTACTTGGCTTTCAAAATTTCTAATGCCAGTAGCACCCCCAGCTGTTGTAATAACAACAACAAAAGCATCTCCATGCTTTTCAGAACACTCCAAAGGGAGTGGTACTGCCTCTTGTTGAGAACCCCTGAAGTCTAGGCAATGGGGACTAAGAAGATAAGGCATGTTGGAGAAAGGTATTCATGCAGATGAAGGTGCAGCAAGATGTGTAAAGGTATGGAGGTAAGAGGCAAGATATGTTTGGAAAACTGCATTTAGTTTAATATGTTATAGTCTAGTGCCTTTAACTATTCTCTAAAGTTAAGAACAAAGGATTTTTCAATGTTGTGTTAAGGTTATGGAATTTTATTTTCTGAAGGTATTTTAAAATGCTATTTAGATTATCCTATGGTTATGACTATGTGAAATGATGGATGATCTTTTAGATTTCTTTCTGCTTGTAAATCTATGACTACTTTGCTTTTTAGACAAAAGATAAATAAGAAAGTGGCATATTTTTCTTCTGATCTAGCTAAAGTTATGGGATTGAATGACTAGAAGTCAGATTTACGATTTGACATTGTCAAAAAGTTATTTGAGTCTTAGTTCTTGGATATAAAAAGAGAATCTTATTTGTTACTTCTTAGGTTTTGAAACATTATTTTTAAATATCAACGATTAAAGCTTTAAAAATGAAACACTCTTAAATAAAGTTAAAGGTCTGACATTTTCTGATTTCAAAACTTGTTATAAAGCCATAGGAATCAAAATAGTATGATACTGGCATAAAAGTAGACATACAGACCAATAGAATAGAAGAAAGAGCCGAGAAATAAACCCTCGCATATATGATCAAAAGATTTTTAACAAGGTACCTGGACTATACAGTGGGGAAAGGACAGTCTCTTCAAGAAATAGTGCTGAGAAAACTGGATATTTACATGCAAAAGAATGATGCAAAAGATCCTTATTTTACATCATATATAAAAATTAACTCAAAATAGGTTAAAGACCTAAATGTAAGAGCTAAATCTACAAAACTTGTTAAAGAAAGTGTAAATCCTCATGAACTTAGTTTAGGCAATGGTTTCATAGATATGACACCAAAAACACAAGAAACAAGAGTAAAGACAGATAAATTGAAATTCATCAAAATTAATAAACTGCATCAAAGGACACAGGCAACAAAGTTAAAAGGTAACCCATGGAATGGGAGAAAATATTTGCAGTTCATATATCTGATAAGGGGTTAATCTCCAGAATATATAAAGAACTCCTACAACTCAACGAAAAAATCTATAACCCAGTTAAAAATGGGCAAAGGTTTGAATAGACATTTCTCCAAACATGATAAGCAAATGGCCAAAAGCAAATGGTGAAAAGATGCTTAATGTCACTAATAATTAGGGAAATGCACATCAAAACTATATGGAGATATCATCCCATACCCATTAGGATAGCTAATATTTAAAAAACAAACAAAAAGAAAATAACAAATGTTGGCGAAGATGTGGAAGAATTAGAACTCTGATGCACAATTGGTGGGAATGTAAAATCGTGGCAGCTGCTATAGAAAGTAGTATGGTGGTTCCTCAAAAATTTTTAAATAGAATTACTGTATGATCCAGCAGTTCTACTTCTGGGTATATATCCAAAAGAATTGAAAGCACACCCGTGCTTATAGCAGAATTATCCATAATAGCAAAGAGGTGGAAGCAATATAGGTGTCCATAGATGGATAAATAGATAAGCAAAATGTGATATATACATACAATGGAATATTATTTAGCATTAGAAAGGAAGGAAATCCTGACACCTGAATGAGGACCTTGAGGACATTATGCTAAATATAATAAGTCAGTCACAAGAGACACTGTAAGATTCCACTTATATGAGGTATCTAAAGTAGTCAAATTCATAGAAACAGTGGAATGGTGGGTGCCATGGGCTGGGGGAAAGTGGAGAGGGGGAATTGGTATTTAATGGGCATTGAGTTTCAGTTTTGCAAGATGAAAAAGTTCTAGAGCTTGCTTGCACAACAATGTGAATATATTTAACACTACTGAAGTATACACTTAAAAGGAGTTAAAATGGTAAATTTTATGCTATGTATATTTCCCCCCCAATTTAAAAAAAATGTTTAAAAAAAAGTGAAGGAGAGAGAGAAGACTTACAAGGTTTAATCCCACTGGAAACTGAAAGCGTAGAATATTTTTAAAGGAAGTGGTAGGGACCTCCCATTAAATATTTCTCCCATGTCAGGCGCTTTGCATAGTGTACCTCATTTAAAAACCAGTGTTGTAAGGGTGCCTGGGTGGCTCAGTCTGCTTTAGGCTCAGGTCATGATCCCAGGGTCCTGGCATCGAGCCCTGCGTCAGGCTCCCTGCTCATCAGGAGCCTGCTTCTCCCTCTCCTCTCCACTTCTGCTCTCTCTCTCACTCTCTCTCGCTCTCAAATAAATAAATAAAAAAAATCTTTAAAAAAACAAATAAGAAAAATAAAAACCAGTGTTTTAGTTAATTGAGTATTTAGCTTAACTAATTGATTTTATGATTCATTTGCTATTTCTGGACTTTGAAAAATACGTAAACTGACTCTGCTCATTTTTAAGTTAGTTATAAATTAAGGTGAAATGTTGTTTTAATTTCCCTTATCTCTTTTTCTTCCTATTTACCAGGTTGGAAGGGTACTTTGCTAGGTGTTGCTATGGCTACAGTGAAAGCTATGATCACAGAATATGGCTGTAGTTTGGAAGACATTATTGTTGTGCTGGGACCTTCAGTAGGACCTTGCTGTTTTACTCTGCCAAGGGAATCAGCAAAGGAATTTCATAATCTTGATCCTGAATGTGTACGGTTATTTGATTCACCAAATCCCTATGTTGATATTCGTAAAGCCACCAGGTATGTTTGATTTCATTCCAGAACTGCAAGTTTGGTTATTGCTTATTGTTTCTAAAATGAAAATTATTTTAGACAACAATTAGTAACGCCAAGAAAAATTGAGGTGGCAGACAAATAAGTAGCCGACATACATATTTTATACAAAAACATATTTTGATTATGAAATCTATTCTCATTTAAGTTTGACTAACAGAAATGTTCCTGTCTGTTATCTCTTACTGACTTAAAAGTGCAGGAAGATATATTTGACTTACAGTTTTGAGAGATCTACTCAAACTTCATATAGAAAAGTTGCCATGTACTTCATAGCCTTTCTTCAGCTAAAATCTCTAATGTAATAAACTATCAGGAAGATGATATTTTAAAATTATTTTTATTCTCTAACTAGAGGAATATATTTCTTAGCAAAAATGTTAGATAATGTAAGCACGTGGTCACTCTCAAGCTTTCTGTGGTCCCTTTCAATTTTGAATTATGAAGTTTAGCTATTAAAAGCCATTATTTGTCATTTCTAAAAAAGAAAATTGTCTGATTTTAATTGTGTTTCTATTCTAGCCAACAAAACCTTGCCCAGATTCTGCCTCACTTATTAGCACATAAGTAGAAAGGATTGAAATTGATTGTTAAATGTGACTTGTGGAATTAATATCACTAATTTATAGTCATATTTCATATTGTAAAGTGTTTATGGAGAAGTAACTTCTCTGTGAAAATCTGTTAATAGGAGGGCAAGAGGTGGGAGGCCAAATGACTAAACAGCATGCTCTGTCTGAATCAGATGAATCTTGTCTACAAATATCCTAGTAACTTTAGATGTTTCTTCTAAATAAGTACTTGGTTTTGATATAAAATTCTGTATCCAGGTCATGTCTGCAGGACAATATAGAAGATTTTACAGTTCATATATAAACTTAGGTGATTAATGATGATAAAATCTTCCAAATTCCTGACTTGTTCATGTTTTGTATCTGAAAACCAATTTGCATTGTTTCAAGCAAATCTTTCCCAGAATTCTTTTACACCAATATTCATATGTATGTATTTTTTACTGCTTTGGCTATTGGTAAAATAAACTCTTGGTATCATTTGAAAAATCTTTATCCTAAGGATTCTTCTAGAACGGGGAGGAATTCTACCACAGAATATTCAGGACCTGAACCAAGATCTTGACCTCTGTACATCCTGCTATCCTGACAAGTTTTTCTCCCATGTCCGAGATGGCGTTAATTTTGGTACACAAATTGGCTTCATATCAATTAGAGAATGAGGTACAGTAGGTTCTTTCTCTCCCTTTACCTCTTTTCTTTTTCCTCTTTCCACCTTTCCCTCCCCTCATTTTTAAAAATAATTAATTATATTTAACTTTACTCCTTTATTTTTGTAGGAAGAATTAAGTTTCTACTTTTAGTGAGGTAGTAAGAGGTAGAAAAGTTATTATTTAGGGACATGCTCTAATATAAAAAATAGCCACTCCTTTTCCTAGTTAATGAAGATAATCAGGCCAGCATATAAATATATAAATAAAATAATTTATTTAAAAAATCCTGTGTGTGTACAATTTATCCCACATGTACTTGACATCAATATATTTCCTATCCTAACATCTTTAAAACTTTCTTTTTTATTCTTTTAATTTTTATTTTAATTTTTTATTCTTTTAATTTTATTCTTTTGATTTTTGAGAAGAAATCTTTGCATAAAGATTCTAAATTCTAGGATAATAAAAAGTCCTCACATATCCAAACTGGCTGGATTTTCAACTAGATTCACAACTGATTATCTATAGCAGGGGTTGGCCAATTTTCTTTAAAGGTTAGATGGTAAATATTTTAGGCTTTGTGGTACATACAGTCTCTAACTACTTAGTGTTGCCACTGTAGAGCAAAAGCAGACAGTAACAACACACAATGAGTATGACTGTGTTTCAATAAAACTTTATTTTTAAAAAACAGATGCAGGGCCAGGCAGGTTTGGCCTACAGGCTATAATTTGTTGATACATGATATATATAGTCATAGAGTAAGACTGAGTATAATTTCATTAAATTAGTATTTATTTCAGATGTTTTTTAGAGTTATACAAAACTATTTCATGACAGTGAATTAGAACTGACCCTTTAGCATATCTCTAATTTTCTTAAAGTTTACTCTTAACTGAATTAATATTATTTTTAATCTTCACAATGTCTTTAACTCTTTAATATATAAAAGACTTTAGTAGACTTAATGATCCTTACCTTGATACTGTAATAGCACTAATAAGGGTCTTATATTTGTTTTCTATGTGTTTTTACAGATACTTGCCTGGATTTTTATACAACTGTTTCCTGCCTCCTTCTAAACTGACTACAAGAGAGAAATTTAGCTGTTTGATTTACTTAAAACCGAGAGGATTACAATTCATCTTTAGGTATATTTTCACTATTAATCCAAAGCCAAATGACTTTCATTTGATTCTAGCAAAATCTAGATGAAGATTATTCTTTTTTTTTCTTTTAGTTTTCCATTTATTTCTTCTATTAGCTCCTTAGCTATGTTGTTTTCATACATTTATATATAAATATATATAATATGTATTTATTTTATATTAATAATATCTTTGCAATCATAACATGCATCGTTAACCAAACACTATTTTGAGTTAATGAAGATTATTCTTAAAGTTTGTTCTATTTGTTATGTAAATCAGGAATAGGTCTGTTCAGTTCAGTATTTACTGGGTATACCCTATTTGTCAGGCATTGTGTGAAGCATGAGTGAATCAAACTGAATAAGACCTTTTCACCTTTAGTCTAATGCAGTGGAGGAGATAAACACTTATAATACTTAAATTTAATTTTGATAGCAGTGGAAGAGTACAGAAGAAGGAAGGGTAGGAAAAGTGCTATAGAGAAAATGATATATTACATGGGCCTGAAAGATGTACTGGCTTTTGACAAATGAAGAACAACCATAACAGGTAGAGGGAACACCATGAACTAGGGCATGAAATTGAAAGTGTAAAACATGTTCTAGAGAGAGAAGGGTGTAGACAGAAGTTACTAGAAAAACAGATTGGAAAGAGATTAATTAGTCTCAAATGCCATGTCAAACAGTATAGAGTTGATTTTCCGGGTAGAGTAAGCATAAAAAGTAGGGGAGTGTTTTTATTTCCTTAGCGTCATTTGTAACAGGGCGGATTTAAATTGTGAGAGACCAAAGCAGAGAGACTTATTTAAGAGGCAAAATATTTTAAAAAAGAAACAATGAAGACAGTGGAAATTAAGATGGATCAGACATGGTGTCAGTAGATCCTCTTAATAGATAATGAAGATGACAGGTGAGGAAGAGTGGAGAAGTCATTGATGACTCCAAGATTTCTGCTTAGTTGACTATCAAGAGCACAACAAAGGGAAGGAAGATGTTTGGGAAAAGGGAGAAGAATAGTGAGTTTGACATGTGGACTGAAGTATATCCAGTTGGATATATTTGGTCAGTGACTAGAAATACAGTCGTCACATCTTGGTGGGAGCTGGGAGAAAGATACAGATTTAGAAGTTGGCTATGCAGAGATGAGGCCCGAGTTCGCTGGAGTAGGCTGAATCATCTAGGCAGAACTACAGGGTGAGAGAAAGGAGGTTTAAGGGCGAAACCTCATACGACACATACATTTGAAGAACAAGAAGCTGAACAAGTTAAAAAAAAGATAAATCATCGGAAATAAGGGGAAAAAAGCAAAATATACTTATTTTGAAGAAAGAAGCCAGTATGAATGTGAAAGGTACTTAGAATTTGCAGAGATACAAGGTACAAGAAATTTTCAGAGATAGAATAAAATGTGGAACGAGAAGGAAGCCAGTGGATTAACCATATCAAAGCTGTTCTACAAGCAATGGTGGCAGAGTCCAATTTCAGTGCATTGAGGAGGAGGATGCATAGGTGTCCACTCTTCTTCGATAGTATTTACCAGAGAAAATAAAGCACTGGGGGCTGTATCTTGAAGGAAGGGAAATATATATTTTTTTGATCAGTACTTTTAAGTATATTTGTAGGCTGAATAGAGAAGTCAGGCTGTTTTCACTTGGGAGAAAATAGTGTGACATGTAATATATGACATGTATTTTTAATATGAGTAGTTATATTGCATCTTAAATTTTTTTTTTATTTTATACATTTGTTTCTAACTGAACATGCAATAGCATAATGGAAAATTACATTTGTTAGGTATTTACAAAGGACTTTTACATATATTACCTCATTTTACCTTTATAGCTACTCTGAAATACATAGGTCAGTTGTTACTTTTTTTATTCAGATGAGAAAACTGAGTCTCATTGAGGTGGAGCTTAAAATCAGATAATTTGTGGTAAAATAAGATTTGAACTCACATCTTGTGATTTAAAATCTCATTTCAGATTTTACAGTTAATCAAGGCTATCTAAGTTGATTTTTATTTTCAACATTTTGTTAATATCATCCATTCAGCCAAAATTTTGTTGAGCTACTAGAATAGGTTAAAAAAAATACGGTTGTCCCCTTTCAGATGTTTAATATCTAGTGAAAGGTGGCAGTCAATAAACCAGCAATTTCAATACTGTGATTTATGTTGTAAGGTTGTCACAACCTGATACCTTGTTTAGTTGAATTCTATGCAACTCGTAAGTCAGTGTAAAATTTAAATAAAATACCTCATTTCATCCAGTTGACGGTAGGCATTAAACACAAAGCATAGGACAATAATTTCAAACTCATGCAAAAAACTTTTATGTTTAATGGTAATTATAAAGATAAAGAATAATTTCACACATTTAGAAAGTTTGATGATTTTCCAGTTCTTCAATGTGCATTATTTTATTTGAAGTTTACAAATTTATAAGAGTATTAGGTGGCTGGGGCGCTTGGTGGCTCAGTCAGTTAAGTGTCTGCCTTCTGCTCAGATCATGATCCCAGGGTCCTGAGATTGAGCCCTGTGCTGGGCTTCCTCTTCAACAGGGATCCTGCTTCTCCCTCTGCCCTCTCCCTCCCCCTGCTCGCTTGCGTGCGTGCTCTCTCAAGTAAATAAAATCTTAGGAAAAAAAAAGACTATTAGGTGGCCATATTTCACTTTATGTACCAAAATATTGTAAAACCAAATAAAAATTATATTTGATTATCTGTGATTTTAGATTATCTGCTTCAGAGTATTTAATGAAAAGTCTTGCTATTTTACTGAGTGAAAAATATTGATTCAGTAACTCAGAAACAGAATGAATAGGTAGTTAAATAATCATATCTTATTATCTCTATAAGATCTCTGCACTCTCAAGCATTTATATATAGGTTTCTGGAACTTTGAGGGTACAACCACAATGATAATTTTTATTTTTAGTGAGTTTTGTTTTCAATCTAAGCACTACTACTAACTGCACATAGGAAATATTGGTTGTCATTTTAGTTTTATTTATTTATTTTTTTAAAGATTTTATTTATTTATTTGACAGAGAGAGAGAGATCACAAGTAGGCAGAGAGGCAGGCAGAGAGAGAAGGGGAAGCAGGCTCCCTGCTGAGCAGAAAGCCCGATGTGGGGCTAGATCCCAGGACCCTGAGATCATGACCTGAGCTGAAGGCAGAGGCTTTAACCCACTGAGCCATCCAGGCGCCCCTGGTTGTCATTTTATTAAGAAGAGGAATTAAGTTTGTAAATCAGATGAAAGTTCATGACATTCTTTTGGAGGTACTAAGGATCAAACTAAAATTGAATCGTAACTTTAGATGTGAATAATAGCATAGTGACTAAATATGCTATACTCCAGTGCTTTATAAAACAAATTTAAAAAGTGATCTTTCCCTAGGAGGCAGTATTTCTATAAGTAGCTCTGCTTCGTTTCTTGATAAAAAGTTGAACCAATCTATTCTCTGTATTTACTTATGCCAAAAAAAAAGGAGGGGCATTTAAACTTAATGAATGTATTGCTCCTACTTTATATGCAAATATATTGTAGTTCAAGTATATAAAATCATTTAGGAACCCTGACCCACCTGGAACTATTTCACTTCTACAGAATCTCCATACTTTTTCTGTAAGTAGATTTTTTGGGGAAAAATTCATAGGAGCTTATTCTATGACACATGACAAAAACATAAATAATACCCATGGATTCAAAAGCTGGAG
Source organism: Potos flavus (assembly GCA_028534135.1). Lineage (NCBI taxonomy): Eukaryota > Metazoa > Chordata > Mammalia > Carnivora > Procyonidae > Potos > Potos flavus. The sequence goes on from CM052883.1 coordinate 48,622,563, forward strand.
GATAAGATGTCAATTACATATGAATTATATCATTTTATATCCCAAAGTGGATTTGATATGTTTTTCACTTGGTTGTCCTACAGTTATACTTACAATATATCCATCCTACTTTTTATGTGAACTCTTGGAGAATGCCACCAATCTGTAGAAGTTCAGCACTTTCAAGAAAGCCCTGCTCAGTTTTCTATATGTTTGCGTGTGTGTATGTGTGGATCTGAGTGTTCATGCTAAATGGCAAGCAAGAAATATATATGTATTATGTGTGATACATAGCCTCTTTCCCCTAAATGTAAACTCACATAAAACACATTGGATGCAGTGGAATTATAGATTTCTTTCTATAAAGTTTTTGTAAATTGTGCAGTAAATAATGGGAATCATGGTTTATGTGCTTACTATATATGTTTACGGGAACTGTGGTCTAGAGCACCTATGTTTCCATTGTAGGCAGTTTTTAAGCTTGTGATTTCAGAGATGGGGCAGCTGCTACAAATAATACATTATTCTGTGCTAGATCTTTGTTTAGTGAAGGAAGTAGAATCTGCCAGTACTACAGATTAACACATTTAGTTTGGACTCAGGATGATCCATGCCAATTTTGTGGAGACAAACTTTTCCTACTGTCCTTAGATGCATTTTTTTTTATGGAGAAATAAATGCTTACATTATATTTCCTGGGTCCTTGTACCAAGTGCCAGTGGTAAACTATGTCCTTTCTGTATCTGGAGCAGTCTTTTTGTTTTATTTAATTCTTGGAAGGCTGGGGTGTCCAGTTAAGTATTTTATTAAACAACTAAAATTTCCAGGAGACTCTTTAGCTCAAAATGTCACATTTCTTTCTAACAACAACAACAACAACAACAACAACAACAACAACAACAACAAGAGTACTCTCACTTCATGAGAAACATTTGTGGAAAATAGATTTGTTCATGGTAACAACTGAGTTTTGAGTTTTTAACATCCTCCATTTTCTTAATTCTTAGTTTTGTGTTGCACATTGCTTCAGTTTATATCTTACATGTACTTCCCTATTCCTTTACTTAAGTACGTTTTAGAGTTATATTTTCTTATCCCCATCATCCTTATTTTCATAATGATGTTTCATATTCATAAGGTAACTTAATTCTTTGAATTTTATACTTTCAGATACATATGCAGACTTAGATATAAAGTTCCTTATTGGACATATCCTATGGGCCCCTCAAAACAATATCCTCCAACTTATCATTTTCCCTCCAAAATTTGTTCCCCTCTCATGTTCTGTGTTAGAGAATGAAATTATTTTCCATGAATTTGCCCATCCAAAAATCTTAGAGTGTTTCTGAATATCCTCCTCTCCTTCACCTCTTCTTTTCCTATGCTTCTGCCTTTGTAAATCTATCATCTGTTCCTGTGTCTCTTACAACTGCAAGATAGTCAGATCATCGTGTCTCACATGCATCATTTGAGCACCCTTCTAACTAGTCCTTCATTGAATCCCTTCTTTGACTGCTATTATTGATTGTTCTAAAATGCAAGTCTGGTCATATTATATCCCTCTGAATTATTTTATGGCTTTTCCCCTGTCTCCAAGATAAAGACCTACTCACTGACTTTTATAAGTGCTATTATGATCTCACCCCTGCTTGCCTTTTCAGTTTCCACCACTCCCCACTCTATATCACATATTCCAGCCATTCTGCATTTTTTTTTCATTTCCTAGAATATACATAAAGCTTGGTCAGACCACAAAGGTTGGTTTGCATTCAAAGATTGACTAGAAGTCAAATTAGGTTTAAGGTTACTTTCACTTAGGCTTTCTACTAAATTAGAAAACAAGCAGCACCAAGGACATATGATATAAACATCTAAGTGAATGGATATAGCACTCCAGTGTCCCCCTAGTTCCTTAGGGAGATATGACCAAAATTCAGTTGTCAATGTAGTATATATTCAGTGAGTAGTATGCCAGATCATATATAGAAGAAGCTCAGTAGTTTTTGTTCCATTAGGCAGGGTGAGGGGCCATGTTAATGTTGAAAGGTCTACCTTCTACCATATAACAAAATTTTGCTATATCTAAACATGAATAATTTTTTTTTGCCATGTCATTGGGTTCACAGCAAGTCTTATATTATCTTTCATAGTGGTGATTTCTCTTGCCTCCTGGCTTCGTACCTATTGCTGGCTCTGTGTGTATAGTTCTCAAACTCATTTTTCTTGAATAACTCACAACCATTCTTTAAGGCTCAGACAAGTGGCCATCTCTTCTAGAACATTTTCCTTGGTCATTTTCCTCACTAGCATCTTGTGTGTCATTTTTTATAGTGCTCAGTGTACTGATTTTTAAATCTTGGTCTGTTATTTGTCTACTAGTAAATGTAAGCTCCATCAGAGTAAGGACCAGGTCTTACTCACTTTCATATTTTTAATATCTAGCAAAGATTAACATATTGTAATCACTTATATCTATAGAAGGGAAAAAGGGAGGGAGAAGGGTAGGAATCTTTTAATGGTTCAATACAAAGTCCAAAGATAAAGATAATAAACCATTTTGGGGGCGAGTGTGTGTGTTGTCATTTTTTACCAAGTAGTGTTCTATTTTCAATATTTAGTTGAATTTAAATGATTGTGATACATTAATGCCATTTTAAAGAAAACATCTGTTTTAAAGTGTTCAGCCATGTTTCTTTAAAAAAATATAATTTCTGGTTTCCAGTTTGTGTAACAATATAAACTTTAAATTATTGCTTTAAAATATATGTCTTTGGGATGCCTGAGTGGCTCAGTCAGTTAAGCATCTGCCTTTGGCTCAGGTCATGATCCCAGGGTCCTGGGATTGAGTCCCACCTTGGGCTCCCTGCTCAGCGGGGAGCCTGCTTCTCCCTCTATCTGCTGCTCCCCCTCCTTGTGCTCTCTCTCTCTCTCTCTCTCTGACAAATAAATAAAATCTTAAATAAAATAAAATACATGTCTTCTATGGGAATGCTGTTTGTTAGAGACCAATATGTATTTTGCCAACTGTTGATTTTTCTCACTCCTGTAATAATATATTTTCATATTTATTTTATATTACAGAAGAGCCATGGTCTGTGACCCCATTGAACTTATTTACATCCTGTTAAGGAAATGAATACAATCATTTAATCAAATCACTATGACAGGGACCCAGAGAGTAAAGATCAAAGAGGTAGTCTTTTCCATGAAAATTAAATAGCTTTTCAATAGCTCTCTTGATATTTGAAAGTTAAATAGTAAAATGGTTTTGTTTTCTTTGTTTTAGTAAACTATTTTTAGAGCAATAGTTCTCAACCTTGGCTACATGAATAGAATTAACCTCGTAAACTTATAAAAAACACCCAAAACCAGGGGCACCTGGGTGGCTTGTCGGTTAAACATCTGACTCTTGATTTCAACTCAGATCATGATCTCAGGGTCATGGGATCAAGCCCCATGTTGGGCTCTGTGGTTTGCATGGTGGAGTCTGCTTGGGATTCTCCCTCTGCCCTACTCCCTTCTCCCAGCTTGCACGCTCTCTCTCAAATAAATGAATAAAACCTTAAAATAACACTCAGAGCCAATTCAATTAGAATGACAGGTGGGAGTGTTAGGTGCCTGTCAAAGCCAATTTTGAGAACCCATCGCCAGGTACTTGTATATCCTCATTTAGTTGAATTTATTTAAATAATGAAGTATTAATGTAGTATAAAGAACGAACGTTTGCAATAGAAATCTATCTTAGGGCTTTCAGCCATGTTTTTATTTTTGTTTTTTTGTTTTGTTTTGTTTTTTTACCCATCGTTAGACTCTCCTGTTTCCAACTTGTACTAAATTTGAGAATATTGAGTCTAATCTGATTTAAATTTAAAGCTTCTTCTCTTCCCAACTTGGACCAGACAGGCATTGCTTGATCCCATTGGAAAAAGGTATACCTCCTTACCACTTATAAAAGTGGTAGATTCCCAAATTTCAGTATTCTTATCCTAGGACATAAACTTGTGTACACAAGAATATACCTGGGTCCCTCTCTCGTGTCCCCATGGGAACTTTGGTGGCTAGGGAAACTAACTCAAATGTACTGTTCATCCTACTTGCTAATTGTGAATAATGAAGTCTTTTGTTCCTGACTTAGTCTTTTGTCTCTGCCAACATCCATGAAACAGAGATAGGTTGTTTATTAGCTAATTTATTATCTTATAAGCAGTATTAGATAAATTCCAGACCCAACAAAGAAGAAACACTTTTGTTACAGGGCTCCCTATCTAGAGGTGTTCATAAGTAAATGGATAAATCTCTTGATAGGGATACTGCCTAAACAAAGCAAGAAATAAAGCCCCAGACTAGTTTTCCTTGGACTTCTATTGTCATTACAATAGCATGAATTTTGGGGCACGTCGGTGGCTCAGTCAGTTAAGCATCTGCCGCTCAGGTCAGATCTCAGGGTCCTGGGATCAAGCCCCCCCAATTGGGCTCCTAACTCAGTAAGAAGATTCTTACAGAGTTACCCAATGAGAAGGATATTGTTGTGCCCCTCCAAGCTGAACCACTAGGAAATCCCTCCATAAACATGACCTCAATACATAACTGATCCAACTTCCATCCATTGTCTCTGTATATCCCTACTCTAATAAGTCTTTACTCGCTTTCAGATGAAGGGAAACTCAAAGGTTATTATGCCAAAAATGTGATTGATTCTAGACTTCGTATCAAAGCTCTTATCTCCTGGGAGTCAAGATTTGAATCTCTAATCTCTGCCTTGAGAACCCTCTTTCTGCCTTATTATAAGTATCTCTGACTTGTTTTATTGGAAATTCATGGGCATAAGTTTCACTAGCATTAATGAGAATTTGATATCTAACGTGGAGGCAAAAACACTCATAATATTTTTCTCTCATTGCTGAAAGCCTCTGATAATGTTTTATCAGAATACTTGGAAAATGTGTATTAAAGTCTAGTCCGGCATTCTAAAAGAGTGGTGATTCAGGTTTGGATCACCTATGATATCTGGCTTTCACTGAGCATAAACAAAGCTTTAACACTAGTGTCATGGTCATAACCTCTTACAGTCTTCCTTTGTTTTTCCCTTTATAAATGTTTTGTGTGTCATGCACATTCATCCACTGGGTGGCAATATGTACTCAAGAATGTATACTGTTTCTAGTCCCCTATTCCCACCCCCCTTGTAACTGAATTTAAGATGTCAAACTTTTTTTAATCTGGAAAATAGCCATTGTATCATAAGAAACAGTTTTGTCTATATTCAAGCTCCTACCCAGAAGTGACTACAGAGATTTTAATAATGTTAATACTTCCTGCCATTTACTCTCAACCACATTCTCTCTCCTCCCAATATGTTCACACACACATTTGCAAAATAGGAGATTCTTCGTGGTCTTTTCATCCCTCATCATTTAAGAGTTATTCATACCTCACTCCTTAAACATACACATGCCCTTTCTAAATTCCCCTAACCTATTTTTCATCTCCAATACTCTTAGTATTCTATCTCTTATTTCTGTGGCTCTTGCATGACAATGGACTTTTCCCTTTTTCCATATATACTTATTCAAAAAACCAAATAATGTAATGTTAAGGGATTTTTATATATTATATATAAGGGATATTTTATATATCAACTTTGACTACCTAATTTTTTTTCTAGATGAGCATACCGAAGTCCCAATATAAAGTCAATAATGTTAGTGCTGGACACGACACTAGAGATCATCTACAGACACCAGTGTTGAGACCCAGAGATCTGGTGACTTTCTTAGGGTCACCCCATAGGTAATAATGTGGGGCTGTATGTTTACTCTCTTGATCCTTAGGTCAGAGCTCTTTTCTTTTTCACAGAGCTTTGTCTTGTTTAATCATTGATTTATACATTCAACTAATTCATCTATTCATCAAAAAATGTTTAAGTAGCTGCTCTGTTCCTGGCACTGTGCTAAAGTTTGCAGGTACAAATCTGGAGAGTTACACCACTTTAAGAGTTGAAGCTAAAATTGAGTAAATTACCACCAGGTGGCATAAGCCCTCAGATTGGCAAGGACATTTATAGATAGTTTGTAGGTAACCATTCAGTTTTCCTTCTTAGACTTTTTTTTTTCTTCAAGCTCAGATGATGAGAACTAGTTTGAATGTGCAATCAGACTTATTTTCTGTTAAGGTGCTGCCAATCTGTCAGCCTCCCAGGCACAAGTCTTTGAGTTATTTTTCTGTTTCATGTCATGTTTTACTCATTGACTCACTGCTCTTTCAAACTGTTTCTTTCCTTACCTTTAGCCCCTTTATAAAAGACTGCAATTTAGCAATGTCAGGAAAACAACACCTTGGGCCAGTCTCAGCCTACTGCAAGTTCACTGCTACTTCTGAACCTGCTGTTCTCTTCCCTGAAATTCCTTTTCTTGTAAACTCATCATTGACTTACCAGTATTCAACAAATTTTTGAGTGATTACTATGATGATGCTGATATATGAAATGCCAAACTATGTACTCTATTTGCATACCAGAATCTGCTATGACCCTTTCTACGCTTCCGAGAGTAAAGAAAATTCAGTTGGTAAATAGGTATATGAACAAATAGATTGAAGGCAATTAATTGATTGAAGTCCTAATGATGACTAAAGTATCAGCCTTGCAGGGGTGGTCAAGAAAGAAATTGGTCTGGGGCGCCTGGGTGGCTCAGTTGGTTAAGCAACTGCCTTCAGCCCAGGTCATGATCCTGGAGTCTCAAGATCGAGTCCCATATCGGGCTCTCAGCTCAGCAAGGAGTTTGCTTCGCCCCTCTCATGCTCCCTCTCTCTCTCTCTCTCTCTCTCAAATAAATAAAATCTTTAAAAGAAAGAAATTCGCCCTTGGGTTAGGTCTCGAGGTAACTCAAGTAGTTTAAATGGATACAGAGTCAACGATGGTCTTGTAGGGGCACCTGGGTGGCTCAGTGGGTTAAGCCTCTGCCTTCGGTTCAGGTCATGATCTCAAGGTCCTGGGATCAAGCCCCGCATCGGGCTCTCCGCTCAGCGGGGAGCCTCCTTCCCCCTGCCTTCTGTCTACTTGTGATCTCTCTCTGTCAAATAAATAAATAAAATATTTAAAAAAAAAAAAAAAAGGTGGCTTTATAGAGTGAGATGAAATGGCATGGTATTTCAAAGCCTGACAATTTCAGCATAGTTAGAAGGTATAATGTATATAAGTAAATGGCCAAAGTTGATATTAAAAAGAAAGGTAGGGACCAGATTATGAGGTTCCTTGAATGACCTGCAAGGAAGTTAGGACTTTATCTTTTAGGCATTAAAAGTCATTACAATATTTAGGAAGGGGGATGGCACAAATAGATTTGTATTTTAGAAAGATCATCCCCAGCTGTATGTGGCATGGATTGGAAAAAGGTGAGACTAGATGTAAAGCAACCAGTTAGGAAATGACCGTAGAACCTGGGTGGGGATGCTAAGGCCTGAACCAAGGTAAAAACTGTGCTGAAGAAGATGAGTCTGAAAGCATCACAAAGCATCACAAGAATTTGATAATATGATATTGTGATTTATAATAAATATATATTTGATCTTTGTCCCCTTTCCTGGCAGAGCTCTCCTAACACCCATGGAATTTTCTAAGTGATGAGAACCAGAAAGGTATCTTTTGTTATGTTGATGAGGTGGCTTTTGGAAAACTGTGTAACCAAAGGATGGGGGCTGATGGCCAGGAGAAGAAGGAAATGATTAGAGGGTTGGAACTTTCAGTCTCACCCCCTGACCTTAGGGGAGGGGAGAGAGGCTAAGGGCTAGAGGTTGAATCAATCACCGATGGTCAATGACCAATGATTTAATCAATTGTGCTATTAAAGCCTCCATAAAAACCCAAAAGGATGGGATTCTGAGAGCTTGCAGGTTGGTGAACACATGGAGATTTGGAAACAGTGGCACACTCAAAGTATGGAAGTTCCCTGCCCTTTCCCCATACCTCGCCCTATGCATCTCTTCCATCTGGCTGTTCCTGAGTCACATCCTTTTATTATAAACCGGTAATCTACTAAGTAGAATGTTTCTCTGAGTTTTGTGAGCCATTCTAGCAAATTAATCAAACCTGAGGAGGGAGTTGTGGGTCCCACCAATCTAGAGCTGATTGCAACAACCTGGACATGGGACTGGCATATAAAGTGGAGGGGTGAGGGTGGGAATGGGAGTGGGGGGTGAAGACATTCTTGTGAGACTGAGCCCTTAGCCTGTGGAATTGGACGCTCTCTCCAGGTAGTTTCAGAACTGAGTTGAGTTGTAGGACACCGAGCTGGCGTCTGACAATTGCTTGGTGGTGTGTGGGAAAATTTCTCCCGATACAAGTGGAATTAGTTCCAGAACCTCTAGGTAAGGAATAAAATTTGAGAGTAAGGAGAAAATGCTAGATGGCCACCAGGTCACTGGCTTAGGTCACTGGGTGAATGGTGATGTCATTAAATAAGATAGAGGATACAGGAGGCCAGGCAGGTTTTAGGGGGTGATGGTGGTGAATGTCTTGAGTTTACTTTAGGACATATTATCTGATTATTTGCACTAATCAACCTCATACATTTTTAACATATAGGCTAGGATGAAAGATCCAGGTAAGAAAAAAACTCCCTTTTAAAAACATTCATCAATCAATCAGTATGTCAGTCAAAAATATTTTAGTAAAAGAAAAAAAATATTTTAGTGCTTCTTTTATGTCTTCTAAGGAGTTAAGTGCAATGGCTATATGGACCACATCTCCCAAATTTTCCACAATAGTTTCACTTTCCTATAGTATTACTTTCAACAAGGGCAATTCATTAAATATATAATTAATGTGATTTAATTTTTATATCTTGTTAGAATTTTCTCATAAATAAGTTCATAAGTTATTAAGAGGTTTAAGGCATGAATCCTGAAAATAAGAAATCTGTAGTCTAATCCAGAAGAACTCAACATCTCTTAACCATTTAGTGGTAAACTTTGGTGTTATGAAGGTTCATGGGGCATCCAGAAAGTGGCTGTCATTTTTGGAAGGAGGAATTAGAGAGGGCTACAGTTAAGGTGAAACTGGAATTGCAGCAATGCTCTAAAGAATGATCAGTATCTGAAAAGTCAGGCAGTGGGTGAGGAGAGCAGCATTAGGAAAAACACCAAGTTGGAAATGACCTCAAGGGAGAGTGAGGACCATAGCCTATCTTGATTTGTCTTTTGACTCTGCCACAGAGAGCAGCTGATAGGTTGTATGACTCCTATTCCTGCTTTCCCATGCCTACCTCCTCTTCATGATTCATTTTATTATTTTTCTGAGTTATAGTGAAGATTTCTAGTTGTATGGTTTCCGTGATCTCTTTTTCCATTCCCTTCATGGCTTTTTTCAATTTGCATTTCATTCTAAATTTCTGATTTTCTGGCCTTCATCCTAAAAGTTTTGCTAAATTTTATGTTCCTAAGCACCATAGTTTCTATTTTGGTAACATTCCCATTCGCCTGTGAGGTCCACATGCAGCCTTTTGAGGCAATGTAATTGAAATTCCCATTAGAATTAACTGCGTAATGATGAGATATTCTTCTAGCATATTTTCAAGAGCTGTGGACAAATAAACATGTGGCACTGAAAAATCTATCATGTGACAAGGATATGTATTAGTGCCTCCTGCACAGTAGACATCTGATAAATCTTGCCAAATGAATAGATTTTAGGTAATAACCCATTAATAAAAAAAGAATACGTCTTTCCTGGTGCACACTTTACATAGTACTTTTTATTATCAGAACAAGAAATACAGTAAGAGGCTTAAGGAATAAACAGCAAGGCCATGGTTCTTCTGGATATGATTTCCTCTGTCTTCTCCTTCAGTCAAATCAAGCTGACTTCTATGCTCTGAATGGAGGTGAGGGTCAGGGAACTGGTGTGTCAACCCCATTCTGTCCATTGGGTCCTAGCCCAGGGATATGTATGAAGCATATCAAAACACCAGTCCAAGTGGCTGATGTCCACTTCAGCTATTTGTTCACAAACAGGAGCTCTGAATGCTTTGAAAACAGTTTGTTCTTTAAACTTTGTGAGCATGCCTTTTATAATGTGTTTATACTGTTTAGTGAACAAGCTACTGATGTCTCTGTTAGAGCAAAATTAAAATTCATCTAGGCTCACTTTGATGGTTGATCATAAATTCTAGATTAGCAAAGTCCAAATTAATGAGATTTTATTATCTAAATATGTATATGTATATATGCGTATGTGAATTAAGAATGATAGCAATTTGGAACTGGAAGGAAACATAAAGAAGAATTCTGTTTAAAGCTTACATTTTACAGATGAAGAGATTTGTGACTGGTAAATTGTTCTTTCTTCTTGTACTCAAGAGACTACTTCTATATTTAAACCCAATCCAGAAATAGTCTCTTTGCAGATATAATTTGCTACAATTCCATGACTCTCTGAGGATTAGGTTACGTGTTATGTAATGCTCTTTATTTTTATTAGCTGTGTCTTATCATCTCCTGTAAGTTATAGGCACTTTGAAGGTAGAAATTTTGCTTTATTTATCTTTGCATTTTCCACAATACCTGCCCCAGTACATCCCACATCTGACACTGGATTGAGCATGAAGCCATCTGCAGGCAGCCGTGATTCTGCACTGAAATTAAGGAAACAGGCACTAAGGTGGTAGGTCTCCTGTGGGCTTAGCACATTTTCTTTTGCTTCAGAACATCTGATCGTTTCCCTGGATAACCTTGTTTGCTATTTAGAGACCCGCAGTCTATGCTCTTCACCTGATAGTTATAAAGCTGTCCCTATGCTCAGGCCCTTCCATCCCATTGTTTCCCCACCCTAAAACCAACATCTGCATTGGACTGGACTGGATTTGCCATTCTCTGATTTGGACACAAATTAGAATTTCTACCACTGCATAGGGCCTCCTTCTTGTGCCCTTCAGCTCATCCTCCTTCATCCTGGCATGCTGAGTGTAACTCAGTTATCCTGCTGTAATCCCACTCTGAGAGCTAAAGCTATTGCTTGCCTATCACGGTTGCATAAAAGAAATTGGTGTTGAACAATTTGAAAGAATGAATTTTGTCATTAATCACTTGAAAAATATTTATTGAGTACCTAATATATATCATACTACATGCTATTTGGGTGGTAGAGATACAACAAGGAAGAAGATCAAATCCCTGCCCTCCATGGAGTTTACATTCTAGTCTAGAGGGAACATGATAAGCAAATAAATGAATAGATATATAATATAAAGTCGCTGCTAAAAAGTAAAAAGTGGGGAAAGAGAATAGAAAATGACATCATTAATCAAAACCACTAACATGAAGGAAATGCAAATCAAAACCACAATGAGACATCGCCTCATGCCTGTCAGAATGGCTATTATCAAGAAGACAAGAGATAACAAGTGTTGGCAAGGATGTGGAAAAAGAGAGCCTTGTGCACTGTTGGTGGCAATGTAAATTGGTGCAGCCTTTGTGAAGAACAGTACAGAGGTTCCTCAAAAAATTAAAGCCACCGAAACTGACTGAAGCTGCAAGTGAGATTCCAGTGACCATGTGACCCTAGGGACGGTCTCAGCCGAGCTATTTCCACCACATGAAGATGGGCTTTGTGATGGGCTGAGCAGTGGGCATCGTGGCTGGGGTGCTCTTCTACACCTTTTCCTGTCTCAGGATCTGAATGCAGGATCGGGAGCTGATGTGTGTCATCAGGAAAACCGTGATGAAGAGTGGTGACACCTTTGACACATTCACGGCCATCAGGATGGGTATCTGATGCTAATCAGGGCAGTGGTTGCCTACTACAGCTACCCCTTCCCATCAGTCCTAGCTCATGTACTGTAATAAGACAAAAGTCTTTGAGTAGTTTAAAAAAAAATAGAGCCACCATATGATCCAGCAATTCTACTTCTGGGTATTTATCTGAAGAAAACAAAGATATTAATTTGAAAAGATAAATGTACCTCTATGTAGATTGCAGCATTATTTATGATAGCCAAGATATGGAAACAACCTAAGTGTCTATCAATGTATGACTGGATAAGGAGGATCCACACACACAGTGGAATATTACTCAGCCATAAAAAGAAGGAAATACTGCCATTTGCACTGGTATGGATGGACCTCAAGAGCATTATGCTAAGTGAAATAAGTCAGATAGAGAAAGACAAATACAATATGATCTCACTTATATGTGGAATCTAAAAAAACAATTTGTTCCCCTCCCCCCAAAAAACAAGCTCATAGATACAGAGAACAGATCAGTGATTGCCAGAGGTAGGTGGTGGCAAATGACTGAAGATAGTCAAAAGGTACAAACTTCTTGTTATAAAATAAGTAAATCCTGAGGATTTAAAGTACATTATGGTGACTATAGTTAGTAACACTGTATTATATATTTAAGTTGCGAAGAGAATAGATTTTAAAAGCGATTCAAAAAAAAAAAAAGAAAAAAATAACAGGAGGGAGTGCTATTTTAGAAAGAATGGTCAGGGAAGGCCTGGACTAGAGACATTTTGGAATCATCTGCATATAGGTGGTACTGAAAGCCATCCATCCATAGGATGGATGAATGAGATCATGTAGAGAATAAATGTACTTAGTGAAGAAATGTCTGAGGACTAAGCACAGGGGCATTCCAGCATTAGAGGTGGGGAACTGAGGAGGATTCAGGAAAGAAGATCAAGAAAGACTAGCCACTGAGGTAGAAGGACAGGCCAGCAGGAGAGTGTAGAGTTCTAGAAGTCTCACTGAGACAGTATTTCAATAAGGAAGACAGTTAGCTTAGACCAAGAATCGGCTTCTGAATTTGGCAATTAGAAGTTAATTGGCAATGAAGGATATAACAGTTATATTGAAATAGAGGGGACCGTGATAGGAGTCCACTCAAGAGAGAATGAGAGAAGAAGATACGGAGAGTAAATATGCACAGTGCCTTTCTACAAAAGGAAGCAGAAAATGGGTAGTAACTAGAGAGAGCTGTGACCAAGAGAAGCTTTGATTTTTCTAAAGTGGGAGAAATAAAACACCATTTTTAAAGCAGAGAACAAAGATACAGCAGAGAGAAAATTGGTGATGCAAGAGAGGGGGGTTATCATATAGGCAAGAGGCAGTAAGATTCAGTGTGCGTGCAGAACACATTTCTTCTAGTAAAAACAACTTCCAGCCAAAGAATTAGGGCATTGCAAAAGAAGGTAAATAGGCAATGTTAATTAATCATTTTGGCAAGTGTGCATTTCATTTATGCTCTGTTTTGCTTTCTCATTAAATTAAGTGACAAAGTAAAGTTATACTGATAGTAAGAATGTTAATATACAGAAATTTATTTATTTATTTATTTATTTATAAATTAACATATAATGTATTATTTGCCCCAGGAGTACAGGTCTGTAAATCACCAGGCTTACACATTTCATATCACTCACCATAGCACATACCCTTCTCAATGTCTATAACCCAGCCACCCTATCCCTATCCCCTCACCCCCAGCAACCCTCAGTTTGTTTCGTGAGATTAAGAGTCTTTTATGGTTTGTCTCCCTCCTGATCCCATCTTGTTTCATTTTTTACCTCCCTACACCCCACAACCCCTGGCCCTGCCTCTCGAATTCCTCATATCCGAGAGATCATATGATAATTGTCTTTCTCTGATTGACTTATTTCGCTTAGCATAATACCCTCTAGTTCCATCAACGTCATTACAAATGGCAAGATTTTGTTTCTTTTGATAGCTGCATAGTATTCCATTGTATATATATACCACATCTTCTTTATATATTCCTCTGTTGATGGACATCTAGGTTCTTTCCATAATTTGGCTATTGTGGACATTGCTGCTATAAACATTTGGGTACACGTGCCCCTTTGGATCACTACATTTGTATCTTTAGGGTAAATACCCAGTAGTGCGATTGCTGGGTCGTAGGGTAACTCTATTTTCAACTTTTTGAGGAACCTCCATACTGTTTTCCAGAGTGGCTGTACCAGCTTGCATTCCCACCAACAGTGTAGGAGGGTTCCCCTTCCTCCGCATCCTCGCCAACATCTGTCGTTTCCTGACTTGTTAATTTTTAGCCATTCTGACTGGTGTGAGGTGGTATCTCACTGTGGTTTTGATTTGTATTTCTCTGATGCTGAGTGATGTTGAGTACTTTTTCATGTGTCTGTTGGCCATTTGGATATCTTCTTTACAGAAGTGTCTGTTCGTGTCTTCTGCCCATTTCTTGATCGGATTATTTGTTCTTTGGGTGTTGAGTTTGAGAAGTTCTTTATAGATTTTGGATACTAGCCCTTTATCTGATATGTCATTTGCGAATATCTTCTCCCATTCTGTCAGTTGTTTTGTTTTTTTTGACTGTTTCCTTTACTGTGCAAAGCTTTTTATCTTGATGAAGTCTCAATAGTTCATTTTTGCCCTTGCTTCCCTTGCCTTTGGCAATGTATCTAGGAAGAAGTCCCTGCAGCTGAGGTCAAAGAGGTTGCTGCCTGTGTTCTCCTCAAGGATTTTGATGAATTCTTGTCTCACATTGAGGTCTTTCATCCATTTTGAGTCTATTTTTGTGTGTGGTGTAAGGAAATGGTCCAGTTTTATTCTTCTGCATGTGGCT